>ONZH01013386.1:0-692821 GCA_900303285.1 Rhinella marina
TAAAGATTCTGGGTGGTAGAAGGAGCAGCTGGTAGATGTGTGGCATCAGGCGGGTGGCAGCATCATAAGAGTGGCTGAGACAGGTAGCCTGAAGAATACAGTCTCATTTGTCAAGGTTTGGGTGACGCATCATGGCTGATCTAATCTGATGCATCAGGCGTTGGTGGGTGGAAATCCTGGCTGATCCATGCCTGATTCATCCTGACAAAGGTGAGTCTTTACACATTTTAGAAAGACAGGCGAGTTCTCCTTGGGGTAACTATGGCTCCCGCCGCACTGAACACCCGCTCTGATGCCACACTACTAGCCAGGCAGGACAGCTTTCCAGTGCAAACTTGGCCAGTTGCAGCCACAAATCCAGTTTGGCTGCCCAGTAGTCCAGCGGATCTTCAATGTGAGGTGGCAGGGTGCTGTCCAAGTAGGCCACTACCTGCTGGTTCAGGGTCTGCTCCTGGTCTACCTGCTGCTGCTGGTGAGTACTTTCCGCACTTGGCGGGTGAAGAAAGCTGCTCATCAGCGACTCCAGACTCAAGTTGCTGCTGATGGAGCTGGTACTGCTGCTACCCTCAACCCCCCCCCCCACAGCAGCCGTGGCGGTGGTACGTGAGCGCTGAGGGACCCCCACGGTCAGACCTGCGAGAGGATGGACGATGACGCAGATAGGCAGCAGCTAACTGACTACATAGGATGTCTCTATAGTACTTCAGTTTGTCCTCCCTCTCAGCAGGTTAAAAAAAAAGCCCCCATTTTAGACCGGTTGCGAGGGTCCAAGAGGGTGGAGAGCCAGAAGTCATCCCTCTGCCGGATGGTGACTATTCGGCTGTCACTACGTAAGCAAGTGAGCATGCATCCATTTGAGCAAGTGACTCGGAGGGACTCCCTGCCTCCAACTCCACTGTATACTGCTATGGTGTCTCTGGGTCATCTGCCTCATCTTCCGCATCTCCCTCTACCTCCTCTGACTGCTCCTGCTCCTCCTCTTCTGTCACCTGGGTAGAAAAACCACTAAATGCTTGTGCTCCAATGTCCTCCTCCTCCAGTTCAGCCCCCACCGGACTCACATGGCTGTGAAATGCAGTCTCCAGTCCCCTGACCAGAAAGATTTTGCAGCATCTGTTCCAGGACATGAAGCAGTGGAATGACGTGGTTCATACCGTAGTCTTGGCGACTGACAAATTACGTGGCCTCCTCAAAGGGCCTGAGCAAGCGGCAGGTGTCACGCATGAGCTACCACTGGCTAACATCAAAATTACACAGGGGAGTACTCCTGTCCGCTTAGATCATTAAGAAATCGTTTATGGCCTTTCTCTGTTTGTACAGTCGGCCAACATATGGAGGGTAGAATCATCACATATCAGCCTATGTTGGGGGATGCCATTCTGCCGCTGCAGCTCAAGGAGGGTGTGCTTGGCGGTGTAGGAATGGCTGAAGTGCATGCAAAGTTTCCTGGCCATTTTTAGAATGTTTTGCAGTTGGGTATAAGACTTGAGGAACCGTTTGACAACCAGATTAAATACGTGCACCATGCAGGGAGCATGGCTCAGCCCTCCTTGGTGCAGCGGGGACACCATGTTTCTTTCCGTTATCTGTCACCATGGTTCCGATTTTTAGTTGTCGCAGAGAAAGCCAGCAATCGATTTCTTCTTTCATGAAGCAGTTCCTCCCCTGTGTGACTTCGTTCGCCCAGGCAAACCAGGCGTAGAACTGCATGACAACACCATGCCCTGCACATGTGGTACGCTGGAGGAGCACTATGACTTGGCCCTACAGTGGAGGCTGAGGTGGTGGAGAAGGAGCCGGACATTAGCGCAAGATCAGCAGTTTGACAACGAGGAGGAGAAAGTGGCGTCACCTGTTCAAGTTGCTCGTGTGGCTGGGCAGGAAGCACATTGACCCAGTGGGCCATAAAGGACATGTACTGGCCTTGATCGTAGTTACAACTCCACACATCGGCGCTGCCGTGCACTTTGGCAGACACCGACAGGCTCAAGGACTGGGCCACCTTCTCTTCTACATATTTGTGCAGGGCTGGGACTGACTTTTTGGCAAAGAAATGACGGCTTGGGACTCTCCACCTCAGCTCAAGCACAAGCCATCAGTTCTCTGAACGGTGCAGAGTCCACCAGTTGAAAAGGGAGGGACTGCAGCACAAGCAACTTGGACAGGAGCACGATTAGCTTCTGCGCTGTAGGGATGGCTGGACGCGTACTGCTGTCTCTTTGCAATCGCCTCGGTGAACGACTGCTGCCGTAATGAGTGGCGAGGAATAAGAGGAGGAGGAGCAGGAGCATCTGGAGCAGTAGATAATGACAGACAGCTCCCTTCGGCAGAAGTGCTGGAGCCTTCACTGCCTGAAATGGGATGCATGCCACTGCGTGATGCTGCTGCCGACTGGACCGCCACATCTGAGCCACGATTCTCCCAGGCCACGTTGTGGTGACGCTTCATATGTTGGCACAGGGCCATGGTGCCAACATTAGCACCCTGGCCACGCTTCACTTTCTGACCACAGATTCTACATATAGCCATGTTCACCTCCTCAGACGTCTTAACAAAAAACTTCCACACCGCCGAGCAGGTGATTTTACCACCAACACTCTGCACTGACTGAGTGGTACCTCCGCTGCCTGGCTGAGCCCCTGCGCCGCTCTTTTCAAGGCCAGAAAGCACCTGCGAAGAGTGCGGTCTACCCCATGCCCGTTTGGCTCCCGACCTAGCACTGCTGCCACTCCGCTGACTAACGGCCACACTACCGACTTGCTGCCTGCACTGCTGCCTGACGCGCAAGCTGTCAGTCTCGTCTGCAGATGATGATAATGATGATGAAGCCCTTGCTTCACCTGGCTCCCAAGTGCGATCGGCTACATCATCATCAACTACAGTTTGCACGTCGCATGTCCTCCTCAACTGTCTCGGTGTACAAAGCCTGACCGCTCTCAACATCACCTCCCACTACATTCTCCTCATCAGTACTTGACCGCCTACTGGAAGGAGCGGATTTCTGCCCCACCTCTTGGCTTCCAAGTAGCTGCTGACCATCCTAAAGTAGTTTGTCCTCGCTGTATAGTGGCGCAGAGCCCTTAGCATACAGCACTTCTCTGGCTGAGGGAACCGAAAAGGACAGAGGCAGTTTGAGGAGAGGTGAGGGCACTGGAGCTGCTCCAGGCCAACTAAGGGGTTGTGTCTGACGAACCCACCGACTCTTGGCTGGGGGTTTCAGATGTCATCTGGGAGGAAGTGGATGACCAAGTCAACCATTCAAGAACATCTGGGTTGGTGGTCAACACACGACCATTAGATGACACCGGTAGCTGTGGCCTCGCCGAGTGACCCCTAATGCCACGTCCCCTTCCTCTGCTGAGACCTGTGCCTGTTCCCGAAACATTTGTGCCACTGCCCCTCCCCTGTGAAGGGCCTGTCACCCCTCTGTCTGACATCCTTTAAAATAAAATGAAGAATACCCCCAAAAATTATACTTTGCTCACTGCCTTGCACAACGGCTTAACTATTTCTTTCAGAAATAACGTCACCTACACAGTGTGTTAACAATGGGTTACTGAACTGCAGTACAATGGGTTACTGCACAGCACTATACACTTTGTTTATATAGCGACTGACGCTGCGAATATCGATGTAAAAGGAACGAGCCCAGAACCACATCTTAACTCTTTTTTGGGCAATTCAACTTCACTGACTACGTTAGCACAATATCATGCTTTTCTGTTTGGATGGGAATGAAGCCAAAAATACTAAGTTAAAATGAACAACCGCAAAAAAACCTATTAACTGTTTTTTGGCCAGTTCAACTTCGCTGAGGAAGTTTGATTTTTTTTCCCCCAAAACACAACCCAAAATATAACCTTTTTTCTTTTTTTACAACGACTGACGCTGTGACTATCAATTTAAAAGGAACGAGCCCAGAACCACATAACTCTTTTTTGGGCAATTCAACTTCACTGACTACTTTAGCACAATATCACACTTTTCTGTTTGGATGGCGAATAACGCCACAAATAGTTATTTAAAACGAAGAACCCCACAAACACGGATTCACTGGTTTTTTGGCAATTCAACTACACTGAAGATGTTAGCACTATATGGCGCTTGTCTATATGGCAAATAATGCCGCAAGTATTTCTTTCACATTTACAAGCTGCCAATCACGGATTATATATGTTTTTCCCCAAACACAACCCAAAAAGATATTTTTACAAAAAAAAGTTTTTTTATTTTATTTTTATAAATGTACCCCAAACAAGGCTCTGACCCTCTTACTCCACTGCAACAAGGGACACTAGTGGTGCTTCTTTTAATAAAGCACCCCAAAGCAGCCTTTAGAACAGAGTGCAGTGCTGTATAACAGGCTAAGGCTACTTTCACATTAGCGTTATGGAATTCCGGTATTGAGTTCCGTCATAGGGGCTCAATACCGGAAAAAAACGCTTCCGTTTTGTCCCCATTCATTGTCAATGGGGACAAAACTGAACTGAAGACAACGGAATGCTCCTGAAAGCATTCCGTTCAGTCTTCAGACCGGAGAACAAACCGCAACATGTTGCGGTTTGCTCTCCGTACTAGTTATCCGCACCTAAACGGATCCGGAATGACCCCCAATGCAAGTCAATGGGGACGGATCCGTTTGGTGTGGACACACTTGTAAACGGATCCGTCCTCCATTGACTTTCAATAGAGGTTATTCCGGATCCGTTTAAACGCTAATACAACCGGATCCGGAATTACGGATCCACAAGATTGTATTACTCAGTACGGATCCGGCGGGTGAAGGGACCCGCCGGATCCGTACTAACGCTAGTGTGGAAGTAGCCTAACCCCTATGCCCACTCACTGCTGCTCAGTGTACCAGAATAGCGATTTCACTGCCTGATAATCCCCTATGGATTCTGTCTAGAAATCGTCCCTCTCCTATCCCTGCAATTCAGATTATCTATCCCTGATCTCCTAATTTCTTTTCTTTAGCAACGTTTTTCTATCACTTGCCCTATCTCTCCTGACGTCGGTCTAAAATCAATTGTAAATGGCGGATTCCAGCGCTGCAGAGCTATTTATAGGGCTGTGACATCACAGGACTTGGCTGGCTGCTAATTGGCTACATGTCTGCATGTGATCGCATTGTGGGTGTTTACTTCTTTGTCCCAGAAATCCTTCCCCCATGTCATGCCATGTGCTTGCGGCCATTTTAGGAAAAAAAAAAAAAGATTCGTTACTACGAATCGCCATGAAATTTGCTTTCGTTGCGAATCGAATTATCTATGAAATTCATAACAAATTCCACTTCATCACCTTCGATTTGCTCATCTCTAATTGTGACATCATCCGCTGACCAAACATTGTGACATCATAATGGATTCCTAGAGACTATCATCTGCTGACCAAACATTGTGACATCATAATGCAATCCTGGATACTAGCATCTGCTGACCAAACATTGTGACATCATAATGAAATCCTGGATACTATTACCTGCTGACCATACACTGTGACATCATAAAGGAATCATGGATACCATCATCTGCTGACCATACATTGTGACATCATAATGGATTCCTGGACACTGTCATCTGCTGACCATACATCGTGACATCATAATGAAATCCTGGATACTATTACCTGCTGACCATACATTGTGACTTTATAATACAATCCTGGATACTATCATCTGCTGATCATACATTGTGACATCATAATGTAATCCTCGATACTATCACCTCTTGACAATACATTGTGACATCATAATGAATTCCTGGACACTGTCATCTGCTGACCATACATTGTGACTTTATAATGGAGTCCTGGATACTATTATCTGCTGACAATACATAGTGACATCATAATGAAATCCTGGATACCATCATCTGCTGACAATAAATTGTGACATCATAATGGAATCCTGGATAATATCATCTGCTGACCATACATTATGATATTTTAAAGGAATCCTGGATACTATCATCTGCTGACCATACATTGTGATATTATAATTGAATCTTTGATACTATCATCTGCTGACCATACATTATGATATTTTAAAGGAATCCTGGATACTATCATCTGCTGACCATACATTGTGATATTATAATTGAATCTTTGATACTATCATCTGCTGACCATACATTATGATATTTTAAAGGAATCCTGGATACTATCATCTGCTGACCATACATTGTGATATTTTAATGGAATCCTGGATAGTTGTGAGTGATTTTCTGAGGTTTAGGGCTTATTCTCACCGTTTCAAAGTATAAATTTGCTGAGGAAGGGGTGTTAATTTGGACAGCAACAGAAGCAGTAACAATAGTCCCCTTTGGCGTAATTTTGATTCTCGGGGCTTTGAGACTCCACACTTTTGCAGCGATATGGTTTGCTGGACGTTCTTGGAGGATCTATAAAATAAAGCAAGTGGATTAATAATGGGGACATGGTAAAACAAGATTTTATAGCCAGTGGGCTTTTTGCCCAGTGGAGGCATCGACCTAACCCCCGAGTCCTCACTCATGTTGTCCAGGGTATCTTCCTGCAGGCTACCCTTCCTGCAGGCTGGTTTTGGACTTACTGTAGGTGCTGGGCAGTGGGCACCAGTTGTCATGCTCCACTGGAAACTGTATTTAGAATAACTCACTATGTGCACATGAGGGAGATAACAGTAAGTCATTCCATATTTCTGTGAGGGTTTGGATGAAGGAGCTCATGGTTCAGGTAAGACACATCAGACTAAAGTACCTTGAGCCCACCAGAGCAAGTGATCCTGAGGGCCTTTACTCATAGACTGAAGTGTGCCTTTGTGCAAAAAAAAGTATGTGGACCCCTGTTATGTCACAGTTAGTTTTGTGACAGTGAGGTGTGGCTCATAGACCTTCTTTCTAGCAAGTTGTTTAGTGATGTACCAACTACACTTTTGGATTTTAATCCGCCAGTGACAATATGACAATAGCTAAACATCCTTTCACATGCAATGAAGTAGATATTAGGATGCCACCAGTCCAAGTTCATTGGGAACGCAGTGTGGACGCAGTGTGGCTGAATTCAGAAGAATGGAAGATAGAAAAATGGGAAATAGGCATAGTGCTTCACAGACAAATGGATAAAACATGGGGACTCCTCCATACACATCCATGTTCAGTTCAGATAGGAGAAAGCCACTGCCAGATACCTCTGACAGCTTATCTCCTGGGTGAATGAAAGGATTGGGTTAAAATATTTACTTTGCCTGAACGTTCTCTCTCCTGACATCATCTGTAAGGGGAAAGTCAGGAGCTCCCCATACACATTACACTGTTGACTGAAAGGGGCTGTTCTAGGGGGTCCTGTTGACAATATACTAATGTATATGGCCGCCTTTATGGACGTGTTCTGATGTAATGAAGGCCTCTTCAAAACACCCCATGAGCAGGTTTGTGTGTAAAGGTGCAACCAATGCTCCCATCACTGTTCCCATGTGCTGATGATAGACTTGATTGTTGTAACAGAAGTAATTGTTGCTCAATATGAAGTTGGGAGACTTCATAAAAAACTTGCTGGGCTTTTCATCCAACTAATAGTACAGGCTTTCTAAGCCCCGTTTCAGTAGGGAGCTTAAAATTCAAGGTTGTAGTTTTCTGCTATCCCATCATCTGCAGCTCCTTGATAAGTTGGGAGTAAAATCTGTCAGGGAATTAGGGAAGAACGGTCTTGGTTAGAGAGGTGACCAAGAACCCAGTGGTCACTCGGCTGAGCTCCAAAGATCCTGTGGGAAGACTGGATGAACTTCCAGAAGGTCAACCATCACTGCAGCACCCCACCAATCTGGGCTTTATCTGAGGGTAGTTGGTCGGCACTCCTTCTGTCGGTTCTGGTGCTCTGTGGTACAACACTTGTACAATTATAAGAAAAAAACACGGCACTCAAGGATTAGTGATAATATGGTAGTGCATTTATTCCATCCATAGTAATAATATTAATTGGCCAACGTTTCGGTCATAACCTGACCTTGTTCACGGCCTGTCAATACAAGGATATAATACAAAATATAAGGTGAGTATATAATGAAAAGCAACAGTAAACGTCACATAATAATCCATATCATGGATGTGCAGAGAAATAGGATCCCATTGTGGGGTATTGATGAGTCATATCTCTGGGACAAACCTCGACGAGAAAGGGAATGTATCTGAAAATAAGATATATGTGGAAATTAATGCAATGCTTAATAGAGTCATAGCGTACTGTGGACTATCATATGTTTTAGTACAAAATTGAGATGACCGCGTAAGCGTGCAGCTGTCTACAATATGGCAGGTATATGTTGCTGTTGCTGTTACTGTTGCTTTTCATTATATACTCACCTTATATTTTGTATTATATCCTTGTATTGACAGGCCGTGAACAAGGTCAGGTTATGACCGAAACGTTGGCCAATTAATATTATTACTATGGATGGAATAAATGCACTACCATATTATCACTAATCCTTGAGTGCCGTGGTTTTTTCTTATAATTGTACAAGTGTTGTACCACAGAGCACCAGAACCGACAGAAGGAGTGCCGACCAACTACCCTCAGATTAACTACATTGAATTTGATGTCTGAGCACCCACCAAATGTCAGCAACGACCTTTTCATACGACGACTCCACAGCAGAGAATATAGTTTCCCAAGTCACAGGTCCAAGTGACTTTCTACATGTACCATATACGGAATATAGAATCCGCGATTGGGAACGTGAGTCCAAGAAACTGGTCTCATCAGAGTTACACTCAACTACACTTGCGGAGTATTTCAGAAACAACAGGATCCCTCGAGGTTTGAGGGTCCATCTAAGACCGACTCTATTTCCTAATAACCAAGAATACTGCAAGAAATTTGAAACCATCTTAAACAAATGCTCATTGGACATTATAGTCCTAAGCATTGAATATCTTCAAAAAGCAATCACAGAGTCTAAAGAAAAATTAACCAACATTGAAGACCAATTAACAGCGTCTACATCATCAACAGAATGGTCAGAATTAAAAAAGAAAACCGAAAAAATTCTGGAAGATCACAAGAAGTACCTGGAGAACACGAAACGCACAAAATTTATCAGAGACACAGAGGATTACAAATTGAACAGAGTTTATCGTTGGCAGTGGCAGGACTCATCAACTATATTCGGATCCTCTACTTACAGGGACTATGGTTCCTCATCCTCTGGCAGCGAAAGATCCTCTTATCAGCGTACACAACGTTTTTTTCCCAGACGAGGCCCACGCCCAAGAAGAAGAGGATACACACGAGGAGAGGCAGGAGGTCCCATCGAACCCAACCAGGAGGGTATACAGACTTGATCCCAGGTAGGGACCTAGTAGTCAACATCTCCTCTAGAACCCTGTCACCAGCAGAAACCAATGTATTATCTAAAGGCTTGTCATTTTGCCCATACACTAACCTACACCACTTTACAGTAGAACAGGAATTACATAGATTCTATAGATCATTACGCCTCAAAACACACTTTGCCTCACCACCTGATACCCCTCCTAACGTTCTCATCTCATCACCGCCTACTAACATATTGTCCATACATCAACTGGGCTTAAGGAATAAGAGTAACTTTATGCCTCCCAAACACTACCACGGTGTGGAGGCCTTTATCGAGATAATTGATCGAGAGATCCACAAGAGCACACAAGCTCTCAAAAGGGGAGAATTCCATACCCCAACAAATCTCCCCGTAGAAGAACGCATAGCATTAAACATGTTGAAAGCCGATAAAACAATTACAATTAAACCGGCTGACAAAGGCGGTGCTGTAGTTGTCATGGATACTGCATTCTACATTCAAGACATCAGACGACAACTAGCTGACACTACAACTTATCAATGTGTACACTACAATCCAATATTTTCTCTCAAAAAAGACATTGATAAACTATTGGAACTACACCTCAACATGGGCACCATTGATAAAACCACTTATACTTTTCTGTCCAAAGAAAATCCCATAACACCAGTCATTTACACATTACCCAAGATTCACAAAAATTTATCGCAACCACCAGGTAGACCCATAGTGGCATCTACTGATTCCATCCTCTCTCCACTGTCTATCCTCTTAGAGAAAATTCTTACCCCCTTTATTACCAAAACACGTTCTTTTCTATTGGACACATCACATTTTTTGTCAATTATTGCCGGAATACATGATCTATCACCGAATAGTAGACTAGTAACCTTGGACGTTAATAGTTTATACACATCCATTTCACACTCGAAAGGCATACATGCGGTTTCAACACTTCTCCAATCCTCACAGTACTCACCAGAAGCCCAGTCATTCTGCATTCAACTACTACATTTGGTTCTTGAGAGCAATTACTTCCTGTTTGGCGATGACTTCTATGTGCAGAAGAAGGGCACCGCAATGGGGGCAAATGTAGCGCCCCCCTATGCCAATGCCTTTATGGCAAAATTTGAAGAGGATAATGTATATCCAAACATTCTTTTCCAAACGCATGCTTTGGCCTGGCATCGTTTTATCGATGACATTTTTTGTGTGTGGGACGGTGATCAAAACTCCCTGGATGAATTTTACTCATATCTGAACAATATTGATGTAGATCTACAATTCACCATCCATACTGATCTGACTAGCCTCAGTTTTCTGGACACTACAGTTATTAAAACACCAACAGGCAGGTTAACTACAGACCTATACAACAAACCAACTGACAGGAACACTCTCCTACTATATTCTAGTTGTCATCCCAGAAATACAAAAGACTCACTGCCCCGCTCACAATTCCACCGGGTCACAAGAATAGTCAAAGATCCTGAACTCCGTTTTACACGTCTCAATGAAATGTCTGACAAATTTCATAAGAGGGGATATCCAACCACTCTTCTCAAAAGAGAACGTAACCTTTTACTTTCCAAACCTACATCCTCTTTAAAAGAAAAAACAGATAATACTTGTCCTCGGATACCCTTAGTCATGACATACCATCCATTCATTCCTAAAATCCGCTCCATTATTCAGAAACATTGGCCCATTCTACAACAGTCATACCCTACGATTCAAGAATTCACAAAACCCATACAGATGTGTTACAAGAGAACACGTAATCTAAGAGACCAGTTGGTTAAGGCGGACATTGGTTCGCTACGGCCTTCCCTTAGACAAACAACAATAGCTCCCCAAAGGATGGGGACATATCCCTGTCTCAACTGTACACAGTGCTCTAATGTCATCAAAGGCAATAGGATAGTACACCCCCATTCTGGAAAAATATATTATGCAAAAGCCTTTTTCACTTGCTCATCATCTTATGTGGTCTATCTCATACGCTGCCCGTGCGGTCTCGCATACGTTGGGGAGACCACCCAGTGTGTGCGAGACCGCATTTGCAAGCACAAATCCGATATACGATGCAAAAGAACCGAACTCCCTGTCCCACACCACTTTCATTTGGCCAACCACCAGATTAGTCAGCTTAAATTCCAAATCTTGGAACAAATTCCTCCTGCCCGGAGAGGCGGCAACAGAACAGCTCGGCTTAAGGAACGCGAATCCTTCTGGATTTTTGAACTGGGAACCTTGGCACCACGGGGATTGAACAGGGACTTTGATTTCTGCATCCATTGATGAGGACTCTCTAATTAACTAATTTTCCTTTATTATCTATGCTGTATATGACCACTAATGATATTATTTTCTTCTTTACAGACAAAATGAACCACTCATCAGCAGGTAGTATATAGATATTAGTGTTAAGATCCACACATACTAATATAATCTAGTATTAAGAGTACCTTCTAATAACCATTATTCTTTCAATGTACTATATATATGCCTATAAATTTATGCCCTTTACATGTACAACATATGCAACCTTATCTTATGTTTCACACCTCACTTATCCTTCAACACTATCTGCGCTACAACATAATCACTATGTGTTCTTCCATTGTCGACAATTGTCCACAGTACGCTTGACCTCCTCTTGTACTCAGCGCATGCGCTCACCAGTATCCTTGACAGCGCAGACGCCAGCTGCGGCTGACGATTCTGCGCTCCCTAGACCTGCATAGACTTCCGCCCCTAGTAGTTTTAGCCTCTGGATACACTATACGCATGCGCTTGCCAGTAACTAAGGCAACGCATGCGCAGATCATGACCAGGGACATCGCGCCTTCCCGATATGCGCGCGAACTCCAACTATTTAACACAACATAGGTCTCCGTGGCCGGTGCACCTTGAATCAAATGGTGACTATCCTCCATACTCCTTCTCTTCATCATATACAGGTATGATCTGTTTTGCTGTTCTCCATCGTACTAAATACTGTTAACTCGTGTCTACCTGACCCTGGCGATGTCCTGTACTATTGCGGTTAAGATACTTATACCAACCGTCAGACACATATATGATACTGACCACCAATGCATATACCTGCCATATTGTAGACAGCTGCACGCTTACGCGGTCATCTCAATTTTGTACTAAAACATATGATAGTCCACAGTACGCTATGACTCTATTAAGCATTGCATTAATTTCCACATATATCTTATTTTCAGATACATTCCCTTTCTCGTCGAGGTTTGTCCCAGAGATATGACTCATCAATACCCCACAATGGGATCCTATTTCTCTGCACATCCATGATATGGATTATTATGTGACGTTTACTGTTGCTTTTCATTATATACTCACCTTATATTTTGTATTATATCCTTGTATTGACAGGCCGTGAACAAGGTCAGGTTATGACCGAAACGTTGGCCAATTAATATTATTACTATGGATGGAATAAATGCACTACCATATTATCACTAATCCTTGAGTGCCGTGGTTTTTTCTTATAATCTGGGCTTTATGGCAGAGTGTCCAGAAAGGAGCCTCTCCTCAGTAAAAGAATGATGGGGAAAAACTTTAATTTGTTTTTATTTTAGCACAAGGCTGCAGAATAAGAAAACGCGAAAAAAGACTTTCCAAATGCATTGCATTTGTTTCATCAGATACTATTCTCATAGCCTTCCTACTATAATCGTCATAGTTCTGGATTCGTTTTTTTCCATTAGTTGTCCAAACCTTTTGGATCAGATATAAAAATTAGGTGATCTTACAATTAGAGATTTGTGCTTCTTGTAAACAACACGCATCCAACTGTTCCATGCTCCTGAATCACAGCGTTCCCCATATTTACCCCTTCTTTGGCCAGACAAGCATAGGTCATATTTACGTATAATGCCGTGGGTCTCACCAAGCTCACTGGGTCCTGAAATCTGCCTCCTTCAGCTACATTTTCTTCCTTCAGGTCTAAATTTTGTTAAAAGCTAAGCTCATATCAGCGTGTGTTGCTTCTCATGCTGTAGTATACGGCATACGGCTTTTGTGAATTATGACGGTGAGATGATATATACTAGGAAATTTTATACATGCCCAAACTCTGAGTTACCTCCTGTAGGATTTCCTGGTGGGACTCTTCATTATCATCCTGAAACATATCCTTAATACAAAAGAGAAAAGTTAAATGTTTTCACTTCATTTACCACAGGACTGCAGAAATAGTTTTATGATTTAGTTTAGAGGGGCTGTCCACTCTCTGAAAACTGTACTAGGCTGTTCCTGTAACTGCTATAGTTTCTCCCATTCATGGCTATCACCGTTTACTTTGATCTGTTAAATGGGGATCTCCAGTTAGGTGAGAACCTTCACCTATCAGCCATTTATGACATATCTTCCATATGCCATGAGGGTCTGTGGTCGGAGTAGGATCTTTATTACGTGGCAATAGCGATGAGTGAATTGTTTCATCTAATTCGCCAGTTACGGTAATTATATTCGCAGTCATAAAAGACAATGAGAAAATCAATTCTCTTATAATTCTCAAACCGATTTGCCCAACACATTGTAATGCCTGGAAAACTGCAAGACTTGGACCAGGCATTCATTTGCTAACCTCTACAGAGCAATATTGATCACTACTTTTTAGGGCTAAACAAACTGCAGACTACAGTTTCTATGATGGCTTTTTGCAGACATGGCCTCCTAAACTGAAAGGAAAAATGTCAACATTTCTATTCAGTTTTGGGGGCCATTTATGCAAAAATGGTGGCAACCAATATGGCTACCAATACAACACCTACAGGGTTTGTCAGTCAGCTTTCCCAGACTCTTGAGTGGCAAATCTGAATATGTAGTATTATATATCAACCACACCTAAATCACTGCATTACTAGACAGATGATTATTTATAGGGGTTGTAGAGAAAGTTAATACAAGGCATTTTTCCATCACATTATACACTGCTTGTTTCCATGGTTACGATCACCCTGCAATCCAGCAGCTGTGGTCATGCTTGCACACTATTGGAAAAAGCACCAGCCTATGTGTGCTCCTACGGTCCCAGCCACCAGAGAGGCTGGCGCTTTTTCCTATAGTATAGCAGAGCCACCGCTGATGAATTGCAGGGTGGTCGTAGCCATGGAAACGAGCAGTGTATAATGTGGTGAAAAAATGAATCCAGCCAGCAAAGGAAGCAATATGGACAATCAATATACATTAGTACGAGCCTTGTATTAACTTTATCTACATGATAAATGTCACCTGCCGAAGAGAGACAACCCCTTTAAGGCACAAATGCTCTCTAGATTTACCTGTAGCTCGACTCTGGTAAGAGTCAGGACCAAATGCTGCTTAAGGAAATGTGCCAAAGCTAGATAGTCCAAGACCTGCTCTGAAAACCAGAAGTACAGCATCCTGTTGTCTGTGAGAAGTGAAGGGGAAAATGTGGAGGTATTGTAGGAAACAGTCAGGTTCTTATAGGCCAGAAGACCCTGAGGAAGACAGGAAGGCAGACATGAAATATCATAATCTCCAAATAGTATTCAGTAAACATTTCTATTACCAGAACTGGTGAAATCTGCGTTCTAAAACCTAATTGTAGCCAAGTACGATGTGCCAAAAACTACATTTCTTAAAACGTATTTCTTAGGTCATTGAACTTTCAAAAAATGTATTCAGGCTTTTCAGGCATTCTAGCTCCTACATGGATTGTTGTCCGGCTTTTTCAGACTCCTGAAAGACAAATCTACCTAGTCATGTAATGGTTAATTTCCTTCTTTCTTGTCTTTAAAGGACAAGGCAGATTACCCTTATAGAAGTCTCTGAGAGCTAAATAGAAACCGCATGAGCCGTAATTGCTGCTTTAACCACGAACAGGAAAAAAACACTATTTAAAGGTTTTTTTCAGAATTTTCCAATGAGAACTCTAGGTTAATACCCTGAGGGTGCTCCCACGTGTTCAGTTTTTTTAATGCAGTTTTTGGATCCTAAAAGGAGATAATGAGTTAAGGACAGATAATACTTCTCCACGTTTCTTAATCCACTTCTGGTTTTGGCTTCAAAAACTGCATTAAAAAACTGAATGTTTGGCAGCACCCTCATAGTCAGGTTTCCTGATGCAGTTTTGCAAGCCAAAAACAGGAATCAATTAAAAAAAGATTAGTCTCTGTCCTTTCTACTGTCTCTTTTTTACGATCCACTTTTGGCTTTCAAAACGGAATCAGGTAGACTGACCATGTGGCCACATCCTTGGTAAAACATATGGATTCAGCCTTCATCTCTTGGGTCATGTGTAACGACAAGGCCAGAAGTAAAAATTTTAGACACAAATAGATTCATACCCAAGTATACTGTTATGGGTGGTAAGTGTGGACCCACTGTGCCAAATAAACAGTCTGACTTTGGGCTAGCCCTGAGGGCATTATCCTTGCAGTCCCATGGTTTTCACCCTTTAACCCTTATACAGGGATCTGGCCTTCACTGCAGGTGAGCCACCAGGCTGCTACCTCTTGGAATAGCCCCTGTGTGGTTGGCTCATGACCCACTGAGATCAGGCAATACACATGGTCAGTAAACAGGCAGAGGTCAGGACAGGCAGAGTATGAATCCAAGAAACAGTCCAAAGGTAAGAGGAGGCGGGTCAGGGTCAGTGTCAGTGTAGTGAACAGACACGGGTCAGGTCTGGTGGCAGAGAGTCAGGATCCAGTAAACAGGATCAAAGTTCTTTTGCAGGGCCTAGCAAACAAAACCAAAAATAATCTATTGCTCAGGTAAGGGATGGAGCAAACAGCCCAGCAAATATAGGAGGGCTGATGAGCTCATAAGTCAAACAGCTGGACGCAGGGCAAAAAGGGGAATAACCCCTTGCAGTGCTGCAAGAAGAGGTTCAATGAATAGACACTAATACACCCAAAGAAAGAGACCTATTAGCCAGGGTGCAGCTTGCAGCATGGGACACAGGAGTCTGGTGGCTGGCCCAGTGCAGATGCTAGGTGAGTGATGCAGCACACATGATGACAGTGGACACGGAGCATGGCCATGACATACATATTCTGAAATCTCTGTATAAAACATTCACACAGCACCATATCTATTATAGATAGTATCATGTGTCCACTGTAGGAAAGTATGAGAGGTCAAGTACTGGCTTAGCTGTAACCACAGTATCTACATGTGTCACATGAATGCTTCATTACAAAATGTAATCCCTATGCTGGCCTGTTAACCCTTTCGCGCCCGGAGCTTTTTTCGGTTCTGCATTTTCGTTTTGCGCTCCCTGCCTTCAAACAGCCATAACTCTTTTATTTTTCTGTTCACATAGCTGTATGAGGACTTGTTTTTTGCGGGACAAGTTTTACTTTCCAACGCCACCATTTAATATTGCATACGGTGTAGTGGGAAGCGGGAAAAAAATTCCAAACCGGGTGAAATTGCAAAGAAAACGCTATTCCGCTACAGTTCTACGGGTTTCTTATTTACAGCGTTCGATGTGCATTAAAACTGATCCGTTACTTTCATTCTACTGCTCAGTACAAATCCGGCAATACCTAATATGTATAGTTTTTCCTGCGTTTTCATAGTGATAAAATAATTAGAAAGTTGCCCTTTTTTTTTTTTTTTTTCCTTGTCAAATCTTGACCCCTATAACCTTTTGGTATTTATATGTACAGAGCTGTATGGGGGCTCATTTTTTGCGGGACGAACTGAAGTTTTTATTGATACATGGGGTGTGTATGAATTTTTGATCACTTTTTATTTAATTTTTTTTAGAAAAAAAAGCGACAAAAAACGGCAAATCGCCATTTGGACGCTTTTTTCCGCCACACAATTCGCCGTATTGGAATTTTTTTTTTTTATATTTTAAAAGTACGGGCGTTTTCGGTCATGGTGATACCCATGATGTCTATATTTATTGTTATTTAGGTATTTATTTTTTACTTATACGGAAAGGGGGGTGATTTGAACTTTTACATCTTTTTTATTTTTTATATATTTTTTAACATTTTTTTAAATTTTTTTTTTACTATTAGAAAGCTCAAATATGGGCTTATATATTGTGGCTTTTTTTTTTTCTTTATGAGCAATTATGGATTTTATAGACTCAGAAATCCATGAATTGCTCATTTCTTATCCTGGCCTGCCATCTAGTGGCCAGAATAAGAATTGCACTTTGAAAACTGTAATCCTCACCAGCGAGGATTACAGTTTTCATATGGTGTACAGACACCCCGATTGGCCGCACGGGGGGTCTGTACACCACCTGGAAGCGAATGCTTCCGGGTTGAGACGCAACTAGATGCCGTGATCACGTGTGATCACGGCATCTAATCTCCAAGGAAGACGCCGCCGATGGCGGTAAGTAGCGGCAAGTCTCTGCTGTTAGAAACAGCAGAGACTTGCCGGCCATGACGCCCGCCGCACCCGCTGGGCGCGAAGGGGTTAAAATCCTCTAATGGATTTGAGGAGGCAACAATAATGAACCTATAAGAAGGCTAAAACTGTTAGAATGGATCTGTACTGACAGTAACATTTTGGGATCAAATGTTTTGTTTGAAGGAATTTTTTTTATGCCCAGTTTCCTCACCACCAATTAAATGTGCCCCATAAAAGGGAACCTGTTACCAGGAAAATGCAATGGAAGCTACAGTCAGCATGTTATAGAGCAGGAGGAGCTGAGCAGATTGATACCAGTGATTCACAGCTATTTCTGCATACACAGTCATAGACTAAAGACTGTCAATGATAGGACCGCCTCCTGGACTACAAAGCCCAGAATGTCCAGGGATATAAACAAATAAATTAGAAGTTCTACTGAATCTTCTCCCATAAAACTATATATCAATCTTCTCAACTCCTCATGCTCTATAACATACTGCCCGCAACTCAAACACCATGTTCAATGTGACAGGTTCCCTTTAAGTCCTGGGATACATAACCTTTTTTTTCTTCACCATCTCTTCCATAATCTAATTCCTCTCCTCATTTCACAAAGCGGAGTCATTAATTTTGACCTGTTGACATCTCTACCAGAATGAAAATGAGTGTAGTACTATCACGTAGATGTTAAACTTCTCACTGTAGTTGTGTTGTGAGAGGGAACAGAGGGGCCCGGGACACCCGTTCTAGTATCTTGTGTACAAGGGATAAATTTAATTTGTGGGAAAACCCATTTAATCTCCTAGAACTTTTATTATCACTGACCTTGTGGTAGGACTCCATGTAGTTCTCTTTCATGGCAGGAAATGATGTGATATCAGAATTTATTCCAATATCTCCATAACTCATAAAGTTTTCTAGAAGAAAGTTTGAGAAGACATGACTCTGTAATCATCATTACAGTTTTTATAGCCCTACTGGAAAAGTCAGAGGCCACATTCCTGGTACCAATGCAAAATGGCACCCCACCTACCATGTACTACTTATTAGTGTCTTCTTATGTGGCAGTGAGGTCTTTCAGCCCTGTCAGGCACCATGGACCAAGTTCTTTACCTTCTGGATTGTTACCCAATCCAAACACTGACAGCCAGCATCAGAACCATCAATTAACATTATGTAAAACACGGATGCTCAACCTGCAGCCCTCCAGCTGTTGTAAAACTGCAACTCCCATCATGCCCTGCTGTAGGCTGATAGCTGTAGGCCATCCAGGCATGCTGGGAATTGTAGTTTTGCAACAGCTGGAGGGCCACAGGTTGGGCATCCCTGTCGTAAAACATTTAGGGCCTGACTTAATTTCCGCTGTGCTGGTGGTAGATCCGCCGAAGTTATGAAGAGGCGCCGGTCACTACATAACTTCGGGGCATCCACCACCAATCTAACTGTAAGACAGCTTCCTTACTGGATTAAATTTAGACAATTTTCTACGCCTAAAACAGGCACAGAAAATGATAAATGAGACAGGCCTGTGGACCCTTCCCCGCCCATGCCACGCCCACTTTTTTAGACCTGCTGTGAGCGGGTAAGAGTCGTAGATTGTGATGCAAATAACCTTTGTGCCATAATCTGCTACCAATATACGCCAGAAAACTGGCATATCTCTGATAGTAAAAGACCCCCTTGATGTATATTCACACTGTGATGTCATATTGAATTTTTTACACTGATTTTTGCAAGATTATAACCACACAAGAAAACAGAGAACATAACTAGTGATGTCTCATAAGATATACCTGCTCTGTGTTGGATGAAGTCAGCAAGTAGGTTTGCAACGTTATTGATTTCTTTACAAATCTGCAGAATAAAAATATGTAGAATATATGTAGGATATTCATCCCTAGAAGATGTGTGGTTTTTCTTACCTGTCTCTAGAGGACTTTACAGGTTTATATGCCGAAACGTACAACTTTGGCTGAATACAGTACATTGTACTGCAGGGCGTACTGGAAACGTAAAGTGGCCCTGGAAAAAAAAACTAAAAGTGGCCCTATTCTGTAGGAGGGTCCTAACTGACAGAAGGCAGGCAACACATATAGGCGGAGTCAACAGAGTAGGTGGGGCAGCAATACCATAGTGCAGCACAAAAGACCGCCCCAGCAGAACCAAATACCACAGTGCAGCACAAAATACCGCCCCAGCAGAACCAAATACCACAGCGCAGCACAAAATACCGCCCCAGTAGAACCAAATACCACAGTGCAGCACAAAATACCGCCCCAGTAGAACCAAATACCACAGTGCAGCACAAAATACTGCCGCCACAGTATTCAACTGCGATGGTGATACAGTTGAATTCAGGAGTGCACCTATGGCTGCCAACCATGTATATGCAAGAAATTCATGCCATTTTTACAAGCTCCAAAAGGGCAGAAAAAAATGTGTGTATGTCCACATGGCACATAAATGTGTGGCATAATCTGCATGAATTCCATGTGGACCTGTCACAACTTTTGCAGCAGATTTCACCAGACGCATGGCGAAAGATGAAATCCATGGTGAAAATCTGCAGCACAAGACGACTGAGGGGAGATCTAATAACTATGTATAAATATATCAGAGGTCAGTACAGAGATCTCTCCCATCATCTATTTATCCCCAGGACTGTGACTGTGACGACGGGACATCCTCTGTGTCTGGAGTAAAGAAGGTTTGTTCAAAAACATAGAAGAGGATTCTTTACGGTAAGAGCAGTGAGACTATGGAACTCTCTGCCTGAGGGGTCTAGATGTATTTCTGGAGGGTAATAATATTACAGGTTATAGTTTCTAGAGATGGGTCGTTGATCCAGGGAGTAATTCTGATTGCCTGATTGGAGTCGGGAAGGAATTTTTTTCCCCTAAAGTGAGAAAAATTGGCTTCTACCTCACAGGGTTTTTTTTGCCTTCCACTGGATCAACTTGCAGAATAACAGGCCGAACTGGATGGACAGATGTCTTTTTTCAGCCTTATAAACTATATTACGATGTTACTAAAGTGCTGCAGATTTAAATTCCACAATGGGAGGCCAGTTTCTGATGTTTTTTTATTCTGCAATGTGTGGGTGAGATCTGGTAAAATCTCAACCACTTTGCTGGTACTGTAATGAGGCGAATTTACCTCTCCCAAATCAGTTGCACACAATCTGCAGCATACTGTACATGTCCCATATAGACATACCCAAAGGGGTACAACTAGACAAGCTTGTGCTTTATTAAGGGACATAATAGCTAAAAGAGAAAGTTTTGGCCCCTTTACATGGGCCAATGATCGTGGCAATTATCTGGAAGGAATGTTACTAAGAACATTCGTTCCCTATTATTTACCTGCATAAAGTCGTCACCGATCACCAGTTGGACAAGTAAACCCACGTTCATCTGGTGAAAACATCAGTGATGCAGATACCAAAATCGTTGTTTTTGAGCAGCAGATCATGCTGTGTGAACAGGAATCTGCTGCCCAGAAATAATGATTCTCTATAGGAACAAGTGATCAAAGTAGCGATCCCTTATCCCCATAAAGCGGAGGTGATCGCTGTATGAAAATGGTGCAAACAAAACCAGCAGTCCTCACCTGACTTTTAAGCACAAGTTTTAAGGTGAATGAAATTAAATCTGTGAACGCCTGCGTAAACCAACCGGGTCTGCAAAATAAAACAATAAAAATATTCTCAAAAAAATTAAATTTTTAAAAATCACAACATGTTTTTTGTAATCTTGTCTGTAGAAATCTGATAACATCTGAATCTCTTACTCTTTGTTCCCGTGAAGATGTAATTGCAGCTTATGAAATGTTAGGTAACAGTCGGACGTATCGGCAGCGATGCGGTTATTCCCACAAGCTGTGAAATACAAGTTGTTAGATGTGAGGCAAAGTTTAGTAATGAAACAGTCAGGTGTGGTAGGAGACCATATAGTAATATCAGCGAGAGTTAAAGGCTATGGACACCTTCGGGGGCAATCTTTTTTTTATTATTGCATTTTACTCATTTTGGACTTAAAACTTTTTTTTACTTGGTCTTTATTTAAAATATTCAGCAGCTTTGTCATAAAGGGTTAACTTCTGCCCATCTGTGAGAATTGTACTTTCACTATGTGCCGGTCATCTTATAAACCTTATCTGTAAATTACTAATGGCTGAAAAGCACTTATTTAAGCCACTTATCAGTAAGATATGAATTGAGCGATAACACAGGTCAACAAAAAAAAAAAAAATTTACTGGTGTCCAAAATATTTTAATAAATTTGGGGTATTTTTGGGGTGCTGATTCTGAATATGCTATCAGTTTTGCCAGATTGGCTCAAGTTTTTGAGATTTTTGGTATCTTATTTATAGCACTTGTTGGTAAATGCGACGCATCATCTCATTAATTTCTTTGGATTAGTACTTGAACTGAGCAGTTCTCAATATAGTTTTTTGTTAATTAGTGTTCTAAAAGTTTGTTCATAGCTTGATTTTTGCACTAACTTTATGTTGTTGTCTGTTTTCCAGTGAAAAAGGAGTTTGAAATGTGTTTTGTTGAACAATGGCAATCAGTGTGCATCTCTTCCAGTAGCTCACTCAACTAAACTTGCAGAACAATACAAAAATGTCAAAATGGTCTTGGAGAAACTGTGCTACCATGAACATTCGTGGCTGATATGTGTTGATTTAAAAATGGTCAACTTTTTACTTGGACAGCAAAGTGGATACACAAAGTATCCTTGCTTCATCTGCATGTGGGATAGTAGAGCAAAACATCAGCACTGGGAGAAACTGAATTGGCCTCCAAGGGACACCTTGACAGTAGGAGCATCAAACATAGTGAACGAACCTTTGGTGGACAGGGAAAAATCATTCTACCACCACTTCACATAAAGTTAGGATTAATGAAGCAGTTCGTAAAGGCATTAGACAAAGATGGTAATTGCTTCATGTACATCTGCAGATCTTTCCCTGGTCTTACTAGCGAAAAACTGAAGGCAGGAATCTTTGATGGTCCTCAAATTCGGAAACTCATTAAAGATTCAAATTTTCCTAAGGAAATGAATGACATTGAAGCTGCTGCATGGTGTAGTTTTGTGTTGGTAGTGAAGAACTTCTTGGGAAATAAAAAGGCAGACAATTATGAAGAACTGGTACAAAACATGCTATTGAGATTTAGAAATCTGGGTGTACACATGAGCATTAAATTGCATTATCTTCACAGTCACTTGGACAGATTTCCAGAAAACCTTGGAGATTTTAGCGAAGAACAAGGGGAAAGATTTCATCAGGATATTATGGTGATGGAGGAAAGGTACCAAGGCAGATGGGACAGACATATGATGGCTGATTACTGCTGGAATCTACAGCGTGACTGCCCGAATAGCTCACATAGAAGAAAATCATATAAAAAGCGCTTTTCCAGCGATTAAATGTCTCCTATCTTTCATGTCTTGTTCATTTTTGAAGATTACTTTCTAAAACTAGTTAAAATAAACTAAAATCAACATTTACTTTGTTAAATTTATTGTATTCATGACAATATCAATAAAGTTAATGCGCGTGTAGCAAATTACGTCTTTTTTTTTACACATTTCACGAAAAATCTCAAAAACTTGAGCCAATCTGGCAAAACTGATGACATATTCAGAATCAGCACCCCAAAGTTACCCTAAATTCGTTGAAATATCTTTGGCCCCAAAAATGCTGTTGACCTGTGTAATGAGTGTTTAGGAGGTCAGACATAAGGAGCTGCCTAATGAAACAGAGAGAAAATTCAGAGCATGCTACTAGAGAATCTCAAGGCTGAAAGGGGCTCAACATTTTTAATAAAGACAAATTGAAATAAATGATTTTAGTTCAAAATGAGTACAATACAATAATAAAAAAATGCCCCATTGGTGTCCATATCCTTTAAATATTGATGACATATCCTCAGGATAGGCTATCAATATCTGCTTGGCAGGGGTCCAACTCCAAAGGTACTGCTGTTTGAAGGGGCTGTTGGACTTAGACAAGAGCTGCAGCCTCTTCATAGTATCCCAAGCATAGTTGTATACACTGTATAGAGGCTGTGCTTGGTGTTCATCTCAACCTCATTCACTTGAATGGGTCTGAACTGCAGAAAGGCCATAAGACTGAACTAAGTGACATCACTGGTCGAGGAAGAGGCTCTCCTGAGCACCACAGCCCCTTTCCAACTCCTGGAAAACCACTTGAAATAGCTGTCAGCCAAACTCTCATTTGGCTGACATCTATTCATCCCAACTGTCCCAAAGGCATGCATGCTAGGCTCAGCTGAGTATGCATGTACAACAGGGATCAGCAACTTGCAGCACTTCAGCTGTTGTGAAACTACAACTCCCAACATGCTCCATTCATGTCTATGGGAGTGCTGAGAAAAGCCGGGCAAATGTGCATGCTGGGAGTGGTAGTTTCAGAACAGCTGGAGTGCCATAAGCTGCGGACTCATGGTGTGCATTATTCTCAATGGGAGAGGGGAGTGAGCCACTGCCATACCCCTCTGGCATCTCTTGTGAAAATCAACATTTGATCCTTCTTTCCCCTGACAATATCTGGATATCCTGACATCTCTCTGGATACTGGAGAGCTAATCCGTTGGGTTTTTGTTTATCAGCCAAAAGACTACATTTCTGTTCACTACAGTTATACTAATTAACAAAAACTACAAAAATTAACAAAACTATGAATTACAAACGACAGTTGTTGGAATTGGTATTATCATAGCTACTAGTTGTGCCGATGCTCGTAAGGGGATGATTGGCCAGGCATAACATTTACACTTTTTTAAAATTTCAGTTCTACAATTTTATGTAGATATTTATGATCTACTGATTACTATACAGAGTGCTCACCTGGACTGAGCACCACCTGCTCGAACCAACAAGCTAATATAGTTTTGGAATAAAAATCAAAATGGTCGGCTCTGTATAACAAATTTGGTATTTAATCAAAAATCAATACAATTACAATAAAAACTCAATAAAAGCTAATTCATAAAAAAATACATAAATCTTGCATATGTTGTTTACTTATAGTCACAATCCCTCTACTCGTTCCAATCTGCGGAGCTCACAATCTAAAAAACTTTTTTTTGGAAGTAGAAAAAATAATAATGGTATAATGAGGTATTTTCTATAATAAGATACAATGTTCCTTTTGTTAATTAGTAATCCTTCTTGGTTCCACTTTACCAAGTATATTATTCTGATGACATTGCACTTGGGGGCACTGGGGGCATTTGTTACTGGCACATGGGGGCACTGGGGGGTATTTTTTTACTGGCACTTGGGGGCACTGGGGGCATTTCTTACTGGCACATGATTTGGGGGGCATCTATGGGGGTGGGACACTTTTTACTGGCACATTATTGGGGGAAAATTTGGGGGGCACTTCTGGCACATTATTGGGGCACTTCTTACTGGCACATTATTGGGGGGGCACTATGGGGGCACTTCTTACTGGCACATTATTGGGGGGGCACTATGGGGACACTTCTTACTGGCACATTATTGGGGGGCACTGTGGGGACACTTCTTACTGGCACATTATTGGGGGGCACTATGGGGACACTTCTTACTGGCACATTATTGGGGGGGCACTATGGGGACACTTCTTACTGGCACATTATTGGGGGGCACTATGGGGACACTTCTTACTGGCACATTATTGGGGGGCACTATGGGGACACTTCTTACTGGCACATTATTGGGGGGCAGTTCTTAATGGCACATTATTGGGGGGCACTATGGGGGCACTTCTTACTGGCACATTATTGGGGGCACTTCTTACTGGTACATTAGAAGCATTATTACTTCTGGGGCACAGTGAGGACATTAGTACTGTTGGGGGCACTATTACTAACAAGTGCACTCTGGCAGAGAATTATTAGTTGGAACTTTGGGGGGCACTATTACTGTGGGGGGCACTATTACTGTGGGGGGCACTATTATTGTGGGGGGCACTATTACTGTGGGGGGCACTATTATTGTGGGGGGCACTATTACTGTGGGGGGCACTATTACTGTGGGGGGCACTATTATTGTGGGGGGCACTATTACTGTGGGGGGCACTATTACTGTGGGGGGCACCCTGGCACAGTATCAGCATAGCGCAGTTATTTCTGAGGGACGTTATGTTTACACTAATACTGCCAGGGACACTATTTGCTGAGCGCAGTTATCTGTGTGGTACTAATGGCACAGTACTGGGGGTGGTAGGATGATTTGTCCAGATGACGGGAGGATGATGGAAAAGTAATGAACTAAGATTTTTTCTGTCAAACTGCAGAGATGAGAAATGGAGTCTGGTCTGAAAGGAGAAGATGAAGAAAGAGAACATCTACATCAGAGGAGACGTCACTGGATGTAAGAGGTATGGGGCGCTGTATTATACTGGATGTAAGAGGTATGGGGCGCTGTATTATACTGGATGTAAGAGGTATGGGGCTCTGTATTATACTGGATGTAAGAGGTATGGGGCGCTGTATTATACTGGATGTAAGAGGTATGGGGCGCCGCTGTATTATACTGGATGTAAGAGGTATGCGGGCGCTGTATTATACTGGATGTAAGAAGGTATGGGGGCTGTATTATACTGGATGTAAGAGGTATGGGGCGCTGTATTATACTGGATGTAAGAGGTATGGGGCGCTATCATTATACTGGATGTAAGAGGTATGGGGGCGCTGTATTATACTGGATGTAAGAGGTATGGGGCGCTGTATTATACTGGATGTAAGAGGTATGGGGCGCTGTATTATACTGGATGTAATGGGTATGGGGCGCTGTATTATACTGGATGTAAGATGGGTATGGGGCGCTGTATTTACTGGATGTAAGGGGTATGGGGCGCTGTATTATACTGGATGTAAGAGGTATGGGGCGCTGTATTATACTGGATGTAAGAGGTATGGGGCGCTGTATTATACTGGATGTAAGAGGTATGGGGGCTGTATTATACTGGATGTAATAGGTATGGGGCGCTGTATTATACTGGATGTAAGAGGTATGGGGCGCTGTATTATACTGGATGTAAGAGGTATGGGGCGCTGTATTATACTGGATGTAAGAGGTATGGGGCGCTGTATTATACTGGATGTAAGAGTATGGGGCACTGTATTATACTGGATGTAAGAGGTATGAGGGCTGTATTATACTGGATGTGGATGTAGAGGTATGGGGCGCTGTATTATACTGGATGTAAAAGGTATGGGGCGCTGTATTATACTGGATGTAAGAGGTTGAGGTGCTGTATTATACTGGATGTAAGAGGTTATGGGGCGCTGTATTATACTGGGATGTAAGAGGTATGAGACGCTGTATTATACTGGATGTAAGAGGTATGGGGCGCTGTATTATAACTGGATGTAAGAGGTATGGGGCGCTGTATTATACTGGATGTAAGAGGTATGGGCGCTGTATTATACTGGATGTAAGAGGTATGAGGTGCTGTATTATACTGGATGTAAGAGGTATGAGGTGCTGTATTATACTGGATGTAAGAGGTATGGGCTCTGTATTATACTGGATGTAAGAGGTATGGGCGCTGTATTATACTGGATGTAAGAGGTATGAGGCGCTGTATTATACTGGATGTAAGAGGTATGAGGCGCTGTATTATACTGGATGTAAGAGGAATGGGGTGCTGTATTATACTGGATGTAAGAGGTATGTATGAGGTATGCTGTATTATACTGGATGTAAGAGGTATGAGGCGCTGTATTATACTGGATGTAAGAGGTATGGGGCGCTATATTATACTGGATGTAGAGAGTATGAGGCGCTGTATTATACTGGATGTAAGAGGTATGAGGCGCTGTATTATACTGGATGTAAGAGGTATGGGGCGCGCTGTATATATACTGGATGTAAGAGGTATGGGGCGCTGTATTATACTGGATGTAAGAGGTATGGCGCTGTATTATACTGATGGAATGTAAGAGGTATGAGGTGCTGTATTATACTGGATGGGCGCTATTATAGGATGTAAGAGGGCGCTGTATTATACTGGATGTAAAATGGGGGCGCTGTATTATACTGGATGTAAGAGGTATGAGACGCTGTATTATACTGGATGTAAGAGGTATGGGGCGCTTGTATATATACTGGATGTAAGAGGTATGGGCGTATGGATGTGCTGTATTATACTGGATGTAACTGATTATACTGGATGTAAGAGGTATGGGGCGCTGTATTATACTGGATGTAAGAGGTATGAGGCTGCGCTGTATTATACTGGATGTAAGAGGTATGATGCTGTATTATACTGGATGTAAAGGTATGGGCTGTATTATACTGGATGTAAGAGGTTATGGGGCGCTGTATTATACTGGATGTAAGAGGTATGAGGCGCTGTATTATACTGGATGTAAGAGGTATGAGGCGCTGTATTATACTGGATGTAAGGGTATGTGTATTATCATGAGGATGGGTGCTGTGTATATACTGGATGAAGAGGTATGAGGCTGTATTTACTGGATGTAAGAGGTATGAGGCGCTGTATATACTGGGTAATTATACTGGATGTAAGAGGTATGAGGCGCTGTATTATACTTGATGTAAGAGTATGAGGGCGCTTGTATTATACTGGATGTAAGAGGTATGGGGCGCTGTATTATACTGGATGTAAGAGTATGAGTGGCTGTATTATACTGATGTAAGAGTTATGGGCCTGTATTATACTGGATGTAAGAGGTATGAGGTGGTGCTGTATTATACTGGATGTAAGGTATGGGGCGCTGTATTATACTGGATGTAAGAGGTATGGGGCGCTGTATTATACTGGATGTAAAGAGGTATGAGGCGCTGTATTATACTGGATGTAAGAGGTATGAGGCGCTGTATTATTACTGGATGTACGAGGTATGGATGTAGAGGTATGAGCTGTATTATACTGGATGTAAGAGGTATGAGCGCTGTATTATACTGATGTAAGAGTATGAGGCGCTGTAATTATACTGGATGTAAGAGGTATGGGGCGCTGTATTATACTGGATGTAAGAGGTATGGGGCGCTGTAATTATAAGAGGCTGGATTGTAAGAGGTATGGGCGCTGTATTATACTGGATGTAAGAGGTATGAGGTGCTGTATTACTATGTTATTATATGGATGTATGATGTAAGAGGTATGGGCGCTGTATTATACTGGATGTAAGAGGTATGGGCGCTGTATTATACTGGATGTAAGAGGTATGAGGTGCTGTAGATGATACGCTGTATTACTGGATACTGGCTGTATTATACTTGATTACGAGGTATGAGGATGTAAGAGTATGGGGCTGTAATACTGGATGTAAGAGTATGAGGTGCTGTATTTATACTGGATGTAAGAGGTATGAGGCGCTGTATATACTGGATGTAAGAGGTATGGGCGCTGTATTATACTGGATGTAAGAGGTATGAGGCGCTGGTATTATACTGGATGTAAGAGGTATGGGGCGCTGTATTTACTGATGTAAGAGGTATGAGGCGCTGCCCTGCTGATGGATGGGCGCTTTATTATATGGATGTAAGAGGTATGAGGCGCTGTATTATACTGGTGTAAGGTATGAGGCGCTGTATTATACTGGATGGCGGCGCGTATACTGGGTATGGCCGCTGTATTATACTGGATGTAAGAGGTATGGGGCACTGTATTATACTGGATGTAAGAGGTATGAGGTGCTGTATTATACTGGATGTACGAGGTATGGGGCGCTGTATTATACTGGATGTAAGAGGTATGAGGGTGCTGTATTATACTGGATGTAAGAGGTATGAGGCGCTGTAATTATACTGGATGTACGAGGTATGAGGCGCCTGTATTATACTGGATGTAAGAGGTATGGGGCGCTGTATTATACTGGATGTAAGAGGTATGGGGGCACTGTATTATACTGGATGTAAGAGGTATGAGGTGCTGTATTATACTGGATGTACGAGGTATGGGGCGCTGTATTATACTGGATGTACGAGGTATGGGGCACTGTATTATACTGGATGTAAGAGGTATGGGGCACTGTATTATACTGGATGTAAGAGGTATGGGGCGCTGTATTATACTGGATGTACGAGGTATGGGGCGCTGTATTATACTGGATGTACGAGGTATGGGGCACTGTATTAGGCTACATTCACACAAACGTTGTGTTTTGCAGCCTGCAAATTGCGGATCCGCAAAAAAACGGATGATGTTCCGTATGGCATCTGTTTTTTTTTGCGGATCCACAGTAACAATGCCTATCCTCGTCTGCAAAATGGATAAAAATAGGAATGAACATACAGATGCGGACAGCACACAGTGTGCTGTCCGCATTTTTTGCTGACCCATTGAAGTGAATGGGTTCGCATCTGAGCCGCAAAGTATGTGTATCGGAGGCCGCAAAAACAACTGTAGTGTGAATGTAGCCTTACCCTGTATGTTCTGTAGTGATATACGTAATGTTAGGAGGGAAAATGTTAGGGTGAGAATTTGGCATGGGGGGGGTTCAATTTTTGACTTGGACGACAGAAAAGCTAGGTGCACCAGCGCTGAGGGAAGGGGGGCGGCAAGCTGAACTCAACAAGAACCAAGAAGGATTACTAATTAGCAAAAGGAACATTGTATCTAATTATAGAAAATACCTCATTATACCATTATTATTTTTTCTAGTTCCAAAAAAAAGTTTTTTAGTGCGTGAGCTCCACAGATTGGAACGAGTAGAGGGATTGTGACTATAAGTGAACAACATATGCAAGATTTATGTATTTTTTTAGGAATTAGCTTTTATTGAGTTTTTACTGTAATTGTATTGATTTTTTATTAAATACCAAATTTGTTATACAGAGCCGACCATTTTGATTTTTATTCCATATTTATGATCTAATTACAACATTTACATAACCTTTACTTACTGAGTTTGGTGTTCACTTGTAAATCAGCAGAGGAAAAGATTTCAAAATCAATGGACTGTTTGACGGAAACACTACAAATGAAAGATAGTAACATATTTACTGACAGTCATCACCTTTCCATATACCCCATGGGGGAATACAGACATCACAGATAGGGGTCCCATCAATGCAAGAGCGCTGAGGAGTTAACAATGAATGGATCTCGCACTGGCGGGCCCAGGTTGTGTTTAAGGCTACTTTCACTTCTGCGTTTTCCTTTCCGGTTTTGAGACAGAAGAGGAAAACGCTTCAATTCTGTCCCCATTTATTGTCAACGGGGACAAAAGTGAACAAACAGGAATGGAGTGCTTCAGAATGCGTTCCGTTTTGTTGCATTCCCATCCCGTACACAAAACCGCTGCAAGCAGTGTTTTTGTGTGCGTCATGGGATACTGATCATGACGGATCCGCATCAAACACAATGTAAGGAAATGGCTCCAGATCAGTTTTTTGAAAGAAAAAAAAAAACGGACTTTGACAATGGTTTTAGTGTCAGATCCATCTTTTTACATTTTAGATATAATACAAATGGATCCATTCTGAACCGATGCAGACGGTTGTATAATTGAACAGATGCATTTTTGCTGATCCCCTGCCGCATCCAGCAAAAATGTAGAAAGTGTGAAAGTAGCCTTACATGGTCATCAATTAATTTAATGCTTTGCCTTCTCAAGGAATAATAAACACATATGTATTACTATAACCTAAAAAACATACAAATAGTTATGTATAACTCTCTCTCTCTGCATATATATATATACCTTATAATCCAAGTAATTTATATTTGTGTCATACAAAGGCCATGCGTCTACTTACAACCAGATCCCATATTCGTAGTTCAGAGTTCCTTTGAATGACGCTCTGACATTTTTAATGGTGATTTCCAAAGCGTCGTTCAGTTCCACTTCACTGTGTTCCATGGTCAAATCACTGATCTGGATACTGAAGCAGATACACATTAGGTCGGCTTCTTAGCACTGATACTATATAAGCAGTGAATGCCAGAGATAGTACATGTGACTAGTCAGAGGACAAGATGCAGTGATGACTAACCTCCGGCACTCCAGCTGTGGTGAAACTACGACTCCCAGCATGCTCCATTCATTTCTGTGGAGTTCTGGGAACAGCCAAGCAAGTGTACATCTTGGAAGTTTTACCACAGCTGGAGTGGCGGAGGTTAGCCATCACAGGACTAGAGTTTGGCGGGCTGCTGTCTATAAAGCCTTATATATATACTGATAGCAGAGTCTTTATGAAGCATTGTAGCCTCATGTCTAGGAGGCGCCCCCTATTATACAGGTGGAGATGTAGCAGAGCTTCCTCACTTACCCATAAAATATTCACAGATTCTAACTCATCATAGACAACAGAAACTGTCAGAGAACATATTGAGCTCTACTACATCTACATATTGCACCTCTGGAAGCGCCTTACCTCCACTTCTGTCCTATCTAAACTAATATCAGGGACGGGTAGAGGCTGCAGAGAATGCAATGAACCTCAGCTTTAGGGCTCATGCACATGAACGTGCCGTGTTTTGCGTGCCTTCCGCATTTGTGGAATGGAACGGACGGCCTAGTATAGAAATGCCTATTCTTGTCCGCAAAACAGACAAGAATAGGACATGATCTATCATTCTTGTGGGGCCACGGAACACAGCAACGGATCTTTTGTGGCCCCATTGAAGCGAATGGGTCCGCATCCGAGCCGCAAAAAATGCGGATCAGATGCGGACAAAAACACAGTCGTGTGAATGCGCCCTGACATTGAGGGGGCTAACATTGCAAGATTTACTTGAATGTTCGCCCCTGTAAACATAATCAGCAATATAAGACGGTATTTACTGGGTACTTAGTGGGTACCAGTCCTAGTGGCCCTAAGGGTCCAAATGTACAATGCTATAAGGGTGGCATTTCCACCTCCACCCAATACTACCATTATTACCAATATGATCTGTTCAGAAAAAATCCCTATAACTTATTATGGGATCCAGTAAATTTTGAGTTTTATCAATATTTCTATTTAGAATTGTGGTAAAAGAGCAAGAAAAAACTTAGATTAATGTCACTGTGACTATCAATGTTTAGGGTCTTTAGTAAACTGCACATCAGTTGTGACATTATGTGACATCAATCAGTTATTGGATATGAATTGTGACATTACGGCAAGGACACAACAAATCACCGAGCAGGTTATCCCCCATAATTGTAGGATCTGAATGTCAGTGCGCAACATGAGCAATTCGGGTTATTTCAAAATGGTCAGTTCTGTTCTTCTTCCACTAGGTGTCAGTATTGTACAAGCACTGCACACAGAGCTATCTGCTGGGGAGAGAGCAGTTTCCTCACTGCAGTGTGTAATGTCATCACTGGAGGGTACATCTACACGACGACAAAAGAGTACAACTACATTACATTTTTTTGTAATGACACGACAGTCGCACAAGAATACAACTTGAATATAACTTTGTGCAGTTGTCATGTCGCCGTCGCAGAATGTCGCAGTGCGACACCATAGACTTCATTATAAAAAATGTTGTGCGACATGATTATGACTATGGCGGTTTGTCACAATGTGTCAGTTTGTATTATATCCTGTATATTTCAGCAAAATAACATTCAGCCATATTGTGATTCTCACTTTGTTAGACCATACGCCACTGTCCCCAGAAATCTGACCGATTTTTCTCCGGTGATGTTAGGAAAAGATGCATGCCTGAAAGCCGCCTGGATGACTTCGGAGGTCTTCTCATTCACTGGAAAGCACACAATGTAAAAGTAAAACCATTTATGATTAAGAAAAATTCAAGTCCACAGAGTAAAGTTTAACCGGTCTAAGGCTCTTTTCACACTGTGTCGCAGTGACCAGCGCGTAGACCTTGCACTAATGCGGTTAATGGATGCCACTGAGTGTCGTCCATGGCCCACAGACACACCAGCAGAAAAATACAGAAAGCCGACAATACCACTGGACGAAGGACAAAAAGTGTTTTCTGATGATGTTTTGGGGGCCTAGGGGTCTGTACAGTAAACGTACTTTACAGCCACAATGTGGAAAGACCCCTTAGATAAAAATGTGCTTTAAATGATAGATTAGAGAGAGAGAGAGAACTAGAGATATAGACATAGTGAGAGACAAAGCGCTTAAGAGATAGAGAGAGAGCTAGTGAGACAGAGCTAGAGAGCTAGAGATGGAGAGAGAACTAGAGAGTTAGAGAAAGAGAACTAGAGAGAGCTAGTGAGCTAAAGAGAACTAGAGAGATAGAGAACTAGAGAGAGCTAGTGAGCTACTGAGATAGAGAGAACAAAGAGCTTAAGAGATAGAGAGAGAGATAGAACTAGATATATAGATCTAGTGAGCAATAGAGAGAGAACTAGAGAGAGAGAGAGAGAGAGAGAACTAGAAATATAGAGCTAGTGAGAGAGCTAGAGACAGAGATGGAGAGATAGAGAGAACTTAAAAGATAGATAACTAGAAATATAGAGCGAGAGAGACAGCTAGCAAGACATAGAACTGGAGAGATAGAGCTAGAGAGAAAGAGCTAGAGGGAGAACTAGAGAGATATAGAGCTGGAGAAAGATAGAGCTAGAGAGAGAGAGGTAGAGTGCTAGAGGGAGAGAGGGCGCAAAATACATAGCTAGAGAGAGAAAACTAGAGAGATAGATATATAGACAGATAGATATGAGATATAGATAAATATTTGATAGATAGATAGATAGATAGATAGATAGATAGATAGATAGATAGATAATAGGCAGATAGATCGACAGAGAGATAGTTTCCATATTTAGTCAGATGACACTATGTCCTACTAACACTGTTTGGACAGTGCCAGAGAAAGTTAACACAGCTGTGAAATTGTTCATATATTTCAAGGAGGAACAACAGAGGAACAACACAATGCAAAGTTGTGAGTAAAAATGATCCAGTATTAAATAAAACGGCCATAAATCTGCTGCAGATACATGACTGACCAGGTTCTGCATGGACGTGCCTTGCCCCACAGAGTGCCTCTATTCTGGCTCTCCCCTGTAGGGCATATGGTGAGTGGTCGACCAGGCCAGACAACCCCTTCAAGTGAAATGGCAGACACTTTGTCGGCGGGGATCATAGCACAGGGTTGTCAGAAGGCCTGGTCCATGAGACATTTTAATGTAGACATTTACTAGCTTATCTGTAGCTTAGTATAAGCCTGCCATATACTCGCCTAACAAATATACTGTAAGTTGCTAATTGTATTACAGAAGTGACTTCAGCCTAGGGAATGTTTGGACATATTATCGGGTATAGGTTATCGTCCACCATTATAATAAAGTTCAGTGACAGACATGATAGGACCACGTTACTGTGAGGTAAACCGAAAGTGCGCCCTGTTGTCACAGTAACCTGATCTTGTTGCCAACAGCAGCCAATCAGAGTGCGGCTTCTAAACTGCCGAGGGAAAATGAAACCTGCACTGTGGTTGGTTGCTATGGACAAGGCTTGTTTTGATAAATAAGGCCTATTATCTGTATGTTTGACTGAGAAAAATGGCAAATTGGGCATTCCCACATTAACCCTTTTAGTACCGAGCCACTTTTCACCTCAAATCCCAGGCCGTTTTTTGCAAATCTGACATGTGTTACTTTATGTGGTAATAACTTTGGAACGCTTTTACTTATCCGGGCCATTCTAAGATTGTTTTCTCGTCACATATTGTGCTTCACGATAGTAGTAAATTTGTGGCAAAATATTTCATTTTTATTTATAAAAAAATACCAAATTTAGCAAAAATTTGGAAAAATTAGCAAATTTAAAAATTTTTATTTCTCTACTTTCAAAATACATAGTAATACCTCCAAAAATAGTTATTATTTTACATTCTCCATATGTATACTTTATGTTGGCATCATTTTATAAATGTCATTTTACTTTTTTGGGACGTTAGAGGGCTTAGAAGTTTAGAAGCCATTTTTCAAATTTTCAACAAAATTTCCAAAACCATTTTTTTAAGCACCAGTTCAGTTATAAAGTGATTTTTATAAAGTGATTATAAAGTGATTTTTAATGTAATGGAAACCACCCATAAATGACCCCATTTTAGAAACTACACCCCTCAAATTATAAAAAACTGCTGTTACAAACTTTGTTAATCCTCGAGGTGTTCCACAAGAATAAATGGAAAATGGAGGTGAAATTTCAAGATTTCACTTTTTTTGGTAGATTATTCATGTTAATAATTTTTTTTCTTGCAAAACAGCAAGGGTTAACAGCAAACTAAACCTCAATATACATTACTCTGATTCTGCAGTTTACAGAAATACCCCATATGTGGTGGTAAACGTCTCTATGGGTTTGTGGCAGTGGTCAGAAGGAAAGGAGCGCCATACGGATTTTGGAGGCAGATTTTGTTAGAATGTTTTTTAGGCACCATTTTGTAATTGAGAGACCCTGACGTACCCCTACAGTGGAAACCCTCAAAAAGTGACCCCATTTTGGAAACTACACCCTTCAAAGAATATATTAAGGGGGGGTACTGGCCACTTTGACCCCCTAAGCGTTTTACGGAATTTGGAAACACTTGGCTATGAAAATGAAAAGTTTCATTTCTTCCAATAAAATGTTGCTTTAGCCCCAAATTTGTCATTTTCACAAGGGGTAACAGGAGAAAAGCACCCCATAAGTTGTTACCCATTTTCTCCTGAATACGGCAACACCCCATATGTGGTGGTAAACTGCTGTGGGGGCACATGGCAGGACTCCGAACAGAAGGTGCGCCATATGGATTTTACAACACAGATTTTGATGGATTGGTTTGCGGGAGCCATTGATTTTTATTTTTTTGAGTTATTGTCTTATGTGGGGGCTCATTTTTTGCGGGACGAAATGACGGTTTGATTGGTACCATTTTGGGGGAACATACGCCTTTTTGATCGTGTGCTATTACACTTTTTGTGAGGCAAGGTAAAAAAAAATGGCTGTTATGGCATAGTTTTTAAAAAAATTTTTTTACAGCATTCGCCTGGGGGGCCATCTCATGTAATATTTTTATAGAGCAGGTTGTTACGGACGCGGCGGTACCCAATATGTGTAACTTTTTTATTTTTGGAAAGTTTTACACATTAGATTTATTTTTGAACAGAATAAAATCTGTTTTTTGTGTTGCCATTTTCAGAGAGCCATATTTTTTTATTTTTCAGGCGATTGTCTCAGGTAGGGTATCATTTTTGAGGGACAAGATGACGGTTTGATTGGTACTATTTTGGGACAAATAGGCCTTTTTGATCGCCTGCTATTACACTTTTTGTAAGGGTAGGTGACCAAAAAAGCTTTGGCACGTTTTTTTTTTTTTTTTACTGCGTTCACCTGGCGTGGTGGATGATGTGATAATATTTTTATAGAGCCGGTCGATACGGATGCGGCAATGCCTAATATGTTTATCTTTCTTTTTTTACCTTTTTTTTACAATTTTTTAAACTTTTTTTTTGGAAAATGGCTTTTTTTTACTTGAAACTTTTATTATTATTTTTTTTTTTAGGAAACTTTATTTTTTAACTTTTTTTTCCACTTTATTTAACTTTTGGGGGTCTGATCCCCTTTACAATGCATCACAATACTTTTGTATTGTAATGCATTGGCTGTAAGTGTATTACTCAGTGTAATACACTTACAGCCTGCTTCCTGTGCGATCCAGGGGGCTGGATCACACAGGCACGCAGGGATTGCAGCCACGATGCCTAAGGAAGGCATCGGGCTGCTATCCGAGCCATCGGGTCCCCGTCACAGCAGCGCGGGGACCCGATGGCCCCCCCCCGCTCGCCATCCTGATTCCCTTACTCCCGCACACCTCATGTGCCGCAGTCAGCGCTGAGTGGAGGTGGAGGGCACACAGCGCATGTGCAGCCACCCTCCAATCATTCCTATGGGAGCGTCAAAAATAGCCAATCGGTGGCTCAGCTATTTCCGCCAGCCCCATAAAAGTGAATTGAGCGATGGTAGCGCTTGCGCGGTGCACTTCCCATTCCTTTCAAAGGGACTTCTGAAAATAGTTGAGGAATGAATGGAAGCCTTCTGCAGTGTCCCACTTGTGTGTGAAAGGGACACTGCAAACTGTTTATGTAAACATTAACCCCTTCAGCCAGAACACACACAGGGCTCAAGGCTTTACAACAGTAGCTACAGGCAATGAAAAGACATAGGATCTGCCCTCCTCATCCTATAGACACAGAGCTGACACTGGAGGAGTATTGCACATACAACATGCTGCTGAGTATCCTAGCAGGCAGACATGTCACTCAGGGCAGACTTATTCACTCCCTTTGCAGAGCATTGGGGGGGGGGGGCAGAGATTGTTGTTATTGGGTCATTCCATGTCAAGTGGACCAACCTAAAAATCCGACCCTCTCCAAATTGAATAAGATTTTGCACAGATGTTCCCTGGGGTCCTAAATGAAATCTTACAAAATTTTTCATCTGGACCTCTGTTGGTTCCAGAATTTCAGGCAGCTGATGATGGACCAGCTGTAATGCGCTGCTTGCCGTGTAACCTAAAGTGGCCACTTTGTCAAGGCACCGTATCTTAAGTAGTTAAGCTAGGAGGCTGAAATTTTGCATGTTAGTAAAACTACTTAGTCTAAGTGTCCTTGCAAAGGTTGCTGCCTTAGAAAGGCTTGACTCAATTTTTACATGCCCTCAAAATAGGCAAAAAAATTGACAAATGACCGTTAAGGGCTTAATTTGACTGCCCACTGCTCCTGACATGCATGTCCGATCAGGCTGTAATTTTGCCAGGAGTTATGGCCCATGCAGTATATCTTAAGGTCACATACACAAGCTTTCCAACCAACTCGAAGACTAGATATGATTAGACAAAGAAATGACTTCAAAAGTCACCCTGTTTTATCGTTGACCCGGCCTTATGTTGGCCAGAACTAAGCTCACAAGAATGGACCTATTTTGCATGAGTGCATGAATTTCACTACAAGGAGACATTTTTGGTGGCCTCCTGTCTGACCGGCTGGTGAGCCAGAAACATAGGATTATCTAGTGCTGCTGAGCTTCTTATCCTGATATAACTTGTAGAGATATTTCCATACACTTATTCTAATCTTGCATTTTAAATTGACACATTTATCATCAATCTTGCATTGGACGACTCAGCTTCTTCCAGTTCAAAAGAATTATTGCCATTGCCATGGAGCAATTTTCAACAACCAGGGAAGATACCAGCCATGGGTGTCCAAGTTTTATTGAAGAAAAACAAGAAAGTAAAAATACAACATGCATACTAAAATTGCTAAAAATACAGATTTCACATGACTAACGTATTGTCGAGTCGTTCCTTCTAATTAACTCCCCTTTCCTTCCTTCCCCAATAAAAACACGACACCTTGAGTGGATTTAATTGGCCACAACAGCCATTTTATTAATAAACATAAATAAAATAAATACCATAAATAACAACCTATCCCAACGCCTTCCCCACCTGAAGGCCCCACCCAAGAACCTTACCAAACTGCTAAAACCAGCTTAAAGAGGCTCTGTCACAAGTTTTCAGCATATAGCATGAGATATATAGGCAGAAAGGGCTCATCACCCTTTCGCCACACATACCTTTATTTCCCAGAAGGAATAGACCATTATGCAGGAAAATCCACCATTATGCAGGAAAATATGCTAATGAGGCATCAGAGCACTGGGAGGCGTGTTCTAGTCTTCTGAGCACCGCATCTGACTCTCTGGTCTAGCGCTGAAATTCCGCGCCTGCGCACTCATTCGTTGGCCGGCGCATTACAGAGAAAGGACTTGCAGAGTTCATCGCTGCAAGCGTAGTGCGGACGTGCCGGCCAACAAATGAGTGCGAAGGCGCAGTATTTCATCGCTAGACCAGATAGTCTAGCGCTGTCCATCATCCAGCAGGGGGGGGGGGGGGGGGCGTTTTTTAAACATGTAGAGCGACTTTAACATGGTAACATGGAGAGGGTCCTTGGAGCCCCGTAAACCTGCCGAGTAACTGCCCCTCCCCTCTTTCAAATTACCTCTAGCCGATAAAACGCCAGCTCAGAGGCAGAACCCGGTAATCATAGCACCAAACGTGGGCAGATACCCGCTATATCCCACTCCAGGATCCAATACCTGGGGAGTCCAGAGCCCCTTTGGCTCCCTCCCCACCACGGCAGAGCCACCATAACTATCAACTCCAAGGACCCACCACCGCCCATGACCCAAGGGGGTAAAAACCTCACACCCTTTCCTTTCTTCCCCAATAACGACACCTTGAGTGGATTTAATTGGCCACAACAGCCATTTTATTAATAAACATAAATAAAATAAATACCATAAATAACAATCTATCCCAAGGCCTTCCCCACCTGAGGGCCCCACCCAAGAACCTTACCAAACTGCCAAAACAAGCTTAACATGGTAACACGGAGAGGGTCTTTGGAGCCCCGTTAAAGGGGTTGTCCGAGTTATTTTTTTGTTCTTTATATGTTTCTAACTTGTCAGGTATAACAACTTTCCCATATACTTTGTGTTCCTAAAGCTGCTGGTTTCTCAGAGTTGACTGAGGGTCACATGACCTGTGATGTCACCTTATCTCTCTGCTCTGTGATGTTTAGTGTACAAGCCTCAGAGTTCAGATAACAGTCTGTACACGAGACGTCACTGGCCACGCCCCCTTTTCTTTGCCGGGCTCCTGCTATCTTATCTCCCTGGTTTCCTTCAGATAAAACATTAACCCCTTCAGCCAGAACACACTGAGGGCTCAAGGCTTTATAACAAACAGTAGCTGCAGCAGTGAGAGGAGACAAATGCTGGGCAAGGAGCTGTAGAGGAATTGTATTGTACAAGAACAGGTAGGGAGAAATTCCTGTGTGTATCAGCAGTGTCATTGTACAGCTGGGACTTGTAGTCCTACACATACAACATGCTGCTGAGTATTCCAGCAGGCAGACATGTCACTCAGCACTTGTATTCATTCCCTTTGCAGAGAGGGGGGAGAAGGGGGAGGGGCTGAGATTGTTGTTATTGCATGTAAACAAAGACCAGAAGAGAACCAGGGAAATTAGGAAATATGGATTTTTTTTTGCCTAAAACTTGCTTAACTTAGTTATATATTGCTGCCCATCAGATTTACAGTGCTATACATTTTTTGTCATAACTCGGACAACCCCTTTAACCTGCCGGATAACTGCCCCGCCCCTCTTTCAAATTACCTCTAGCCGATAAAGCGCCAGCTCAGAGGCAGAACCCGGTAATCATGGGCACCAAACGTGGGCAGATACCCGTCATATCCCACTGCAGGATCCAATACCTGGGGAGTCCAGAGCCCCTTTGGCTCCCTCCCTACCACGGCAGAGCCACTATAACTATCAACTCCAAGGACCCACCACCGCCCACGACCCAAGGGGGTAAAAACCTCACACCCTTGCGTCCCGCCACACCCGCAAAGCTAACTCAATCCAGCCCTGCAAACCGGAACACCACAAGTCAATGCCCACCGCATTCAGGTGCACCCCATCGCTCCTCCAAAACTCCCCCTCTCCTGCTTCCAGTTCCCTATGCCGCACAGCAATCCCACCATTTCGCACCACAAAACGACCCACAGCCCTATTAACTTTAATCCAACTCTTGTTCAGCCGCTCAACCGACCTCGCATCCCTCCATCGTTTTCGAGGCACAATATCGGACCACGCGGTAACCAACTTTGGGAACTGAGCCCAAAGCCGAAGCAAATCAAATTTAATATCTTTGTTGAGCTCCCGATAAGGGCACACCCCCAAATCATTGCCCCCTACATGCAATACCAAAACCCCCGGGGGCATATCCAACCTCACAAACCTGTGAAACTCCAGCAGCACCTGACTCCACATCATTCCTCTCATCCCCAACCACCGAATCACCACCACTTCTCTCGAAAAACTCAACTGACGTCCATCAGGGCTGACTGCCGCCCGTAACGCTCCCCAAAAAACGTAGGAGTGGCCCATAATCCACACCAAGCAAGTAGAGCCACCTGCAAAGAACAGAAAAACACCACAGATCAACAAACGTACCCTAATCCCAAAAATCACCCCTCAGATCAATGCTGGCCTAACGTACGACCGGAAACGAATGGACTCCCAACGCCCAATACGCCGAATAACCTCATCCCCTAATCCCCTTCGAGCCGCCTCCGTGGCTGCACCAATGCGAAAAGAGTGACTCCAAAACAACAAGGGGTCTCTACCTAACCTCTTCAAGCAGGCCCGAAGAACGGCAACAAACTAAAAGCGAGAAAGGAATCCTCATGAACTAACAATGGCCTGTCCCCATCAACATCCCGCACCCCAAACTCCTTTAGACACCTCACAGGGCACGCGGCTGACCCTTTCACCTGAAATAAAACTACCCGACATCCCCGGCCAACTTAATCAGTCTTAGACCTCCTAATTCTGAACTCAACCCTATCATGGAATAAATCTACGTCCTTCCTACGTAGCCCTCCGGCCCGGTTCTTACTTGGACTGACCAACTCCTCAATGCGCAATGCCCCAAAGAAGGCTAGAGAAAAAGCCAACCTAAACAATCTCGCCTCACTGTCTGACACACAAACCTGCCCCAACTGCCCTATTAGTCCCCCCAATAAATCAAAGGAGACCGGCCTACGCTGATCTCCCCCAAGTGCTCCCCTCTTTCAACCCCTCAATGCCGGTAAAACCCAAAATGATTTTGTCACATCCGGAACTTCCCGACTCCTACAACCAAAAGCCACCCCTGCCATAAACTTATTCATCTTGGATGCCGACCACCCCTCATCCCTGCAATGCCCCACAAACAGTAGCAGCAAAACTCCCTCGTCCAGCCCACACCCTAGAAAACTCTGCTTCCATTACTACACAGCTGCCAAGCCCTATCGTACGACGCCCAGGTGCCCGCCGCCAAGGATCCCCTCACCAACTCCTCTACGGACCAAATGGCAGATTCCACAATTCCTGGGGAAAGCTTGCTCCCTGTTCGTCCGCTTCCGGTACCAGCTAATGAAACCGGTCCCACTGAAAACGAGACAAAGCATCCGCAATTGAGTTATTCACCCCAGATACGCGACTATCCAAGCATTCAAGGACAAACAACCCAAAACCAAATGCTGCAGCAAGCACACTACGGCGGCGACGAAGCTGACAGGCGATTAATGGCCTCCACCACTCCTAAGTTGTCTCAATGGAAACGCACCTTCTTATTCCTGAAAAATTCCCCCAAAATGGAAACCACCACCACAATGGGAAACAGCTCCAGCAACACTAAATTCCTCACCCAACCTTCTCCTTCCATCTCGCCGGCCAATCCCCCACACACTAATGGCCTCGCAAATATGCCCCAAATCTGTACCCCCCGGCCGCGTCCGTGAACAACTCCAGATCCGCTGCCACCTGCACGTCTGCCATCCAAAATGACCGCCCATTATAAGTCTCCAAAAAGGACATCCAAACCCTCAAATCATCGCACAGCTCACGATGAAGCCGCACAAAATGATGAGGTGCCTGGACTCCCGCAGTTGCTTGAGCCAACCTTCTACAAAAAAAATTCATTCTATCGGTATAATATGGCACGCGAAATTAAGCTTCCCCAATAAAGACTATACTTCACGCAGCCACATTTTTCGCCGCTTACACACTTCCGACACCACCCGCCCGCAGATCCTCCACTTTGTCCTCCGGCAACCTACACTGCATAGACACGTATTGATGACTATCCCCAAAAAACTCAAAACCGTCGTAGGGCCCTCCGTTTTTTCCGACGCCAAGGGGACCCCAAAACGCTGCGACATAGCCTCAAAGGAATGCAACATCACTGAACAGCCATTCGAACTCGGCGGCCCAATAAACAAAAAGTAATCTAAATAATGGATAATAGAACTCAAACCTGACCAATCTCGTGCCACCCACTCCAGGAACGTACTAAACGTCTCAAAGTAAGCGCACAAAACCGAACAACCCATGGGCAAACACCGATCAACAAAAAAAAAACGTCCCAAAAACAACACAGCAAATGTTGACAATCAGGATGCACCGGCAACAGACGAAACGCCGCCTCGATATCAACCTTAGCTAACAGCGCTCCATGCCCATATTGTCGGACCCAACGAACTGCCTCATCGAACGATTGTATACACCACCGAACACAATTCCGGCGCAATCCCATCATTAACCGAACAACCTTTCGGAAACAAAAGGTGATGGATAAGACAAAATTTATTAGGCTCTCTTTTTGGTACAACACCCAATGGTGACACTCGCAAACCTGGCATCGGCAAGCCCTTAAAGGGACAACTCTACCCCCTTCCGCAACTTGTCAGACACCACCTCCGGAAACTCCCTTGCCGACTTCAAATTCTTCCCCCCCTGCCAAAAATCCCCTTCAACAAACGGTATCCGAAAACCCTTTTGAAAACCTGCCAAAAGAAAATCCGCCGTCTCCGCATTCGGGTACCTATTTAGAAACAGGAGCATCTCGGTTACCCGAATTGGCGTCTGGCCCTTTTCCGCCTGCATCACCCCAACCCCGTCCCTTACGCCCCTTAAAGCACTTCTGCGCTCCATGAGACCCGCCACATGAGGAACATTCGTGCTTAAACTTGCACTTGTCCCCGTACTTACATCCGCCCTCGTTAAACTGGAAACAAAGCCCCTTTTGCGTGGCCACCGAGCATTCTGATTGCCCAGAACCCCTGGCGCCCCCCGGAAAGGACTGCCCCGTCCTAACCGGAGCTATTACCCGCATCCACAAACCAATATCCTTATCGTCCCAACGGATGCTTGAACGAACCGCTTTCCGTTGCCAAAACTGCTCATCGTACCTCAACCACCCTTGCCCCCCATACACCCTATACGCTTCCCCAATCCCGTCCAAGTAACAGATGAGCGCGGAACAATTCTCTGCCTCCTTCTCCCCAATGACACTGGCCAAGATCACAAAAGCCTGTAGCCAGTTAGAAAACATCCGCGGAATAAAATAACACCGTTTGTCCTCATCTTACTTCTTCTTGTCCTCCTTCCAGTCCCTATCTAGATTAAACCGTTCCAGTGGGAGTAACGAAAAAATGTCGACATACTCTCCCTTCCAAATTTTTTCCTTCACTTCCGGCTTCAAATGGGCCCCCAAAGGCACCTCAAAGAAGACATATACCTCGCCCTTTGCCGTATCATCCAAACGAGGCTCACCCCCTCCTTCTCTTTAGCCCTTTCCTTTTCCTTACCCCCATCCTTCTCAACTGACCCTTGCGGTGCCGGACAACCCGCCGACCCCGCGCCCCGGATCCCACTGTCCCCTGACATAACCGCCCCCACTGCCCCACTACCAACGACCGCTCCCAGCCCCTGTACGCCCCATGCCGCCAATGGCGACCCTGATCCGCAATCTCGCAATCTCAATAACAACTCCCCCAGACCTCCTGCGACAGAACCCCCTGACCCCCCCAACCCCCTGAGCCCCCCATGACCAGAAAATGCTAAAGGAAAATCTCACCTAGCTGCGTGGACGCTGTGATTCCACCAGCCAGAACGTGAGGTTGTAGATCTTGACCGGCGCTGGTCTCTCCTCTGGCCGTCCTCAGGTCTTCAGCACAGCCTGCCACTTCTCTTGCTGCTGTCTCTTCTCCTGCTGCTGATGTCCCCCGAGCCTGCACTTCTGCAGCTTCGTCATTTGGGGACGCCAACACTGTGGCTAAGGAAGCCTCTGAGCCAACCCAATGCTGCCTGACACAGGATGAAAGCACAGGGCTGCCATCTTGACCCCGCCGATCCTCTGGAGGGCCCTGGCCCACCCTCCCACGCCGAGCACAGTCACCCCCGCCCGGGGCACCAGCCGATCCCGGTCCTGAGGAACCTCCAACCGCAGCAGAGGAAGAAACATCCCTCCTGGCACTCCCTGGTTCCCGCCTCGCACGTGGATTCCTCCCGGCACGCGACCGCCTGGCAGCTGAGTTCCCACCCATGGTGCGTGTCGGAGAGTCCCTGGAAGGGCTCCTCATCCGGCGCCATACCTGCGGGGGGCGGGCCAGAGGCCCAGTCCTTCGCAGCCAGCACGTGGGGGAAGCCGCAGCTACCTTCTCCCCAGACCCCGGCAGCAAGCCCTGGATGGACTCCTGCAGCCACTCTGGTCCCCTACTCTCTGCCACCGCCCGGAGCTGTGCAAGCAACTCCTCAACGTGGAACATTGTGGTGAAAGGGAAGAAAAAGGACCCCAAAATGTCACCAGGTCCAGCAGCAGCTCTGACAAGGGCTGCTGCGCTATTTCTGTCCCCTCAAAATGGCCCCTTTCCCCACCGTTACATGCCTTTTAAAACATACGCCCCTCCCCCAGCTCACCGCTTCCTCTCTTGCCATTAACCCCTTCCCGACCAATGCCGTACTAGTACGGCGCTGGTCGGGTCTTTAAAAATGGCTCTCCTCAGGATCGGGGACAGTAGCAGACACCCGCGGCTCATGTCCGCAACCAGCAGTAATGCCGATCGCAGACATTTAACCCCTCGGATGCCGCGGTCAATCCTGACCATGGCACCTGAAAGCAGCAAACGCCGGAAGTGCACGCTTCTGGTGTTGCTCCGGCTCCCCCATGTGGCGATCGGAGTGAATGACAAGTACAACTTGTCTGGCAAAAAACAAGCCCTCATACAGCTATGTGAACAGAAAAATAAAAAGTTATGGCTGTATGAAGGCAGGGAGTGCAAAATGAAAAAGTAAAAAAAAAAACCTCTGGGGTAGAAAGGGTTAACCCTACCTGTACCAAAGCACTCCCTCCAAACGTAGTCATGCCAGGCCTAGGTCCGGCCTGTACTAGACTTCTCTTCCAATCTTTCTCGAATTGCACAAAGATTTGAATTTCCTGACAATGTTCACCAAAACATCTTGTGAGAAGCCATATTGGCTGCCAGATGTTGGGGGTGCATCAAGAGAAGCAATGATATGCTCTTCTGGGACCCAGCAAGTGTCCCCGTGGGAAGGCCAGTAAAATGACCTTGCAGGACCACAGGGATGCAAGAAAATTGATCAAACCACCATGCTCCGCAATTGAAACTTCACATATATTGCCAATCCACCAGGTTATCATAGGTGCAAGCTAAGTACTGACCAGGTTGAAGACAGGATACTTTGAGGACAGATTGACTTTCAGGTTCCAGAACACGTGCAATAAATGAGGTTGCATCATTTGAAATTTTGCTAACACAAATATTAGTTATATCAATGAGTTTGAACTGATGGTGCTCCCTTGTCCCAGCAACAGTACAACAGTAAGACCCTTGCTAAACCTTTCTTCTTGAATAGGTCTGTTTGCATCAACATCTTCCAGGAACATTTTTGCTGCAGAAATCATACAGATCTTTTAGTGTCAAAATTTGGTTATTGACTGGACGCTGTAAACTAACCCTGGCAGCCAAACGTCCTCTGGATAGATCATCAGCCTCTGATCGGCGGGGGTCCATTCAAGTGAACAGAGCTTAGCCCCGTCCAGGCCAGTGATACTAGTCGTGACGTCACTGGGCCTGAGGAAAACACAGAGAAGGCCGCTGCCTTCTCAATCAGCTGATCGGCAGGGGTCCCGGGTGTCGGACCGCCGCCGATCAGAGGCTGATGATCTATCCAGAGGATAGATCATCAGTTTTAAAGAACTACAGAACCCCTTTAATAAAATTTATAACTTTTTTGTACTGAGCAGCAGATCAATCACTAAAATAGTGAATATGCTTTAAAATGGCTAGTGCTTCAGATGCCCAATCAACTTTTTCAAAAATGTATGGATAGCTATTGTGTCATGATGCAAGCAGTCACTGATTATGCAAATGCTGAAGCATCGGAAGTTAGGGTTGCAACAGTAAGACTTCTTTCACATGAACGCTTCTTTCACACTGATACGGGCCCATGTGCTTTCCCCAATTTGTGGACCGCACATGCAGGGGATATCATAGAAATGCCTATTTTTGTCTGCAATTGTGGACAAGAACAGGACATGTTTTATTCTTTTTGCTGGGCCATGGCACGGAGCAACGGTGTGCTGTCCACATCTTTTGCGCCCCCATAGAAATGAATAGGTTGGGATCTGAGCCGCAAAATATGCAACTTGGATCCCGCATAAACTACTGTCATGTCAAAGAAGCCTAAACAACAAAAGGATGAAGTGTTGCTTCTTGAACAACATAGGAGTAGTTTTCAGCAAAGTCCATCAGGACAATTATATGTACGGTACCTCTTCTAGATTTTTTTTTGCTCATTTAGATAAGCACTTTGGTGCTTAGAAATAAAGCATAAGTTTAACATTTTGATGGATTGTGCAGACACAGACCGAATGAGTTCCTGATGAGCCAACAGTAACGCACCATTTTGGCCGAAACTCACAGAATTTTGAGAACCTAATTTCAGGCCCATGCTTGTCCCGATAGGTTGTGTACAATTCCTTCAAATTGCACAAGATCAACCTTTTCTTCTTCAACAGCTTTTCACCATTTATCCTCACAGACACACAATCCTTTCTGCCTGGACATACTCTAGAAAATTCATCATTTTCATAAAAATCCAGTACATTCTGCTTTATGTGCTAAGACACGAGGCTGAAGTTGGTTTCTTATTCGTCAGTTTCTTATTCGAGGCTGAAGTTGGTTTCTTATTCGTCAGTTTCTTATTCGAGGCTCAAGTTGGTTTCTTATTCGTCAGTTTCTTATTCGAGGCTGAAGTTGGTTTCTTATTCGTCAGTTTTTTATTCGAGGCTGAAGTTGGTTTCTTATTCGTCAGTTTCTTATTCGAGGCTCAAGTTGGTTTCTTATTCGTCAGTTTCTTATTTGAGGCTGAAGTTGGTTTCTTATTCGTCAGTTTCTTATTCGAGGCTGAAGTTGGTTTCTTATTCGTCAGTTTTTTATTCGAGGCTGAAGTTGGTTTCTTATTCGTCAGTTTCTTATTCGAGGCTCAAATTGGTTTCTTATTCGTCAGTTTCTTATTCGAGGCTGAAGTTGGTTTCTTATTCGTCAGTTTCTTATTCGAGGCTGAAGTTGGTTTCTTATTCATCAGTTTTTTATTCGAGGCTGAAGTTGGTTTCTTATTCGTCAGTTTCTTATTCGAGGCTGAAGTTGGTTTCTTATTCGTCAGTTTCTTATTCGAGGCTGAAGTTGGTTTCTTATTCATCAGTTTTTTATTCGAGGCTGAAGTTGGTTTCTTATTCGTCAGTTTCTTATTCACATCATTTGTATTTTTTTTTATTTAAGAATTTTGAGGAAATCTTATCAACAATAACAGAAAAAGTTGCAGTGAGCCGCGCTTAACGTACATCAGTTGAAAGCGGCATGAAAATACAAAAGATGGGCATAAAATGGGCATCAAGGTGGGCACAAAAAAGTGTCATTTAAAAAATTTAATGAATTCGGACCAGTGATCTCGCACTGCCACCATACAGAGGGTGATGCCCCACATCAGATACAGTGAAGTTCAGCCTGGCCCAAACAGCTTCTGGGCATGAAAACTGGCATCAAAGTGGGCAGATGGACACTTTTCACTGATTTGAATAAGTAACTGATGTTTTTAAGGGGTTAAATGAATTCGGGCCAGAGATCTAACAGTGCCAACATACAGAGGGTTATACAAGATCTCTGGCCCAAATTCATTTAACCCCTTAAAAACATCAGTTACTTATTCAAATCACTGAAAAGTGCCTATTTGCCCACTTTGATGCCAGTTTTCATGCCCAGAACCTGTTCGGGCCAGACTGATCTCCACTGTATCTGATGCCAAGTATCACCCTCTGTACGTTGGCAGTGCGAGACCAATGGTCTGAATTCATTTAACCCCTTAAAAACATCAGTTACTTATTCAAATTAGTGAAAAGTGTCCATCTGCCCACTTTGATGCCAGTTTTCATGCCCAGAAGCTGTTTGGGCCAGGCTGAACTCCACTGTATCTGATGTCCACTGTATCTGTATCCACTGTATCTTCACCCTCTGTATGTCGGCAGTGTGAGATCTCTGGCCTGAATTCATTTAACCCCTTAAAAACATCAGTTACTTATTCAAATCAGTGAAAAATGTCCATCTGCCCACTTTGATGCCAGTTTTCATGCCCAGAACCTGTTCAGGCCAGGCTGATCTCCACTGTATCTGATGCCGGGTATCACCCTGTGTATGTTGGCAGTGTGGGATCACTGGCCCGAATTCATTTAACCCCTTAAAAACATCAGTTACTTATTTAAATCAGTGAAAAGTGCCTGTTTGCCCACTTTGATGCCAGTTTTCGTGCCCAGAACCTATTCCGGCCAGGCTGAACTCCACTGTATCTGATGCTGGGTATTACCCTCTGTATGTTGGCCTAAATTCATTTGAACTGATGTTTTTAAGAGGTTAAATCAGTAAATAGTGCCTGTTTGCTCACTTTGATGCCAGTTTTCATGCTCAGAACCTGTTTGGGCTGGGCTGAACTCCACTGTATCTGATGCCAGGTATCACCCTCTGTATGTTGGCAGTGTGAGATCACTGGCCCAAATTCATTTAACCCCTTAAAAACATCAGTTACTTATTCAAATCAGTGAAAAGTGCCTGTTTGCCCACTTTGATGCCAGTTTTCATGCCCGTAACCTGCTCGGACCAGGCTGAACTCCACTGTATCTGATGCTGGGTATCACCCTGTGTATGTTGGCAGTGCGAGATCACTGGCCCCAATTCATTTAACCCCTTAAAAACATCAGTTACTTATTCAAATTGGTGAAAAATGTCCATCTGCCCACTTTGATGCCAGTTTTCATGCCCATAACCTGTTCGGGCTAGGCTGAACTCCACTGTATCTGATGCCGGGTATCACCCTGTGTATGTTGGCAGTGCGAGATCACTGGCCTGAATTTATTTAATTTCTTGAATGACACTTTTTGTGCCCACCGTGATGCCCATTTTATGCCCATCTTTTGTATTTTCATGCCGCTTTCAACTGTACGTTAAGATGTACATTAAGCGTGGCTCACTGCAACCTTTTCTGTTATTGTTGATAAGATTTCCTCTAAATTCTTAAATAAAAGCAAAAAATACAAATGATGTGAATAAGAAACCAACTTCAGCCTCGTTGCTCAGACCACATGTTTCCTTGCTTGGGTTTAGGAACAGCAAGGATGTCATATTCCTGCTTCAGCTTTCTTCACCATTCTAGTTGAGACATTAAATTCTTTGGAGACATTAAATACTCCAACTACTTGTGACTAGGGTCAGAAATTGCATTTTTTCACCATTGCTGGAAACATTCAGCCTTTGCTCCAGTTCCTTTAGCATATTGTCATAGTCGGTGCATTTTTGACATTGGTTATGGTCAGCAGGACTGGAGTACAATCACTAACAGCTGCTATTTTATGAGCGATGCCGTCTTGTGGTTCCCTGAATTTGCGCTTTGCATAGCACAATAAATTTCACCCACTGGCTTTCTCAATCCCAAATGGGGACATGCCAAGTGGTCCAAAACTTGTGTTAAGGTTTTTAGCAACACCGATAGGCTCGTCACTAGCTGAATCAGAATGAGAAGCCTCCAGTTTCTGTAACTTTGCATTAACATCCTGCTCACAACGTGGGCAAAGTATTTTGGCCTGGCTTAAACTCTTGTTATGTAATAGTTTTAAGGTGGATAGATGTAGCAGGATTAACTGCGCACAAACCTTTGGCATTACCGGGATTTTGCTTTTCAAATGGATCGCAGCATTTTTCTGAAGAAAGTCAAATTTGGTCAAAATGAATGCTTCATGAACGGCGCATATATTCGATTCTGCACAGAAACTATGCAGTCCAGGGGGCCCTTTTATTAATGCTTGATCTATCAAAGAAAAATCCTTGATCAGTTTCAAACTACTTTTGCCAGAATGAAATCCAGATTGCTTATGGCACTCAAAACCATCAAACAGCCCAATACTGCGAGGACCTAATTCACTGATATGCTCCATTGTGTAATAAATGAGCATCCATAGCTATCTGTAATAAAGAAAGTGAATTTAATTTAGAAAGACTCGTAAGGGTTTACAAATTATTTAAGGAAACAATGCTAAATAGAGAATATCAGTAGAATTGTAGGAGAACATAGAGGGAAATGGCATATCTACCTGTGTAAGGCTACTTTCACACTTGCATTGTTAATTCAGGTACAGAGATCCGGCAGAGGATCTCTATATCTGAATTAAACTGATCTGTTTTGATTTTTCACATGAGGATGCATCCGTTCCATTAGGATGCGGTTGTGTGATATCAAAACTGAAAAAAACTCATCAGGCACTAAATATATTGAAAGTCAATGGGTGACGGATACGTTTTTTTAGTCTCCTAAAAAAACGGATCCGTCACCATTGACTAACATTGGTTTCAGTACCTGATCAGTTTCTTTTAGTTTTTATGACCGGACACAAAATTACAGCTTGCTGCGGTTTTGTGTCCGGTCACAAAACTGAAAGCTGCCTGAACTGAAGACCTCCTGATGCATCCTGAATGGATCTCTTTCCATTCAGAATGCATGGGGACAAAACTGATCAGTTTTTTTCTGGTATTGAGATCCTCTGCTGGATCTCAATACCGGAAAACCACAACACAAGTGTGAAAGTAGCCTAAGCCATCAGCAGAACAGGACGGGGCTTGTCTGACAATGGGGGAAACAACAGCACAACATGTCTGAACATATTCCTGTAGTCTCCACTCCACTGTATCTGATGCCGGGTATCACCCTGTGTATGTTGGCAGTGTGAGATCACTGGCCTAAATTCATTTGAACTGATATTTTTAAGAGGTTAAATCAGTAAAAAGTGCCTGTTTGCCCACTTTGATACCAGTTTTCATGCCCATAACCTGCTTGGGCCAGGCTGAACTCCACTGTATCTGATGCTGGGTATCACCTTCTGTATGTCGGCAGTGTGAGATCACTGGCCTGAATTCATTTAACCCCTTAAAAACATCAGTTACTTATTCAAATTAGTGAAAAATGTCCATCTGCCCACTTTGATGCCAGTTTTCATGCCCAGAACTTGTTCAGGCCAGGCTGAACTCCACTGTATCTGATGTGGGGCATCACCCTCTGTATGTTGGCAGTGCGAGATCACTGGCCCAAATTCATTTAACCCCTTAAAAACATCAGTTACTTATTCAAATCAGTGAAAGGTGTCCATCTGCCCACTTTGATGCCAGTTTTCATGCCCATAACCTGTTCCCAGCAGGTTCCATACCACTTTTGCAGCGTACATCCAGCAAATATATGCTGCTTTCCTTCTATGCCAGCTGCTTCTGGCTAGAAATACACATTCACAATGCCTCTTCCTCATAGAAGTTAGTCAGCATTGCGCGAAAGACTGCTGTGCTTGCCATACATCCACCTTAAGTATGGCAGTAGATACCTTGGTTAAAGTAGATACCTTGGTTAAATCCATTTCTGCATAGCCAGTATATATGTGTATACACTGGCCTGATTACACATTTGTTAACAGCTTGTCCCTAAAATGCCTGGGTGTAAACGCCCAAAAAGGTGACACTTTTGATTGTCAGTTGAGCAGCATCTTGTGAGACTACAGGAATATGTTCAGACATGTTGTGCTCTGGTCTCCCCCATTGTCAGACAAGCCCTGTCCTGTTCTGCTGATGGCTTACACAGGTAGATATGCCATTTCCCTCTATGTTCTCCTACAATTCTACTGATATTCTCTATTTAGCATTGTTTCCTTAAATAATTTGTAAACCCTTATGAGTCTTTCTGAATTAAATTCACTTTCTTTATTACAGATAGCTATGGATGCTCATTTATTACACAAAGGAGCATATCAGTGAATTAGGTCCTCGCAGTATTGGGCTGTTTGATGGTTTTGAGTGCCATAAGCAATCTGGATTTCATTCTGGCAAAAGTAGTTTGAAACTGATCAAGGGTTTTTCTTTGATAGATCAAGCATTAATAAAAGGGCCCCCTGGACTGCATAGTTTCTGTGCAGAATCAAATATATGCGGCGTTCATGAAGCATTCATTTTGACCAAATTTGAAGAAAAATGCTGCGATCCATTTGAAAAGCAAAATCCCGGTAATGCCAAAGGTTTGCGCGCAGTTAATCCTGCTACATCTATCCACCTTAAAACTATTACATAACAAGAGTTTAAGCCATTTGAGATATTTCCACCCCAATAGTAGCAAAAAATGGCAAAAATCTGGAAAGTCATTTCTTTGTCTAATCATATCTCGTCTTCAAGTTGGTTGGAAAGCTTGTGTATGTGACCTTAAGATATACTGCATGGGCCATAACTCCTGGCAAAATTACAGCCTGATCGGACATGCATATCAGGAGCAGTCAAAGTAAGCCCTTAACGGTCATTTGTCAATTTTTTTTAGCCTATTTTGAGGGCGTGTAAAAATTGAGTCAAGCCTTCCTAAGGCACCAAACTTTGCAGGGAGACTTAGAGTAAGTAGTTTTACTAACTTGCAAAATTTCAGCCTCCTAGCTTAACTAGTGAAGATACTGTGCCTTGCCAAAATTGCCACTTTAGGTTACGCAGCAAGCAGCACATTACAGCTGGTCCATCATCAGCTGCCAGAAACTCTGGAACCAACAATTTAGTAAAATTTCCTTTAGGACCCTAGGGAACATCTCTGCAAGATTTTATTCAATTTGGAGAGGGTGGAATTTTTAGGTTGGTCCACTCACTTGACATGGAATGACCCTATTGCATGTAAACAAAGGCCAGAAGAGAACCAGGGAAATGAGGAAATATTGTTTTTTTTACCTAAAACTTGCTTAACTTAGTTATATATTGCTGCCCATCAGATTTACAGTACTATATATATTTTTTTCATAACTCGGACAACCCCTTTAAAGCAACGACGAACACATGCTGGATACCCTCAGGATGAAAGTAGTCATCTAGATGAAGCCCAATACAATAAAAAACACCAATCTTATTCTTCTTATTACCCACCCAATATTGATGCCCTGGCCGAAATAAAGATATCTGAATGTGTCAGAGTCTTTCAGACTCAGCTCCTCACACTTTCCGAGTCTACCATATTGATGTATGGACACTGAACTATTTCTAATGGGATGAAGCAATAACTTACACACTAGCACTGCCGGCTTCGTCACCCTGCAGACTATGCCGGTCTCCTGGGGGGATGACGGTGTAAAGTCACAGGCTGATGAAATCCTCAGAAAGTAGACGGAGAAGAAGAGGATGGCGGGCCACATGGTGATGGTTCTGCTCAGAGAACACTGCTGAGATCTGCTTCTTGTGTAGAATAAAATAAAAGTGTGAACTAGAAATTATAGGAAGCAGCACGGGCTCTGGTTATCCTAAATTTCCTTTGTGTTTAGAAAGGGTGGCAGCTAAACATGGAAAGGACAGGTAAAGGCTAAATACTATATTCAATAAGGACCTCCTGACGTCACATATCACGTGACATTCCTACGTCACGTGCGTTGGCAGCCCGCGCGCTCTGCAATTAGAGTAGGAAGGTTTTGGATGGCTGTAGCATCTCTCTGTAGCAGTGAGAGGGGAGAGAGGATTTGTCTGCCTGAGAGGAAGATGTGAATCCTGTGGAAGGGCTGACAATTCTATGAGGTGAGATTGTATGATGGAGGAAGGGGGCGGCTGTGTGAGATTGTATGGTGGGGGGGGATTCTGTGTATGATTGTATGGGGAGGGACTGTGTGGGATTGTTTGCTGGGGCGACTGTGTGGGATTGTATGCTGGGGGCGACTGTGTGGGATTGTATGGTGGGGGGGATTCTGTGTATGATTGTATAGGGAGGGACTGTGTGGGATTGTATGCTGGGGGCGACTGTGTGGGATTGTATGCTGGGGGGCGACTGTGGGATTGTATGCTGGGGGCGACTGTGGATTGTATGCTGGGGGCGACTGTGTGGGATTGTATGCTGGGGGCGACTGTGGGGGATTGTATGCTGGGGGCGACTATGGGGGATTGTATGCTGGGGGGCGACTGTGGGGGATTGTATGCTGGGGGCGACTATGGGGGATTGTATGCTGGGGGGCGACTGTGGGGGATTGTATGCTGGGGGGGCGACTGTGGGGGATTGTTTACTGGGGGGCGACTGTGGGGGATTGTATGCTGGGGGATGTGTGAGATTGTATGCTGGGGGGATGTGTGAGATTGTATGCTGGGGGGGTTGTGTGAGATTGTATGCTGGGGGGGTTGTGTGAGATTGTATGCTGGGGGGGTTGTGTGAGATTGTATGCTGGGGGGGGTTATGTGAGATTGTATGCTGGGGGGGTTGTGTGAGATTGTATGCTGGGGGGGGTTGTGTGAGATTGTATGCTGGGGGCGACTGTGTGGGATTGTATGCTGGGGGTTTGTGTGAGATTGTATGCTGGGGGGGTTGTGTGAGATTGTATGCTGGGGGCGACTGTGTGGGATTGTATGCTGGGGGGGTTGTGTGAGATTGTATGCTGGGGCGACTGTGTGGGATTGTATGCTGGGGGGGGGTTGTGTGAGATTGTATGCTGGGGGGGAGTTGTGTGAGATTGTATGCTGGGGGCGACTGTGTGGGATTGTATGCTGGGGGGATGTGTGAGATTGTATGCTGGGGCGGAGTTGTGTGAGATTGTATGCTGGGGGCGACTGTGTGGGATTGTATGCTGGGGGGGTTTGTGTGAGATTGTATGCTGGGGGGGGTTGTGTGAGATTGTATGCTGGGGGCGACTGTGTGGGATTGTATATTGTATGCTGGGGGGGTTGTGTGAGATTGTATGCTGGGGGGATGTGTGGGATTGTATGCTGGGGGGCAACTGTGGGATTGTATGCTGGGGGCGACTGTGGGATTGTATGCTGGGGGCGACTGTGGGATTGTATCTGGGGGCGACTGTGTGGGATTGGTATGCTTGGGAGCGACCGTGGGATTGTATGCTGGGGGGCGACTGTGTGGGATTGTATGCTGGGGGCGACTGTGTGGGGATTGTATGCTGGGGGCGACTGTGTGGGATTGTATGCTGGGGGGCGACTGTGTGGGATTGTACGCTGGGGGGCGAATGTGTGGGATTGTATGCTGGGGGGCGACTGTGTGGGGATTGTATGCTGGGGGGCGACTGTGTGGGATTGTACGCTGGGGGGCGACTGTGTGGGATTGTATGCTGGGGGGCGACTGTGTGGGATTGTATGCTGGGGGGCGACTGTGTGGGATTGTATGCTGGGGGCGACTGTGTGGGATTGTATGCTGGGGGGCGAACTATGGGGGATTGTATGCTGGGGGGCTACTGTGGGGGATTGTATGCTGGGGGGGATGTGTGAGATTGCATGTGTGTGGGGGGGGTGAGATTGTATGCTGGGGGCGAGTGTGTGAGATAATATGCTGGGGGGATGTGTTGAGATTGTATGCTGGGGGGATGTGTGAGATTGTATGCTGGGGGGTTGTGTGAGATTGTATGCTGGGGGTTGTGTGAGATTGTATGCTGGGGGGGTTGTGTGAGATTGTTATGCTGGAGGGGTTGTGTGAGATTGTATGCTGGGGGGTTGTGTGAGATTGTATGCTGGGGGGGTTGTGTGAGATTGTATGCTGGGGGCGACTGTGTGGATTGTATGCTGGGGGGTTTGTGTGGAGATTGTATGCTGGGGGCGACTGTGTGGGATTGTATGGCTGGGGCGACTGTGTGGGATGTATGCTGGGGGCGCGACTGTGTGGGATTGTATGCTGGGGGGGTGACTGTGTGGGATTGTGTGCTGGGGAGGGGCGACTGTGGGGGATTGTATGCTGGGGGGCGACTGTGTGGGATTGTATGCTGGGGGGCGACTGTGTGGGATTGTATGCTGGGGGGCGACTGTGGGGGATTGATGCTGGGGGCGACTATGGGGGATTGTATGCTGGGGGGCGACTGTGGGGGATTGTATGCTGGGGCGACTAATGGGGGATTGTATGCTGGGGGGGCGACTGTGGGATATGTGCATGTGGGGGATTGTTTTACTGGGGGGGCGACTGTGGGGATTGTATGCTGGGGGGCGACTGTGGGGGATTGTATGCTGGGGGGAATGTGTGAGATTGTATGCTGGGGGATGTGTGAGATTGTATGCTGGGGGGGTTGTGTGAGATTGTATGCTGGGGGGTTGTGTGAGATTGTTATGCTGGGGGGTTGTGTGAGATTGTATGCTGGGGGGGTTGTGTGAGATTGTATGCTGGGGGGGTTGTGTGAGATTGTATGCTGGGGGTTGTGTGAGATTGTATGCTGGGGGCGACTGTGTGGGATTGTATGGCTGGGGGGTTGTGTGAGATTGTATGCTGGGGGGTTGTGTGAGATTGTATGCTGGGGGCGACTGTGTGGGATTGTATGCTGGGGGGGTTGTGTGAGATTGTATGCTGGGGGCGACTGTGTGGATTGTATGCTGGGGGGGGTTGTGTGAGATTGTATGCTGGGGGGGAGTTGTGTGAGATTGTATGCTGGGGGCGACTGTGTGGGATTGTATGCTGGGGGCATGTGTGAGATTGTATGCTGGGGCGGAGTTGTGTGAGATTGTATGCTGGGGGCGACTGTGTGGGATTGTATGCTGGGGGGTTTGTGTGAGATTGTATGCTGGGGGGGTTTGTGTGAGATTGTATGCTGGGGGGGTTGTGTGAGATTGTATGCTGGGGGCGACTGTGTGGGATTGTATATTGTATGCTGGGGGGGTTGTGTGAGATTGTATGCTGGGGGATGTGTGGGATTGTATGCTGGGGGGCAACTGTGTGGGATTGTATGCTGGGGGCGACTGTGGGATTGTATGCTGGGGGGCGGACTGTGGGATTGTATGCTGGGGGGCCGGGAGTATCTGGGACTGTGGGATTGTATGCTGGGAGCGACTGTGTGGGATTGTATGCTGGGGGCGACTGTGTGGGATTGTATGCTGGGGGCGACTGTGTGGGATTGTATGCTGGGGGCGACTGTGTGGGATTGTATGCTGGGGGGCGACTGTGTGGGATTGTACGCTGGGGGGCGACTGTGTGGGATTGTATGCTGGGGGGCGACTTGTGTGGGATTGTATGCTGGGGGGCGACTGTGGGGATTGTATGCTGGGGGGCGACTGTGTGGGATTGTATGCTGGGGGCGGACTATGGGGGATTGTATGCTGGGGGGCTACTGTGGGGGATTGTATGCTGGGGGGATGTGTGAGATTGCATGTGTGTGGGGGGGGGGGTGTGAGATTGTATGCTGGGGGCGAGTGTGTGAGATAATATGCTGGGGGGATGTGTGAGATTGTATGCTGGGGGGATGTTGTAGATTGTATGCTGGGGGGGTTTGTGTGAGATTGTATGCTGGGGGGTTGTGTGAGATTGTATGCCTGGGGGGGGTTGTGTGAGATTGTATGCTGGGGGGTTGTGTGAGATTGTATGCTGGGGGGGTTGTGTGAGATTGTATGCTGGGGGGTTGTGTGAGATTGTATGCTGGGGGGGTTGTTGTGAGATTGTATGCTGGGGGCGACTGTGTGGATTGTATGCTGGGGGGTTTGTGTGAGATTGTATGCGGGGGCGACTGTGTGGGATTGTATGCTGGGGCGACTGTGTGGGATTGTATGCTGGGGGCGACTGTGTGGGATTGTTATGCTGGGGCGACTGTGTGGGATTGTATGCTGGGGGGGCGACTGTGTGGGATTGTGTGCTGGGGAGGGGCGACTGTGGGGGATTGTATGCTGGGGGGCGACTGTGGGGGATTGTATGCTGGGGGGCGACTGTGTGGGATTGTATGCTGTATACTTCTATTATGACAGAGACTAAAAGCTTCCGTTTTGCATTCTGTCATAGAATTCCATTATATCGGGATTCCTCCACTGCCTGAACGCCGGACCTGTAAAGTTGGGGTTTGCCTATCCCTAGTTTTCATGTCTCCGTGCCTGATATCTTCTATTGTTCATGTAGAGGTGAAATCTTCAATAAAAACGAATAGTTTTATCTAATATTTTTAATTAATTGTTTGTTTTTTAAAGTAACTATATATAGGTGTTCTGCTTGTAGCTGTGGGTAGAGATAGGCATCAGCATCTAGAATTACCCCCACAGCCCTCCACACTAAGCCGCCTGCTGACCAGCATCAACAAGGGGGCTCCCTGCATTGTACAATGCTTTAACACCTTCCCAACTGCCCAGTGTAAATATACGTTGGCAGTTGGGTATTTAGAGATGGCGCCCGCTCGTGAGCACCATATCCCCGTTTGCCTGCAGGACTAATGTATGCAATTGACAATAACGTTGTTTGCACACATTTAACCTCCTCAGATGCTGTGGTATCGCTGTAATCGTACTGACCCAGAGAATGAAGAGAACAGGTCAGTTTTATCTCATAGGGAACACTGTAAAAACAAAACCCATAAAACTATATAAATGTGGTATCACTGTAATCGTACTGACCTGGAGAATGAAGAGAACAGGTCAGTTTTATCTCATACGATTACAGCGATACCACATTTATATAGTTTTATGGGTTTTGTTTTTACAGTGTTCCCTATGAGATAAAACTGACCTGTTCTCTTCCTTCTCCAGGTCAGTACGATTACAGTGATACTACATTTATATAGTTTTATGAGTTTTGTTTTTACAGAGTTCCCTATGAGATAAAACTGACCTGTTCTCTTCCTTCTCCAGGTCAGTACGATTACAGTGATACTACATTTATATAGTTTTATGAGTTTTGTTTTTACAGAGTTCCCTATGAGATAAAACTGACCTGTTCTCTTCATTCTCCGGGTCAGTACGATTACAGCGATACCACATTTATATAGTTTTATGGGTTTTGTTTTTACAGTGTTCCCTATGAGATAAAACTGACCTCTTCTCTTCCTTCTCCAGGTCAGTACGATTACAGTGATACTACATTTATATAGTTTTATGGGTTTAAAAATGAGATAAAACTGACCTGTTCGCTGTAATCGTACTGACCCAGAGAATGAAGAGAACTGGTCAGTTTTATCTCATAGGGAACACTGTAAAAACAAAACCCATAAAACTATATAAATGTGGTATCGCTGTAATCATACTGACCCGGAGAATGAAGGGAACAGGTTAGTTTTATCTCATAGGGAACACTGTAAAAACAAAACCCATAAAACTATATAAATGTAGTATCACTGTAATCGTACTGACCTGGAGAAGGAAGAGAACAGGTCAGTTTTATCTCATAGGGAACACTGTAAAAACAAAACCCATAAAACTATATAAATGTGGTATCGCTGTAATCGTACTGACCTGGAGAAGGAAGAGAACAGGTCAGTTTTATCTCATAGGGAACACTGTAAAAACAAAACCCGTAAACTGGCAGTAAAAATCTAAAATGGCCCTGTCCTGGATGGGTTAAAGGGGTTCTCCAAGACAAAAATAGACCTCCTAGATCTGGCAAACTCGCACTAAAAGTTAGGGATATTTGGCTTTCGAGTGAAATTTATGGAAAATGTAAAAAGTTCTGGCTCCAGTGATATTATATCATAAAAGTAAGGCAGATATGTGTTTACAAAAGGTAAAATAGGAAACTCCCTGTTTACGATTGGGAACATTTATGCTCCTAATCAGAAACAATATCTGTGGCTCCTTGCAACCCTTAAAAGATCATCACGCTTCTCAGAGGGCACTTTGATTCTAGGGGGCGATTTTAATGTGGTGCTGAACCCACTAATTGACACATCTAATGCTAAATCTACCCAACGCTACCGGGCACTAGCAAAACTAATGTCAATCTTCCTCAATCAAATCCCAAGTTCTTTCTGACCACTCATTGATTGAACTTAAATGCAATATCCCTTCTTCCCCACCTTCCACGAGAAATTGGAGACTAAACGACTTACTATTGAAATCTCCCAAAAATGTCAAGTGAATTAATAAACACTTGATGGAATTTAAGACTAATGACAAAGGAGAGGTCTTCTTGCAGACATTACAGGAGGCTCATAAAGCTCATATCAGAGAAGAGTTATGTACACAAAGAAAAAACTAAGATGATAACTGATCTTCAACAAAAAATATCTCGCCTAGAGTGTCTGCACAAAAGATCCTTATTAGCTACCCACCTCGCGGAATTGACGTCCCTTCGTGACGAATTAAAGAATGCTCTTAACCTTTCTTCAGCCAAAGCATATTTCTTCGAAGTATAAGCATTATGCACATGGTGATAAACCGACTAGATTTATGTTAGCTCAGATTAAAAATAGGAAGACTAAGTCATTTATCACTAGTCTTAAAGAGGCTCTGTCTCCCAAATGCAACTTACCCTACCAGGCATATAGCCTGGTAGGGCTGATGCCGCTGATAAAAGCCATACCTTTGATAGTGATGTAAGATGTCCGGTTTTGAAGAAACAGTAACTTTTACAAATATTTAAATGAGCCTTCGGAGCACTCGGAGGCGGGGTTACGCCGTCCGAGCACTGCTGAAGGTACGCCCCTTTTCATTTGTAATGCTGCAGCCTCCACTAAATAAAGCCCCCTTGCATTTTGAGTGACAGTGCTAGACCGGTGGGTCTAGTGCTGAGTTCCAGCGCCTGCACACTTGTCTCCTTGCCAGCGTGTGCGCACAGGATCATTTCTTTCCTGTCCCGGCCTCTGAACATGTCTTCTGCGCACGCGCCGTCAGTTCTGGGTTTAGTGACGTGGTGGCGACTGCGCAGAAGACATATTCAGAGGCCAGGACAGGAAAGAAATGATCCTGTGCGCACTCACCGGCAAGAAGACAAGTGTGCAGGCACTGGAACTCAGCGCTAGACCCACTGTCACTCAAAATGCAAGGGGGCTTTATTTAGTGGAGGCTGCAGCATTACAAATGAAAAGGGGCGTACCTTCAGCAGTGCTCGGACGGCGTAACCCCGCCTCAGAGTGCTGCGAAGGCTAATTTAAATATTTGCAAAAGTTACTGTTTCTTCAAAGCCGGACATCTTACATCACTATCAAAGGTATGGCTTTTATCAGCGGCATCAGCCCTATCAGGCTATATGCCTGGTAGGGTAGGTTGCATTTGTGTGACAGAGCCTCTTTAAGGACCCAGAAGGGGCGATACTACACAAAACAGAAGATATAGCGAAGGAATTTACAAATTTTTACACTAGACTATATAATCTACAACACAGCGCACTAAATACAGACCCTCGCATAAAAACAGATTTAATCACTAGCTTCCTTTCAACTCTTTCTCTTTCTTCAAATCACCGAGGCTCAGTCTAAAAAAAAAAATATACTCACCTATCTCCACCAAGGAGATCAATGACGCGATAGCCACTTCACCAAAAAATAAATGCCCAGGCCCAGATGGCTTGTCCACATTCTATTATGCCGCCTGCTCAGAAACCTTACTCCCTTACCTGAACAAGCTATATAATGCAGACTTATCTGGCGCTCCTTTTCATAAGCAAACATTACTTGCGCAAATTTCCATTATTCACAAAGAAGGGAAAGACCCGACCTCATGCTCCAACTACAGACCCATCTCCCTTCTTAATGTGGATGTTAAAATATTCGCAAAAATCCTTGCTCAAAGATTGCAAAATATCTTACCTTCACTTATTTACCCTGACCAAGTGGGATTTGTTCAAGGGAGAGAGGGTAAAGACAATATATATAGAGTCTTCCAGCTTATCACCCACGCCAAGTTTACAGATAAACCCTTGATACTGTTAAGCACAGACGCCGAAAAGGCATTTGATAGACTGGACATATCTTAGATCCTTTTTGCAGGATTTTGGTATCATTTATGTTTATAGAAGCTATTTTTACTATGTATGTTAAACCAACTGCCAGGGTAATGGTCAATGATGTGCTGTCTCCTACATTTCCCATCTCAAACAGAACTCGTCAAGGTTGTCCGTTATCTCCTTTACTCTTCGTACTGACAATGGAAACCTTGTTGCAAAAAATTAGACAGGAACACTGGATACACGGAATCAATTACGGAGGTGGGGAACACAAGGCGGCAGCATATGCTGATGATTTATTACTATTGCTGACTAATCCGTCTAAGTCACTCCCGATAGTAGAGTGCGATATCTAATTTTAAAGTGAATATGAGCAAATCACATATCCATAATATTTTCCTTTCCAAGCGCCAAGCCTCTATAATACTCTCTTCCACCTCTCCTTTTGACTGGTCTCAACGCACAATAAAATTCTTAGGGATCAAAATTTCCTCGGAAATAACACATCTATATAAATATAACTTCCCACTCCTGCTCCATGAAATCACTAAAATACTACTCTCATGGCCTACCCCGTATATTTCTTGGTTTGGATGTAAAAATATAGCCTTATTTGGCCTAAGATTACATATTTATTTCAAGCACTTCCTATCCGTATCCCCAATACTTTCTACTCCACTCTAAACGGGATATTTTCTAAGTACATATGGAACTCTAAAAAACCAGGAGTTAGATAGTCTGTCCTCCAACTCCCACAAAATTCGGGGAATAGATCTCCCAACACCACAAATGTTTGTTAAACAGTTCATTTAAACAGAATAATTGATTGGGTTAGACGCCCTTCTCACAAACTGTGGGCTGACAGAGAAGATGACATTTTAAGCTATCACTTAAGGTACATACAGTAGTGTTCTCTGACCAAACCAAAAATGCACCACTTAAAACACATAATATACTCACAATGGAGACTGGAAAAATTTGGCATATGAAGGAAATAAGTTCACTATGCTCACCCTTTCTGTCCCCGCTATTACAAATCAGAGATATACTTTATAGTCCTGACCCTACGTATAAGAATACAATTCCAATAGAAATTGTAGCTAATAAGACCACCATCGACTCCTTGATCTCCTCGGGCACACTCCCATCCTATACCTCTCTTAAAGACACATTTGGTTGCCCTTCACTATCCTTATTTCTGTATAACAAATGTATTCTTTCTATCAAACAATTAAAGATGCTAGATACTATAGATAGATCTATGACACACTTTGAGACCCTCCTCAACCAACTTAAAACACCAAAAAAAGTAGTCTCGAATCTAAATAAATTACTGTCATCCTCCCCTAGAGAAACAGAACATTAATTTCTTAAAACCTGGGAAAACGACCTCCAGAAAAAGTTTTCCAAAGAGGACTTGCAGAAAATCTACCTTGCGCCAAAGTAGACCCCCAGTTGTGTGAGAATGCAAGAGAGTGGCTATAAAATTCTTACCAGATGGCATCTCACTCCGGTGCTATTAAATAAATACAATCCTAGCTATAGCCCCAACTGCTGGAGATGTGGCCAACAGATAGGCACATATTTCCACCTTTAGTGGACATGCCCACCTATCACACTGTATTGGGGGAATGCTTTGTCGCAGATCAACTTAATTACAGGCTTAAAACTCCCTTTACGTCCTGAAATCTGCTTACTACATTTATTTCCAGACAAGATCCCTAAACATAAACTCAGACTGGCTAGACAACTTTTGGCAGCTGCTAGCATTATGATACCTACACTCTGGAAAGCAAACACACCACCTACACTCACGCAATGGACAGAAAAGGCAGACTCTCTATTTCGCTTAGAGGAACTGGCGAGCTGGGAGTCTAGATCACATGTCCTATTCCAAACTATGTGGTAATATAGAAATATAGGAATTTTGACTAAAAGAGGATCCCAACATATCCAGACCTTACCTTTAGATTATTCATTCGACGTGATTATGTTAATTGTGTCTTAATTTATGGAACAAATGACACCACCGTCAGCCCGCTATTTGTGCCGTAAATAGCCAACGCCCTTAACCCCCCCCCCCCCCTCTATTCATTATCCCCTTTTTTCCTGGTCTTCCCTTCCCCGTTACCCCCTCCCCCCATCTAACATTCTCTGTTTAGCACTCAGTTACTGAGTCCATGCGCAATTCAAAGAGGAGGTGACTTACCACCAACTTTAGCTATCAGGACTCGCAAATGTACTACATTGTTTAACATACAACTGTACTTAATGTATGTACCTGTTAATTGTATTCGCTTTATGTTGCTTAATATTTTCTGAGAAAAATTTTTTCAAATAAAAAGAATTTTAAAAAGAAAATGAATCAGCTAAATCCCATCATAGTTCCGGACCTGACTACAAGGAGGCTGAGAGGTCCATACCAGGCATGGGAAATAGACAGCTCCTATAGAGTTGGCTAATAGACAGCTCCTATAGAGTTGGCTATTTCCCATACTTGGTAAGGACCAGGTCCATAACGTGTATGGAGTTTAGTCAAATCAATGTGAGCGGGCTAAACACTAGCTCTGTTCCGGACCTGTCCACTAGGGGGCTAAGAGGTCCGTACCCTGTATGGAGTTGAAAGACACAACCATCTAGAAAGGGGCCCCGGGGTTATCAGTTGTCACAATTGCATTCAAATGGGATGGCAGCCACAGTGCATTTAGGTTCAGTAAGAGGGTTCACTGAAAGGTATTCCCAGAAATGGAAGGGAAATACACCTCCAGTCAAAAGTCCATACTGCCAAAAACATGGGTTAATTATTGAAGGCCTATTTACATGAAGAGATGTTCCCCTTTGACCAATGAGGGATCTCACTACCATCGTAATGTCTGTATACATGTCAACAGGTTTCAGGCCATTTACAAAGAATGTGTCATCAAAAAATGACCTATTTTATGGTAAGGACATCTGTCAGCAGATTTGTACCTATGACTCTGGCTGACCTGTTACATGTACTCTTGGCAGGTGAAGACATCTGTGTTGGTCCCATGTTCATATGTGCCCGCATTGCTGAGAAAAATTATGTTTTATTATATACAAATGAGCCTCTAGGAGCAACCGGGGTGTTACCATTACTCTGCTTTTTCTGCAACTCCTCTCCGCTTTGATTGACAGGGCCTGACAGTGTTACCGTGATTACTCATAGCCCTGTCAATCAAAGTGTGTGTGGGGGGGTTCAAAATCCAACCTGCTATAGGGTAATTCACTGGAAGGTTCAGTAAAAGCCTTGTGTGACTCGTCACCATTCACAGAAAACAGCACCCAGACAGCCATAATGTGGACATATTTAAAGGGACTGTCTCATCTGAAACATTGGTGGCATATCACTAGGATACTCCCCTAATGTCAGATAGGTGCAGGTCCCAGAGGTGGAATCTGCACTTATCTCCAGAACAGGACCCCTGAAGTGACCAGAGAGAAGTGCGCTTGGCCACCCTCCATTCAGTTCCATAATGGCTCATGCACACAAACATATTTTTTGTCTGCTCTGATCTGGAATTTTTTTACGGGTGGGATGCAGATCCATTCACTTAAATGGAACCACAAAAGATGCGGACAGCACACAGTGCACCGTATGTCCGTTCCACAGTACACGCAAAAAAAAAATAGAACATGTCCTGTTCTTGTCCATATTTGTGGACAAGAATAGGCATTTCTATAATGGAGAAGGGCATTCCAATCCGCAAAATCCAGAATACACAGGCCGGTATCTGTGTTTTGAGGATGCACAAAAACAGATATGGTCATGTGAATGAACCCTGAGACTGCGTAAAATAGAGAACTGCAGTGACACCCCTCCACCCTTTACAGGGTCCTCTTCATTCAATTCTATGGGACTGCAGAAAGCAATGAACTTAAATAACAGACTTAGGGCTCATGCACACAACCGTTGACTGTTTTGCAGTACGCAAATTATGGAACCACAATACACAGACACTGTCCATGTGCATTCCACGGAACGGCCACCTCCTTATAGAACAGTCCTATCCTTGTCCGCAATAACAGGACATGTTCTATAATTTTGCGGATGACATGGAACGGACCTGGGGATGCGGACAGCACACAGAGTGCTGTCCGCATCTTTTTCAGCCTCATTGAAGTGAATGGGAGCGGATTAGATACGGACCAAAAATACAAATGTGTGCATGAGCCCTGAGGGAGAGTTCACATCACCATTATTTTTCCGTTCCATCAGAAGAACAGAAAAATAAAGACATCAAACGGAACCTGTGCATCTGTTATGCACATTTGGCAACCATCTGAGCAATTTTCGCCTGAGATCCGTTTTTTTTTAGATGAAAAAAAAGTACAGAAAAATGGTGATGTGAACTCTGCCTTATAGTTCTCCATGCTGGATCTACTAAAGGCTTTGGCTTTAAAACAGAATGCATCAAAAAACTAAATGCGCATTCCAAGCCTCTGGGTAAATGCATTACACGTGTCCGGGGCAAACAAGGGCAGGTAATGAAACTCCAGGTAACTGCAATTACCATTTGAGAGCACGATCATACAATGTGACCTAACATTTACTTACAGAGCCAGTCAGTCTCGTTGTACTAAGCTCTGCCCTTCCTCTTCCTTATGTATTTACTAATCTTTAGGATAAATAGCTGGGAGCATCACACTTTGTTTCATCTAACTCTACATAACTTTATGAGACTACAACGTATAAAAAAAAAAATTGAAAACCCATTTCCCATGGAATCTTTCACCTATAATCTGAGGGTGCAATGCAGACAGTCAGAATTACAACGCGTTTCGAGGGCAGGTCACCCATTCTCAAGTATAACAGCATACATGAGGAAGTCTAGCATGAACTCTGCTATTACTGATTGTCTGCATGGAGCCCTTCAGCCTTACACTGCTGAGATCCAAGCTGCACAGCCGGTAAAGAATCATGGCTGCAGTCAGGGGATGAAGCAGAGTTCCCTCCTACACATTCTTAGCTGGATCCCTTGACAATCTAAGGCTAGGTTCACAAGAGCCTAAAATCCAATGGAATAATCCACTGCAGGTTTTGCTGCATTTCCACAGAAAAAAACTGCAACAAAATGTATTGCTGCGGACAGCCAGCAGATTTCACCTTCTTCCATTGAAATTCTTCTCAACTTTGCTGGTAACCGTACAATGCTGAAGATTTGCTGCATGAAAGTCTGTGATGGCAAATCTGCAGCCTGTCAAGTGTGACCCCAACCTAAGCTTAGGAGTAGAGATGAGCGAATCTATTCGCCGCTTCATAGATTCGTTACGAATCCTCGGTTTTTCCTACTCTGAAGCGAATCTGGATCTTTTCAGATTCGCTCCGTACGAATCTTAAATGTTCTTAAATCTTTGAACGCTAACGCTACGTAAGCATCTGATAATTTGTACACTAATGCGTACGAATTCAGTTAAGTAGTGTACTTTTACTGTATGTTCATTATTTGTGCGGAAATGTTTGCGGTGAGAGCGGGAAAAAAGCCTGGGAAGAACCCGGTCACCTGACCTAGGGGGAAGGGCTTGCTCTGATTGGCCCATAGGCTGAGTAAACAAGTTACATCACTTGTGCTGCGCCTGCAGAGATGAGCAGGAGTTTGTGAGAGACAGAGAACGGTGTTCTGTAAATTCTGTTGTTACAGATATGAGGGCTAGTGCAGGGCTAGTAATATTAATCAGGCAGGGAGAGAGACAAAGACCTGATTGCCTGCCAACCCTGTCGTATCTCTGCACGGATCTCAGTAAGCCGCTCTGGGCACTTGAATTTTAAATCGGACCATTTCCGCTGGATCTGGCCCAGGGTCCGCACAGTGTCATAGCGATGGCGCAAGCCTCGGATAACCTGCTGCACTATCTCCTTCTTGTGCTGGTTCGTGTGTCGGTGTGTGCCATCGTAATCCTGACGGTCCATCACCTTGACCATGTATTTAAGCTCTTCAGAGCTAAATACTGATGAACGCCTGGAAGCCATATTGAAAACTTCGCTCTGCCTCTGAGGACTGTACGCCACGGCCTAGCGTCGTGCGTGCGTATTACGCAATTGTGAGACAATAGTACGCTAAGGATTCGTACGCACTTTGTACACTCATGCGTACATATTCAGTTAAGTAGCGTACCTTTAACAACGCTATGTTAGTTATTTGTGCGGGAGTGGTCGAGGAACACAACCAGAATAACAAATATTTTTTAATGCAACTTCAACCGAATAAATTCGTATTAAGAACGAATCTTTTTATAAATTCCTCGAATGTTCACCGAAGCGAATCTTTAAAGATTCGCTCATCTCTGCTTAGGAGGATACTTACCTAACACGATCTAACGTTCTAGCCTAGTGGTCCTTCACTTCAGGTGCTGCCTCTCCTCCTCTATGCCAGTCTGAGGGCGGGTTTACACATAGGTTTTTAGTAGCCTTTTTCTGCACCAAACACCAGTTCCAGATATTAGCTGAAAGTCTATCAGAAATACAGGACTCAAGCTTTTTGCTACTCTTGTTTCTATTAATTGGATACAATTTTTTTAAAACATCAGTTGGAAGCTTTTGTCTTTTTTTCTGGCATTTTGACATCTTTTCTAGAAAAAAAAATAGGAATTAGACTTACCAGTAATTCGGTTTCCAGAGATTCCCTCATGACAGCACCACAGGAGGATGTTCCTCTTTGACCTTCTAGGGACAGGAAGCAGAGAGGCTAAAAAGGTCCCTCCCACCTCCACCCACCAGTGTTTTTTCAGATTGCTACACCAGGATGGAAGCAACCGATTTATAGAAATCATAAGAAAATCTTATATACAATATTTACATAACAGTTGTAAGGGATGGAATGTACGGGTGCTGTCATGAGTGAATCTCTGGAAACGAATTATTGGTAAATCTAATTCCTATTTTCTAGTTCATCCCTCATGACAGCACCACAGGAGAAATACCAGATTATAATTTTTTAGGGGGGGGGGGGGAAGTCTAAGGAAAACATATCCCAGATATTTCTCATTAGACAAAAATATCTTTGATAGAAACAGGAAATAAACGTGAGACAGAACCTTTTAATTCTGCCAGAAACTAAATCCTGATGACATAATTTGTGACTCCAGGCCTAACTCTGAGATGTCAATTTATCTGCATCCTTGACAAACAGACCTACCTCTGTTTATAGACTTATATTCTTAATTAGAGGAAGAATACATTGTCTTATCAGACAACTGCAAAACAAAAAAGGATGCTTTACTTCTAAGCTTATTCTATATGGTAAGTACCATTGCATAAAAGCGACCCTTTCCTAGATAAAACATATATATAACCCCTCACAGACCATAGACCATACCTCAAGAGCTTAATTGTTATGATAAATAACTATCTTCGGTATGTCTAAAAGACATAAGATAAGAACCCGAGACAAGTTGGCGCACAGCAGACATGGATATTAACGATAAGGTAACCAAAACTGTACCCTTATCATACAGGACCAGGACAAGCTCAAAACCCACCCAGGAAATGTTGGTATGAACTCAAGAGAGAAAGAACACTCCCCGCGGAGCTAGGCCACACGAGAACCCACCTGTCCATATAGCTTCAAGGTCAGAGGCAGTCTTATGGGTTCCACAAGACCTAGTTACATGGCACTAGCCAGGAGACACAGGAATTGAGGAGTGGGAAGAGGTTACCGGACCTGTGCAGCGAATATAGCCCCCTCTTATATGTGTGCAGCATGCTATGTGAAAGTGAACAGGGGAATGCACAGTCCCTATTGACATTTTGAAGCTCCCATAGTTGGTATGTACCGAGGGGAGTCACCTTCCCAGTGGCGACAAAAGTGTCCTTGCTATTTGTATTAGGTGCAGGGAAGGCAATGACCCTAATATTTGTAACACCAGCACTCATAGGCGCAATAGATAGAACAATACAGAGTAGAGTTTAGTTAGGCAAAAGCTAACATTTAGTATAAATGCCTAGACTTGAGGTAGGTATACCAATTTCCATTAAAGAACTCCCGCAAAAAAATTTATTCCATGTCCTGCTAGAAATGTACATGATGTAATCTGTACTGAATGTAATTTTCTTGCCAGTGTCTGTATTTTTGACTTATATAATCCTGAAGTTTCTTATCTGTTTCATGTGACTAGGAATTAGACCCACCAACTCACACATAGACTTATGTCTGGACAGGAAGTCTAATTCTCTATGCATTCCTATGGAAGCCTCACTTTCAGTCTAATAGGAATGAATAGAGCAGTGACTGGCTTCCTCTCCTGGGTCAGTTGGAGGTCAGGGTGTTGGTCACATGACACAGCTACAATAAGAAGAAAGTGGTCAACTCTCAATTAAAGTCCCTGATAAGAAGATTGCATTCACCATAGATTATATCATGCACCTTTCTAACAGGTCAGAGAATAACATTTTTTGCATGAGTTCTTCTTTAATATTGTCCTCATTGTTCATGGAGGAAAGCAGCTCCAATACAGCTTTGGTCTAAACCATAGATCGTGGATAGGCACTGTAGGCTACTCCCATTCACCAAATGCTAGTAGAGTCCAGTTTGAACTACTACTCGACTCCACTAGGCTTTCCGTAATCATTCTGTCACACTGGGTGATTTACCCGAGGTCTTTACCTTAGTACCCTTTTGATTTGCAGAAACTCAACTTCCTGCCTCCTATCTTGCTATTTTTATGTGTCAGGGCCCCAGTACCACCTAGGGGTGACTGGGGCATCTACCTGTAAGGTTGTTATCAGGTGACAATAGGTTCCCTCATGCAAACCTATATAGTAACATAGTCTATAAGGCCGAAAAAAGACATCCATCCATGCAGTTCGGCCTGTCATCCCGCAATGCTTTTACCTTTGCAGAGCCCAGGCCATGCGTGGAGGCAAGTGGCAGCGGGCCATGCATACAGGAAAGTGGCCGCAGGCACAGCAGCAGCAGCATCAGGACACAGAGCCCATTAGATAACGCCAGACACAGAAATGGCACGCTAAGCACAGACACCATAAGACACCATGAGGCGGCACAGCCAGGCACGGACACCATGTGGCGGCACAACCAGGTCCGGACACCATGAGGCGGCACAACCAGGCCCGGACGCCAATAGGCGGCACAACCAGGCACGGACGCTAAGAGGTGGCACAACCCCGCACGGGCGCCATGAGGCGGCACAGCCAGGCCCGGGCACCATGAGGCGGCACAACCAGGCGCGGATGCCATGAGGCGGCACAACCAGGGCACAGACACCATGAGGCGGCACAACCAGGGCACAGACGCCATGAGGTGGCACAACCAGGCACGGACGCCATGAGGCGGCACAACCAGGCACGGGCTCCATGAGGCGGCACAACCAGGCACGGGCTCCATGAGGCGGCACAACCAGGGCACAGACGCCATGAGGTGGCACAACCAGGGCACAGACGCCATGAGGCGGCACAACCAGGCACGGGCTCCATGAGGCGGCACAACCAGGCACGGGCTCCATGAGGCGGCATAACCAGGCACGGGCTCAATGAGGTGGCGCAACCAGGCACGGACGCCATGAGGTGGCACAACCAGGCACGAACGCCATGAGGTGGCACAACCAGGCACGGACGCCATGAGGCGGCACAACCAGGGACGGACGCCATGAGGCGGCACAACCAGGCACGGAAGCCATGAGGCGGCACAACCGGGGCACGAACGCCATGAGGCGGCACAACCAGGGCACGGGCTCCATGAGGCGGCACAACCAGGCACGGATGCCATGAGGCGGCACAACCAGGGCACGGACGCCATGAGGCGGCACAACCAGGCATTGGCCAACTCAGTATCAAGGGCAGCAGGCTGATCCGAGTAACCATTAGATCCACACACAGATTCTCAATTAAGTAATTGGAACTGAGGCAATCTAGCTGGTTAAACTCATGCATGGTTTACTTACCAATCTGGAGTATGTGCTGCACAAGCAAGCACTAATATTGTCATGCAGCATCTGCCAACCCTTGCATTACCGAGCGTTGGTAAGGAGAGGGGAATGGTCCCAATAAGCTGCTGACTGTTTCAAGCACACTGAGGCATGATCCTGCTGAACTCCACCAAGGAGGAGCAGATCTAAGCTCCATGACCCCATAGCCATCCATAGTGAGGTAACCACAGCTGCTTTACTCACTTCATGGGGGTTAGGAGCCAGCCAGGGGACCTCCACTAGGCTTTCCGTAATCATTCTGTCACACTGGGTGATTTACCCGAGGTCTTTACCTTAGTACCCTTTTGATTTGCAGAAACTCAACTTCCTGCCTCCTATCTTGCTATTTTTATGTGTCAGGGCCCCAGTACCACCTAGGGGTGACTGGGGCATCTACCTGTAAGGTTGTTATCAGGTGACAATAGGTTCCCTCATGCAAACCTATATAGTAACATAGTAACATAGTCTATAAGGCCGAAAAAAGACATCCATCCATGCAGTTCGGCCTGTCATCCCGCAATGCTTTTACCTTTGCAGAGCCCAGGCCATGCGTGGAGGCAAGTGGCAGCGGGCCTTGCACAGAGGCAAGTGGCAGCGGGCCATGCACAGAGGCAAGTGGCAGCGGGCCATTCACACAGGCAAGTGGCAGCGGGCCATGCACACAGGAAAGTGGCTGCAGGCACAGCGGCAGCAGCATCAGGACACAGAGCCCATTAGATAACGCCAGACACAGAAATGGCACGCTAAGCACAGATGCTATAAGACACCATGAGGCGGCACAGCCAGGCACGGACACCATGGGGCGGCACAACCAGGCCCGGATGCCATGACATGGCACAACCAGGCCCGGACGCCATGAGGCGGCACAACCAGGCACGGATGCCATGAGGGGGCACAACCAGGCACGGACGCTAAGAGGTGGCACAACCAGGCACGAACGCCATGAGGCAGCACAACCAGGGCACAGACGCCATGAGGCGGCACAACCAGGCATTAACGCCATGAGGTGGCACAACCCCGCATGGGCACCATGAGGCGGCACAGCCAGGCCTGGGTGCCATGAGGCGGCACAACCAGGCACGGGCTCCATGAAGCGGCACAACCAGGCACGGGCTCCATGAGGCGGCACAATCAGGCACGGACGCCATGAGGCGGCACAACCAGGGCAGGTTGCCATGAGGTGGCACAACCAGGGCACGGACGCCATGAGGCGGCACAACCAGGGCATGGACGCCATGAGGCGGCACAACCAGGCTCGAGCCAACTCAGTATCAAGGGCAGCAGGCTGATCCGAGTCACCATTAGATCCACACACAGATTCTGGAGTATGTGCTGCACAAGCAAGCACTAATATTTTCATGCAGCATCTGCCAACCCTTGCATTACCGAGCGTTGGTAAGGAGAGGGGAATGGTCCCAATAAGCTGCTGACTGTTTCAAGCACACTGAGGCATGATCCTGCTGAACTCCACCAAGGAGGAGCAGATCTAAGCTCCATGACCCCATAGCCATCCATAGTTAGGTAACCACAGCTGCTTTACTCACTTCATGGGGGTTAGGAGCCAGCCAGGGGACCTCCAGCTTAGGATGTACTGGCACGGCCACTTATAGGGTAGAAAGGATGAGGATAAACCCACCGATCAAACCCTGGCCATCAGAGAACCCACCATAGGCTCCGACGCGGCCTGGTGACCGGGGGGAGGGGGAGAGAAGCCACCCGTCAGGGCTAAGCTTCTGTTCCGTACTGCCCGGTGGGTTCCGGGCTGCTAAGGGACCTCTACCCCGAGAGGTATAAGCAAAGCTATTCGAGAACTGAAAGGAGAGGCCAGCACGTCATGCACAGAGGCCCTGACACCCCCCCGATTCTAGTCCTAGCCTTAGGCCCTGAAAGTTCTTGTAGAATATCTTCAATCCCAGACAGGAAGAACACTGGTGAGTGGAGGTGGGATGGACCTTTTTAATCTCTCTGCTTCCTGTCCCAAGAAGGTCAAATGGGAACATCCTCCTGTGGTGCTGTCATGAGGGATGAACTGGAAAAAAAGTTTAGTAACAAAAAAAAAAAGCCATAATAACTGCATGTAGTATGGAAAAAAAATATTGAGCAGTTTTTATGGCTTTTATAATGGTGGAAAAAAAAACCACCAAACAATTCCTGTACATAGTAGGGACCCTTAAACCAGGGCAGAATTCATCCAGCTTAAGGGCCCTTATAAGACCATATGCCCTCCAAGACATGTTGTCTATGGGCAGGCCATATGTGCCATAGCAGCATCGATTGTGTGCAGGGGAGCACACAGCATCATAGATTATAATGACGCTGTGCACGTCAGCCACCCGCGGGGCTATTGTCCCGCACTCATAAGATCATATAAGTGCGGGATGCCAGTCACGCGGACGACCTGACGTGCACAGTATCAGAGTACCCCATTATACTGTGCGCTCCACTGCACACAATCAATGGCGCTCCGTGACATATGGCCCACTCACAGACGACATGTCTTGGAGGGCATAATGTTGTGTGCAAGGGCCCTAAGACTGGCTGCAACGGACCAGCCGCAGGGCTCGTGAGATATGATGGTTATTGTGTCACAGGTGTGGTGTTGCCGATGGTTACTCACGGTTTGGTGACTCCCTGGGCCGGTGTGCTGTGGATGGAGGGGGGACACTACTTCCCTCGGGGCACACTCTGTACTCAGGACCTCCGCCGGATGGTGAGACGAGGTGCCCTGGATGTTAACTTTTATAGTGTCGGTCGGCTGGGTCCTGGAATGTCGTGACGCCAGTGTCTTAGGGAGACACAAACGTTAAGAAATGATGGAGAAGTAGTTTTGATACAAAACGGTAACTTTACTTCTTCGTCTTGTCAGGTATGCATACAAACAGTTCCAGATGGTACAGAGTAGGCATACATTTCAAGACAAGATATCTTTCAATTGGTAACTCTGAATAGTAGGTTTTAGGTTCAGCATTGGATGATTATAGTTCTGGTACACTATTACAATTCCTCAGGGCGGCCCCTGCACTACAGACATTATAACTGTTGTTTCCTTTCTGACTAAGGTGCATATAGTGAGTATATAAGTTGCAGTCCTCACTTCCCGGAGGGTATAAAGTGGGCACCAATACAACTGGTTGCGCTTACAGTCGTTCAATTGTGTGCTGATGCTGGAAGCTATCTTAGTTACACACTTGTGCCAGCAAAGTCCATTAAGCATTAGTATTAGCTTTTACCTAGGCTGGTCTTCTAAACCCAACTCTGCTGCTTGCCTAGGGGCGTGGATGTGGTAAATGTCATCAAGGGTACTGACTTGGCCAAGGTCAGATACATATGGCAGCCCTCAGGATGGAACTTGCACTCTTCCTCCTGCACACGGCTTAGGTTACCTCTCAACTGCCTGAGTTACATTCTCTGGTCTACTCTCCAACTCCAACTCTCTTAAGTTCTGATTCTTTTAATGAATAGTTAATGCTAGACCGTCCTTTTCTTGCTTCCCATATGTCCGACCGGGGGAGAGCAGGATATCTTCTCCATTTTCAATGCTATGTGATGTGGCCACAGAAGACAGTCACCCCGGGGGGGGGCATGGCCTGCCGCTGCACAGGATGGCCGCATAGAACAGAGCGCTCACCAGTCCTCGATCCAGCGACGATCCCCAGCATCTTCTAAGCAGTCAATTCAGCTGCAAATAAAGCACAGGACAAAGATAAGCACTTATACTTACCATGACTTACCATGCAGAAGGTAAGAAGAAATAGGGAACCTCCTAGGCATCTGGAGGACTTCCTTCTCGGTGAGCCCAGAGCGCTCCAAGATGGCGGCGGCAGACGGGAAGCAGACACAAGGAGTGGGAGTTCCTCTCCTACTCCTCACATGGCGCCTGGTAAAGGGGACAAAAAGCAGACAAACGTTACCAACAAGCGACAAGCTACTGCTAAAACTCCTAAATTAGCAAATAATACAGCTTCTAAATCACTCAATAAGAACTTACCAGTACTTTCACAGGATGATGAAGATGATGCACTTCTTTCTGACTCCTCAAGCGTCCATAGCCCTGCAAAACAGAAATTAAGAAAATAAATCGAATTTCTGTCTAAAAAAGATGATGAATCGAATAGCTCAATTTCTTCACAAAATGTAAGTGTTTTTGAGCACATTCCAACTTCTCATGATGTAATTACGATTACGCTAATGAAAGATATGCTGCTAGCCTTGAACTCATCTATAAAAAAAGATATATCAAAAATATGCAATTCACTTTTGTCCAACATTGACGAATTAGGAGAAAGAGTGAGTCACATAGAAAACAAAATGGGAGACTTTGCTGGCGGCCATAATTCCCTGGTGGACGCCCACAATGTTCTAGATGAGGACATTTCAGCCATTAAATCAAAGATAGCTGACCTCGAGGATCGTTCCAGACGAAATAATATAAAATTCAGGGGCATCGCAGAATCCATCTCACAGAACGAACTTGTTAAATATATTCAAAGCCTAATGCACAAGCTTCTTCTGGAAGTAACCACCCTTGATTTAACCATAGACAGAGCTCATAGAATTCCTAAGCCAAAGTCTATCCCAGAAAATAAACCAAGAGACGTCCTTGCTCGCATTCACTTCTATCAAATAAAAGAGGCGGTTATGACAGCAGCACGTAAAACATCAGCTCTCCCTGACCCCTATGAAGCAATCTCCCTCTTCACAGATCTGTCACAAGCTACGATTCTGGAAAGAAAAAAGCTTCAACCAATCACCAATCGCCTCAGAAATCTTAAGATTCCTTACAAGTGGGGCTTCCCAACCAAGCTTCTCCTTTACAAAGACGGCTCCTTAAACATTATCCATTCCGTACAACAAAAAATAAAACTTCTGGAAAAATGGCAAGTGGACACATTGGGTATTATCCCGCAAAAGATTCATAAAGAAATTTCCACTCTACCTGAAGAATGGTCCTGTGCCATATCTAATAATACCTGACATGTTAAAAATATCTTAACGAGGCTGGCAGCCTGCACGAACTATACCCCCAAATAAGACAGATCTCAATGATCTATCTCTGTTCTTTACGTCATGTCTTAGTAGACGTTATATGTTCAAAATGTTGTTCTACATTTTTGTTCACTATTCTAATAGTTATTTTCAGGTCCATCAAGAATCAAATTGACATCCATGACCATCACCAGAAAACTTCACTCCTACCAAGAGAGCCCACATCAAGAAAGTCACCTTGGAAATCCTCACATCAAAATCCTACTGCGTTCCAGAAGATAACAAGAAGACGCCAACGTACGCTAACGAATTACACACCACCATGACTATCAAGATACTCTCTATGAATGTCAAGGGTTTGAACCACCCATTCAAGAGACTGTCCTTGTGGAAAGAAACTAAAAACAACATGTCTGACATTCTATGCATACAGGAGACTCATATTACCCAAGAAGATTCACAGAGGCTCAAACATAAAGACTTTCAACATATATATCTTTCTTGTGCAGCTATGAAAAAAGCAGGGGTTATGATAGCTATAAGAAACACAGTAGCTTTTGAAGAAATTGCGATTCATAGAAATATGAAGGCTTCTTGTATTGATTTGCAAAATTAATAATATATTATACACCATTTGCGATATTTACTGTCCAAACAAAGGACAAATCCATTTTTTGAATAAATCGATCAAAAAAATAAATAGAATCAAACAAGGTCACCTGTTCATATTAGGCGACTTTAATTTGATTGCTGATCCACAGCTTGACTCAACATCTATATCCAAGAAGCCATCCAATACATTAAACAAATGGCTATGTATTAATGATCTGTTAGATAGCTGGAGGATACTCCATGCCAATGAACGCGACTACACCTACTATTCAACTGTACATAACACATACACTAGAATAGATTACTGTCTGACAGACAATAACTCACTTCAGTTACTACGGGCTATCTCCATAGATCATATAATTTGGTCGGATCATGCCCCACTGAATATATCCATAAAAGAACAGGATAACACTATACCCAAACACTCCTGGAAAATTAATAACTACCTTATATCTGACCCACAAATTAAAGAAAAAATAAAAAGAGATTTAGCTGAATTCTTTGAGCTTAACGACTCTCCAGACATTAGCAGACACACTCTATGGAACACGCACAAAGCCTATATAAGAGGTATGCTAATAAAATATAGCTCACACTATAAAAAACAAAAAAAACTTCAATTAAAAAAGAAGATGGAAGAACTTACCAAATATGAAAAAATCCACAAAAAAATATCCCAATACTTAAAACAAAGAAAAAATACTGAAAATAAGAGACAAAATACGAATTATCTTACTAGATGACTATGAAAAAAAACCTCACTAAATTAAAAGCAACGTACTATTCTCAATATAATAAAGCCTCGGCTTTCATGGCCAATAGATTTAAACAACATAGAATCAAAACAAAAATAGCAAAAATCCTGGAGTGTCCTGGGGGAAAAAACGTATACTCCTCTCAAGAAATAGCGAACCAATTCAAAAAATATTATGAAAATCTTTAGAACCTAAAAGATGACCATTCCACCCAACAGCCAAATATTAATCAAATTCAAGACTTCTTAGAATCCATTAATTTACCAACTGTTACTTCCCTACAACTTCAAACACTAAATGCCCCTTTCACTAGCTCAGAAATTTCCAAGACCATTCGCACACTAAAACTTAAAAAATCTCCAGGCCCTGATGGATTCTACAATGAATACTTTAAAAATTTTGATAACATACTCGCTCCATATATGGGAGACATGTTTAACGAGGCAGTCAAAAAAGGCTTATTTCCTGACGAAATGATGCAAGCAAACATTATAACAATTCCCAAACTAGGAAAGGACACATCAATAGTAACAAACTATAGACCCATTTCTTTAATTAATACCGATATCAAAATATATGCAAAAATCATCGCCAGTAGACTCACTAACATAATTCCCCTTTTAATAAAACCAGATCAAGTAGGATTTGTCTCGGGAAGACAAGCATCCGATGGGACTAGAAAAATTATTAATATATCCTTATATGCACAAAAAACGAAAACTCCCTCAATATTGCTTTCATTAGATGCTGAAAAAGCTTTCGACAGGCTGCATTGGACATATATGTTCCAGACACTGCTTAAATATGGATTATCAGGAAATATCATATCAGCTATTCGAGCACTATATAATAACCCATCAGCGAGAATAATGACAAATGGCATTCTATCCCAACCATTCCCATTAACAAATAGGACACGACAGGGCTGCCCCCTTTCTATCTTATTTGTACTAGCTTTAGAACCTTTTGCAGAAACTATTAGACAAGACACGGATATTATAGGAATCCAAATGAATGAGGTGGCGCATAAAATTAGTCTTTTCGCTGATGACATACTAATATGCACCTCGGACCCTAGGAAAGCCTTATATAAGATACATTCTATAATTGGAAAATTCGGAAAAGTATCATACTACAAAGTAAATGACACTAAATCAACAATTATGGAAATTAACATTCCACAGACAGACAAACTTATACTACAAGCTACTCTCCCCTATGTGTGGAAAAATGATAATATACCATATCTGGGTATACATATCACATCTCCAATAGAAGATATAGTAAAATATAATTTTTCCCTTCTCATTACTAACTTACAGAAAGATATTGAAAACTTAAATACACAGGATATCTCATGGTGGGGGAGGATCACCCTTTATAAAATGTTTTTATTACCAAAAATACTATACCTTTTCCGAACAATTCCCCTAAGTATCCCAACAAACATAATGCAAAAAATGCTATCACAATTGAATAAGTTTATATGGAATAACAGAAGGCCAAGAATAGCAATCTCGATACTCAACAGACACAAAAAATCAGGAGGAATGGGTATTCCAGACCTTCAAGCCTATCATATGGCTAATATATTATATCAATCCTTGGGATGGTGGTGGGAATCCCCAGATAAGACGTGGATAACAATAGAAAACCAACTGTGTGAAGGGATACCAGCAAAAAACGTGCTACTAGCCAATTTATCTGGTATTCAAATTAAATATCCCCCTTATCCCTTAATTAAACATACTATAAAAATTTGGCAAAAATATCAGAGGATTTGCGGGAAAATCAATATTTCTAAATAATATTACAATCCCTATTAACATTCTTACACTGATAGCCCCAGATATCTCTTTGAATAACTGGGAAGCATTGGGATTACAATATATCCATCAATTATATCAAGGTGACACATTACTCAACTTTCTGAAACTCCAAGATATGTTCAATCTTTCCAAATCAGATTTATACAAATATCTTCAAATAAGAACGTTACTTAACAACTCGACTCTACAAACCCCAAAAACTCACTTGCAAATTTACATGCTAATGAACCTTAAACATGTCATATCCAGAAAAGGTGGTCTATCTTTGATATACTCTCAATTGACAGATTCATATTTAGACACCCATATATCCCATATACGCAAATGGGAAAAAGATCTCAATATTACTATTGAGAAACACTAATGGCAAAAGTCATACGAATCATCCCTAAAGAACTCATTATGTTCAGACCATCATAAAGCGTTTGCCAAACTAATATTTAGATGGTACTACACTCCATTCAAATTAGCCAACATTTACGAAGATGCATCTAACTTATGCTGGAGAAATTGTGGTCAAATAGGTACGCTTCTACACATATTCTGGGAATGCCCACGCATTTCCCAATTTTGGGTGATTCTCAAAAGGGATATATTTGATGTATTGGGTATACCAACTACTCTGGACCCTACTTTTTACCTGCTAAGTTTAGGTGTCCCTAAGTTAAGTAATACGGTAAACACATTACGATTACTCATCATATACTTACAGCTGCAATACAAACAGTATCTAGTAAATGGAAGTCCAGTGACACACCAGACACTGCAATCATTTTTAGGAAAATTAACCTAAACTGCAGATATGAAAAAATGGCTGCGAGATGATTACACAACATGGAAAGATTTAACAAGAGATGGGAGATTTGGTTGCAATCACATTTCATGACACTTATGGATGTTTAGCTCCAGTATCTTTAATACAACACAAGTCGATTAGTATGGACCATGATGTTCTACTTTTATAGTTTATTCTTTATTATTTTCTTTGTTACCCAATTTATTTTTGTTCTCTTCAAGGTCTAACGACCTATTCTTACTGTCTTCCACACTATGTATATGTAACAACTCAATGTTCCTCATCTGAAGCCCTGTGTGCCATGAGAGAACATTCTATGAATATGTAAGTGACTGCGACTGTAACTATACTACATGTGAAATTTCTTTGTACAATTCTATTCTTTTATACGTTTATATAAATTGGAAAAACTCAATAAACGTTTACTGAATGAGAAGACCGTCACCCCAATAAACAGACCAATAAGACACCATACAAAGCATTTCAATTTATTGAAAGTTTTCACTAAAGTGCAGGCTTGTGCAAGAAATATGGGCACAAAAGGAAGGTTTTGAAATGCAAAGTAGCATACCGACGAGTGTAAAATCTGCTCCGCGGCGGAGATCTCGTGGCGAGACTGGCCAGTATGCTAGACTGGTTACTGTATGTAAACGTTAACACTACAATTAGTGTAAATTATCCAGACATTCCACAAGGAATCAAATGACATGAGCAGAGGGGCTGATCTGCTCACATTCGCAGTTGCATACACCTCTTTGGACTGGAATAAAACAGTATGCTTTAACCCTTTCACCCCCGGAGGTTTTTTCGTTTTTGCGTTTTCATTTTGCGCTCCCTGCCTTCATGCTGCCATAACTGTTTTATTTTTCTGTTCACATAGCTGTATGAGGGCTTGTTTTTTGCGGGACAAGTTGTACTTTCCAACGCCACCATTTAATATTGCATATGGTGTAGTGGGAAAAAAATTCCAAATCGGGTGAAATTGCAAAAAAAAACACAATTCCGCCACAGTTTTACGGGTTTTTTATTTACGGTGTTCGATGTTAAAACTGACCAGTTACTTTCATTCTACAGGTCAGTACGAATCCGGCGATACCTAATATGTATAGTTTTTCTAGTGATTAAAAAATTATAAAGTTGGACATTTTTTTTTTCCCCCAGTTCTTGACCCCTATAACTTTTTGGTATTTTTGTGTATGGAGCTGTATGGGGGCTCATTTTTTGCGGGGCGATCTGAACTTTTTATTGATACCATTCTGGGGTGTGTATGACTTTTTGATCGCTTTTTATTTAATTTTTTAAAAAAAGTGACAAAAAATGGCGAATCGGCCATTCCGTTTTTCCGGTTCGCTTTTTTCCGTATGGGAAATATTTTTTTTTATTTTTAAATTATGGGAGTTTTCGCACACAGTGATACCCATGATGTGTATTTTTTTATTTTTTTAATACTTTTATTTTTATTTTTGGGAAAGGGGGGTGATTTGAACTTTTACGTTTTTTTTATTTTTTTTATTTTTTAAAACTTTATTTATTTTATTTTTTTTTTACACTTTTTTATAGTTCCCATAGGGAACTATAAGACGCAATCATCTGATTGCTTATATCATAGACTCCAATGCACTTACATTGGAGTCTATGATGATTTTAGTGCTTTCTTATGGAGCCCTATTACAGGCAAGGGCTCCATAGGAAAGCCTATGCAGCAGCCTCCTGTCATTGAGTATGACAGGGGCTGCTGCAGGCACGCTCCGGCTCCTCCGATCGCCACACGGGGGAGCCGGAGCAATACCGCAAGCGTAAGCTTCTGGTGTTTGCCGCCTTCGGGTGCCGTGGTCGGGCCTGACCGCGGCACCCGAGGGGTTAAATGTCCGCGATCGGCATTAATGCCGGCCCGGACGTTAGCTGCGGGTGCCTGCTAGTCAGGTGTGCAGGTCACCCGCGGCCATCACGCCCGCTACGTGCAGGAGCGGGCGCCATCTTTAAAGTCCCGGCCAGCGCCGTGCATGTACGGTGCTGGTCGGGAAGGGGTTAAGTAGGAAATCCTTCACGTACGGTAGGTAGTCTTCCTCACAACACTACAAAGCATCGGCTCCGCAGTCAGGCTTGGCCATGTCAAAGATGGAAGACTAGAAGCATGCGGCTCAGAGTCCAGAACGGTATCACAAGTGTCCCTTAGGTTTCTGCCATCACTGAACCATGGCTGGAGGTCCTTCAGGGATCAAAGAGGCAAAAAAGGTTTTGAAAAACACCCAGGCTGTGGATACAAAGGAGTATGTCGGAAGAGCGGGATCAGCTGCGGGCTCGTGGACCACATCTTCTGCGGCTGGATCGTTCTCCTGCAGAGAAAGAAGACGACGAGTCAAGTCTTTATACATCAGGTGTAAAAATGAAGCAATTAAAGGGGTTATTCACACAGAAATGACTGTCATATCCTATATCCATATCCCACTGCAATGACCAGCATCTCTGGAACAAGGGTCCGCTGACCTGATCATCTGGAAGCAGTGTTAAAGGGGTTGTCTCATCAGACAATGGGGACATATCGCTAGGAAAGGCCTCCCATTGTCTTATAGGTGCAGGTCCCACCGTAACTATATATAGACTCCGGTCCAACCACCACCAGGCCAGCTCCTCATAGAAGTGAAAGGAACCGCACCGGACATGACCGGCCACCGCTCCCATTCACTTTTATGGGCCCTACGGAAATAGCCAAGTCAGCGCTCAGCTATTTGCAGTGCCACTGTAGAAATTGAATGCAGTGCACCCTCCAACACTTTTGAGGTTCTGTTCTTGATATGGGTGTGTGACCCACACCTATAAGAAAAATGGGGCCTTTTCTAGCAATATGGCCCCTTTGGCTGTGATGAAACAACACCTTTAATAGCTAGATGGATTTTGGGAGCAAAAATAGTTGGGGTCATTTATCAAACTGCTGTAAAGTAGAACTGGCTTAGTTGCTCATAGCAACCAATCAGATTTCTCCTTTCATGTTCCAAAGGAGCTGTGAAAAATGAAAGGTGCAATCTGATTGGTTGCTATGAGCAACTAAGCCAGTTCTACTTTACAGCAGTTTGATAAATGACCCCAAGTGTGCTTAGGGAGGGAGAGGAGTCTCAGCCATTTACACTGTCATTCCTGCAGTTTCTGCACAGTGTGCCAGGCAGAGCCATAGCAGCCATTTACACAGGCTGTGTGTGTCACTGACTGCTCTGCATCACATTCACTAATACCCACACAATCTATCTGTGCAAAAGAAATGTGACACTTTAGTGACTACGCACTCTATATTTAGTGCAGTGCCAGACAAAAGTGCCTTTTTCTATTTTTTTGTGCCAAATCTGCATTATACAGCAGCTAAACATTTCAATATTGAATTTTCAGTGGTAATTCAATTTCTTGCATCGCGCTGTGTCAAATATTGAATTAATTGCTTGCATCACAGACTGTAATTTGGTGTGTGGTAGAAGACAGAGGTATATCTGATTAGAAAATGTCATTTCTAGGTCCGTCCACTAGTAACATGTCAGCTTCTGCCACCACTGCAAACCCAAAACAGCCAGACATCATCTCCTGCACACCCTGTCCATCATGTTCCATACTGTACTGCCACTGCTGCCACCAACTGTTACTAAAACCGCACAGCCAGACATCTCCTGCTGTCCATCATGTTCCATACTGTACTACCACCGCACAGCCAGACATCTCCTGCACCCTGTCCATCACGTTCCATACTGTACTACCACCGCACAGCCAGACATCTCCTGCACCCTGTCCATCATGTTCCATACTGTACTACCACCGCACAGCCAGACATCTCCTGCACCCTGTCCATCATGTTCCATACTGTACTGCCACTGCTGCCACCAACTGTTACTACCACCGCACAGCCAGACATCTCCTGCACCTTTTCCATCATGTTCCATACTGTACTGCCACTGATGCCACCAGTTACTACTACCACTAGTGCCTCTAACATCCCCACTACACAGCCAGTCATTATTTGATATTCAAATCTAGCCTTTTCCATGATGTTCCATGCTGTACGGCCATTTGTGTTGACACGCCACTGCTGCTTCCACCACTACACAGCGAGATATCTGCTGCTTTGCCCGCATCATGTTCCAAACTGTATTACAGCTGATGATGACTCGCCACTGTCGCTATCACCATCACACAGCAAGTTATCTGTCCCCGTCATGTCCTCCCTGATCTCTTCTTTATTGGCAATGTAGGCAACACCCATCCAGGATCTGCGTCTCATAAAGGGATACATTTTGGGAAAAGGTCCGTCTGATGTATGGGAAATAGACAGATTACTGTGAGCAGGCTAAACTCCATGGGGGGAATTTATCATTAGGATAATATTTGAAGTCAGTTTTGCTTCAGTCTGTGTTGGAGTACTTTGTGCCACATTTATCAAATGTCACAGGTTGTTTGATAAATGTGGCTTGTTCTTAAACCTAACACTTCTGTCTAGAGAAGCTCTTCCACTTTTCCTACTCCACCCTCCTCCTGGAGTGAGATTGCGACTATTTTGCGACTTTTTAAAAAAGTCTCAATGATAAATATGGAGTGAAACTCATTAACATAGCTAACCACACCCACTTTTCCACCCATATTACAAAAATGGAGTGAGTGGTGTACACATGCAAAAAGTCGCAAAATTTTGCGCAAAAAAAGTCGCAAAAGCCCTATTTTGCGACTTTTTGATGCCAGAATTCTGGAGTGATGGTATGATAAATCAGGGCCCATGTCTGAAGAGGACCTCACCAGCAAGAGAACTGATAGGGAAACATGCTGAGCTTTCCTTTGATAATGATGAAGTGAAACCAAAGGTTACCGCCAAAGTCTTGCAATCTGAATGTATACTTTGGTGGGAACAATTCACGGATAACTCTTGATAAATAGAAAATTTGAGCCCATACTTTATTTTTCTTGTACACTGCAAGGCAGAAATTTGGCAGTGATTAGAGGCTGATCTGCAGTATCATCTGAGCTGAAACCTTTTTTTCAAAGGGCTTAGGGGGGGTGAGGCGCGTCCATGATATGGATTCATGTTTTACAGTGATAAAACAGTTATAAGGATTAAAAATGAAATACAGATAAAGACCTAATTTTCTACCATTCATCTGTTCTACTTTATTAGGCAAAATTAATTGTAATTGATCCCATACCACAAAGGGTTAAGCAGGTCCTTTCGGAGTATGGAGTTTAGCCAATTCACTTTGAATCAGCTAAATCCCATTACAGTTCTGGACCTGACCACCAGGAGACTGAGAGGTCCGTACCAGATATGGGAAATAGACAGCTTCTATACAGTTGGCTATTTCCCATACTTGGTAAGGACCAGGTCCGTACCGTGTATGGAGTATAATCAAATCAATGTGAGCTGGCTAAACACTAGCTCTGTTCCAGACCTGTCCACTAAGGGGCTAAGAGGTCCGTACTGTGTATAGAGTTTAGACACAACCGGAAAGGGGCCCCGGGGTTATCAGTTGTCACAATTGCTGGAAATGGGCCACACAAAGTGAGATAGAAATATGTTACGCGTCTGCACGGTTCACTGAAGGTTAACATCCAAATGGGATGGTAGCCACAGTGCATTTAGGTTCAGTAAGAGGATTCACTGAAAGGTATTCCCAGAAATGGAAGGGAAATACACTCCTGGTCAAAAGCCCGTACTGCCAAAAACATGCGTTATTTATTGAAGGCCTATTTACATGAACAGATGTTCTCCTTTGACAGACGAGGGATCTCACTACCATCGTAATGTCTGTATACATGTCAACAGGTTTCAGGCCATTTACAAAGAATGTGTCATCAAAAAATGACCTATTTTATGGTAAGGACATCTGTCAGCAGATTTGTACCTATGACACTGGCTGACCTGTTACATGTGCACTTATAGCCCTGTCAATCAAAGTGGAAAGGGTTTCAAAATCCACCCTGCTATAGGGTAATCCACTGGAAGCAGGCATGGGATTCAGCCAGTTCCCTACGGTTTTCAAGATCCGGTTGTTAAAATTACAGCCGGATCGGAGAACTGGGTTACCGGCTGAATCCCGATCCGGTGCGGCTCATCTCCTGCTTTTCCTGCCCGCGCTGCACTAGCCTGACCTTGTGCAGCGTCAGGTCAGAGTGCACGCACTACCTACTGACAGAGAAGACAGAGGAGTGCCGGACCCGGAGCGGAGCTGCGGCACAGTAGAGGTACGAGAGTTTTTTTTTATTTTATTCTGATGGGGGCACAGTGGGCTGATCTGAGGTCTGATTGGGGCACAGTGGGCTGATCTGAGGTCTGATGGGGGTACAATGGGCTGATCTGAGGTCTGATGGGGGCATAATAGGCTGATCTGAGGTCTGATGGGGGCATAATGGGCTGATCTGAGGTCTGATGGGGCACAATGGGCGGATGTGAGGTCTGATGGGGGCACAGTGGGCTGATCTGAGGTCTGATGGGGGCACACTGGGCTGATCTGAGGTCTGATGGGGGCACAGTGGGCTGATCTGAGGTCTGATGGGGGCACAGTGGGCTGATCTGAGGTCTGATGGGGGCACAGTAGGCTGATCTGCGGTCTGATGGGGCACAATGAGCTGATCTGAGGTCTGATGGGGGCACAATGGGCTGATCTGAGGTCTGATGGGGGCACAGTGGGCTGATCTGAGGTCTGATGGGCGCACAGTGGGCTGATCTGAGGTCTGATGGGGGCACAGTGGGCTGATCTGAGGTCTGATAGGGGCACAGTGGGCTGATCTGAGGTATGATGGGGGCACAGTGGGCTGATCTGAGGTCTGATGGGGCACAGTGGGCTGATCTGAGGTCTGATGGGGGCACAGTGGGCTGATCTGAGGTCTGATGGGGGTACAGTGGGCTGATCTGACGTCTAATGGGGGCACAGTGTGTTGTACTTGTTCTCGTTTTGTTTTTTTACCTTAAAATATGAATATGTGCAGTGTGCATAGGGATTTGTTCATAGTTTTTTTTATAGTCAAACGGTCTGAGGGACAGTGAACTGGGGGGCATTGCTGGCATATGGGGACCACTATGGGGGCATCTACTTGGGGCATTGCTGGCACATCATGGGGTATTACTGGCACATTATGGGGAACACTATGGGGGCATCTTCTGGGGGCATTTATACTGGCACGTCATAGGGGACACTGTGGGGGCATCTGAAACTGGCACATTATGGGCACACTATGGTGTTGGAGAGGATAAGAACACTATAGGGGCATATTATATAGGCACATTATGAGGACACTAAGAAGGGACATTTATACTTGCACATTCCGGGGGACACTATGGGGGAATCTTGTACTGGCACATTATGGGGGCACTGTCCCGAAGAGGATAGGAGCACTATGTGAGCATTTACTAGGGGCATTATATAGGGTTATTTTATACTTGCACACATTATAGGGGCACTATGGGGACATTAGCTCAGCTGGGGGCACTACGGGGGATTTTTTTGTACTGGCACACGTTATAAGGGACATTCTTTGTACTGGTGCTCATTTTAAGTATTGAAGGTGGCATGATGGAAAAGTAGGAACCTAAGATGTCTTTTCGTTAAACTGCAGAGACAAGAGATGGGTGAAAAATCATCATGGCGCCTGGTCTGAAAGGAGAAGATGAGAAAAGAGAACGTCTGCATCAGAGGAGAGGTCACTGTATGTAAGAGGTATGTGCGCTGTATGCTGGATTGCACTGAATATATCCATCCCAAATCTGGCAAAACTACAGTGTGGGGGGCACAATGGAGACTAGGCAGGTTTGGAACATGTACAGATAGACATTGGGTGGAGTTAGAGGTGTGGGCCAGCGCTTTACAAAAACTCGCAACGCTGGTTGTTTAGCTCCTTAGGCTTTTTAAAAGTTTTGTGGTATTTGTATATATGGTGTATGTATATGTAAACACGTGTCGTGATGCTGCGTGTCCGTCGTTTGGTAAGGAACCTGTTCTTAAAAATTTGAATCCCACCCCTGACTGGAAGGTTCAGTAAAAGCCTTGTGTGACCCGTCACCATTCACAGAAAACAGCACCCAGACAGCCATAATGTGGACATAGTTAAAGGGACTGTCTCATCTGAGACATTGGTGGCATACAGTATCACTGTGCTGCGCCTGCTGAGACGAGCAGGAGCTTGTGTTCTGTAACTTCTGCTGTTGTTCTGGGAACCATTACAGACATCAGGGCTAGTGCAGGGCTAGTAATTAATCAGATAGGGAGATAGACAGGGAGAGAGGCAGGGAGAGACAGGGACAAAGACCAGCTGCAGGGCCACAGTCAAGTGAAAAATGTCTGGAATGGATAAGCAAAAGGGGTCCAGTTCCAGACAGACCTTGAGCTCCAAAAAAAGGAGAAGGTGGCACAGGGCAGCAGTGCCAAAGGACCTGTAGACAGAGCTTCTACTTCTGTAATTCGTAATAGTTGTCCACTGTTCAATCAGGCTAAGTCACAAAGGAGCAAAATTGTAGTGGAGGAGAAAGTGGATGAGGTAGTGGAGTGGATGGCACGCTCATCTCAGTCACAGCCGGATGATCTGCTGTCATCTGCTGACACTGTATCCATATGTAGCCAGGGGTCAGACTCAGAGCATTCCTCCTGCTCCATTATTTCGCTCCAGCAAAGCCCATCATTTTCTGCCACCTCTCAGGCTTCAATGCCCCCTCCTAGTAGTGTCCCTTCTGCAATTTATAAAATAAAAGGCCAACGAACCCCACCGCATAATCCAGCAGTTATAGAGGACAGCCTCCCTGAGGATTTCTTAGAGGGCAGTCAGAGTTTGGAGGTTGGTGGGGAACAGCCTAATTTGCAGTCCGAAAAAAGTGGTGGGGAGGAGTCTGATGATGATTCTGATGTATTAGACCGGAGGACCTGGGAGGCGGATGGGGTTGGCGAGGTTTAATCTCTGAGGAAGAGGCTGGTAGTAGTGGCAGCAAAAGAGGGCAGAGGCGAGTTAGGCCCAGGGCCAGGCCTTCTTTGGAAACTAGTGAGACCCCAAGTATAGTGGGGTCGGCACCCAGGGTGTAAGCGTGCAAGGGCTACAAGCTTGGCCAGCTGTGGAGGGCGCACTTCGGGTGTGTGGAAGTATTTTCACCACTCTGCCGGGAGACAGCAGCACGGCCACATGTAAATTGAGCCGTGGGAAAGCCACAAATGTACGGACCACTACTCTGTGGAACCATCTGAAGCGGCGTCATGCCGCCAATTTAGAGCAGTGCATTAATACTAAAGAGCTGGCTACTTCTCCCGGGGTCCCTTGAGTCAGGCAGGCTGCATCCAGGGGCGTAGCTCAGCCCGCATCCAGGGGCGTAACTAGTACATACACCTCATCGCCCACTGCGTGCATGTCTCCATCTCCTCTTATTCGCCAGTCGTCCATTGTCGAGTGCGTGGCCAGGAAGCAGGTTTACGCCACAAGTATTCCAACAGTGCGCAAACTGAATAGTCACCTGACAAAGTTGCTGGCTGTGCAGTCTCTGCCGTACAAATTGGTTGACTGCACAGCTTTTAGGGAGCTAATGGCTTGCGCTCAGCCACGCTTGCAGGTCCCTAGCCGGCATTATTTCTAAAACAAAGCTATGCCCGCCCTTTACTCCCACGTGGCAGACAATATTGGACGCTCCCTGCAGCTGTCTCTCTGCAGCACGGTGCCCGTCACGGTGGACACCTGGAGCAGTGCTTACGGCCACGGGCAATACATGTCCTTTACTGCCCACTGGCTGAATGCATTTAGTGGCAGCAATGCAGGAACCCCCCAGCAACAGAGCCAATTGCTGTTGGCACCCCCCACGCTCTTTCCAGCCAGGATTGCAGCAGACCACCCAACAACTATCCGCTTCCACCTCCACAGGCAGTTCGCCTGCTAGAGCATCAGGGCAGAGAGTTACCCGCGCTCCTTCATATCACATGTGCCAGGTGAAAAGCTGCCATGCAGTCTTAAACTTAATTTGTCTTCGCAGCAGCAGCAACACAGGCCAGCGCTTGCTACATTACATCAAACAGCAAATAGCGCGCTGGCTGTCTTCACGCCAGCTGGAAGTGGGCAAGGTAGTGAGTGACAATGGGACAAATATAGTGGCAGCGCTGAACCTGGGTCAATTCACGCATGCTCCCTGTATGGCACATGTCCTAAATCTAGTGGTGCAGAGATTTCTAAAGACATTCACTGGCCTGCGCACAGGACTGGCAAAGTCGCAGAAGCTTTGCACTCATTTGAGCCATTCTTATGTGTCTCGCCAAGCTCTGGTGGAACTGCAGCGTCAAAACGGTCTTCCGCCACACCGCTTAATAGGGGACGTGCCAACCCGGTGGAATTCCACGCTTCATATTTTGCACCGGCTCCTTGAGCAGCGTAGAGCAGTGGATGATTTTGTCCAGCAGCAGTCAGAATCTTCGACCATAGGGAACAGGTGCGGCTTTGATTTCCGTCAGTGGAGGCTGGTCCGAGATGCCTGCACTGTTCTAACAGCCTATGAAGAAGCCACTAAATTGGTCAGCCGGGACAGCTGCGGTTTGAACGACGTAATTTCAATAATATTTGTGCTGGAAAAGACACTCACGCTCATGCAACAGTGGGAAATGGGGGAAGGAAATCCTGGCCATCTGTCTGCACGCCATGCTGTCACTATAGGGGAGCCCCAACACCAAAGTTCCCTTGCGATGCAGGAGGAGGATGAGGAGCTTCAGGTAGATTTGGGGGAGGAGGAGGATTTTAATGAGGATGATGATGACCAGGAGGAGGAGGAGGAGACACAGCTGGAGGATCTGGAGGATGAGACTTTCAGGGACACTGAAGTGTCTCAGAGAGAGGCTGAGATGGAAAGAACTGGCTCCTTGGGCACGCTGGCCAGGATGGCGAGCTGTATGCTCACATGCTTACGGACTGACAGGCGTATCCTAAAAATAAGGCAGACAGACGAATACTGGCTGGCGATGCTTCTGGACCCACGGTATCAATCCTACATGGGGGATTGTTTTCCTCCCCAGGAAAGGTAGGAGAAATTAGCATCATTGCGGGAGAAGCTATGTACTAACCTGGCCACAACTTTCAGCCAGCCCCAGCCTGCTGCCAGCTTGTCTGAGAAGGAGGTCCGGCAGAGTCATTCACCTCCTGCACAACCAGCAGCAGCTAGTTAAGCCTAATTAGTATGATGCAGCAATTTTTCTCTGCCTCCCAACAGCCGCCGCCGAATGAGCAGGCCCAGACCACCCGCCTCAACGAGCAGGTTCAGGCTTACCTGCAGTCTGGCTCGCAAAGCCTCTTCTCAGACCCCTGGACTTCTATGCAGGTAGAATACAACAATGGCCGGAGCTTTCACACTATGCACTAGGGCTTCTTTCCTGCCCAGCCTCAAGTGTCATGTCAGAGAGGGTTTTAGCGCCGCTGGGGGGGGGGGGTGACACCCAAAAGGACCAAACTGTCACCTGGAAGTGTGCAAACAAACACCTTTATAAAAATTAATAAAGGCTGGATTCTCCAAATTTCATATTCCTATTGCTGAGGCAGGTGATTAGATCAGGACTTGCAGGCCAAAATAGTCCAAGTGTCTTCCAATTGTTGCAGTCAGCCGGCCCATAACGTTACATGCCAAACGTCTTGTGTCATGTCATGGGCTGTGTGAACCCGAAGTCTCCAAACCAAAACCCTTTTAAAAACCAAAAATTGTTGTCTACCTCCGCCTCCGTTTTCTACATTGTTGTTGTTATACACCGTTATATTAGTTCTATTTAGTATTCTTAAATTTGTTTTGGAGCCTTTACTCCCCAAAAAAAGAAATATATATATATATATTTAAAAAAATATAAAAAAAATTGTTATACTGTTGTTACTTCCACCTCCCGTTACAAGTTACATTAGCGGAGATTGTTATACTCCACCGCAGTGTTGTATTTACTAATCACTCTCTGCTGATATACCCAGTCCCCTACTACTACTGGCTGGGGCACCCATGAAAAGCCCATATATAATTTTCACTGCCTATGTTTACAAGGTAGAATGTACAGGCTTGTTGTCCAAACAAACCAAGCCTTTTTCTTTTACTGTAAATTGTAATCAATGAACCGGAGTGTGCGTAATTTATTAATACTTTGGCCGGCAGACACTGCTCTGTTCATTAATCCAGGAAAATGGCCTTTGGACAAATTTTGGAGGCTCCTGCCTAAACAGACATTCCTGTCTTTCTCACACTATGTCAGGAAGGAGTTAAAGGTTTAAAAAAACACTCAAAACACAAGTTTTACAAGAATATTTTAGTAATAAATAATAACTTTGAACAAATAATATATAATAAACAAAAGAAAGAAAGAAAAAAAAGGTTACGCCGGCCTTTGCCGACGTCTGGCCATCATGTCCTGCATTTCTCTCAGCTCCAGCTGCAGGCTGCGAATAAGCTGGAAGTCAGCTTGGAGCCTGGTCTCAAATCGGCGTAAGGCTTCCTCCAATTCAAAGTCAGTGGGGATATCTGTAGGGGTGGAAACAGTAATATAATTAGTATGATCGAGTTAAAGTGGTTGTCCCACAAAAATAATTCTAAACGTTCAAACCAGCACCTGGATCAGAATACTTTAGCAATTGCATGTTATATATATATTTGGTATATGTACTGGAACAAGTTATTCAGTGACATATATCTGTATTGAGCCTTTTTTTTTTCTTTGAACTGCTCACTGAGAAAGCCACACATGGTCAGTTTGGGGTTTGTACTTACTGGACACCCATACTGCGTGGTCTTCCCATGGTCCAGGGGAAAACTCCTCCCGGACGGTTGGAGCTACAAAAGATAAAACATAAATTTAGCTTATATTTTGAAGACAGAAGGTCCACCCATTACACTTTTTATTTTACCTACCTTCTATCTCTGGAAGTTGGGCTGGTGGTGTTGGAGGGGCAGGTGGGGTCCTCTCTCGCTGGGGTGGAGGAGGGTGAGAGGGGCTCCTCTGTGGTGCAGCAGCTGTCAAAAATCATTAAATAATGGCATTACATTCAACTCTAATGACCAGTTGTAACTTCTGATACAGTACATGGGAATAGTTTGGGGCTGCATCCCATTCCTAACCACTAGTGCTCTTATATCACTGCAGCTGCACTCCCACGTAGCTTGGATTAAAAATAAATTAAATATGTTTATGTGACGCCCATCCAGGCCGAGGGTACTTCTGGTAAAGGGTTGGGGCCGTCTCACAGACACTCTTAAAAGGGGAAAGGGTATTTGGGACTGGTTCGTGACACCAGTCAAGGTGTTTGGCCTAGATAGGGCCGAGCGCTGACACAGGCCCCTGGGAGATGGATGTTGTGGGTCAGCGCTGATGTTAAACCCCCCTTGACTAGGGCTGACTCCTAGGGTTAGAGATCGTGGGGCGATCAATTGTCTTTGTCTTGAAACTGATGTGATGGAGGGGAAGCGCCTCGGCAGCAGAAAAGATGACTCAGAGACAGCAGGGAAAACATTCAGGTCACAGGTCGCTTTGGCCTATTTTCCTCCTGCACTGTCAAGCTGCTTGGTCACTTCTGCTGGAGACTACCAACTCACTCTCCTTCAGCAGACTCTCTCCTGCAGACTGACTGCTTCCCCTATCCTGAGTTCCTAAGCTCCTCCCACTTCCTCTCCCTAGGCTCTGGGGTTGCCTAGGCGACCAGTCTCCTGGTTTTTATTAACAATATATACAGAAACACATACATGCCACACATACCACGCAGGGTGGAGGGCGCTACACTCCCCCTTACTAAATCACGTCCGTCCCCGGACGGCTTACACATGTTGCAATTGGGAAATACAATAATTCTTATTTTTGGGCCCGGTCCCTCCAAAATGGCGGAAATAAGCTCCTGCGGTGAGGCAACGTAGGTGTCCTTGCTGCTTCACTTTATGCTATTGTTCCTGGGTCCTAGAGACGCCAAGGGAACTTACCCTGGACCTAAAGTCCCTTCCGGCTGGTAGGTGTCACGGGTTCTGCGGGAGCTGCTGACATAGCACCACCACCCTAACCCTCTACGGCCACTGTGACCCCGGGAATCTATGGTTGGGGCTACCTGTCATGGAGGCCGGGTAGCTGCCTCAGTTTGCTTTTGTCCATGGAGGTTGCAGAGACCTGGGGACTGATACCTCGCCCACAGCTGGTCTGAGTGCGAACGTTCGCAGTTAATCACCGGCGACCCACCTTCTACTCCCCCCAAACCAGGATGTCTTTCCCTAAGGAAGACCGGTGTTCAATTGGAATCAGATGGGACGCAACTGCTCCCCCCTTACTAAATAGGAGCAGTTCGCCTAAAATGTCAACACAGTGTGTGGGTAACAGCCAACCACCTAACTAAGCTCGTCCCTGAGCACAGTGCAGGGCACACAGACCATATCACGTTGCTATAACAGCTGTTTTAACAAGAAGTGCTGGCCGACAGGGTAACGGATCCTACCACCATGTTGCAGATGTTGTTGGTAATGGGTGGAGTCTTTTGCAATTCTCTGTGGCCTGAGGAGCGGGCCATGGGCACCAAGAATCAGAACAGTTGCTGACAGTTCACTTTGTCAAGGGTTCAGTCACTTTAATGGTTTCAAAACATAAAGAGTCTTTTAAACACGGCATACAAATATAAACACATTTTAGCATAAATACAATTATAGCATATATGTACGAACTAAATTAACTGGTTAAGTTCCTATTAATTACTCTGGTAGCAAGCTGGGGTCTAACCTTGAGTACTACGCTTAGATCTGCGTAAAGTGGGAAGGGCAGGTAGTACTCTACTACTCCTTGGGCTCACTGTTGGCATGGGAGGCCTACTGCTGACAGAGGATGGACTTTCTTGATCTCGCGCCTGCGATTCTTCGCCATCCTGTGTAGGCGAGTCTTCTTCCTTTGACGGCTCTGGTGTCTCCGACAGGGATTGTTGCGGGAATTGCATAACCGGGACAACAATGGTACTGTCCACTTGTAACCAATCACTGGGAAAATCGCCTAAGACAGTCCGGATTTCTCTATCAACCTCTGCTTCCTGAGGGACTTCTCGGCCTTCGATTTCTTCAGCCAGCTGATTGGGACAGATTTTTAGGTTGTCTCTGGACACCGTAGCACACGTCTTCCTGTCGTCTTTAGAAATTAGAAAACTTTTACTATTGTCATGATGGGATGGTAGAACTACATATGGTTGAGCTTCACACTGATCGCCCAATTTATGGCGTCTTTTCTTCTTCAGGACTTGGTCGCCTGGTGACAAAGGAGCAGTAAATCGCCCTTTTATTGAAGTGCTTCTCTTGTCTCTGTAGGGCTTGCTCAAGGCTTCGCTCCACACACTGCTGGACTTTCTGATATTGTGACTGTCTAGCAGTATTCCAATCACCGACTGACTGGTTGAGCCGTGTCTCTGGGGTTAGAACTCCCATCCCATCATTGTAGCAAGTTGATGACCAGGTGATTCATCTTTTCGCATAATCCATTGCCTTGTGGGTGGTAGGGTGTAGTCCGGATCTTCTTACACCCATATAGCAAGCACAACTCTTGGAACACTTCGGCTTCAAAAGCTGGACCTCTATCCGTCAGAACTTGGTCCGGATATCCATGGGGTCTACAGAAGTATTCCTGGAACGCCTTTGCAGCTGTTCTCGTGTCTGGTCTCTCACTGGAACGACCACTAGGAAGCGGGAGTAATGATCCACCATAGTCAAGGCATTTGTGTACCCGGATCGACTTGGTATCAGCTGAACATGATCCAATGCCACTATTGCCAGAGGTTGTTTCGTTACAATCAGCTGCAAGGGGGCCTTCTGATTGTCAGGATTCTTTCTCCTCAGATTGCATGGGCCACACTCTCTGCACCACTGTTCAATTGACTGTCTCATACCTGTCCAATAGAAACAATTACAGATCACAACCTCCAACTTTTTCCTACCGAAGTGGCCTGCTTGGTTATGGTACGCCTCGAGGATCAGGGGCACATCTTGTCTTGGGACCACAATCTGCCGTACCAGCTCATGGGTGCGTGGGTTGATGGCTCAACGGACCAGCTTGTTCTTGAAGAGGAAGAGCTTCTTCCATTTCTTCCACAGCTGCTGAGCCGGTGCATCTGGGGCTAGAGATGATCCTTCTATCACAAGAAGATCTTTAATCATACAGATGATCTGATCACCGCTTTGCGTCTTAGCCCAATCATGGTGAGGTAAGGGGTTCAGGGAATCTTCTCGGGCTAAACCCTTCTCTCTGGTAGCAGTGGAACAATAAGGCTCCCAGCCCGGTATTGCTTGCGTCTGTATAGAGGATGAAGGACCGATCATAGTCTGGATACGCCAAGACCTCTTCTCCCATGAGTGTTTGCTTCAGACTCTGGAACGCTTCATCCAGTCTGTCATTCCACTCCAACGGAGGACTCTTGCCTTTGGTTTTGGTGTGGCCTACCATGAGGTCTTGCAGGGGCCCGGCCATCTTAGTGAAGTTCTTGATGAATTTTCTATAATAGTCCACTAGTCCCAGGAACTGCTGCACCTCTTTGATGGTGGTGGGCCTCTGCCAGTCTCGGATGACAGTCACCTTATCTGGGTCCGATGCTACTCCATTGGCACTCACGATGTGACCAAGGTACTGTCCTTTAGGTTTCAGCAGATGGCATTTAGACGGTTTCACCTTTAAGCCAAAGTTGGATAGGTCTTCAAAGACTTCCGCCAGATGTTGCAGGTGCTCTTCATAAGTCCTGGAATAAACAATCACATCATCCAGGTACAGTAGCACAGTTTTGAAATTCTTGTGGCCGAGACAACACTCCATCAGTCTCTGGAATGTTCCTGGTGCATTGCACAACCCAAACGGCATACAGTTGAACTCGCAGAGCCCCATGGGAGTGGTAAAGGAGGTCTTCTCCTTATCGGCCTCTGCAACAGGAACCTGCCAATACCCACTAGTGAGATTCAGGGTAAATAAGTATCTAGCAGACCTTAATGCAGCTAAGGACTCGTCTATGCGTGGAAGGGGGTACGCATCTTTGTGCGTGATCTGGTTAATTTTCCTATAGTCCACGCACATACGCATGGTGCTGTCTTTCTTTCGGACTAACACCAGTGGGGCTGCCCATGGACTACAGCTGTCCCTAATTACCCCTGCCTGCTTCATCTCAACTAACATATCTTTGGCACACTGGTAATGGGCAAGAGGTATGGGCCTGTACCTTTGATTGGCAGATGATCCTCTGTTGGGATATGATGCTGAATACCTTTCACCTGCCCATAATCTAGAGGGTGTTTGCTAAAAATTTGTTCATATTCTTGGGCTACTCAGTACACGCCATCCTTCTGATGTAGAGGAGTGGAGGCAACGCCAACTTACATACTCTACCACCAATCCGCCAACGGTGCTGGGGAACCATTGCCACCAGTCGTCTTTGACGGAGCCAATGATCCTACGTCCTGAATGTCATTGTTGCTTACAGTCAGCAATTTAGCAACGTGTGCATACCAGGGAAGGCAAACTTCCTTCAGGACACGTACTTTGACCCTTCCTATTTTTACATTAACAACGCCCCTAGCGGTCATGACATTTGGCCTGTCAGCGGAGTAGACAGATTCTACCAAGGCTTGGTAATCTTGTCCCCTGATACCCATGGCCGCTCTACACCAGAGGAGGGTCTCGCTCCTGGGAGGGAGTATGATGGGGTTATGATCGCTTACCCTTACACTTCCAATCTCCCCTCCTGTCACCACCTTTTGCTGTTGTTGCACTAAGGCCTTAATTTCCCTACTGAGGGTAATTTTCTCTTAGCGAGGAGCTGTTGTGGCCAGATCCCTCAAAATGGCAAGGACCTCACCCCAACAGTGCTTAATTACATTAGTACCCAGGGTTACTGTAGGGTTGCATTCCCCTTTTTCTACCACAACTATGCCTTGCGACTGGAGTTTCAGTTGCCCAACCTGGATGACAACCTCTTTGTAGCCCACCTGAGTCAAGGTCTGGCCATTGCCGGCTTTCAACATTAAACCTCCTTCTGGGCGAAGGGTAAACTCACTATCAGTCCAGTACCTTTGGTACAAACTATAAAGCATGGTGGTTACCTGCGAACCAGTGTCCAGGAGGGCCGTAAGGGGGATACCATCCACCACTATTGCTATCCATGGTCTGATCGTCTTACTCCTGGGGACTGGTCCACTTCCCTGGGTTCCGCCTGTTTAAAGGACACTCCCTTTCCACATGACCAACCTTGCTGCATCTCTGGCAGATGGGACGTCCGGTGGGGTCAAACTGGTCAAAGGGTCTCTGGCAAGAACGGGGTAATTGTCATGGTGGCAGCATCCTCCGTAACGGATGCCAGGGAAGGTCATCCGGACTGGAAGCCAGCGGGATCTCTTCCATCGCAGGACCTGTTTGGAGAAGCTGAACAGTTTTGCACAAAGCAGCAACACTTTTGGTTAGTTTCTGCAGCTATAATCGCAGATCTGCAGAGGGGTCCTCTATTTTATTTTGAGAGCACGGAGCCGGCTGCACTGGTGGGGAGGACACCGCCCCCTGGTGACACACAATAGCTGGTGACTTTGTCGGCTCGCTGTAAGCATAAGTGCATTCTCGTAGCACAGGGATGGACCGGTCCTTTAACTGAGCAAAGTCCATATCCGGATTTTGCAGAGCCATCATTCGCAATTGGGCTTTACTGGATCCTGACAACAAGCCCTCCACAAACTGTTCCTTCAGCATCTTGTCTTCATTTTGGACACCATCCAGATCTATCTGCTTTACTGCCCGCAGCGCCTCTTGCAAGTTAAGGACATAGTCTCTCACCGTGTCTTGGGCTCTCTGCCAACACCCAAAGAATTGCATCTTGACCTCTGAGGCTGTCTGGGCTTCAAACAAACTTTTCAGCTTGGCAAAGATATCTTTGACAGTCTTCTTATCAGTGGCTGGCCAGGATTTGACTTCCCTCTGGGCCGCACCGCTGAGCTGACTTATCAAGATGGTGACTTTCTGCTCCTCAGCCATGGGATACAAGTCGAACATGCTGGTAAGCTTTTCTTTAAAGTCACTCAATGTCAATGGCTCACCTTTGTATTGTGGTAGCCATGTTGTGCCTGGGATGTACGGCATGGTCAGCGGCAGGATCGGGGCTTCAGCCGCTGATCGCTGCAGCGATTGGTCTCTCTGGGCTGTTCGGGCGAGACATCGTTCTCCCCTTCTACCGATGCCGCTGGCTGCGATTCTCCATTCTTCGTTCGATTCCCGAGGCACTCGATTCTTCAGCAGGGTGAGCGATCGCGTTACCACCCCCTGCTAACACTTGATTGACCAGCAGGGTGAGCAGGCCTCGCCCCACCCCTGCGATCACTCATTCCACCATGCGGTAGATCGCAAGGCGGCGGTTGTCTCTTCGGGATCCCCACGTGGCTAGGTTGCAAGATGGCGTTCTTCTGTCCCCGCATGGTGCAGGCATCGAGATCCTGTTCGTGACGCCAAGCGAGGAGCCGTGTGACACCCAACCAGGCCGAGGATACTTCTGGTAAGGGGTTGGAGCCGTCTCACGGACACTCTTAAAAGGGGAAAGGGTATTTGGGACTGGTTCGTGACGCCAGTCAAGGTGTTCGGCCTAGATAGGGCCTAGCGCTGACACAGGCCCCTAGGAGATGGATGTTGTGGGTTAGCGCTGATGTGAAAACCCCCTTGACTAGGGCTGACTCCTAGGGTAAGAGATCGTAGGGCGATCACTTACCTTTGTCTTGAGACTGATGTGATGGAGGGGAACGCCAGAAAAGATGACTCAGAGACAGTAGGGAAAACTGGAACATTCAGGTCACCGTTCGCTTTGGCCTATTTTCTTCCTGCACTGTCAAGCTGCTTGGTCACTAGCTCCTTCAGGCACTCTCCTAACTGCCCTCTGAAGACTTTCTTCTTCAGTCTCCTCACACAGACTCCTTGTGTGGACTGCTTCTGCTGGAGACTACCAACTCACTCTCCTTCAGCAGACTATCTCCTGCAGACTGACTGCTTCCCCTATTCTTAGCTCCTAGGCTCCTCCCACTTCCTCTCCCCCGGCTCTGGGGTTCCCTAGGCGACCAACCTCCTGGTTTTTATTAACAATATATACAGAAACACATACATGCTTTAGCATGCAGGGTGGAGGGCACTACACATGCATAGTGCATAAGACTCTGCTTTCCCTAGCAGTACTCATATACCGATGACATCATCTGTCACCCAGAAGAGGAGACGTTGGGCTTCATTTGGCAGTGCAGTAGTTATCTGCACCTCTGGAGAAGCACAAACAGATCTACTGCGCTTGCGCCAATAGTGTGGAATACAGCACATGTGTGAGATTACAGGGCCAGGTGAGATCCCAGTATTTCTGAGTATAAAGAGGAGGAGTTCTGGTGCTCCAAGGGGCTTGGGCCTGTCCCTTTATGCACTGAAGACCTAATTTACACATTAATATGTTATTTTCTCAGTAATGGCACAATGGAGGAACAAGAATGAGGTACCATTTTACTTAGTAGGATCAACCCTGCCAGGCATGATGTCTGGTGGTGAAATAGAGTTGCCCTGGCTGACAGATTCTCCTTAAATCCCCAGGGTGCTGCCAAGGACAATTAGGAAACCTCAAATTTACTTATCAGAAATGTTCCAAGTCTGAAGGCAGTATCTAATTCTCTCCCAGTAAATATATTTGACTTGCAAAATTGCTCAAACATCTAGTGTTAGAGTTTGAGTGTATTTCAAAAGGGTTCTGCCAGGAGGAATGGGTAGCACGCAATTGGGCAGAACACAGGGCTCCAAAGCTCTGTATACCCTGATACAATCCACTGCCATCTGAAGAATATAGAGGATTAAAGCCACTTTCCCCTTACTGTGGTGCCTTGCCGTCATCAAGCTAAACGTCGTAGTGCTCATGGGGCCAGGAACCAGCCCATTTCTTAATTGTGGCCTACCTGACCTTGACACCCTCCAGTGCAATTCAGACTGCAGACCTCCATCTGCTGCAAGGCATGCCCATTTATAGGGTTCACACCGCCCCTCCTTTTTTTTTTTCTTTCTGTTTTGGCAATTACTTAGTTACTTAGCCACCCTGTAAAAAGGAGCTCACAAGTGTCCACCTGGTCTGCTTTGGGATACAGACATTTATAGGGTCCACACCTATCTACTGCACTGGGGAACCTCTGGCCCACCTTACCGATGGTTGCAATTCTTGTAAGACCGCATCACTATTGGTGCCCTTTCCTCTGTTCATTGGGTTGGTCACCCAGCTCCTCCTGCCTCTAGCTGAGACCAAGGTGTTCTTTACATGGGGCACTGAACATAGATTGCCCGGGACCGCTGTTCTCCATTAGGCTGCAAGCTCCTACTGTAGGCCGCAGACACAGTAGACTGTAGGCCGTAGACACAGTAATATCAGTAACCAGGTGGACTATGTCTCCTTTGATCAGGGACCTCAGCAGCAGTATCCTAAAGTGGAATATCCCCTTCTTGTGATGACCAAAATTACCCTGAACTGCCTGATCCCTTGTGCTGGATGGGAAAGTGAAGCTCGGACATACCTGTGCCACATGCTGTGAGTACCTTCAACTACCTCCTGCTCCCCTCTGAAGCATGGGCCCTCCTCTTGACCGCCATCCAGGTAATATAATCTGATGCTACTCCCAAAAAGAAATCAAGCTGATATGGAAAAATTCCTAAAAAAGAAATTGGCCTCACCTTCCCGTAGTCTAAATCAAAGCCTAGCAACACTCTACAAGCTGCACCTGAAAGACTCAGATTACACCATGGGAACCTGTTTGGACACCAACTTTGGTGATGACTCCTCTAACACCATCTCTGGCTTCTATCGGAAACAATTTTTTGCTAAGTCTTTATACCCTGAAGGAACTTGCTGATATAAAAGCAGACATAAAACACATAGGCCAGGAGTGCAAACCGTGGAACAGTTATTAATCAGAGTGAACCCCTGCAAAAGATCTCTATTTCTCACCAGCAGCATCTCAACAATGAAGCATTCATATGAGGAGGGTCCTAGGGAGTGTGTCTAATGACGCTCCTCCTGCCATGGCCTATCAAATATTTGCCTCCTTGCTTAGAGACGAATGCTTTAACATGATTGTAATAAAACGCATACACAGGACTTTGAGACCCAAAGTGATCTTCCAGGAGATGTCATATGTGGTGTCTTGAGCTTTGTGGACACTGCTGCTGTAGTACCAGCTGTCAGAGATTCCCTGGATCTTGCATTCAGGGGGACTAAAATGTCTCTGTTCCAGGATCTTGCAGCTAGTAAGCTGGCAAAGTGACGTCTGCTGAGACCTCTCACTGAAGCGTTTTGGGCCAAGAAATTACCAGTTTGGTGGCTATTCCCCTTTGGCCTGGCTTCAATAAAAGATGGCTGCCAAATTACCATCCACACACCAGAGGACTTGCACTTGGAAAAAGCATGAGATAAGCTGGACATTATGCCTATGACCATATCTTAATGATTCCAGTTCATCTAACTGAAATTCTCCCTGCCTTGCCCCAGATGAATGTTTTGGAAACTTGCATCTAAGACCAAGTCTGCCCGCAGCAAGAAACACCTCACCACAGAAGATAACAGTTGACTTCTTATGATTCTAGCACTGTCGCTTTTTCCTGCAGGACAGGACTTTCCTGTTCTAACTCATTTGGGTGATCTTCTCCTTTTCTCTCTATCTAGTACTCCCCTCCTTCTTTCCGTTCTGTTATGGCAATTACTTAATCACTTAGGCACTCTTTGATAAAGAGCTCACGAGCGTCCACACTGTCTGCTTTGGGGTACAGACATTTATAGGGTTCACACCTATCTACTGCACTGGGGAACCTCTGGCCCACCTTACCGATGTTTGCAATTCTTGTAAGGCTGCATCACTATTGGTTCCCTTCTTGCAGTGTGTTCTTACATCTCTTATGGGGTCATTTATCAAACTGGTGTAAAGTAGAACGGGCTTAGATGTCCATAGCAACATATCAGATCCCACCTTTCTGGGGGGAGGATTCAGAAATTTGCTGTGGGGCCCAGTCATTTCTAGTTACGTCACTGTGTGGAGCCGCCCTGAAATAAACAGAGTTGTTGGTCGGAAATGTGTGCCGCCGCTACATTCATTTCTACGGAAGCGCCAGAGATAGCCAAGTACACAACCTCGTAAGACCAGGTAAGTGCAGTGATAAGACAAGCAAATAGGCAAATAGTGTCACTTGAAATGTTACCGGCTGATTTTTATTATTGAATGGCCGTTAAATCATTTTGTAGCACTGAAGGAGCACAGCTCAAATATTGTGATGCTAGGGTTACATTGGTCTTTGTTTCATCTTCTACAGGGTCCTTTTCAGGAAATCCACCAGCAAATGATGAGGAAATCCAAAATCCAGCTGCACTATTAAATAACCCTAAAGAGAAAGAAGAAATAAAACTTAGAATTCATACGATTGTTGACCAACGTGATGCATTTGCGGCATGCATGTATTAAAAAAAGTGTCTGTTTTTATTCCTATAAACAGCAGCACTCTTGTCCGTAGGACCTGTTGGATATTAGAAATTAGCCTCATTTAACCTCTTGTATGTCATGATGGCAATGGAGAGGAGCAGACTCAAGAGCTGGGCAGCGGGTGGTAGCCAGGTTATATTCAGAACCAGGTCATGTAACTTCTCGGATGCTTCAGCCAATAACAACTGCAGCATCTCAGTGTTTAAAAAGAGGGAGGAGCATTACTGTGTATAGTACAAACAATCGTGCACGATGATTCAAACCCCCTAAAAGGACTTAAAATAAAAGTAAAAATAAGTTCAATAAAGCTTGTAAAATATATATATAATTCAAATCATCCCCCATTCCCCATTTATTGTCTCCAAAGAAAAAGTTTAAATTGTGAGATAAAAAGTACAAGTCTTCATATGGCTATGTCGATGGAAACATTAAAGAAGTTAAGGCTGTTACAAAACAAAAAGGAAAACATAAGAATTGGTTATGGGTGGAAGGGGTTAAAGAGGTTGTCCCAATATAATTCCACAGGAAGCATCTGATCAGTAGGGATTACAAAGCTTGGCTTATCTGGCAGCCATATAAAGAATGAATGGAGTGGCACTCCACTCTTATCATCTAGAGCAGGGATGCTAAACCTGTGGCCCTCCAGCTGTTGCAAAACTACAACTCCCAGTGTGTCTGGACAGTCTACAGCTATTAGGACACACTGAGAGTTGTAGTTTTGTAGAGTATTCAGGACACCTGTTGTATGGATCGTAGGATTCCCAGCGTCTGGTCAGATCCTTATTCCCTACCCTCTGGACAGGGTGCACGTTCACATCTTGGCACAATCCCTTCAAGTGAAGCTGCCAGACACACCCCATGGACAAAGCGCCATCCATGAGGAAAAACACAAAGCCTTCCTTTCAATCTTGAGCAAGCCCTTTACTAATTTTTTGTGTCATGTGAAACATTGTTATATTGCACTTACCTCATGTGGGATTATTTCAGGATTTATAATTTCAAATAAATGTAGTCCTTTACTGTCCATCAGGGAGGTCAAAGCTGGCTCCAAACCTGCAAAAATACTCTTTTTAAATAATGGCATATCACTGAAAACAAGAAATAATTAAGATGAAAAGAATCAACAAAATACCTTATTCTGTAGTGAAATGGTGACAACTGGACGTTTTTGCACCATTGCGAGACAGCCCCACCCAAGATTCGCATCGAATCTTGGAAATTTTCTCCTCCGAAGCGAATCTGGATTTTTTAGGATTCACTTCGTATTATTGGTAAATCTTCGCAAAATTTTGAACGCTAACGATACGTACGATACATATGAAACGTACGAAACGTACACATTCTGCGTGAGGCAGAAAATTTACGATACGCCCCGCAAGAGCGGGAAAGTGAAGATACGCCCCCCTCAGAACTGGGAAAAAACAGCCCGGCCAACCGGGATCTAACTATTTGCACGTATAGGGAGTGAAGACTCCTCCCTCAGTACTCCACCCTCCTCTGAACCAGTTTAGAACAGCGCTGAACACAGAGCAAGTAGCAAGAATGGCTAAAGAGCTGCGTCCCAACTGGAACCAAATGGCCTTTGGGGACGAGTTCCCTGAACCACGACTGCTCCAGACATCAGGGTGTCACGCTCTGAACTGAGGGCAAGTAAACCACCGACAGTGCCCTTATTCTCCTTACCGCTTGCGGAGTTAGTTGCGCATCGTGAGGTGGTTATTCGTCATTAGGCGGCTGGTGCGTCTGCTGTGGATTTTGTTGCGGAAAATGTCCTGACATTCTCATCAACTTTGCTTCTACTATAAACACTATAGATTTTTTACTCATTCAGTTTACACCTATAAGGCAATTACCATATATTCAGAAGGTATGCCATAAATGTCTTGCTCTACAGTCATGGCCAAAAGTTTTGAGAATGATACAAATATTAATTTTTACAAAGTCTACTGCTTCAGTTTTTATAATGGCAATTTGCATATACTCCAGAATGTTATAAAGAGTGATCAGCTTAACAGCAATTACTTGCAAAGTCAATATTTGCCTAGAAAATGAACTTTATCCCCCAAAACACATTTCAACATCATTGCAGCCCTGCCTTAAAAGGACCAGCTAACATCGTTTCAGTGATTGCTCCATTAACACAGGTGTGGGTGTTGATGAGGACAGGGCTGGAGATCAATCTGTCATGATTAAGTAAGAATGACACCACTGGACACTTTAAAAGGAGGCTGGTGCTTGGCATCATTGTTTCTCTTCTGTTAACCATGGTTATCTCTAAAGAAACACGTGCAGTCATCATTGCACAAAAATGGCCTAACAGGGAAGAGTATCGCAGCTAGAAAGATTGCACCTCAGTCAACAATCTATCGCATCATCAAGAACTTCAAGGAGAGAGGTTCCATTGTTGCCAAAAAGGCTCCCAAGAAAGAAGGGCGCCCAAGAAAGACCAGCAAGCGCCAGGACCGTCTCTTAAAAGTGTTTCAGCTGCGGGATCGGGCTACCAGCAGTGCAGAGCTTGCTCAGAAATGGCAGCAGGCAGGTGTGAGTGCATCTGCACGCACTGTGAGGCGGAGACTCTTGGAGCAAGGCCTGGTCTCAAGGAGGGCAGCAAAGAAGCCACTTCTCTCCAGAAAAAAACATCTGGGACAGACTGATATTCTGCAAAAGGTACAGGGAGTGGACTGCTGAGGACTGGGGTAAAGTCATTTTCTCTGATGAATCCCCTTTCCGATTGTTTGGGACATCTGGAAGAAGAAGCTTATTCGGAGAAGACGAGGTGAGCGCTACCACCAGTCTTGTCTCATGCCAACTGTAAAGCATCCTGAAACCATTCATGTGTGGGGTTGCTTCTCAGCCAAGGGAATCGGCTCTCTCACAGTCTTGCCTAAAAACACAGCCATGAATAAAGAATGGTACCAGAATGTCCTCCGAGAGCAACTTCTCCCAACCGTCCAAGAACAGTTTGGCGATCAACAATGCCTTTTCCAGCATGATGGAGCACCTTGCCATAAAGCAAAGGTGATAACTAAATGGCTCAGGGAACAAAACAGAGATTTTGGGTCCATGGCCTGGAAACTCCCCAGATCTTAATCCCATTGAGAACTTGTGGTCAATCATCAAGAGCCGGGTGGACAAACAAAAACCTACAAATTCTAACAAAATGCAAGCATTGATTGTGCAAGAATGGACTGCTATGAGTCAGGATTTGGTCCAGAAGTTGATTGAGAGCATGCCAGGGAGAATTGCAGAGGTCCTGAAGAAGAAGGGTCAACACTGCAAATATTGACTTGCTGCATTAACTCATTCTAACTTTGTTACTCATAATATGATTGCAATTATATTTCTGTATGTGATAAAAACATCTGACAAACACACATAAAAACCAGAGGGCAGCAGATCATGTGAAAATATAATATTTGTGTCATTCTCAAAACTTTTGGCCATGACTGTATACCAGAGATGCTCAACCTGCGGCCCTCTAGCTGTTGTAAAATTACAACTCCTGGCTGGGAGCTGTAGTTTTGCAACAGCTGGAGGGCTGCAGGTTGGGCATCCCTGTTCTATACAGTATATGTCATACAATTACTGTTACTTCAGACTCACGCTTCACTATAGCTGGAATTCCAAATTCAGACACCACAGTTTGGAGAAATTGACTCATCTGTTCTTTATCCTGTAGATAAAATATACATTACAGAGTGTGTAGGTTATAGACTGATCCATACAGTCCTAAAAGTAACCACATTAAATGCAATAAAATATATCTAGCAGCTGGAACCAGAACTGCAGTATAAATTACATTCAGATACTGATGGATGTGGAGATCCAGTGGAGATCCAGTGGTGTCATAGCCAGTGGTGACCTCTGTAGGTAAGTGGGTTAGGAAACTGTGCAGATAGATGGGTCAAGAGGATGTACGCTCATAAGATTGGCCAACAAATAAGCAACAATCGTTCGTCCCCCATGTAGTTTCCATTGGCCTGTGTGAAGGCTCTCTAACCTGTTTCCAGACTGTGCATAGACTCTATATGTCTGGGTGGTCCATGTTTATTTCTGCAAGGAAGCTCTGAACGGAGCAGGAAGCCCAATATCAGTGGGGGGCTCCATCTTTCCTCCGATTGAGGCTTTGCAGCAAAATTACAGAGCTCAGATTGGTTACTATGACAGCCAGGAGCCTTGTGAAGGTTTCCTGCCATAACTGCCTGAAGAGCTGTGCCCGAGGCACAGCCTGTGAAAATCCCACAGCCTGTAATAGTATTCTATTTCATTCTTTGGGACAAGCGATCAAATTAAAGTGTAACAAGTAAAATAAAGTTTAAAAAAAAATGTATAAATAAATCACTTTTTTCTCAAATTAAATCCCCTTTCCCAATTTTACATATAAAAATAAACTATAAAAAAATGAACATAACATTGGCATAGATGCACCTGAAAATCATGCATTGTTTAATTCCAAAGTGTCCAAATTTTTTTTCCTGCATGGTGAATGTTGTAACAGAAAAAAAAAGAAAAAATGCACAATTTGCCATTTTTCTAGTCACCTTGTCTCCCACAAAAAATGAATAAAATTAAAAAGTTGTAAATAATCATAATACCCCAAAATGGTACCAATAAAAAGGATAGTTTGCACTGCAAAAAATAAGCCCTCATACAGCTCTGTAGATGGAAATATAAAAAAAATTATAGCTGTCAAAAAAAATGTCTAATTTTTCAAACATTGTTATTTTTTTATAAGACGTAAAACACAATAAAGACTAAACAAATCTGGTATCGCTGTAATTATACTGCCTTCAGAATGAGGACGTGACGTCATTTTTAGAGCATAATGAGCACAATATCAAGACCCAAAAAACTAGTGGAAAAAAACTAGTGGAATTTTTTTTCCTGTTTTCCATTAAACAATATAGTAAATGAAACAGTGGCCTCATATGGCTATGTGAAAAGAAAATCTGATAGGTGCGGGTCCCACCTCTGGGAGCCACACCTACACCGATGTCATGTATATCACCACTTATTGTGTGTATAAGTTGAGATGGGTAAACCGTGTTGAAGTTATGACTTAGTAGTTTCTAATATACTCACCAGAGAAACCGACAGGGAGCTCCTGACATTTTTAATTTCAACTCTGATACCAAGAGAAAGAGAAAAGTGCTGTTAGAGTTTGTATTAAACCTCCGGTCATCATAGTAAATAGTAAATTCTGAAAATACTTTGTAGTGAATTTATTATGAAGGTAATATTTAAAGTCTGCGTTGGCGTACTTCGAGATTATCAAAAGTTACACATTGTTTGTTAAACTTTTGTCTAGAAATGTTGCAGTGAAAGTACACAGGGACATTTATATTGTCTTAAGTGGCATTAAAAAGTCGCAAATTATAGCGCACTCCAAGTTTGCTTTATAATTTGCCACTTTTTGAGGTTCTTGCCAAAAGAGAAAAGGGTTGGGGCTTAGCAAAGTTTTGATTTGAGTCTCTGGTGCACAGAGATGTGCCTAATTTTTTAGGAGGCATCTACTTCTTAATAACTTAGACACATCGTAGTCCGGCGCACAGGGGATCAAGACTGGCGTATGGAAACGGCAATCTTAAGGCTTAGTAGATGGAAAAGTGGGCGTGGCTAAATGTATTATGTCAGTATAATACAAGTCAGTAGATACAAGGTCAGGCAAAGACACACAGAATTATAAATCATTATAGTGCCGTGCAGTCCTGTGAAAGGAGCAGCGTCCATAACTGGAAATCACGCTCCCACACAGAGGACAAGCTCGGTCTGAAATTAGCCTAACAGAGAGATAAATCTGAAGTGAAGTCACGGCCTCGCTCCCATACACTTTTCAAAAAGAATTCTTGACTGTAGGGTGTAAAAAATCCCTCTCTTTATTTCACAGTCCATTCATTTGTGGCCTATTGGCAAAAGGAGAGGAGTCAGAGTAGGGTACCATCTAAAAGAGTTCACCTTGCAGTGGTGGATGGGCGCAAATAATTGTGACCAAAATATACTGTATTTTTCGCCCCATAAGATGCATTTTTCCCCCAAAAGTGCTTCTTATGGGGTGAATACTAATGAGTGCTTCCATTATGGAAGCGCTTATTAGCACTGGAGGACAAGGAAGCGGTGAGGGCTCTGTAGTCACAGCACAGCCAGAGGCAAAAGGAAGAAGAGAGAGTGCGGTTGTAGGAGCGGCGGCGTCCAGGAGCAGGAGAGGTGAGTGGCTTTATTATTTTATTCAATATTAGGCTGATGGGGGCTGATATTGCTTGGCCTGGGGGCTGGAATTTGGCAATGGGGGCTGATAAGAGGCACTGGGGGTTAATAAGAAGCTGCTGGGGGCTCATAAAAAGGTAATTAGGGCTTATATAAGACTGCTGGGGGCTGATAAGAGGAATATAGGGGGCTGATGAGAGGAATATAGGGGGCTGATGAGAGGCATGGGGCTGATATAAGACTGCCGGGGGCTGATAAAGAGGCATATAGGGGGCTGATGAGAGGCATGGGGCTGATATGAGGTAATGGGGGTTAATAAAAGGCATGGGGCTCTTATCTGAAGTATGATTGGGGGTCTTTCACATTGTGGTCTGAGCTGAGATCTGATTTGGGGTCTGATCTGAGGTCTTATTGGGGTCTTTTTAACATTGGGGGTCTTATTGGGGCTGTCAGCTGAGGTCTGATTAACATTGGGGGTCTGATTGGTGGTCTGACCAGAAGTCTGATGAAAAATATTTTTTTCTTATTGTCCTCCTCTAAAACCTAGGTGCGTCTTATAGACCGATGCGTTTTATAGGGCAAAAAATATGGTATTTGCTTAGTACCTCATATTTATTTATATGGTGAGTATAGTGTTAGTAAGTGCTGCTGCATTGTGAAACGTAAACTGTAATCAGGATAGAACTGACCATTCAGACAATAGGCTTACCTAGGGACCCAGAGTATTAGGGACTGAATTAGGAACTGAACCATGTATCTTCATAGGGGGTCAGAGCTATATTTTTCTAATATATCTCAAACCTTTCACTGAGTGACCTCGCTGCATTATGCATATAGGTTTATACAGCCTCCATTGAGTTCTGTATAAATCAATAAAACTCTCCTTAGTAGCAGTCCCCTAGTCATGGCCTGCACGGCATAATTTTTGTACGACTCAGTTCACATCAGTGTTCATTATAGGAGCATAAGAACAGAAAGGACGGATTCGGCACATAACTGAGCCAAACGGAGCCCACATACACTATAATGGGGTCCATTAGGTACATGCAGGACTTTTGTCTCCGCTTCAAAAATCTTTCTCCAAGCGGAAACCTAACGGACCCTATTTAAGTCTATGGGGTCCATAGGCTCAGTTCGGCTCAGTTATGTGCCAAATCCGTCTTTCCGTTCTCCTGCTCCTATAAAGGAGCAGAAGAATGGAAAGGCTGAATGCTGATGTGAACTCAAACTAACACCAAAAAAAAATACTGTGAATGAAAATACACATAAGAAATGTGTAAGGAAATAAAGTATTTGAACAAATGAATAAAAATAACTACTGTAGGTGAAAAGGGGCCCATGACCCTTACTACTCGGGGGCTCAGACAATTAGTCCACCCCTGGCTGTGACTATTGGGTATTATTCCATTAGCATTAAATACTAAGCATTTCTAGATTAGTAAGGATACTGGTAATATGGAGGTATACTGGTTGGATGGGTTCAAATTCAACTTACAAAGGATCAGTTGGGTGCAATATCAGTTTTTTGTTTGCATATGAGGCCTGGACGGCAGTAACAATGTCCTGTAATAAGAAGAAACATTGATCCATTGACTTAATTGACAGGTAACAATTCTTATTTTATCTTGGAAAGAAGACAGAAATGTAATATTTTCTATTTCAAAGCCATAGTGAAATAACTCAGTGTCATTTGTTGCGCTCCTTGGATCTCACTTGGTCTCTAATTTCAAATCTAAGGTTGAATCAAAGCCCTGTAGCCGATCATCATAGAGTACAATGCAAAGTGGCTGAGGGTGACAGTGTTCGCTGATCCCGGGGTAATGTAACTGCCTCTGCAGGGAATTTTCTTTCATCCATGAGCTGTATCAAAAATCACATATTTCTGAAACAGCAAGTTTTAGAGGCGTTGTGCATGGTTTCATTCAGAACGTGCCAGCACAGCTGAGGGGGCACTTTAAGAGACTGGAACTACCAGACATACTTGTGACATTAATATGGCACACACATCTTTTATCTAGGTGACAATCATCCAGTAGGCTATATATCCTCTTGACTAGTCAGAAGCTGAGATGACACAAAAAGTCTACATATACTTTGTGCTGCAGACTAGTAATATAGACTCTGCCTTACATAAAGTGGTTTACCTTTCAATGTAGTATTGATTTGCTTTGGTGCAAGGAACTGTGTTCTATATGTTACTTGTTTGCAGGCTCGGACTGGCCTACAGGCATACAGGTGGGCCCCTGAGCAAGGTGGGCCCCTAGTCTCCCACCCCCTGGACAAGGGGCACATAACACAGTAGACTTACTGCACTACATACATATATTCCAAGTACAGCACCTCAACCAGCCGATGTTCATATAAAAACTGGATTATTAAAGAAACTCCCCAGTTTATTATTATAGACACAATCAGAGCTGAGATGACTTCTAGGTATAGAGGAAAGCCACCAGTGTCTTCTTCTCCCCAGGACCTACCTTCTCAAAGTTTCTGCAGGGACCCCCATATTCAATTGTGTGGTAGCCTCTAGCTGCTGTGTGAGCAGGTAATATGTGAATATATCCGTACGGTGGGCCCCCAAAATGAATTTTACTGGTTGGCCCTAACTACCCCAGTTCGACAATGCTGGATACTATTACCTGCTGACCATACATTGTGACATCATAATGTAATCCTGGATAGTATCATCTGCTGACCATACATTGTGACATCATAATGGAATCCTGGATACTATCATCTGCTGACCGCACACTGTGACATTATAATGTAATCCTGGATACCATCATCAACTGACCATACATTGTGACATCATTTTGAAATCCTGTATACTATCATCTGCTGACAATATATTGTGACATCATAATGGAATCCTGGATACTATCATCTGCTAACCGTACATTGTGATATTATAATTGAATTTTTGATACTATCATCTGCTGAGAATACATTGTGACATCATAATGGAATCCTGGATAGTTGTGAGTGATTTTCTGAGGTTTAGGGCTCATACTAACCGTTTCAAAGTATAAATTTGCTGAGGAAGGGGTGTTAATTTGGACAGCAACAGAAGCGGTAACAATAGTCCCCTTTGGCGTAATTTTGATTCTCGGGGCTGTGAGACTCCACACTTTTGCAGCGATATGGTCTGCTTGAATTTCTTGGAGGATCTATAAAATAAAGCAATTAGATTAATAATGGGGACACGGTAAAACAAGGGAAATGCATAATCAGCAGGAAGATTTTATAGCCAGTGGGCTTTTTGCCCAGTGGAAGCATCGACCTAACCCCCGAGTCCTCACCCATGTTGTCCAGAGTATCTTCCTGCAGGCTACCCTTCCTGCAGGCTGGTTTTCCACTTACTGTAGGTGCTGGGCAGTGGGCACCAGTTGTCATGCTCCACTGGAAACTGTATTTAGAATAACTCACTATGTGCACATGAGCGGAGATAACAGTAAGTCATTCCATATTTCTGTGAGGGTTTGGATGAAGGAGCTCATGGTTCAGGTAAGACGCATCAGACTAAAGTACCTTGAGCCCACCAGAGCAAGTGATCCTGAGGGCCTTTACTTTATAGACTGAGGTGTGCCCTTGTGCAAAAAAAAAGTATGTGGACCCCTGTTATGTCACAGTTAGTTTTGTGACAGTGAGGTGCGGCTCACAGACCTTCTTTCTAGCAAGTTGTTTAGTGATGTACCAACTACACTTTTGGATTTTAATCAGTGACAATATGACAATAGCTAAACATCCTTTCACATGCAATGAAGTAGATATTAGGATGCCATCAGTCCAAGTTCATTGGGCACGCAGTGTGGACGCAGTGTGGCTGAATTCAGAAGAATGGAAGATAGAAAAATGGGAAATAGGCATAGTGCTTCACAGACAAATGGATAAAACATGGGGACTCCCCGATACACATCCATGTTCAGTTCAGGTGAACTGTGTATTCAATGGGGAGGGAGGAGAAAGCCACTGAAAGATACATCTGACAGCTTATTTCCTGGGTGAATAAAAGGATTGGGTTAAAATATTCACTTTACTGATCAGTGAAGGAATATGTCAACGACTAAAAGGATCAAAAATTCATCAACTAGTAATCTCGGATCATTCACCAATATCAATATCTATTCATCCCAAACATATAAAAGGAAATGAATACATATGGAGATTCCCATCACAACTAACTTCAGATGAAAATTTTATAGAATTACTAAAACAATGGTGGAAAGACTTTGAATCAGATAACAAAAATCACAAACAAGACCCAGTTCTATATTGGACAACAGCAAAAACTGTAATAAGAGGGCAATTAATGTCATATATAACCACACTAAAACGCAAAATAAACGAACAATACAACAAAGCCAGTAATAAATTAAGAGAAGAATACACCGCATTCATTACACAACCTAACAAAACAAACAAAGAAAAATGGATCACTGCAAAATCAGATTTTGAACTATAGTTAGATAGAAAAGAAAATCTATACAGTCAGTCCTATGAAGCCACCCTATACAAATACGGTAACAAAGCAGGAAAACTATTAGCAAGATTCGCAAAAGGACATCACACAACATCCCATATACTAGCTTTAAAAATTACACAAGGAACAATATGTACAAATCCTAAAGATATAAACTCAATTTTACACACATTTTATGAAAAACTATATCACGAAGACAACAGAGATATGAATCAACATTCTTTCCTTGAAACCCTACAATTGCCAAAATGATATCACAGAACTAGAAGTCCAAAATGCTATCAAACACATAAAAAATGGAAAAGCACCAGGTCCAGACGGTTACACAGGAGAATTTTACAAAACACTAAAAGATGATACCAACACTCACTATGCTCTTTAACAACATACTACATACAGGCGAATTACCACTACATTCTAATATTGCTCACATAAAATTACTACCAAAAATAGGCAAAGACCCAACAATTCCTGGTTCATACAGACCGATTTCTTTAATAGATATTAAAATAATATCCAAAATAATGGCAGATATACTAGTCTCTCTGATGCCTAAACCTATAAAACCTGCACAAGTTGGATTCATCAAAGGACGAGCAGCAGTCACCAACATTAGAAAGGTTCTAATTATACTAGACAGAACTAAGCACTGTCCCCGACCAGAGGAACATCCAACATTAATAACCTTAGATGCTGAAAAAACATTTGACAACGTAAGGTAGTCCTGGTTGGGGGCAGTGCTCGACAAAATGAACATAAAGAACAACTTTAGAACATTTCTCAGCAGCCTTTATTTAAATCCCATGGCCAGGGTTCTTATCTATCAGATTTCAATTAAATAAGGAAACAAGTCAGGGATGTCCCCTGTCCCGACTTTTATTTGATTTGGCCATAGAACCATTAGCAAGATCATTAGAAGAATCAGAACTATACAAGGGAATCAGTATACCTGTCAAGGTTGGGGTACACAGAAAAGGGAGATGTGATCCCTGAGCTCACCCTAACCCCTGTCCCTGCCTAATTGCCTCCGTATCCTAGGCGATACGGCGACAACCACGAGGACTGCAATTACTCTTGACTAGGTGCAGGGAAAAGGGAAGACAAACAGAGACGAACAAAACACAGAAGAATAGTCAGCTAGCCGTGTCAGAAACCAGAGATAACGTCAGTACAAAATCAGAAGACGGAAGAGTAGTCAGGTACGAGCCAAGGGTCAAATAAGCAGTTGAATACACACGATAACAACGCACAGCAGGAATAGCAAGGATTTGCAAAAACCAGCAAGGAGCAGAGAGGAAGGTAGGAATATAAGCAGGAAGATATCCCACCCCCAGGTTCTGAATGGACCAGATTCAGAGAAGCCACTCAGCCCAGCACCTGAGTATTAACCCTGAGTAGACAAACCAAACATGAAGCTGGGCGTTGGCTCCAAAACAACTCCACAGTGTGAACATGGTTCAAGGCCACGCGTAGGCACTAAACAGAAACATGCATTTTTCTAGTTTAGCAAACAGAGAATGATTACGCAGACGGGATAACACCAGACGAAGATGTTTACGGTGTGAATCAAGATCAGAAGAAAATATCAGGATATCATCCAGATAAACCACCATAAAAACCCCAATACAGTCATGAAAGATATGATTCATAAAACCTTGGAATACAGCTGGGGCATTGCTTAAACCAAAAGCAAAACCAGCCCCCGTAGGAGATTCGGAAGGCCGAATATGTCCTATAGCCAAACTCTCATCGATGTATTGTTTTAGAGACTCTCTTTCTGGCACAGACAGATTATAAATCCGACCCTTAGGTAACTTGGCATCAGGTAATAGATCAATCTTACAATCAAAGTCTCTGTGTGGAGGCAAGACTTGAGACAGAGGTTTTGAAAAAACGTCTGCAAAATCTGAAATAAACTCCGGGATCTCAGAATCACATACATTGGTAGAACAAAGGGAAACTTGAGACATATGGGCCTTACACTGAGGGCCCCAGTGAACTAATTCCTGACTCACCCAATCAATAACCGGATTGTGCAGCTGAAGCCAAGGAAGACCCAGAATCATGTTTACAGACAAATTTTTCATTACAATGAAAGAACAATACTCAATATGTAGTGCACCCACCACCAATCTTAGGGGAATCAAAGAAGGCACAATTTGGGAAACAAATTCAAAATCAATAAAGTTGGCGACTGAACCAGAATCCAAGAAAGCCTGTCCAACACGTGAGGCTGACTGGAAAGAGACGGTGCAGGGCAAAAATACTCTAGAAACATTAGAGGGTACCTGAGCTCCTAGACAGTCCTCCCGATAACTGTCTAGGAGCGGAAGTTTTCCTGCTGAGGTTTTCTTCGGACAGGAATTCAGCAGATGATCCGGACTCCCGCAGTAGAAGCACAAATGATTCCTCGCACGATGTTCCCTTCTCTGCTTAGGCGTAATACTGCCGAGTTCCATCGGTTCCGGTCCGGATTGGCTGGAGACCGGATTGAGGATCGGCTGAGGAGCAGGAGACACCCGAGGAGGTCGTCTGGATCTTAGACGTCTATCTGCCCGGACGGCCAGGGTCATAGCTTCGTCAAGTGTTTTAGGTTCAGCATGGGCTAACAACAATTCCTTCACATGGTCAGACAGTCCAGTCATGAAAAGGTCTTTCAAAGCCCTATCATTCCACCCGGAGTCGGTCACATATTGTCTAAAACTAGCACAGTAATTTTCTGACATCTGTCCACCCTGACGTAGAGACAATAACTGGGATACAGCTAACGCTGGGCGATCTGGCTCATCATATATCTGACCCAGCGCAACAAAAAACTCGTCAAGGTATGAGCGCAAAGGAGAGGCAGTGGGTAAAGAAAAGGCCCAGGTTTGGGGGTCTCCGCGCAGGAGAGACATAACCAAACCCACCTTTTGCGCTTCAGTTACAAACGACCGAGGTCGTAAAGAAAAATACAAAATACATCCTTCCCGAAACAGAAAACATTTCTTACGGTCACCGTAAAAAAAATCAGGAAGGGGGACCTTAGGTTCAGGTGCAGGTGTGGGAACCTGGGGTGCAGACACAGGAGCTGAGGCCTGCATGTTTTCCTGAACCTGAAGGCGTATAGCAAGATCCTGAATCAAATTGGTCAAGGCCTGGACCTGAGATACCACCACTGACATTTGCTCCATAGGTGGAATAAACGTAGCTGGCCGTATACAGGTTGCAGGTTATTTTCGGGCTGGTTTTTCTGTCAAGGTTGGGGTACACAGATAAGGGGGATGTGATCCCTGAGCTCACCCCAACCCCTGTCCCTGCCTAATTGCCTCCGTATCCTAGGCGATACGGCGACAACCACGAGGACTGCAATTACTCTTGACTAGGTGCAGGGAAAAGGGAAGACAAACAGAGACGAACAAAACACAGAAGAATAGTCAGCTAGCCGTGTCAGAAACCAGAGATAACGTCAGTACAAAATCAGAAGACGGAAGAGTAGTCAGGTACGAGCCAAGGGTCAAATAAGCAGTTGAATACACACGATAACAACGCACATCAGGAATAGCAAGGATTTGCAAAAACCAGCAAGGAGCAGAGAGGAAGGTAGGTATATAAGCAGGAAGATATCCCACCCCCAGGTTCTGAATGGACCAGATTCAGAGAAGCCACTCAGCCCAGCACCTGAGTATTAACCCTGAGTAGACAAACCAAACATGAAGATGGGCGTTGGCTCCAAAACAACTCCACAGTGTGAACATGGTTCAAGGCCAGGCATAGGCACTAAACAGAAACACACAAAAACTCAGAATACCAAGCAAAAATAGAAAACCTATGTTCTCCGATGACCAGACCTGACAATACCACAACCACAAAAACAATTTAAAAAAGTACTGACGCATATTCAAGACTTTGGTAAAATAGCAGGATTCTATATTAACATATCTAAAAGTGAATTATTAGAACTAAAAAATCCCAAATCTGAACAGTTCTGGTGTCAGAGAGGCATAAATCTAAAACCAGTATCCCCACACATCACTTACTTAGGGATAAAAATTGGACATACCCCTGAAACAATATATAAATTAAACTACCCGCCTTTATTCAAAAAAATAAATTAAGAATAAAAAAAATGGGAACATTTACCACTATCATTAATGGGACGATGTCAATTGTTAAAAATTATAACTTCAAACCATCCCTATATTATTAAAACATACAGACATAACAAACAAACAAAATGTTCACAAAATTTCTATGGCAAAGCTAAAAACCAAAAATTGCATTACAGAAACTAATGTTACCAAAAGAGGAAGGAGGAATAAACCTCCCAAATATCCGAAATTATAATATTGTCTGTTTGAGTCGCCACATTCTTGACTGGCTACAAGACTCTCAGCATTATTCGAATACCCCCTTAGAAGCAGCATTCATAGGTCCAGAAAATCTCAAAAGTCTCTTACACATAAAATACACCTACTGGCCGAGCATAGCAAAGAGATCAATAGTCCTAATAGACACATTGGTAACGTGGAAAGAGATCCGAAAAATAGACAAACTACCGTATCTCTTATCCAAACACATGCCGCTATGAAACCATCTAGAATTTACTCCTGGAAAAGACAGCAGATTATTCAAAGAATGGAAAGAAAAGGGAATCCAAACAGCGGGCCAACTAATGCATGAATCTGATAAAAGATGGCTTATAGAAAGAGAAATAAAAATGAAATATAACCTAAAAAATAACCAGTTCCTCACCTACGCACAATATATCCTCTTTTCTCCAAACTAGATTAAAGAAACAACGTTTGATCTTTTATTGAAAACACCTCAAAATCATCCATCAATTTCAAACCTATATAAAAACTTACAAAATTTCTATTCACATAACCAAAAACTTTTTAAGACATGGGCCCTTCAGCTTTCAGATCAAAGCATACAAAAAAAATATTAGAAGGATGGTCAAAAGTCAAAAAATGTACATATAGTGAAAAATGGAAAGAAACCTTCTTCAAAATAATACATAAAGCATATCTAGGATTTAACATACCAAAAAATGATAAAAATCCAAAAAGAATAACAAACTGTCCTAAATGGAACTCACCAAACACAGACCTATGGCACGGATTATGGACGTGTAACAACATCCAAAACTTCTGGCAAAACATTCAACAATATATAGAAGCACACTGGGAAATAAATCTACCACTAGACCCAATGTCATATATATTTCATTACAAAGAACAAGATGGGAAAAATCAAGCATCACAAATCCCACAAATAATCCATGCCGTACTATTAGTAGCAAAAAGATCCATCATGAACTCCTGGATACACCAGACGACCCCCACAACTACACAAGTGGCATCCCAGATGAAATACATGATGTGTATGGAGAGAATAGATACATTAAATAACAAAGGGAAAAAAAAACATCACTTCTTTAAAAAATGGAAAACTTTTATTAAAACACACTTGCAAACTCATGAAATAGAAAATCTGATGACTCCATTTCAACACACGGAATGTAGAAAAATTAAAAAAACACCCTAGGGAAACTAAATAGTTAAATATTTTTAGTTGTCCAAACCTTTTGGATCAGATATAATAATTAGGTGATTGTACAATTAGAGATTTGTACTTCTTGTAATCAACACGCATCCAACTGTTCCACACTCCTGAACCACAGCGTTCTCCGTATTTACCCCTTCTTTGGTCAGACAAGCATAGGTCATGTTTACGTATAATGCCGTGGGTCTCACCAAGCTCACTGGGTCCTGAAATCTGCCCCCTTCAGCTACATTTTCTTCCTTCAGGTCTAAATGTTGAATTTTTAAAACTAAGCTCATATCAGCATGTGTTGCTTCTCATGCTGTAGTATACGGCATACGGCTTTTGTGAATTATGACGGTGACATGATATATACTAGGAAATTTTATAGATGCCCAAACTCTGAGTTACCTCCTGTAGGATTTCCTGGTGGGACTCTTCATTATCATCCTGAAAGATATCCTTAATACAAAAGAGAAAAGTTAAATGTTTTCACTTCATTTTTACCACAGGACTGCAGAAGTACGTAGTTTGAATGTTTTTTATGATTAATTTAGTTTAGAGGGGCTGTCCACTCTCTGAAAACTATGCTAGGCTGTTCCTGTAACTCCTATAGCTTCACCATTGACTTTGATTTGTTAAATGGAGAACTTCCATCTTCCATATGCCATGAGTGTCTGTGGTCGGAGTAGGATCTTTATTACGTGGCAATAGCGATGAGTGAATTGTTTCATCTAATTCGCCAGTTACGGTAATTATATCCACAGTCATAAAACACAATGAGAAAATAAATTCTCTTATAATTCTCAAACCTATTTGCCCAACACATTGTCATGCCTGGAAAACTGCAAGACTTGGACCAGGCATTCATTTGCTAACCTCTACAGAGCAATATTGATCACTACTTTCTAGGGCAAAACAAACTGCAGACTACAGTTTCTATGATGTTTTTTTACAGACATGGCCTCCTAAACTGAAAGGAAAAATGGCAACATTTCTATTCAGTTTTGGGGGCCATCTGTGGAAAAATGGTGGCAACCAATATGGCTGCCAATACAACACCTACAGGGTTTGTCAGTCAACTTTGACAGATGATATATGATATATCAACCACACCTAAGTCACTGCATTACTAGACAGATGATTATAAGGCATGAATGCTCTCTAGGTTTACCTGTAGCTCAACTCTGGTAAGAGTCAGGACCAAATGCTGCTCAAGGAAATATGCCATAACTAGAGAGTCCAGGACCTGCTCTGAAAACCAGAAGTACAGCATCCTGTTGTCTGTGAGAAGTGAAGGGGAATATGTGGAGGCATTGTAGGAAACAGTCAGGTTCTTATAGGCCAGAAGACCCTGAGGAAGACAGGAAGGCAGACAAGAAATATCATAATCTCCAAATAGTATTCAGTAAGCATTTCTATTACCAGAACTGTAGCCAAGTACAATGTCCCAAAATTTCTTAAAATGTATTTCTTAGGTCATTGAACTGTCAAAAATGTATTGAGGCTTTTCAGGCATTCTAGCTCCCACATGAGTTGTTGTCCGGCTTTCCCAGACTCTTGAAAGACAAATCTACCTACAGTAGTCATGTAATGGTTAATCTCCTTCCTTCTTTCTTGTCTATGAAGGACAAGGCAGATTACCCTTATATAAGTCTCTGAGAGCTAAATAAAAAGCGGAGCTGTAATTGCTGCTTTAACACAAACAGGAAAAAACACTCATTTTCAGGATGTTCCAATGAGAACTTAAGGTTAATACCCTGAGGGTGCTCTCACACGTTCAGGATTTTTGATCATAAAAGGAGATAATACATTAAGGACAGATACTACTTCTCCACTTTTCTTAATCCACTCTTGGTTTTGGCTTTAAAAACTGCATCAAAACACCTGAATGTTTGCCAGCACCCTCAGGGTACAGCCAGTCAGGTTTCCTGATGCAGTTTTGGAAACCAAAAAAGGAATCAATTAAAAATCAATCCAAAAAAGAGAAGTCTTATCTGTCCATTATTTGTTTTTTTATGATCCACTTCTGATTTTGGCTCCCAAAACTGAATCAGGTAGACTGACCATGTGGCCGCACCCTTGATAACACATATGGATTCAGCCACTCTCTTGGGTTGTGTATAAGGACAAGGCAGGAAGTAAACATTTTACACACATTTTAGACAAATAAATCCATAGCTGGTACACTGTTATGGGTGATGAATGTGGACCCACTGTGCCAAACAAATGGTTTGACTTTGGGCTAGCCCTGAGGGCATTATCTTGGCAGTCCCCTGGTTTTCACCCTTTAACCCTTATAAAGGAATCTGGCCTTCACTGCAGGTGAGCCACCAGGCTGCTACCTTTTGGAATAGCCCCAGTGAGATTGACTGATGACCTACTGGGCTCAGAGACAACCGTGCCAAAAACTGAGGGATCAGTTAACGCACATAGTCAGAAAAAAGGCAGAGGTCAGGGAAGGCAGAGTATGTGCGAATCCAAGAAGCTGTCCTGAGGTCAGGGCAGGTAGCTCAGGGTCAGTGCAGTGAACAGACACAGGTCAGGTCAGGATTGAGTAAACAGGCAGAAGTCAGTATACAGACAGACAAACAGTCTAGCAAGCGAAACCAATAATAATCTATTGCTCAGGTAAGGGATGGAACAAACAGCCCAGCAAATATAGGAGGGATGATGAGCCCAGCTGGACACAGGGCAAAATGGGGAATAACCCCTTGCAGTGCTGCAGGAAAAGGTTCAAAGAATAGACACTAATACACCCAAAGAAAGAGACCTAGAAGCCAGGCTGCAGCTCGCAGCATGGGATACAAGAGTCTGGTGGCCGGCCCTGTGCAGATGCTAGGTAAGTGATGCGGCACATGTGCCCGCCCCCCATGGTGGTGGGCAAGGGACATCGTCATGACATACATATTCTAAAATCTCTGTATAAAACATTTTTACAGCACCTGGCTTAGCTGTAACCACAGTATCTACATGCGTTAGCTGCCACTTTCAGAACCCAAGAGATAGGCTGACAGTTGTATAATTTTACTATCAAAAAGTTTTATCAAGAAGTGTCCTTAGGATATTCACATGAATTTTTCATTACAAAATATAATCCCTATGCTGGCCTGTTAAAATCCTCCAAAATATGAACCTATAAGAACACTAAAACTATTGAACTGGATCTGTACTGACAGTAAAATATTGGGGTGAAATGTATTGATTGATGCAAGTAACAGTTTCTTTTTTACCGCGCTGGGACCAGCACTTATATCCAGAATGGAGCCCAGCAATGGTGACTGGAGGACTCTGGTCTGGCCACCACCAAGCCGGCTCCCCATAGAAATGAATGGGAGCGTACCACGCATCTGCGACCCCCGCTCCTATTCATTTCTATGGAGCCGTCAGCACTGGCTCGGATATTTTCGCCGGCCCCATAGAAAATGAATGGAGGGTGGCTGCCCATGTGCAGTGTGCCCTCCTTAACTTTTTGGGGCTCCGTTCTGGATATAGGTGCGGTCCCTGCGGTGTGACCTGCACCCATAAGACAATGGGGGCATATCCTAGCAATATGCCCCCATTGTCCATCATGAGACAACCCTTTTAAGATTCAGAGTTGACAGCCATTTATCAAACATGGTATGGATCATAACAGCAAATTTCCAATGAGGTATCAGGTTCAGATGGGATACCATACCAGACTCTCGATATAGTATGGTGTTGTGTAGTGGGGAAAAAAGGAGGGGGGGGGAGGAAGGGGACAAGTCATCCCCCATCCTCTCCCCAGGTAGGCACACTATCGTCCTCCAAGAAGTATTCAAATATACATAGGCCCGTGCACGTAAAACGCGCATGTGTTGGTCAAACCCCATGTTCAGTGTGACAGGTTCCCTTTAAGTCCTGGGATACATAACCTTTTTTCTTCACCATCTCTTCCATAAACTAATTCCTCTCCTCATTTCACATAGTGAAGTCATTCATTTCAACCTGTTGACATCTCTACCAGAATGAAAATGAGTGCAGTACAATCACATAGACTTTAAACTTCTCCTCACTGTAGTTGTGTTGTGAGGGGGAACAGGGAACTCGGGACCCCCGTTCTAGTATCTGGTGTACAAGGGATAAATTTAATTTGTGTGGGAAAACCAATTATAATCTCTTAGACCTTTCATTATCACTGACCTTGTGGTAGGACTCCATGTAGTTCTCTTTTATGACGGGAAATGATGTGATATTAATATTTATTCCAATATCTCCATAACTCAGAAAGTTTTCTAGAAGAAAGTTTGAGAAGACATGACTCTGCAATCATCATTACAGTTTTTATAGCCCTACTGGAAAAGTCAGAGGCCACATTCCTGGTACCAATGCAAAATGGCACCCCACCTACCATGTACTACTTATTGGTGTCTTCTTATGTGGCAGTGAGGCCTTTCAGCCCTGTCAGGCACCATGGACCAAGTCCTTTACCTTCTAGATTGTTACCCAATCCAAACACTGACAGCCAGCATCAGAACCATCAATTAACATTATGTAAAACATTTAGGGGGTCTAAAATGCCTTACGTCTTAATTTCCGCTGTGCTGCTGGTAGATTCACCAAAGTTATGAAGAGGCGCCGGTCACTACATAACTTCGGGGCATCCACCGCCGGTCTAACTGTAAGAGAGCTTCCTTACTGGATTAAATTTAGACCATTTTCTATGCCTAAAACAGGAACAGAAAATGATAAATGAGACGGGCCTGCAGACCCTTCCCCGCCCATGCCACGCCCACTTTTTTAGACCTGGCATGAACGGGGAAGAGTCACAGATTGTGATGCAAATAACCTTTGCGCCACAATCTGCACAGTATATACGCCAGACATCTGATAGTAAATGACCCCCCTAATGTATATTCACACTGTGATGTCATATTGAATTTTTTGCACTGATTTTTGCAAGATCATAACCACACAAGAAAACAGAGAACATAACTAGTGATGTCTCATAAGATATACCTGCTCTGTCTTGGATGAAGTCAGCAAGTAGGTTTGCAACGTTATTGATTTCTTTACAAATCTGCAGAATAAAAATATGTAGAATATATGTAGGATATTCATCCCTAGAAGATGTGTGGTTGTTCTTACCTGTCTCTAGAGGACTTTACAGGTTTGTATGCCGAAACTTACAACTTTGACTAAATACAGTACATTGTACTGCAGGGGCGGACTGGAAACGTAAAGTGGTCCTGAAAAAAAAAAACCTAAAAGTGGCCCTATGCTGTAGGAGGGTCCTAACTGACAGAAGGCAGGCAACACATGTAGGCGGGGTCAACAGAGTAGGCGGGGCAGCAATACCACAGTGCAGCACAAAATACTGCCGCCACAGTATTCAACTGCGATGGTGACACAGTTGAATTCAGGAGTGCACCTACAGCTGCCAACCATGTATATGCAAGAAATTCATGCCATTTTTACGAGCTCCAAAATGCCACAAAAAAGTGTGTGTATGTCCACATGGCACATAAATTTGTGGCATAATCTGCATGAGTTCCATGTGGACTTGTCACAACTTTTACAGCGGATTTGCCGCAGATTTCACTAGATGCATGCCAAAAGGTGAAATCCATGGTGAAAATCTGTAACATAACTGAAATGGGTGGACTACAGTACCCAGAAGGATTATCCTCTAATAACTATGTATAAATATATCAGGGGTCAGTACAGAGATCTCTCCCATCATCTATTTATCCCCAGGACTGTGACTGTGACGAGGGGTCATCCTCTGCGTCTGGAGGAAAGAAGGTTTCTACACAAACATAGAAGAGGATTCTTTACGGTAAGAGCAGTGAGACTATGGAACTCTCTGCCTGAGGAGGTGGTGATGGTAAGTTCACTAAAAGAGTTCAAGAGAGGCCTGGATGTATTTCTGGAGGGTAACAATATTACAGGTTATAGTTACTAGAGATGGGTCGTTGATTCAGGGAGTTATTCTGATTGCCTGATTGGAGTCGGGAAGGAATTTTTTCCCTTAAAATGGGGAAAATTGATTTGTACCTCACAGAGGACTTTTGCCTTCCTCTGGATCAACTTGCAGGATAAAGCCTCATTCACATATCAGTGATCCACAGACGTGTGCTGTACATGCTCTCCAGGGACAGCACATGTCCCCATTCATTTTAATGTGTGTATTTAGACATTACTGTTTTAGCACGGATGCATGCTCTATTTTGTCCGTGTTCATGGATCCATCACGTCCAAGATAATCTATGGGTCCGTGAAAACCACAGATGCAACATGGATGATTATTTGAAAATTATTTTTCAGCTGTTCAGTGTCAGTGAAACATGGATGCAACAGGGACAGCAAAAAACGGACACACGGACCCAACATGGATTCTTCATGGAACAGCTTCACGGATGCATCACTGACCACCTTCTCACGGATTTGAGCACGGGCACGGACGTGTGAATGAGGTTTTTCAGGCTGAACTGGATGGACAGATGTCTTTTTTCAGCCTTACAAACTATGTTAGGCTTCTTTCACATGACCGTTGTGTTTTGCGGATCCGCAATTTGTGGACCGTATGGCATCCGTTTTTTTTGCGGACAAGAATAGGACATGTTCTATTTTTTTTTTTGCGGGCTACTGAACGGAGCAACGGATGCAGACAACACACAGTGTGCTGTCAGTATTTTTTCCGAACCCATAGAAATGAATGGGTCCGCGTTTTATCAGCAAAAAAATGCAGATTGGAGCCCGCAAGATATACTGTCATGTGAAAGAAGCCTTACTATATTACTAAATGGACATGCTACATAATTAAAATCCACAATGGGAGGTCGGTTTCTGAAGTTTTTTTAATGCAAAGTGTGTGTGGTAAAATCTCAACCACTTTGCTGGTACGGTAATAAGAGGTGAATTTACCATCACAATTCCTTTGCACAATATCTGCAGCATACTGTACATGTCCCATATAGACAAACCCAAAAGGGCACAACTAGACAACCCTTGTGCTTTATTAAGGCACATAATAGCCAGAAGAGAAAGCTTTGCCCCCTTTACATGGGCCAGTGATCGTGGCAATTATCTGGAAGGAATGTTACTAAGAACTATGGATGAGCGAACTTGTGTTGTACAAGTTTGGGGTTTGGGTTTTATTACAATTCCGTTATGGATTCTTCTACCACGGACTATAACGGAATTCTATGACGGCCTATAACAGGCATTCCGTCATAATAGAAGTATATGGCCAACACTCGTTTGTCAGGTGAAAACATCAATGATGCTGACACCAAAATAATTGTTTGTGGGCAGGAGATCATGTTATGTGAACAGGGATCTGCTGACCAGAAATAATGATTCTCTATAGCAGGGATCAGCAACCTCAGGCACTCCAGCAGTTCTGAAACTACAGCTCCCAGAAGGCTCCATTCACTTCCATGTGAGTTAAAAGGACAGCCAATCACGTTTGCATGCTGGGAATTGTAGTTTCACGGCAGCTGGAGTGCCGAAGGTTGCTGATCCCTGCTTTATAGGAACAGGTGATCACAGTTGCGATCCTTTAATACCCATATAGCGGAGGTGATTGCTGCATGTCAATGCAGCTCTCACCTCCTCTGGGGAGCATGCAATTATCATGAAGGAACGGACTGTTCCAGATAATTGCCTGTAAAGGGGCCTTTTGTTTGCAGAGGAATGTATGTCAGCTTCTCTCAGTAGTAACCGTGATTTCCTGGGATGGATTTATTTTATTTTAAATTTATTTATTTTACATTTATTTTTTTAAATTTTAGTTTTAAGATCACAGGAAAGCAGCATGCCGTATCTATTTAATTGCTGCAGGTTTATGGTGAATTTTTGGCAGCCAGTTTTTGTTAGATGAAAACTGTTTCTTTCTATTTTTTTCCCCATTGGATGGAAACATTTTTGATAGTTAGCTAAAGCTAGTTTCACACTTGCGTTGTTGTTGGATCCGGCAGGGTTCAGCAAAAACACTTCCGTTACTGATAATACAACCGTCTACATCTGTTATGAACAGATCCGGTTGTATTATCTTTAACATTGCCAAGACGGATCTGTCATGAACTCCATTGAAAGTCAATAAAGAACAGATCAGTTTTCTATTATGTCAGATAGTGTCAGAGAAAACGGATCCGTTTTTTATTGTGTCAGAGAAAACGGATCTGTCCCCATTGACTTGCACTGTGGGTCATGACAGATCCGTCTTGCTCCACATCCCATGACAGAAAGAAAACTGCAGCATGGTGCGGTTTGCTCTCCAGTATGAGAATGGAGAAGAATGCCTTTTGGAGCACTGCGTTCTGTTCAGTTACGTTTTGTCCCCATCGTTTTTTTTTCCCCGGTATTGAAACCGTATGACGGATCTCAATACCGGAAAATGTAAACGCTAGTGTGAAAGTAGCCTAAGACGTGAAGACATTGGTAACCAGTAGCAGCAGCAATAAACGCCTCTCCCGTCCTGACAGCTTGCTACAGTGTTTCAGTATTAGTGAAATGTATCAGCCAGTGAAAAGCAGAAAAAAAGCAAACATCACAGAGATGAAAGTAAGCAAAATCATAAACTGCATATGAAAATGGTACAAACAAAACCAGCAGTCCTCACCTGACTTTTAAGCACAAGTTTTAAGGTGAATGAAATTAAATCCGTGAACAGCTGCTTAAACCATCCGGGTCTGCAAAATAAAGCAATGAAAATATTCCCATAAGAAATCACAACACGTTTTCTGTAAACTTGTCTGTAGAAATCTGACAACATCTGAATCTCATACTCTTTGTTCCCGTGAAGATGTAATTGCAGCTTATGAAATGTTAGGTAACAGTCGGACGTATCGGCAGCGACACGGTTATTCCCACAAGCTGTGAAATACAAGTTGTGAGATGTGAGGCAAAGTTTAGTAATGAAACAAATGAAATAAATCTTTATTAAAAAATGTTCAGCAGCTTTGTCATAAAGGGTTAAAGGGGTATTTCCCTCTCACAAATGTAGTTTGTATAATTAGATATATCCATACCAATATTATTACTAATAGAATGTATTTATATAAAATGTACCGTTTAGAAGATTTGCCTATTTGTATTTCCATTGTCCCACACACATCAGTCAGGCCGTTGCCCCTGGTGACGACCACCGCGGCCATGTAGTAGTGGTGGTCGGCTTGATCTTGTTCAAACCCGCTCTGAGGTAACTGCTGTATTGTGAACGCACATTACATGAACATGCGGAGACACATCTTAGGGTTGTAGTATTTTTGTCTGCGCTTCCAAAACAGAGAAACAGATCCTGTTCCAAGATCAATTCATCTCTATGGAGCAGGATCTGTTTATAAAGTCTATGTTGTGGACAGATCTTGACCACTGCGTAGTGGTAGTGTCCAAAACGCAGATGTGAAAGTACCCTAAGATGTGTCTCCGCATGCTCATGTAATGTGTGTTCACAATACAACAGTTACCTCAGAGCGGGTATGTCCAGGAGCAAGCTGACCACCACTACTACATGGCCGCGGTGGTTGTAACCAGGGGCAACGGCCTGACTGATGTGTGTGGGACAATGGAAATACAAATAGGGAAATCTTCTAAACGGTACATTTTATATAAATGCATTCTATTAGTAATAATATTGGTATGGCTATATCTAACTATACAAACTACATTTGTGAGATGGGAATACTCCTTTAACTTCTGCCCATCTGCGAGAACTGTACTTTCACTATGTGCTGGTCATCTTATAAACCTTATCTGTAAATTACTAATGGCTGAAAAACACTTATTATCAGTAAGACAAGGATTGAGCTATAATGAGTGTTTATGAGGTCAGGAGATCAGAGATAAGGAGCCAGAAGCTGAGCTGTCCGAAGGAACACAGTAAAAACACAGAGCATGCTACTATCTCAAGGCTGTACAGAGAAAGGGGCTCAACATTTTTTTGAACAAAGACCAATTGAAAAAAAATAATATGCAAATGAGCCTTCAGGAGCAACAGGGGCGTTGCCATTACACCTAGAGGCTCAGCTCTCTGCAATTACCACGCCCTCTCCACTTTGATTGACAGGTGCAGTGCAGGGGCTGTGCCAGTTGCAGATAGAGAAGAGCCTCTAGGTGTAACAGCAATGCCATCATTGCTCCTAGAGGCTCATTTGAATATATTAAAATTTCATTTTTCTCAGCAATGTGAACACATATGAACATGGGACCAACACAGATGTCTTCAGCTGCCAAGTGCACATGTAACAGGTCAGCCAGTGTCATAGGTACAAAGCTGCTGACAGATGCCCTTTAAATATTGATGACCTTTCCACAGGATAGGCTATCAATATCTGCTTGGCAGGGGTCCAACTCCCAGGACGTGTACTGCTGTTTGAAGGGGCTGCAGCCTCTTCATAGTATGCCAAGCATATTTCCATACACTGTATAGAGGCTGTGCTTGGTATTCATCTCAACCCAATTCACTAGATTGGGTCTGATCTTCAGAAAGGCCTTAAGACTGAACTAAGTGGAGGAAGCTGAAGACACTGGTCGAGGAAGAGGATCTCCTGAGCACCACAACCCTTTTCCAACAGCTGATCAGCCCATGGACCATCAATATTTAACTCCTGGGAATCCACTATAAATAGCTGTCAGACAAACTCTCATTTGGCTGACAACTATTCTTCCCAACTTCCCCAAACTCATGCATGCTAGGCTCAGCTGAGCATGCATGTACAACAGGGTAAATTTGCATGCTGGGAGTGGTAGCTTCAGAACAGCTGGCGTGCTACAAGCTACTGACTAATGTTGTGCGTTATTTTCAATGGGAGAGGGGTGTAAGCCACTGCCATACCCCTCTGGTAGCAGCTTATCTCCCCTGTGAACAAAAGGAAAGATCTTTGAAAATCAACATGCCGATCCTTCTTTCCCCTGACAATATCTGGATATCCTGACATCTCTCTGGATACTGGAGAGCTAATCCGTTGTCTTTTTGTTTATCAGCTAAAAGACTACATTTCTGTTCACTACAGTTATACTAATTAACTAGCTTAGTTGCCCATAGCAACCAATCAGATTCCTCCTTTCATTTTGGACAGCTCCTTTAGAAAATGAAAGGAGGAATCTGATTGGTTGCTATGGTCAACTAAGCTAGTTCTACTTTACACCAGTTTAATAAATGACTCCCTAAATTGCTGTTATACTAAATGTGAATTAACGAAACTATGAATTACAAACAACAGTTGTTGGAGCCGTTATTATCATAGCTACTAGTTGTGCTGGTGCTCGTAAGGGGGTGATTGGCCAGGCATGACATTTACATTTTCTTAATTTACATTTACATTGTAATTTTCTTACTTTTCAATTCTATTATTTTATGGAGATATTTATGATCAATCAGAACATTTACATAATCTTTACTTACTGAGTTTGGTGTTCACTTGTAAATCAGTGGAGGAAAAGATTTCAAAGACAATAGATTGTTCGACGGAAACACTACAAATGAAAGATAGTAACATATTTACTGACAGTCATCACCTTTCCATATACCCCATGGGGGAATACAGACATCACAGATAGGGGTCCCATCAATGCAAGAGCGCTGAGGAGTTAACAATGAATGGATCTCGCACTGGCGGGCCCAGGTTGTGTATGTTTTAGGCTATTTTCACATCTGCGTTTGTTTTTTTTCCCCATTCGTTGTCAATGGGGACAAAACTGACTAGAATAGAGGGCACCGGAATGCATTTTGTTCCCATGCCAGGCACAAAACCACAACAGCATTTTTGTATGCCTCATGGTATACAGATCTGGCATGAGTCACAGTGTAAGTCAATGGTGCCAGATCTGTTTTTTTTGGACTTGAAAAAAAACGGACTTACAGTGGTTTTAGTGCCGGATCCGTCTTTTTTACATTTTATAGATAAAACAAATGGATCTATTCTGAACCGATGCAGACGGTTGTATAATTGAACAGATGCATTTTTGCTGATCCCCTGTCGCATCCAGCAAAAATGTAGAAAATGTGAAAGTAGCCTTACATGGTCATCAATTAATTTAAAGGGAACCTGTCATCTCCGAAACACCCCCTGAACTAGAGTAAGTCGTGTATAGTGTAAGTGATGGTGACTCTGAATATGTAAGTTTTATCTTCATACTCACTTCCATTCTGACTCTGTGCTCCCACAAACCGGCAGTAAAATACATTGACAGGACTCTTCTTTGAGTCCTCTCCATTATGTGAGTGAGGACCGGAGTCCAGTGAGTGCATTTTACTGCTGGTTTGTGGGAGCACAGAGTCAGAATGGAAGTGAGTATGAAGATAAAAATTACATATTCGGATTCAGCATCACTTACACTATACAACACTTACTCTAGTTTGGAGGGTGCTGACAGGTTCCTTTTAATGTTTTGCCTTCTTGAGTAATAATCTAGTAATAATAGTAGTAATAGTTATGTATGATAACTCTCTCTCTATATATATAAATATATACACTACTTGGATTATAAATATATATATTTTATAATCCAAGTAATTTATATTTGTGTCATACAAAGGCCATGCGTCTACTTACAACCAGGTCCCATATTCGTAGTTCAGAGTTCCTTTGAATGAGGCACTGACATTTTTAATGGTGATTTCCACAGCGTCGTCCTCCTTCAGTTCCACTTCACTGTGTTCTATGGTCAAATTACTGATCTGGATACTGAAGCAGATACACATTAGGTAGGCTTCTTAGCACTGACACATACCTCCCAAGTGTTCCTCTTTTGGAGGGACAGTCCCTCTTTTTGACCCAAGTCCCCCTGTCCCTCTTTGATCCTTAAATGTCCCTCTTTTTGACCTGGAGGATTAATGCATAACTGTGCATTAATAAATTTATTAAATTGCTCCTTACTAAAGTGCCTGTATGGTTTCTACCTATAAATTAGACCAGAACTTCATTATTTGGTGCAATTTGGACCTTAAAATATCTATAATCTGCTGATTTATGTGTTAATATTTATTTGGACAATAAGGGGCAAGAAAAAAATTGCCGCAGGGGCTCCAGTAATTATGCTTTGGGCGGAGTTAGAGGCGTGGCCTAGTATGAAAAAAAACTGCCGTGATGCGGGCCGCACACATTGTCCCTCTTTGCAATTTTCAAAAGTTGGGAGGTATGCTGATACTATATAAGCAGTGAATGCCAGAGATAGTACATGTGACTAGTCAGAGGACAAGATGCAGTGATGACTAACCTCCGGCACTCCAGCTGTGGTGAAACTACGACTCCCAGCATGCTCCATTCATTTCTGTGGAGTTCTGGGAACAGCCAAGCAAGTGTACATCTTGGAAGTTTTACCACAGCTGGAGTGGCGGAGGTTAGCCATCACAGGACTAGAGTTTGGCAGGCTACTGTCTATAAAGCCTTATATATATACTGATAGCAGAGTCCTCTCTGTGCTCTTTATGAAGCATTGTAGCCTCATGTCTAGGAGGCGCCCCCTATTATACAGGTGGAGATGTAGCAGAGCTTCCTCACTTACCCATAAAATATTCACAGATTCTAACTCATCATAGACAACAGAAACTGTCAAAGAACATATTGAGCTCTACTACATCTACATATTGTACCTCTGGAAGCGCCTTACCTCCACTTCTGTCCTATCTAAACTAATATCAAGGACGGGTAGAGGCCGCAGAGGAAGCAATAAATCTCAGCTTTAGGGCTCATGCACATGAACGTGCCGTGTTTTGCGTGCCTTCCGCATTTGTGGAATGGAACGGACGGCCTAGTATAGAAATGCCTGATCTATCATTTTTGCAGGGCCACGGAACACAGCAACAGATCTTTTGTGGCCCCATTGAAGTGAATGGGTCTGCATCTGAGCCGCAAAAAAAGTGCATCGGATGCAGACAGATAGTCGTGTGAATGCGGCCTGACATTGAGGGGGCTAACATTGCAAGATTTACTTGAATGTTCGCCCCTGTAAACATAATCAGCAATATAAGACGGTATTTACTGGGTACTTAGTGGGTACCAGTCCTAGTGGCCCTAAGGGTCCAAATGTACAATGCTATAAGGGTGGCATTTCCACCTCCACCCAATACTACCATTATTACCAATATAATCTCTTCAGAAAAAATCCCTATAACTTATTATGGGATCCAGTAAATTTTGAGTTATATCAATATTTCTATTTAGAATTGTGGTAAAAGAGCAAGAAAAAACTTGGAATAATGTCACTGTGACTATCAATGGTTGAAGCCTTTAGTAAACTGCACATCAGTTGTGACGTTATGAGACATCAATCAGTTATTGGATATTAATTGTGACATTACAGCAAGGACACAACAAATCACCGAGCAGGTTATGCCCCATAATTGTAGGATTTGAATGTCAGTGTGCAACATGAGCAATTCAGGTTGTTTCAAAATGGTCAGTTCTGTTCTTCTTCCACTAGGTGTCAGTATTGTACAAGCACTGCACACAGAGCTATCTGCTGGGTAGAGAGCAGTTTCCTCACTGCAGTGTGTAATGTCATCACTGGAGGGTACATCTACACGACGACAAAAGGGTACAACTACATTACATTTTTATAATGACACGACAGTCGCACAAGAATCCAACTTGAATATATCTTTGTGCAGTTGTCGTGTCGCCATCGCAGAATGTCATTATAAAAAATGTTGTGCGACATGACTGTAACTTAATGTTCTACCACAAATGTCGTTGTGTAGACAGGGTTATCCCATCTCACAAGTTCAGGGGCAAGGAAGTCGTGTTACATTTAGAGGCGGAGGTGGATCCGCCAGAGTTATGTAGAGGTCGAGAACCCAGCCTAGTTTAGTGCTGCTCACAAAGCTGGTGGTTTGTCACCATGTGTCAGTTTGTATTATATCCTGTTTGTATAGTTCAGCACAATAACATTCAACCATACTGCGATTCTCACTTTGTTAGACCATACGCCACTGTCCCCAGAAATCTGACCGATTTTTCTCCGGTGATGTTAGGAAAAGATGCATGCCTGAAAGCCGCCTGGATGACTTCGGAGGTCTTCTCATTCACTGGAAAGCACACAATGTTAAAGTAAAACCATTTATGATTAAGAAAAATTCAAGTCCACAGAGTAAAGTTTCACCGGTCTAAGGCTCTTTTCACACTGTGTCGCAGTGACCAGCGCGGTGTCCAGTGGGAGGATTTCCCAGCGTGAACCTTGAGCACATGCTGTTAATGGATGGAGAGCAGTCCATGGCCCACAGACAGAAAAAAAACAGAAAGTCCGCCAATACCACTGGACGGAAGCCAAAAAGTGTTTTCTGACTGTGTTATGGGGGCTTAGGGGTCTGTACAGTAAACCTACAGCTACAATGGGAAAAGACCCTTAGATAAAAAGGTGCTTTAAATGATAGATTAGAGAGAGAGAGATAGAGAACTAGAGAGAGAGAGAGAGGTAGAAAACTAGAGAGAGAGAGCTGGTGAAACAGAGCTAGAGAACTAGAGAGAGCTAGTGAGCTAGAGCTAAAGAGAGAACTAGAGAGAGCTAGAGAACGAGAGAGAGAGAGCTAGAAAACTAGAGAGAGAGAGCCAGTGAGCTAGAGATAGAGAACTAGAATGCTAGAGAGAGAGATAGTGAGCTAGAGAGAGAGAGAACTAGAGAGAGATAGTGAGCTAGAGAGAGAACTAGAGCGTTCTAGAGAGCTAGTGAGCTAGAGAACTAGAGAGAGAGAGCTAGAAAATTAGAGAGAGCTAGTGAGACAGAGCTAGAGAACTAGAGAGAGCTAGTGAGCTAGAGATAAAGAGAGAACTAGAAAGAGCTAGAGAATGAGAGAGAGAGCTAGAAAACTAGAGAGAGCCAGTGAGCTAGAGATAGAGAACTAGAATGCTAGAGAGAGAGCTAGTGAGCTAGAGAGAGAGAGAACTAGAGAGAGCTAGTGAGCTAGAGAGAGAACTAGAGCGCTCTAGAGATCTAGAGAACTAAAGAGAGAACTAGAGAGATAGTGAGAGCTATATAGAGAGAACTGGAGAGAGAGACCCAGTGAGCTACAGAGATAGAGAGAGAACTAGAGACATAGAGAACCAGAGATATAGAGAAAGTGCTAAAGAGATACAGAAAGAACTAGAGAGATAGAGAACTAGAGAGGGCTAGAGAGAGAACTAGAGCACTCTAGAGAGCTAGAGAACTACAGAGAGAACTAGAGAGATAGGGAGAGCTATATAGAGAGAACTGGAGAGAGAGAGAACTAGTGAGCTACAGAGAGAGAACTAGAGAGATAGAGAGAAATAGAGAACTAGAAATATAGAGCTAGTGAGCGCTAGACAGAGAGAGAGAGAGAGAGCTACTGAGATAGAGAGAACCAGGGAGATAGAGAACTAGCGATATAGAGCTAGTGAGAGATACTGAGAGAGAATTTGAGAGATAGACAGAGAGAGAGCTAGCAAGACATAGAACTAGAGAGATAGAATTAGAGAGAGCTAGAGAGAAAGAGAGATAGAGAAGGATAGAACTAGAGAGTGGGAGAAATAAAGCTAGAGAGAGAGAGAGATTAACAGATAGAACTTTAGGGAGAACTAGAGAGAGACAGACAGAACTAGAGAAAGAGAGCTAGAGATAGAGGCAGAGTGCTAGAGAGAGATAGCACAAAGGACAGAGCTAGAGAGAGAAAACTAGAGAGATAGAGATAGATAGATAGATAGATAGATAGATAGATAGATAGGCAGACAGATATGAGAGATTAGATAGATATATAGATAGATAGATAGATAGATAGATAGATAGATAGATAGATAGATAATAGGTAGATAGACAGAGAAGAGCTTCCATATTTAGTCAGATGACACCATGTCCTATTAGCACTGATTGGCACAGTTCCAGAGAAATTTAACACAACTGTGAATTTGTTAATATATTTCAAGGAGGAGTAACAGAGGAACAACACAATGCAAAGTCATGAGTAAAGATGATCCAGTATTTGCTGCAGAGGAAGTGTAGCCGTACACGCCGGCCATTCAGATATATGACTGACCAGGTTCTTCATGGACGTGCCCTGCAGAGCGTCTCTGTTCTGGCTCATAGAAAGGGGCTGTAAGTAGGGAACCTCTGTAGGGCATATGGTTAGTAGTCGACCAGGCCAGACAACCCCTTCAAGTGAAATGGCTGACAATTTGTCTGCGGGGATCATAGCACAGGGTTGTCAGAAGGCCTGGTCCATGAGACATTGTAATGTAGACATTTACAAGCTTATCTGTAATTAGTATAAACCTGCCATATACCTGCCTAACAAATATATTTAAGCTGATAATTGTACAGAAGAGACTTCAGCCTAGGGAATGTTTGGACATATTATCGGCTATAGGTTATCTTCAACCATTATAATGCATTTCAGTGACAGACATGTTAGGACCACGTTACTGTGAGGTAAACCGAAAATGCGACCTGTCGTCACAGTAACCTGCCAACAGCAGCCAATCAGAACGAGGCTTCTAAACTTCTGAGGGAAAGTGAAACCTGCACTGTGGTTGGTTGCTATGGACAACAAGGCCTGTTTTAATAATTATCTGTATATCTGACTGAGACAAATGACAAATCGAACATTCCCACATAACAATTCTCATTTGTGTCCAGCAAATCTGTTTCTACAATGTGCCGCCATGCTTTCTCTCCTCAGCATTGTTTTCTATTGACTTAAAGGGGTACCCTGAGTATAATTGTTACAGAAGCAGATGTGGGTCCCTTGTGTCACTTAAATACATTTAATTTGAGGCTACTCTTAAGAGGCATTATCTAAGTGGCCACCCCTGATCTTCACCCTTTACCACCCGTATAGGGATCTGGACTTCACTGCAGGGGAACCACTAGGCTCCTGGGTTAGTCTCTGTTCAAGTGACTGCTGACCCATGGGGATCAAGAGATGCTGAGGGATCAGGCAAAATCATAGTCAGGAAACAAGCCAAGGTCAAGGCAGGCCAAAGGTCAGGACAGGATCAATATGAGAGTCGGGCAGAGGTCATGTCAGAGTCATATCTGATAAACAGGAAGAGGCGGGGCGTGGGAGATCAGACCATAGTAGAGCACACCTTTACGGGGAACTAGCTGGCTAAGAAACACTATTGCTTAGGCACATTTCCACAGGGAAAGGTGCTTTAAATAGCCTGGGACAGATAGCCATAGGCCGGGGCAGATTATGTTGGGTATGCGCCGGCCCTTTAAGAGCCAGAGGATGCACGTGCACCCTCCAAGTAGTGAGATGAGGTGCAGGCAGGCATCGACGGAGCAGCACTACTCCAGCACCCATGTCCGCTGGAAACAGGAAGATATTGTCGGCCACAGACCTCCAGTATAACAATAAAATATATTATTTCTCTAGTGTTACTTACTGGAATCGACCCAGTCAGTGCTGAGCAGCACCAGTGACATCGGAGCTCTAGAGTCCGCTCAGTTAAGAGGGAGTCCTCATATTAGGCTTTGACCGTGCCAAGAAAGGATATGTCCTCTCTCGGTGAAGTGTGAAGATGGATGGCGCTCAAAGTCGCGATTGGTGTCCACTGGTAGTTTAGCTCCAACTGATGGATCTAAACCATGAATGGGTCCACGGTATTGAAATTGAGAACATGTGGCAGATTTTGACAGTGACAAAATCAATTGTGTGAACATAACCTTAGACCGACAGAAAATTCTACAGAGTTTGTCAGTTGACACGTTAAAGGGGTTTTCTCACCTCAGCAAGTGGCATTTATCATGTAGACACAGTTAATACAAGGCACTTACTAATGTATTGTGATTCTCCATGTTGCCTCCTTTGCTGGCTGGATTCATTTTTCCATCACATTATACACTGCTCGTGTCTATGCTTATGACCACCCTTCAACCTAGCAGCAGTGGTCGTGCTTGCACACTATAGGAAAAAGCGCCAGCCTATGTGGACTCCCGCGGTCCTGGCCACCAGAGAGACCAGTGCTTTTTCTTATAGTGTGCAAGCACGACCACTGCTGCTGGATTGCAGGGTGGTCATAACGAGCAGTGTATAATGTGATGGAAAATCAATCAAGCCAGCAAGGAAGGCAATATGGACAATCACAATACATTAGTAAGTGCCTTGTATTGAAGGGGTATTCCCATCTCTCCTATTGAGGTCATATTGTCCCAATGACTGGTAGGTGCGTGTCTCACCTCTGGGACCTGTACCTATAGTTAGAACGGAGCCAGCAAAGTGGCGGAGAACGCGCTGAGCATGTGCAGCCACCCTCCATTCATTCCTATGGGAGCATTGAAAATAGCCGAGCATTGCTGTATACACACAATGGAATCAGTTCCGTGCGCCATCTGCTGGTCAGAAGAGCAAATTACACTCTAAGTTCTTTTTATCGTTATGAACTCGCGAATCAAGAAAACAGTGAGTGGTAGGGCTGCTACATCTGTATTTCCATCAGCCCCATAGAAGTGAATGGAGTGGTGGCAGCGCTTGCGCAGTGCACTTCCCATTCCTTTCAAAGGGACTTCTGAAAATAGCCGAGGAATGAATGGAGGCCTTCCAGGACTTTGATGGCTCCATTCTAGGTATAGGTGAAGGTCCCAGAGGAGGGACCTGCACCTAGCACACATTGGGGTCATGTCCTAGCAATATGCCCCCAGAGCTGGAAATACCTCTTTAACTTTCTATACATGATAAATACCATTTGCTAAAGTGAGACAACCCCTTTAAGGCAATGACGAACACATGCTGGATATCTTCAGCATAAAGGCAGTCATCTACCTAAAGCCTAATACAATAAAAAACACCAATCTTATTCTAATATTCATATTACCCAATATTAATGCCCTGGCCGAAAGAAAGAAATCTGGTACATAGCAGCAGTCTACAAGAATCACACTTTCCGAGTCTACCATATTGATGTATGAACACTGAACTATTTCTAATGGGATGAAGCAATAACTTACACACTAGCGCTGCCGGCTTCGTCACCCTGCAGACTATGCCGGTCTCCTGGGGGGATGACGGTGTAAAGTCACAGGATGATGAAATCCTCAGAAAGTAGACGGAGAAGAAGAGGATGGCGGGCCACATGGTGATGGTTCTGCTCAGAGAACACTGCTGAGATCTGCTTCTTGTGTAGAATAAAATACAAGTGTGACCTAGAAAGTACAGGAAGCAGCGCGGGCTCTGGGTTTAGAAAGGGGCCCCGCGTTATCAGTTGTCACAATTGCTGGAAATGGGCCACAAGTGCTAGAAAAATGTGACGAGTCCGCACGGTTCACTGAAGGTTAACATCCAAATGGGATGGCAGCCACAGTGCATTTAGGTTCAGTAAGAGGGTTCACTGAAAGGTATTCCCAGAAATGGAAGGGAAATACACTCTCGGTCAAAAGTCCGCACTGCCAAAAACATGGGTTAATTATTGAAGGCCTATTTACATGAAGAGATGTTCCCCTTTGACCAACAAGGGACCTCACTACCATCGTAATGTCTGTATACACATCAACAGGTTTCAGGCCATTTAGAGAGAACGTGCAGTCAAAAAATTACAGTATCTATTTTATGGTAAAGGGCATCTGTCAGCAGTTTTGTACCTATGACACTGGCTGACCTGTTACATGTGCACTTGGCAGCTGAAGACATCTGTGTTGGTCCCATGTTCATATGTGTCCACATCACTGAGAAGTATGATGTTTTACTATATGCAAAAGAGCCTCTAGGAGCAACAGGGGCGTTACCATTACACCTAGAGGCTCTGCTCTCTCTGCAACTGCCACGTCCTCTCCATTTTGATTGACAGGACCAGGCAGTGTAAACGTGATCATGCATAGTCCTGTCAAAGTGGAGAGGATTTCTAAATCCAACCTGCTGTAAGGTTCAGTAAAAGCCTTGTGTCACCATTCACAGAAAACAGCACCCAGACATATCTGTCTCACCTGAGACATTGGTGTCATATCACTAGGATACTCCCCTAATGTCAGATAGGTGCAGGTCCCAGAGGTGGAATCTGCACTTATCTCCAGAACAGGACCCCTGAAGTGACCAGAGAGAAGCCGCGCGCGCTTGGCCACCCTCCATTCAGTTCCATAATGGCTCATACACACAAACAAATTATTCCCTGCATCTGATAAGCTTTTTTGTTGGTCGGATGCAGACCCATTCACTTCAATGGAGCCACAAAGCCCACTGTGTGTTGTCCACATCCGTATGTCCGTTCCGCGGCCCCGCAAAAATATTTGTGGACAAGAATCGGCATTTCTATCATGGAGAAGGGCATTCCAATCTGCAAAATGCAGAATACACAGGCCGGTATCTGGGTTTTGCGGATTCGCAAAAATGGATATGGTCGTGTGAATGAGCCCTAAGACTGCTGAAAATAGAGGACTTCTGGTTTGGCTATCTCTGGCAGTGCTCTCCATTCATTTCTATGGGACTACTAAAATAAAGGACTTAGGGCTCGTGCACACAACTGTTGGAGGTTTTATGGTCCGCAAATTGCGGATCTGCAAAACACGGATACCCGCTGTTTGTATACTGCAGAATGGCTGACCCCTAATAGAACAGTACTATCCTTGTCCGTAAAACGGACAATAATAGGACATGTTCTATAATTTTGCGGATGGCACACTCTGTGCGCTGTCTGCATCTTTTGCGCCCACTGAAGTGGAGCGGGAGCGGATTAGATACGGACCAAAAATACATATATGTGCGCATGAGCCCTGAGGGAGAGATCACATCACCATTATTTCTTCTTCGTTCTGATCTGTCAGAAGAACATAAAAATAAAGCCGACCGGATCTTGTGCATCTGGTAACCATCTGAGCTATTTCCGCCTGAGATACGTTTTTTTATTTAGATGGGGAAAAAAGTACTACATGCACGGATCACAAGAATGGAAAAATAATGGTGATGTGAACTCTCCCTTAGGGCGATTATCCATTCCGTTTTTTTTTTGCGGACTGTATACGGAACCATTCATTTCAATGGGTCCGCAGAAAAAACAAAGGTACTCCGTGTGCCTTCCGTTTCCGTATTTCCATTCCGCAAAAAGATAGAACACGTCCTTTTATTGTCCGCATCACAGACAAGGATAGGACTGTTCTATTAGGGGCCAGCTGTTCCGTTCTACAAAATACGGAATGCACATGGATGTTATCCGTATTTTTTGGTGGATCCGTTTTTTTGCGGACCGCAAAATACATACGGTCGTGTACATGAGCCCTAATAGTTCTCCATGCTGGATCCACTAAAGGCTTTGGCTTTAAAACAAAATGCATCAAAAACTACATGCGCATTTCAAGGCTTTGGGTAAATGCGTTACACGTGTCCGGTCAGACAAGGCCAGGTAATGAAACATCGGATAACTGCAATTACTGTGTGAGAGCACGCTCACACAATGTGACCTGACATTTACTCGCAGAACCAGTCAGGCTCGTTGTACTAGGCAATTATGTGATGGTGGACAGAACATCAGCTGATTTACATGACAGATATTCCATGAAATACCATGGAAGAGAATATAGGGTTACAGAGGGAAGGAAGCTCTGCCCTTCCTCTTCCTGGGAGCCCAGGATTATGTACTGAGTAATCTTTAGTGGAAATAGCTGGGAGCGTCACACTGTTTCTTCTGACTACATAACTTTATGAGACTATCACATAAAAAAAAGTGAAAACTGGTTTCCCATGCAATCTTTGGCCCCTTTCACACGAGCGGGAGACTCGCATGTCTCCCGCAACGCATCTACAGGGCTGGACTCGGCACGGACAGGGATCGCATAGCATTATATGCGATCCCTGTCAGTGCCTAGTCCAGCCCTGTAGATGCATTGCGGGAGACATGCGAGTCTCCCGCTCGTGTGAAAGGGGCCTTTCACCTATAACCAGTCTGAGGGTGCGATGCAGACAGTCAGAAAAATAGAGTTCATGCAGCAGCGCTGTCCTCAAACAAGTTCACCCATGATCCACAATCAAGAGAAGTTATAAAACATATCATTTTTATTTGCCAGAATTACAACACGTTTCAAAGGAAGGTCACCCATTCTCAAGTATAACAGCGTACATATGGAAGTCTAACATGAACTCTGCTATTACTGATTGTCTGCATGGAACCCTTCAGCCTTGCACTGCTGAGATCCAAGCAGCACAGCCGGTAAAGAATCATGGCTGCAGTTGGGAGATGAAGCAGAGTTCCCTCCTACACATTCTAAGATGGCTCCCACGACACAAATAATCCACTGCGGTTGTTGCTGCATTTCCGCGTATATTACATGTATTGCCACAGAGAGCCAGCAGATTTCACCCACCCCATTGCAAAGAGTGAAATCCACTGTATGCACCTTTTCCATTTTTTTTTTTTTTTTTTTACACACTGAGGATGAGAGAGAAATTCTGAAATCCTCCTTACCTTTGCTGGTAACCGTACAGTGCCATTTAATTAGCGCAGGGCAAAGGAGGGCAGCCTGGGTGAATTGAAAGGTATGTCCGGGTTCAGCTCTGAACCCGGACAACCCCTTAAAGGGGTTGTCTGCTTTTTATTATATTGATGACCTATCCTCAGGCTAGGTCATCAGCATCAGATCGTCAGGGGTCCAATAGCCCACACCCCTGCTGATCAGCTGATTGAAGCGAAGGCAGCACTCGTACAAGCAATGTTCTTGTCCGTTTACCTGCTTCCTGTAGACATGGTAGCAGTGAGCAGGTGTAATTACAACTCCACTGTCTCCATTCATTTCAATAGCATGGTCCCATCCTAGTCAAATAAAAGCCGACAACCTCTTTAAGAAGTCCATCAGACCAACAAGGGACTCCACATCTTACACATTTAAAGGGTTTCTGTCACCTCATTTGACCATATTAAACCAGATGACATTTGCAATGCGCAAATGTCATCTGATGTCTAATATGGGCTTTTTAAGCTTTGTGTTCCCGTTTTCTTAAAAAAAAAAAAAATCTACTTTTGTAATATGCAAATTACCTTTACTAGGTGCAAGGGGCGGTAACCATGCACCTAGTAGCACCGTTTCCCCCACCTTCTATTTGTCATCAGCGCTGATTGACAGGACCAGGCAGCTCACTATCTGCTGCTGGCCCTGTCAGAGCTGCAAATCCTGCGCCTGCGCCATGGGTCAGTCATTCGGAGCAGTAAGTGCCTGCGCCGGCTTCCTCATTGCGCCCGCACCGCCTTCTTTTCCGGCTGTAGTGTGACGTCATCGGCGCAGAGAGGAAGCCGGGAGCCAGCGGCACTCACTGTGCCTGCGCTGCATGATGGACCCACGGCGCAGGCGCAGGATTTGCAGCGCTGACAGGGCCAGCAGCAGATAGAGTGAGCTGCCTGGCCCTGTCAATCAGCTCTGACGACAAATAGAAGGTGGGGAAACCAGTGCTACTAGGTGCACGGTTACCGCCCCGCACCTAGTAAAGGTAATTTGCATATTACAAAAGTAGATTTTTTAAGGAACACAACGGGAACAGGAACACAAAGCTTAAAAAGATCATATTAGACATCAGGTGACATTTGCGCATTGCAAATGTCATCTGGTTTAATATGGTCAAATGAGGTGACAGAAACCCTTTAAGGCTGGTAGTCCTTAATCACACCATGATTAAATGGGTATTCCAGTTATATCAAGTTACCCCCTATCCAAAAGATGGGGAGGGGATAAATATTAGATAAATGTGGGGGTCCTACTGCAAGGACCCCCCTACTGATGACAAGGAGGGAGCGCTGTACTCCGCCATCTCCAGAACTCCCATAGAAAAGAGTGGGGCAGCTGTTTATTTCAGGGGGGATCCACGAGGTACAGGCCCGTTCTCATAATTTGGTGAGGTCCCCACCACTCTAATAGGGGATAACTTTATATAACCAGAATACATCTTTAAGGGCATTACCAGCCCGAAACATGAAGGTTGTGTCCTCCCATGTGGATGATCTTCTGATTCTTTTAATGAATGAACTTTTCCTCCTGGATCGTCCTTTACTTCCTTCCCAGATGAGCTCCCGGCGCCTCCTTCCGACCGGGGGAGAGCTGGATTTCTTCTCTATTCTACGTGATGTGGCCACAGAAGTCAGTCACCCTAATAAACAGACCAATAAGACACCATACAAAGCATTTCAATTTATTGAAAGTTTTCACTAAAGTGCAGGCTTGTGCAAGAAATATGGGCACAAAAGGAAGGTTTTGAAATGCAAAGTAGCATACCGACGAGTGTAAAATCTGCTCCGCGGCGGAGATCTCGTGGCGAGACTGGCCAGTATGCTAGACTGGTTACTGTATGTAAACGTTAACACTACAATTAGTGTAAATTATCCAGACATTCCACAAGGAATCAAATGACATGAGCAGAGGGGCTGATCTGCTCACATTCGCAGTTGCATACACCTCTTTGGACTGGAATAAAACAGTATGCTTTAAGTAGGAAATCCTTCACGTACGGTAGGTAGTCTTCCTCACAACACTACAAAGCATCGGCTCCGCAGTCAGGCCGAGGCTTGGCCATGTCAAAGATGGAAGACTAGAAGCATGCGGCTCAGAGTCCAGAACGGTATCACAAGTGTCCCTTAGGTTTCTGCCATCACTGAACCATGGCTGGAGGTCCTTCAGGGATCAAAGAGGCAAAAAAGGTTTTGAAAAACACCCAGGCTGTGGATACAAAGGAGTATGTCGGAAGAGCGGGATCAGCTGCGGGCTCGTGGACCACATCTTCTGCGGCTGGATCGTTCTCCTGCAGAGAAAGAAGACGACGAGTCAAGTCTTTATACATTAGGTGTAAAAATTAAGTAATTAAAGGGGGTTATTGGCACAGAAATGAATGTCAATCCTATATCCATATCCCAGCATCCCTGGAACAGGGGTCCGCTGACCTGATCATCCCCCCCCCCCCCCCCCGAGCCAGCACTTGGCTATTTTTGGCGGCCCCATAGAAAATGAATGGAAGATGGCTGTGCATGCACAGTGCACCCTCCTTCACTTTCTGGGCTCTATTCTCGATAGAGGTGCGAGACCTGCACCTATAAGACAATGGGGCATATCCTAGCGATATGCCCCTATTGTCTGTCATGAGACAACCCCTTTAAGATCGCTAGAGGTGGCTGGGTTTACAGAAACTCGAGCTTGCTATGCTGTTTCCATAAAACCAGCCGCCTCTCACAACCTGGGTGCATCTATCAGTAGTGTACAGTCGGAGAGCCTCGTTTTTAGGGATGTGGATAAGCCATAAGTGTCTGAGATGAGAATATCCCTTTAAAAGAGTTTTCTGAGATTTTAATACGGATGACCTTTCCTCTGGATAGGTCAGAGGTCATCAGTATCTAATAGCTGGGGGTCCGAAATCCGAGACCCGTGCCAATCAGTTGTTTTGAGAAAGCACCATTGTTTGCAGTAGAGCCGCTGCCTGCTCGCAGCTCACCAAGCACAGTGCAGTACATTGTATAGTGGATGTGCTTGGTATCTCAGCTTGACCCCATTCACTTCAATGGAGCTTAACTGCACCTAGGTCCACATGACTGATGAACATGTCACTAGGCGGGCCACTCAGACCACCCCTCAAGACCCGCCGGACATTACAACCCCGCCCCTGGCTCTGCTAAGCCATGCCCAACTCAGGTCACGCCCCCTCCCCTGCCTGCAGCCAACAGAGATTGAAAAAAAAAATCAAATGCAGAACGAACTTCGGGTTAGCTTACAGGGGGAGGAAGGGAGGGTGACTATCCCTGCAGGGTAGAGCATGAGCTGTTAAAAAGGACATCCCTGTGTCCGCCCAGGCCCTGCGCCGGGAGGGAGGACAGTGGGTCAGAAAGTCGGACTGTCTGGCCTAAAATCGGACCTCTGGCCTAGGAAAAGGTGAGAGAAGGGTGCGGCGCTACTGCATTCTCAACCAGCTGATCGGTGGGGGGGCCTGGGTGTCAGACCGCCACAGATGAGATGGTGATCTAACCAGAGAACAGGTCATAAGTATTAAAATCTCAGGAAAACCCTTTTAACGATAGATGCTGTAGATCCAAGCTCACCTGCAAGTTGTTGTTGGGATCCTGTTGATTTGGGAGAGGTTGTTGGGCAGGGGCTGCCACTTCTTGTGGGGGTCTCTGTCTGAAGGGAAACCATCCTGCTGTGTGACTAAAAGAGAAAGACATTCAATCAGCTCTAATCTGGGCTCTATATATTACATTTCACAGACTCTAGGACCTTGTTTTTGCACAGACTGGTGGATTATGTATAACAAAGCACGGCCTCTGGCCAATTCCGGCCCCTGGTAAGATTTCATTACACATATATATTTTAAAGGCCTATCCTCTGGATCAGCCATAAGTATCTGGTTGGTGGGGGGTGACCCCCATTCGATCAGCTGTTCTGCAGCAGCTTCAGCACTACACAGCTCCATCCCTTGTATAAGGGATGAAGCTGATTAGTGCACTGAAGTGAATGGGAGCAGCACATCAGTAACCAGCTCCGTCCACCACACAATGGACAGAGCTGTGTGGTCCCAGCACAGGATCTACTGCAGAACATCTGATTGGCAGGGGTGCAGGGTCTTGGACACATGCTCATCAGATGCACGGCCCATCAATCTCAAAGTAACAGAAAACCCCCTTGAAGTTTGTTATCCCAGAGCCAATCATAAGATAGAATGAAGAGGTGCTGGATGTCCACAGAGCACAGGATGGACTTGCACTGCAGTCCATGGCCTTTCAGACACTTAAGGAACCTCCATGACCACATCCCTACTCAATGAGAATATATTGTTTTCTATAGTTGGTGGCACACTGAACAGCACAGCACATCTTTAGTAAGAGTGTGCCAACACAAGACATGATACCCAAAGGAAGAAGACCTGCAACACCCAAAAAACATGAGCTGGAGAATATTTTTTAGGATGGTGTGAACATATGGTACTGGTTTGGTAATCTCTATAAAAATGCTTTGCCAGATAAGCCACACAAGATACTCACAGGTACATGAGGATCATGGCACCCAGGACCATCATGAATCGGCTCAGGCTGGAGTAGAAGTAGAGGATACTGAGGAAGATTGAGAAGCGGGCAGCTGTGTACACCCAGTCCAGCCAGTCTCTGTTTAAGTCGTCTTCTTCCTCAACCAGGCCTCCTTGAGCGTTCATACGCAGGTTCTGGTTGGCCACTGGATTGACTGGAGCAGGAGCTTCTGGATTGGGGGCCTGGTTGGCAGCTGGGAAAGGATGAGGCAAAGGGTCTGGAGCAGCAGGTGGAACAACTGGTATCTCCTGTCTTCTCTGGGAGGGAGAACTGGAGGCTGTAGCGGCGGCAGCAGCATAGCTAATGGACAAAAAAACGGAAGGGAGACGTTATATTTGTATAGAGGAGCATATGGCTGCCCTTCAAAGAAGAACGCTGAAGAAAAAGCAAACTTACTATTGCATATAGTACTGCCTGGCATACATCTGCTGCAGCCATAGGATCTGCTGAGGGCTGTATACGGAGTACGGGGAGAAAGCGGGGTTCACTCCATCAGACCTTAAGAGAAATAAAACCAATGTAATCTTGTGTAAGAGAATGTACGGTCGTACGTTAAAGTGCTCACTGGACGACTAGTAATGTGCGTCATGGGAGATCCCAGTACCTGGGTGTGTCTGTGTGTGTTGCCGGAGAACTCTGTGGGACATTCCTCTGTCTGACGCCATCTGTCTGCGAAGCAACGTTAGGTGCACTGGTTGTTCCTGCCGCAGGCTGTGGTTTGCTTTCTTGAGCCTGGAAAGAATTGCGCAGTCAATTAGAGAACTGTCCCAGCGACCACATCTCTCAACATGGCTTATGGATTTTACATGAAGAACTGGTGTAACTGGTGTCTGGGTATCTGAGCAGCTGACTATTGGCATTGTGTGTACAATGAGCATGTGCGTCCATAGACGTTTTAATTGTACAAAACTTCTGACGGCGCCAGAAAGGGGCATGGACAGTTGGTCTTAATGTACTGCTCCTGCAAGTGACACCAAAACATGCTGACTGCACCAGGCAGGGGCAATGAACAATTGGTCTTAACACATCCCTCCTGTAAGTGCCATAGCCAGCTGCTGACTGCGCAAGCAGGGGCCACGGATGGTTCGTCTAAACACACCACTCCCACAAGTGTTACCAAAAGCTGCTGACTGCGCAGGCAGGGGCCACGGATGGTTGGTCTGAACACGCCGCTCCCACAAGTGTTACCAAAAGCTGCTGACTGCGCAGGCAGGGGCCACGGATGGTTGGTCTGAACACGCCGCTCCCACAAGTGTTACCAGAAGCTGCTAACTGCGGCAGGCGGAGGCCATGGACTGAACGTACTGTTACAAGTGTCACTGAAAACTGCTGACTGGCCAGGCAGGGGTGACGGACAGTTGGTCTGAAAGTACTGCCCCATAAGTGCCACAAAGCTGGTTCCTCACCGAGTGATGGCTGAACTGGTCTCCTGGTTGGACACTACAGCTGTCAGAGCTGAGGGCCTATGAAGAAGCTCATTGTAGAGAGCACTTTAAGCACTTCAGCATGAGGGACACTTGCGAGAGCCTTCAGGACACTTACAGTACATTCAGACCAACCGTCCATGCCCCTGCCAGGTGCAGTCAGAAGTTTTGCACAGTGCTTATAAGTATATGCTGATTTTCCACAGTGGAACTAGGTGCAATAATTCCACTGTATACACCGTAGAAGCAAAAAATTGCTGATAAAACAAAAAGTGCTAGAAATTTCAGGATTAAATCAATGCCAAAACCCACATATACTGTAAATTCATGCAGATTCTTCACACCAAAATATGCCCTAACAATACCCTAAAGATTTTTTACCTTGCTGCCGCTGTTTAACCAGCTGTCACTGGTCCCTACCCAGCGCTGTTATCAGTTTTGCAGGGTCAAAACTGCTGACAGATACCCTTTGAAGTATACAGTTGACAACAGAAATATCCTTAAAAATGGGTTTTCATAAAACTTGTGTAAAAAAAACAAGGTTAATCTATAAAACTCTATAAAAAACTATACCTGATTCTGCAGAGAACTTCTAATGGAGCAAACAAGATGCAATACGTGGCGGGATTCCTGCAGAGAAAAAAAAAAAACCTAAGTATACAGCAGTCTAGTTGACAAAGCAAACAAACACTGCTCAAATAATGCTAAAATGGCCATGGACCAAACCACTGACCGGTCAGTAGATCGTTACCTTGGACAGGACCTCGTACAGTTTCAGGTGGTCCGGCAGCAGCTTTCCGGAGTAGATCAGCCTCTGCTCTTGTTCCATCTGCAGAGAGAAAGAACTGAGGTTAGCAATTTATCAAGAGACGGGTGAGCTTAAAGTTTTTTTCCCCACACCATAGACCATAATGAAATATCCACATGGTAGGCCTGAAAGGTGACTGACCCATCTTCAGGACCCCAGCCATTCAGAAGAACCGAGATCATCTAACCAATGATTATTCTCACTACGCCACCTAGCAGCAAGGAGGTCCTTGGCAAAAATCCCACTGACCCATGGCAACCACCAGACATGATTTTGTCCTTTGTTTTAACAATTCAGGACTTCTGAGGAGCCAAAAGTCTCCAACGGAGACAGTTGAGTGGGGGCCATTAAAGGTTTGTTAATTACGGCAGAGGACACTCCTTTAAATGTGCAAACGTCTTCATCTGATCATCCCTCAGGCTTAAGTCTGAGCTCCAGCGGATAAGGTTAGTGGAAAGTCTTGCATCATCCTAAAGCTCTGCAACCGCAGTGACCTCCTCCTCCAAGAGCTGACGCCATCCAGATCACAGGATCTACCGGCAAACTGAGGTCTATGAGGTCTACAAGACCCGTAGTCTCAGGGTTGACACCATCCATATGAGAGGATCTACCAGATCACCAGCATCAGGGCTGACACCATCCATATTAGAGGATCTACCAGCAGTCTGAGGTCTACCAGATCACCAGCATCAGGGCTGTCACCAACCATATCACAGGATCTACCAACAATCTAAGGTCTTATGAGGTCTACCTAATAAGACCTCAGGGCTGCCTCCAAAGTATGGATGGACATATCAGTGCTGCAACCATTCTTCTCTCGACTGCATATCCAATCCACTAAAGCAGCCCACTCCCCCCCCCCCCAAAGTGAAGGGAGAGCAGCGGTGCACGTGTGGCCACCTCTCCACCACCATTGGACTACCGTAAGAGTGGTGGCACATGCACTGCTGTTCTTTTCTTTTTGGGGGTCCCAGAGATGGATCCTACACCAATATGCCATCAATGTGCCAGATGGGAGTACCGCTTTAATCCCCCTGGCGCTGTGCTCGTAGGTGCCATGTAGGAGGTCCCCGTGCTCTCAGCTCCTCACCATTGCTTTACGCGACAGGTCCAGTAGTCTCCTGATGGGACAATACGGCTGTCACTCAAAGTAGAGGGGAGTGGTTGGTAAAGTGTTCAGCACAGAGAGTCCAGGACACTGAAGACAAGGGGAATGCCTCCATAATACTTAAAATCACTGCGCCTGGGGGATTAAAGGGGGTTTCCTGGGATGCCCCCTAGTGTGCCTCATTTCCCGATAGTGTCATACCTACTCTGTCTCCCATACCTTCTGCACCCGAACTTGTTACCCTCCAGACGGTCATGGCCAAGTCCAAGTGTTACTGCGGCCAGTGACTGTCTTCAGTGGTGACATGGTCTGGAGTGACATCATTGCTGAAGCCAGAAGAAAACCAGCCAGGGACCGAAAGATGGAGGAACAAGAGCCAGCAAGCAGGACCGAAGCATCAGGGAGAAGGCAAGTATGAATCTTTAGAGAAGCAATGCAGAATGGGGGGCCTTCCCTTAAACGTTGACATTCCCAGAAAATTCCTTTAAAAATTAGATATCTTGGTCACACCATCTGCATGACCATCACCTCCGGTATACTTGCACTGCTCCCCCTGTCGCCTATAAAGCACTGTCAGCAGTTTACAGGTTGTCCAAACTGCTGACAGCCTCCCTTTAAGAATAGCATTGGCATCTGGTGACTCATGTGCCCCTGTAAAAATGCCAGGGGGGACCCTGATGCTTTCTGTACATGAACCAGCATGACCAGCTTTGAAAACCCTATCCTCATATACTGGACTAGAATATCAGAAATCTGCCTAATCTGAACATGGTCAAGAAAAGCAGAGTCAAGAGGAGCAGTGGGGGGGGGGGGGGTCTATACGTTCGCTGAATTACAAGCAAAAATGCTTAACCACAACCATTAAATGGAAATAAAGTTTCATCAATGCGTAATAAATAGTTACTTATAACTTTCAAGATCTCCACTTGCTGTCAGTGAACAGGGCCCCTCTTGTTTACAGATCTCATGCAGAGGAATGCTACTTGTGTACAGTCCGGGCATTCCTCTGGGTGCAATCACGGAAAGCACTGTTTACACTGCACATATGTCAGAGGTAAGTGCTCCTGGAGGCCACCTACCCCGGAGATCAGCGGGATACAAGGGCTCTAGACCACAGGCAGTGGTGCTGGGCTCGCTGGGACCTATAGTTCCTCCATAGACATAACAGTATGATGCAATCAGAGGCCGAGCCCGTGGGGTTCAGTCCCGTTCTTACCGGATGTCCAGGCAACTCCCGCCGCAGCTGCGACTTCAGATCCCGGACGGTGAAGCTACGCTGGGCTTTCACCTCCCGCTCCTCCTGCTTTAAGCTAGGACTACGGATTAACAATGTCACTTCTCCGTCTGCCATCCCGGATCAAGAACACGCCACTTCCGGCCACACAGTCCCGAACAGGCAGTTTCCGCCGCACACACGACGAGCTCAAAGAGAGAGAGACAGTGAACGCGATGCCAACGCTTTCCGCCTTTTATAGCCACGCTCTGGTAACCAAAACAGTGTGTGGCTGGCGGGGATTGGCCGCTCTGAGGTCCCGTGGCCACACGTGTACCAACCAGCGCGGAGAGAGTTGACAGTAGGCGGGGCCTAGCTGATGCAAGAAAAAGAACAACGCAGAAAATTCCGGAGGGTAGTGCTGTGGGCGCATGCGCCGTTGGGCGGAGGGTCTGTTGAGCGGCCATGTTGGATTTGGTTATTTACAGTGTTCTGACCTCTAGAGAGCTGCAAGGAATGCAGAGCGCTTAGTTATTTTAGACTGCATAAATCAGGAGGAAGCTCTGCAGAGAAAGAATGTGGAAACTCCTCAAGCTTTAGTGCAACTGTAGAAAGTGTCCTAGAAATCAAGTTAAAAAGGGGTATTCCAGTTTACAGCATTTTGTTCTGTATAAATCAAACAGCTGATCAGCGGAGATGCTGGGAGTTGTACCTCTGTGGATCAGATACCAATGACCTATCCTGAGGATAGGCCATCAAAATCCTGGACAATGCCTTTAAATACTATACTGGAAAGCTATGAATCAGACTTGTTTTTTCAGCCCATCCCACAGCTGCTGGATCAGATTGAGATCTAGGGAGATTACAGGCACCTAGCTGTGGTTCACCTGACTTAAACATAGTTTTTCTTTTGTTGATCCGAGGCTCCGTTCCTGAGTTATACTTTTTTGTAATATGCAAATTAGGGCTTTGGTGCAATTAGGGCGTCACCGTTGCTTTTGTTGCACCCAAGCTCCAATCATTTCTGCGGCCAGCCAGTCTTTCTCTAGGGGCCAGGCAGTGGCAAAGCAGGGAGGAATTGGCCACAGAAAGGAGCTGAGCTTGGGTGCAACAAGAGCAATGGTGACGCCCTCATTGCACCAAAGGTCTAATGTGCATGTTAGGAAAAAGTATCATAACTCAGGAATGGAGCTTTGAATCAAGGAAAGAAGAACATCGTTTTAATCAGGTGAACCACAGCTATATCTATGCAAACAGCTGGATAGGGAGGTCGCTGGTGACAGATTCCCTTTAACCCCCATATGACCAAGCAGTAGACATTTATAGTGAGGGGTTATAACTTCCGCAATCTAGCATTAAGGCATACCTCCCAACTTTGTAAATGAAGAAAGAGGGACGCTTTGCGCGCCGCGGCAAATTTTTTCAGCACTAGGCCACGCCTCTAACTCCGCCCAAAACATAGCTATACACCTAATCCCACCCAGTCCCAAATAGTAAATATTACCGTTATGTGTCCCCATTAATATGCCCAGCTGTGTCCCCAGTAATATGCCCAGCTGTGCCCCTCAGTAATATGCCCACATTGTGACCCCAGTAATGTGTTGGGGCCCTGTAATATGCCCACATTGTGCCCCCTCAGTAATAAGTTGTGCCACCAGTAAAATGCCCACATTTTGCCCCACAGGAATATGTTGTGCCCCGAGTAACATGCCCACATTGTGCTCCCCAGTATTGTTGTGCCCCCCCAGTAATATGCCCACATTGTGCCCTGCAGTATTGTTGTGCCCCCCCAGTAATATGCCCACATTGTGCCACTTGCAGAAAGTTAAAAAAAAATAAACACCTTTACTTACCTTCTTCCTAGCAGCATCTTGTATTAGCAGCAAGGCATCGGCTCCTCTGGTTTGTGTAGGGGGCGGGGCCAAGGCTGACTGTCGGCAGGCTCCGCCCCCCATCCAGACCAGAGGTATGGAGAGCGTGCAGGGGGAACAGAGGGATGATGAATCAGGCAGCCGAGCTTGCTGTCTTCTTCATAATATAGGCAACTGTCTGTGCGTCCTATGGATGCAGGGACAGCTGCCAGAAAGCGGGACATTCCACCCCCGTACCGGGACTGCGGGACAGCCACTGCAATCTGGGACTGTCCCGCGAAATCCGGGACGGTTGGAAGGTATGTTAAGGGGTTCAAATGTATTGCCAAAATTCAGCAGTATCGTGCTTGACCTTGGCCAATATCAGCATGCCTGGCGAGAGCCCCCAGATCTCCTCCGGTGCACCCAGCAGCATCAAGGACATAACTGATACTGATGTCTACAGGGTCCACATGCCTACCTCTCGATTAGCTGTTGTTGGTTATAAACGTTCCGCCTATGAGACCTCTTCCTTATCTGATAGCCAGGAACACCCCATATATGCCACATGCCAGCGATTTACACTTCACCCTATTGTAACTTCTGCTCGCGCATTAAAGGGTTTCTGTCATCAGGATTTACCATAGTAAACCGAGTGTCATTTGCAATGTGCAAATGACACCTGATGACAGAGCTGTATTTTTTATACTGCTCAGTAAAGTAGTTTTTGTGAAAATTCCGTTTTTATAATATGTAAATTACCTCCCCTAGGTGCAGTAGGCGTGAACCCTGCACCTAGTAGCGGCCGTCATTCCTCCTCCGAACCCTCCTCCGTAGCGTTGAGTGACAGGGCCAGGCAGCCAGCTCTTTCGTCTCCCGACACTGTTCGAGTTCCAAATCCCGCGCCTGCGCACTGCGATCAGGAATCCGCGCATGCGCGTTGAGCCGCCGGCCGCCCGGCTCCCGGCTTCCTCAATGCGCCCGCATTGCTGATCGCAATGCGCAGGCGCGGGATTTGGAACTCGAACAGGGCCGGGAGCCGAAAGAGCTGGCCGCCTGGCCCTGTCAATCAACGCTACGGAGGAGGGTTCGGAGGAGGAATGACGGCCGCTACTAGGTGCAGGGTTCACGCCTACTGCACCTAGGGGAGGTAATTTACATATTATAAAAACGGAATTTTCACAAAAACTACTTTACTGAGCAGTATAAAAAATACATATCTGTCATCAGGTGTCATTTGCACATTGCAAATGACACTCGGTTTACTATGGTAAATCCTGATGACAGAAACCCTTTAAGGGCTCATGCACACGACAGTATTCGCTTTGCGGTGTGCTAATCACGGATCCACAAAATATGGATGCGGTCCATTTTTTAGTGGCCCCCATTGGCTTCAATGGATCCATGGTCAGCATTCTGTGGGTATATTTTTTTTGCGGAACGGACATACGGATGCAGAAATCAGACGTATTATCCATATGCTTTCTGCTTCCGCAAAAAGAATATGGGGCACATTTAATTTAGACCGCATTTTAGACGCCGGTCTTAATAAAGCCCCATAGCTGGCGGTGGATCCGCCGGAGTTATGGAAATGTGCCGGCCTCTACTTAACTTCAGTGCATCCCGCACCGCTTCTAAATGTGAGATCATGTGGACAAACAATCGCTCCCTGATCAGTGAGCCTTAGGTGCTCATGTCCCTGTCACCACTTCACTGGCTGATTGGTATGTGTTGAGTAGACACGACTGCATCAGCTATGTAAAGTACTGACCCACATCCATATGTTAGCCCGTCCCCTCCATTGTTTAGACAGAGGCAATGGCTCTGCTATTCAAGCTCATCCCATTCACATGATTGGTCCCTTCATTGCGCTGATCGCCTGGGATTCCCAAAGGCAGGAGAACCCCTTTAAAGTAACAAAAACTTACACCAGATATGAGAAATGATGCGTCCTTCAAATTTCACAATGCTGGAAAGTACCGTGGTATTCAAAATGCACACGTACATCAAGGTTGTATGGAGAACCATGGAGATGTATGTTCTACACGTGACGCCATATGGTGCTGTATTAAAGAGGTATTCTCCCCTAGATGCCGTGGTTCCAGGGGAGAACACCTCCTATAGCAACCAATGGTACGTGGCAAACCTCGACATATCTTCATGTGAAATAGGAGTGTGTATGAACCCACAGCATCCACAGTCAGCTCTCATGCGCGGCACAAGTGATAGTGATATCTGTCAGCAGATTTATACCTATGACACTGGCTGACCTGTTACATGTTCACTTGGCAGCTGAAGACATCTGTGTTGGTCCATTGTTCATATGTGCCTGCATTGCTGAAAATGATGTTTTAATATATGCAAATGAGCCTCTAGGAGCAACGAGGGCGTTGCCATTACACCTAGAGGCTCTGCTCTCTTTGCAACTGCTGAGCCCCCTGCACTTTGATTGACAGGGCTAGGCATGATCACGTTTACACTGCCTGGTCCTGTCAATGAAAGTGGAGAGGATACAGCATGTGCAGTCTCTAGGTGTAACGGCAACGCCCCCGTTGCTCCTAGAGGCTCATTTGCAAACATCAATTTTTCTCAGCAATGCCGACACGGGACCAACACAGATGTCTTTAGATGCCAAGTGCACATGTAACAGGTCAAACAGTGTATTAGGTACAAAACTGCCGACAGAGGCTCTTTAATACCACATTGCCACTGCAGGAGAAATACCTGGTTGGCTGGGACTTGCAGAATGAACTTTTTGATAACATATGCATTGTATATAGGAGATAACTGTAGACCTAAAAATAAAAAAAGAAGCCATTGCGTGGATTTGGCATCTGATTTCACTAGCAGGTGCTGACGACAGTTATGTAAAGTATTGCAGAGCCGTCTCCTGAGAGTCCCCTGAGAGATTGCATAGTGCAAGAGGCGGCACAGCGATTACACCTCACATACAAACAACAGCTCCAAGTGCAGGAATGGGCGAGACCGAGGAAGTCAAGATAACGGAGCAGCAGGGCGAGCGCAGGCGCTTTCTGCTGACCTTTATGTATATGACATATAGCAACACAGGGAATGTTTCATTTGAGCTATGTCATGAGTTATGTAGCGAGTGCACCTTGTTCTCTTCTCATACAACCTGTGGTCACACTAGCATTTCAAGTATACCCTTGCCTCTTCAGACCTTCTGACCTTTATTACTAAGGGGGTTATCCCATGACTAATGTAAAAAATGAAAATCAGACATCATATAGTACATGGTAATCTCTTTCTAACAAAGCTAGAACCAGCCCTGTACCTCACATGGATCCAGAAATCTCCTCATACATTGCTCTGCTAGATTTATATAAAGCTGACAACTCAATGGGAGTGTCTTTTCTGCTGCAGCTAAGGGGGCGTGCCCATGCTCTCCCTATCACAGCTCAGGGGGCGTGCCCATGCTCTCCCTATCAAAGCTCAGGAGGCGTGTCCATGCTCTCCCTATCACAGCTTAGGAGGCAGTTGAAGGATGAAACTGAGCATGTGCGGCCATCTCAGTGAGCAGGTCAAGGAATTAAGAACCATGTTCTGTCCGCATCCGTAGTTCGGTTCCGCTGCCCCTCAAAAAAGATAGAGCATATCCGCAGCCACGGACTAGAATAGGCATGTCTATCATAGTGCTGGCAGTGTGCAAACCGCAAAATGTGGAACGCACGGGCTGGTTGTCTGAATGGACCCTAATAATGTGGAATCTCCAGGACCACACTAAACGTGACAGGATTCAGGACAAGAAGTGTTGTCATGAGATCTGCAGAGCACTTCAAGTGCTAATAACTCGCCCATAGATGTGAGAAGACCGTAAAATGGCTGCCTCCTCTAAAACGTCACATGTCCACATTAACCCTTCATTCGAGCCTTTTCACATTTGAGTTAGCACAAACAACAGGTGAGTTATGTATTTTGCAGCTTCTTGTGACTGCAGATGTTCTGGCTGAATGACTTGTTTCATTTGTGGTATTTTTGCTCTTGATGCGAAACTTCCCCCAAAAATCAACATCCGCCACGTAATGAAAACTGCTCATGAAAAGCCAAGACATATGTATTCAATTTATTTTCCATATTTAAAAAAGTTCTCTGTATTTTATTTTTTTTTATTTTTTTTTGGGGGGGGGGTTAGGGAGGGGGTATATAATGATCACCAGCAGTATTCTGTAATTTGTGTCATCCATACATTTCAAACCCTTTCATTATGGGCACCTGGACCATGTGATAACAAGCTGACTACCGGTCCAGAACTTGCTCTCCTGTGTAGACAAGATGTCAGTCTCTCCTGTGTGAATGATTTCCTGTGAACTACAAGATTATATCATCAGCGATCAAATGCCCCCTGGCGGCTGTGAAACCCTTCCCAACCCTAGTCTACCCTCTTTCTTTATCTGTATGTCCCTCCATGCAGGAGTGCAATGATATAGTGGTCCCTACAATTTCTATACTATCTGTGTGCAGGAACTCCGGTGTATTTCGATGAGATGCAGCTTCCCTTCTCCCCCTGCCTCCTAGGGAGAAACCTATCACAAGCAGGAGGCAGGAGAGACGGGCTGAAGCTGAATCACACAGGACACACCGAGACTCTGCTCTGTGATAGTAGTTCTATATCACTGATCGATCACTGACTTCCTTTAGTGTGAAACCCCTCTGTGTCTGCCAAGCCAGAGGCATGATGGGAAATGTAGGCTGATTAGGGGAATCGTAACTGAGGGGAAGAAGGTATCAATATGTAGCAAGTAAACCCCATACATTATTACTTCCTAGGGTCTGTATGCACAGACTCAGATTGGGTCACTGTAACTAGTGGGGTACCACAGGGGTCAGTATTGTCCCTATTCTCTTCAGTATATGTATTAATGATCTTGTAGATGGCTTGCACAGTAAAATATCATTTTTTGCAGATGACACTAAACTGTGTAAAGTAATTAACACAGAAGAGGACACTACACTGCTACAGAGGGACCTGGATAGACTGGAGGCTTGGGCAGAGAAGTGGCAGATGAGGTTTAACACTGACAAATGTAAGGTTATGCATATGGGAAGGAATAATTCAAGTCACCAGTACATACTAAATTGTAAAACACTGGGTAACACTGACATGGAAAAGGACCTAGGAATTTTAGTGAACAGCAAACTAAGCTGTAGAAACCAGTGTCAGACAGCTGCTGCCAAGGCCAATAAGATAATGGGTTGCATCAAAAGAGGCATAGATGCCCGTGATGAGAACATAGTCCTGCCACTTTACAAATCACTAGTCGGACCACATATGGAGGACTGTGTACAGTTCTGGGCTCCTGTGAACAAGGCAGACATAGCAGAGCTGGGGAGGGTTCAGAGGAGGGCAACTAAAGTAATAACTGGAATGGGTGGACTACAGTACCCAGAAAAATTATGAAAATTAGGGTTATTCACTTTAGAAAAAAGACGACTGAGGGGAGATGTAATAACTATGTATAAATATATCAGGGGTCAGTACAGAGATCTCTCCCATCATCTATTTATCCCCAGGACTGTGACTGTGATGAGGGGACATCCTCTGCGTCTGGAGGAAAGAAGGTTTGTTCATAAACATAGAAGAGGATTCTTTACGGTAAGAGCAGTGAGACTGTGGAAGTCTCTGCCTGAGGAGGTGGTGATGGTAAGTTCACTAAAAGAGTTCAAGAGGGGCCTGGATGTATTTCTGGAGGGTAATAATATTACAGGTTATAGTTACTATAGAGGGGTCGTTGATCCAGGGAGTTATTCTGATGCCTGACTGGAGTCGGGAAGGAATTTTTTCCCCTAAAGTGGGGAAAATTGGCTTCTACCTCACAGGGATTTTTTGCCTTCCTCTGGATCAACTTATAGGAAAACAGGAAGAACTGGATGGACAGATGTCTTTTTTGGCCTTATAAACTATATTATTATGTAAAATATATCCAGATCCAGACCTATACTAAAAATATAGGAGGAGATTTATAATTCCCTGTGCGCCTGAAAAGTGGCATTAAAAAGTCGCAAGTGCGACTTAAAAAATTGTCGCATCTGCCACTTTTCACCGTCTTTGCCACTTTTATGAAAGGGGGAGTGGCAAGGGCAGGGAATGTGGCATGGCCAGCCCCCGCGACAAATTTATCTTCACATATGCCAGTTTTCAGACGTAAATGAAGCTAGAAATCTACGGCAGCTCTGATCTGTCTTAGATTTCTGGTTAGGCGTACAGACTGCAGGAGAATGCGCCTAATTTATGACAAGGTGTGTTCCTTGTCATAAATTAGGCTCATTCTCCAGCAGGGCAGCGGATATCAAGACCGGCACAAAAAGCGCCAGTCCTGATAAATCTCCCCCATTGCCTTGTGTTTTTTATTCTTTTAGGTATAAGTTTGCATAGAATATTCTGTATTATGCTGTTCTGAAGAAAACATTAATGTTCCGTACTCCATATTACTAAGTGATTGCCAACGTTTCCACCTTTGGGAACCGCCTCTGTACAAATAGCTTGTATGATTAGTTTTCTTATTCTGGACCAATAGTCTTTAAATAGCCATTCCCTAATGGAGTGTTATAATCAGAAACACTTTTAGTCATGGGAGTACGCCAACAATCTCCTTGCAGAATGCAGGCTGCTGCTCACAACAGACTCCGCTTGTTGTGGTTTAAATCAGTCAGAAGAGCTAAGACAATGGGCAAATATCCACAGCCCTGCAAGGTATTGGAGATTGGTGCACTTCATATTAAAGGGGTTGTCCATTTTTGTAAAAGCAGGGATGCTATTGGAATAATAATTAAAAAAAATAAAAACTATACTATACTCACCATCCTGATCCCCCGCTGGACTTTGTTTTCCTACTTCAGAGGTCCTGGTGCGATATATGGCATCTCATCACTGTAGCCAAGACATGACAGATATGAGTGGCAGGGCTGGAGGAGGTTCAGGATGTTTTTGGGATGTTTTTTTTTCTTTAATTCTAATAGATCCCTGCCTTTTTATTATTAACTCAGACCACCCCTTTAAGGCGTACCTCCCTCCTTGTATACCACACTATCACTCTTATACTTCCAGTTCTGAGAGATTTATGTTTGTGCCTTGGGGACAGGAGACAGTGCAGTACAAGGAGTTCTCATTGTGTAATCCCTGACTGCAGGGGCGTAGCTATAGGGGGTGCAGAGGTAGCAGTCACTACCGGGCCCAGGAGCCTGAGGGGGCCCAAAGACCCTTGTGCCACATAAGAAGACACACAGAGCACTAAGGCAAGGGGGGCCCAAGCTGAACTCGTGCACCAGGGCCCATGAGCCTTTAGCTACGCCCCTGCCTGACTGGTCTGATGAAAGTCTCATCAGGACATAATTGAGCAGTAGTTAAGCTGACACGTTCTGAGGACCTCATGTAGGTTCCTTGATCCCATCCTGGGACATTGCAGTTTTAGGTGGCAGCAAACTTTAGACCGCTCAGCCGACAGCTATACCTACAGACCCCCGCACACACATGCACACTTGGTGTGCATGTGTTCTGAGTTTGGATAGGGGAGCAAGTCACTGCTAGTCACCTCTGGGCGTGGCTTATCTCCTCTGAAGACACAAGGATCGGGCATGCTGAAATCCATCCTCTCAGGTTTAGACGATATTAATCTAATGCAGGGATGCCCAACCTGAGGTCCTCCAGCTGTTGCAAAACTACAATTCCCAGCATGCCCGTAAAGCCTACGGCCATCAGCCTACAGCCGAGCATGATGGGAGCTGTAGTTTTACAACAGCTGGAGGGCCGCAGGTTGAGCATCCCTGATCTAATGTGAATGACCATGTCTTATGTCCCATGTTTGCACACATTTGCCCACATACCCCTTTGCATTTGCTCTGCATTGCAGGCCACAGGAGATATGGAATATCTGACCATGCATATCACAGCTGCAAATGGGGGACACAAGGTGCCGGAGGACCCCCACTTATCTCATATTGACTCCCTGATTGGCACCCTGAGGATAGGCCATCAATATGAAAGTTCTGGACAACCCCTTTAATGCAGATGTATGTTACAGGGGTTTTGCCATAACATACAATGGGGGCATATCGATATGCCCCCATTGTCTGATAGGTGCGGGTTCTATCTCTGGGACCCACACCTACACAGAGAACGGAGCGGGGAAAGTAGCGGAGGGTGCACTGTGCACGCACAGCTGCCCTCCTTTCATTTCTATGGGGCCGCCGAAAAATAGCCGAGCGCTGGCTATTTCCGTTGGCCCCATAGAAAGGAATGGGAGCAGGGGCCGCACATGCACAGTGCACTCCCATTCACTTGTATGGTAGCAACGGGGAGCAGCCACAACTCTCCCAGCTCCATTCTCATTGTAGGTGCGGATAGGTGGGACCTGCACCTATCAGACACTGGGGGCATATCCTAGCGATATGCCCCCATTGTCTGTGATGGAAATACAAAGTCATTCAAAGTTGAATAACACCAGATCCTTTAGTTCTGATACTTTTGTATCTAATATATTGTATGTAAGAAAACAAAAAATTATAACTGTAATAAATATTTTATTCATATATATCTATTCCAGATATTGACTTTTGATCATAGCAGTAAAAATAAAAGAAATGGGAAAATGATTATGCTAACATAGGTTAAAAATCTAAAAATGCATGGATTAGTTGATAGGAGCATGTCAAAAGAAACACAAAGTATGAAATTATAGAAAAGTACCTGGATGGGGACAAATGCAAATTGGGAAGAGTCATTCTAGTAGGTTATATGTGTCCTATACATAATATGACCCTAAAAATAAAAAGACGTGTAGCCAGCTTAAAGGAAATGTCCAACATTTTTTTTATTACAATTAGTTAAAGTGCTAGATATATCTTTATAATGATCAATATCTTTTTCTTATACAGAGCTCTAAATCTGTGGCACAGGCATAGATATAAAATATACCATGCTTGCTACCCACAGTCACCACTAGGGGGACCTTACTGCATACAGCTATTCATTGAACTCCATGATAACACAGTATACTTTGAGCTCATATGTGCCCTCTGGTGGTGGCTAAAGGTATAGACAGATTGTTATCTACCTACAGTGTCGGATAACTTTTCAGAATAACCTGCTATATTTATATGCATGAGTGAAAACACTATATCTGATCATTATTATATGACTTGTACCTGGCATTTTTGCAGTTTTCTCCACTGTATTCTACATCTCTTAATTCTCTGTTTCGGAGCTAGTAGATGGAGACTACCTGTAATGATGTCTGCCCTTGAAATATACACGATAACAGCAGATTCTCTACTCTAACCCACTTAGAATCACTATATAGGACATTATTAAGTACTGAGCAGTAGTGACGTGAATAAAACACTTGGAGTGAGATATAACTCTATTAGCTGACGAATCATGCCTGTGTCTCTCGGTCTCACTCTGCCCACTCTTCCGCACAAACACAATTTCCTGGTGTGTTTTATTTCTGTCCTTTTGCCTTTTTTTCAAATTGCGGTGTTTTTGTTTTTTTTTTTCAAGCATTTTTCATTGCTTTCTCTATAGGGAAAAATAGTCTAACAAAAAACCACAAGTAAAATGTTGTGTGACTATAAAATGCCAATCCTGTTTTAAAAAATCCATAAATTTCATGGTGTTTTTAGAAGCCAAAAGCCCACCCTCTAAAAAAAACACTGATCACTGCTTCCTCTCCATAGACTTCTATGGCATGATGTAATCTGATCCTTCAGTGAGCAGGCAGCCCATCTTGGTCTCACAAGACAGATTTAACACGGGAAGAATGTCAGATTAGGAAAAGGTGGGGGAAGTTGGTAACTGGAGAACAAGGCATTTTGTCTGATAAGATATATTACAAAGTTTCTTATATTCAACTGTACTACTGATTTATGCAAAGTTGTATGAAAAGTTTAGTGACTATGTCTAGCACTGGATTTTGAACAATAGAGCTAAACGCAATTTATTGTGTATATGAGAGCTAAAGTAGATATGACCAGACAATAGCTACTCGTACTTATGATCCTACCAGCTTTGATGGTATGTACAGATGAATGAATGTATACAGGAGCCTCCAATCTGTCCCCTTATGGCAGATATTAGGGCAAAGGAGTATTTTCTGTAATGTCGGGAGATAAGCCGCTGTCATAAGAGTCTGGCAGCAGCGTGTGTCCCTTTCCCCTATCTAATAAACATCCATGTTCAGCCAAAATTAGTGGTAAAGCTGTCTTCCATCAACACTCTCATCTATGTCCTCAGCTAGTGGTGTCAATACTTAGGTGAATGTTATCTGACAACTAAGGCTCTACTCAAAACCACTGGGTTGTCACCAGCAGGTCATCTCCACACACTCACTGCTTGGTTCCGATTAGGCTATGTTCACACTGCTGTTGGTGGCTCATATGACGGATCATACTTTCATTTATGAACATGTGTGTCACCGAGGGATAATGATATTCGGAGTTTAGAAGTAAATAGATATGAGAAATAGTATAAAATATAAATTATTACAAAATCAAAAAGTTTTCAACAATTGTCTAGTCTCAGGATACACTTTATGTACATTATTATTAAAAGGATAGTCACCACTTAAAGGGATTTAAAAATGCTAAAAAAATTTTGCAAAATAAAACATTATGTAATATATACTTACATCTGGTTGTCCCTCTATAGCAGGGATTAACAACCTTCTGCACTCCAGCTGCTGTAAAACTACAACTCCCATAATGCACACTTGCTTGGCTGTTATTCTAACTCCCCTAGAAGTGACAGGAGGATTCTGGGAGTTTTAGTTTCAGAACAACTAGTGTGCCTGAGGTGGCTGATCCCTGCTCTATAGCGATGACCTGTCAGATGACTGCAGCCATTTACTGTGGGAGACCACCCACAGGGACTAGAGCGTAGCATATTTGGCAATTTTGAGACCAAACATGTTTAATTCCCAACTAAAGTGAGTATGTAAGTAGTTTTGACCACAGCACTAGGTAGGGTCTGGGAACAGCGGTAGAAACCATACAAACATAATTTTCTGGAGCTTTTCTCATCAGAAGTAGTGTGAATATGCAGTTTTATTCTGTCAGGTTTTTCTCCTGCAAATTTCATTGATTTCTCTATAGGGAAATAAAGTCTAAAAAAAACCCCACAAGTAAAATGTTATAAAATGCTCTGCTCTGCTCTGATGAGGGGCAATCACCCTGAAACAGCTCTCTGCAGATGAGATGCTGGCTTATTTAATATCCGAGTCATGTCTCAAGGCCTATTTAAAGGGTTGAACATTAACTTATAGGATAGCTGCCTTACATCTGGTGGCATCAGAGGCAGAACTTGTTAAGATATTATTTGCATCCCTTTTCTTCCCCGAATTCCAGAGGAGCATGAATGGCCTATAAGTCTCCTCACGCCGATTAAGGGCCCTTTACACGACGGTATGCCCTCCGAGACATACGGTCTGTGAGCGGGCCATATGTCCCGGAGCGGCATTGATCGCACTCAGGGGAGCGCACAGCATCGTTGATTACAATGATGCTGTGCATGTCGGGCCGCCCGCGGGACTATTGTCCCGCATTTATATGATTTTATGAGTGCGGGACAATAGTCCTGCGGGCGTCCCGAAGTGCACAGCATCATTGTAATCAATGCCGGAGGTCATACGGTCATGTGAAAGGGCCCTAAGGCTCTCTCTCCCCAAGGAGAGATAGTACCCCCCCAATCCTGTAAAAAAAATCCAAAAATGTCATGGTGTTTTTTACAAGCCAAAAAGCCCCCCTCCCAAAACAAAACAAAAATAACGTAGTGTTGCAAAACCCCAAGAGATAATATTATATTATATATTTTAAGAGATAATATTAAATGAGTAGTTTACGTTATTAAAAAAAAGGCACAACCAAAGCAGCATTTGTAATAAAATAATGAAAGAATATAAACTCACCTATTTCATCACCTGCTGCTCCAGTCCTCCCTGTAGCTGCAACCAGGACGTCATCTTCTTGGCTGCAGCAGCAACACGCTCAGATACCGCTGGCCTCAGTGGTATACGGTACATGACCACTGAGGTTAGCGGTTGGCTGCAGTGGTCATGTGAAGTATACAGGCATGCCATTGATACAGCCAAACAAACATAGCATCGGAGCAGCAGCACTGGAAGCAGGGGAGTGAGGTTATATGTTATTTTATCACAAATTCTGCCTTGACCCGAACAACCTCTTCCACGGGTGGTGGAAGATAAATGCCCTCATGGACATAACCAAGTATCGTAAAACTATACGTTGATAGGATTTTTGGATATCGGCTCTACTGCAGCCACTACTTGGCCTTATCATAGGAAAGATTTTAAAATGACTATAGCTTCTCCGCCATCTTGTTAAAAATATACTAAGGTGCAAGCACCTCTTTGCAGTGCTATTTTTGGGGTGAGGCAATTGCTCAAGACTATATAGCAATTTCGTGGGCACTATATGGTAGCATTAATTAAAGTGTAACTGTCATTCTTTTTTTTATTTGTGTAATGTGTAGGGGCAGCGATACTGACCATTTTTGTAATATACTTTAATTACTGAAATCGTACATTTCTATAAGAAAAATAGCTGTAAAGTGGCCCATTTTGAGCCTTAGTAACGCTCCTCTGTCTTCTGTTTACATAACACAGTCAGTGTTGAGCAAGTCTCCACTGTTATGTAAACAGAAGACAGAGGAGCGTTGCTAAGGCTCAAAATGGGCCACTTTACAGCTATTTTTCTAATAGAAAAGTACGATTTCAGTAATTAAAGTATATTACAAAAATGGTCAGTATCACTGCCCCTATACATTACACAAATAAAAAAAAGAATGACAGTTACACTTTAAGTTATGTATGGCTATTTGGGAGATGAATGACTATGTGAGCACTGTATTTGCAAGTAGTATAACTGCCCCAAAATGGCAAGGGAGTCTCTACTTTGCTTGTTGCCCAGGCCCCCATTTACTATAAAATAAATAGTCTGCTATAAAAGTAAAAAAAGGGGGTCTGCTAGTATTGTATGGTCAGTTTATCTTTTACATCTAGTGTTCATTTCATGTGCATAGTATTACTTTTCATTTATTATATATTTGTTATAGTTTTTATACATTTTATACTTTCTTTTCTCATCACAGACTTTTAGTGTAACCATTTTAAAAGAGATGCCTACTAATTACAACCAGATACTTCTACACTGTACATATTCCTTTTTTTCTAACCTGTTTTTATTTCCTGATGGTAGATTTCTTTAGTCAGTTTTCTGCACATTGTTATGGTGGCGGCCATCTTGCCTGAGCTGCTGTTAACAGCATTTAGACACCTCCTTTACATTAGCCACATGGACCATAGGTAGAATAGGCTGGAGATGTTCATTGACTTCTAGCCATGTGTCTGTGACCTGTGCAGTGGTCATTGTGGAGGGAGGGGGAGTAGATAAGCTGTGATCACCATCATCTCTTGTAAATGGTGGTCCCTGCGCTATCTATACATAGGTGTTATCTGGCATTGTAATCCTGCCTGTGGTGATAATGAGATGACTGCTGAAGAGTGATCTCTACAGGCTTGCAGGATTTTAGGATCTTTTTTCAAATATAGATAGTGACATGGAAAATGTAAAAAATGTTGAACATAAAACATTCATTTAAACAGAAATATCTAGTATGCAGGTACAGGGGCAGGTAGAGGCCAAGAACAATGGAAGCCGTTAGTTGTAGGCAATTGCTTATCTTCCAGCAGCTCTGATCTTCCTCTGCTCGTGTGTCTGGTATGGGACCTCTTCTTACTGGCAGTACATGGTTAGGACATTCTTCTGGTTTCCTCTAACTAGAAGAACTGGTGGTCTCAGGTCTTGTGACAGGGTCTCCAGCCAGGCCATGTATAGAGAACTGGGACATTTACCTTTTCTGGCAATGGGCATTGTTCTAGTAAAAGAGGAAAAAAAAGACAATATGTTACGCCTCTGTCAAATAGTAAAGAAATAGATACAGTTTAATTTGTACAATATGACAAAACCCCGGCTATCCCCACAGTGTTACCCTCAGTTTGCAGGACACGTCCAGCACCTCCCTGCTGTGAGATAGCCTTCTGGTTCTAAGGGGGATTTATTATTTCATCTACCATAAAAAGTCACAAATTTTGGCACAATTGTGAAAAAATTGTAATTTCGTGCTGCTCTTAGCACCAGTTATGTTCTTTAAGTGTACGCCAGATTCATCACCTGCGACTTTTTACATAGTCTCAAAAAAGGAGCCAAGTACCTTCCTAGGTGACAATGAATGACACACAGATGCCTGCTTGTAGTTATATTTGATTCCTTATTCATTTGCGATGTCTTCTTGTCAGTTTTCTAGCAACTGTTGGATATTTTCTCCATATGGAATGACCCTTCAACAAAGTCAGCTCCAAATCTCTACTGCAGGACCTTTGGGCCCATTATTGTGAGAGCATGGGCTTAAAGGGTTATCCAACCCCTATAATGACCCTCTCAATGCACATGCCCCTCATATAGGTTTTACTTACCCCACTCCCCAGCACCTGGAGCGCTTCTGATGCCCACACAGCCGCCGCTGCATCTTCCCATGGCACGGATCAAAACGTATGGGGGCGGAAGCCAATAGCAGTCCATGACAGGGACAAGCCTCCCTAGCGTCGCAGCCTGCTATTGGCTTCTTCTCCCATTGCCGGATGTTATGATCTGATGAGGAGATGCAGCGGCGGCCGTGCTGGCATCAGGAGCTCCGCAGGTGCCAGGGAGCGGGGTAAGTATAACCTATATCAGGGGCCCGGCTATTAAGGGGGTCATTATAGGGGATGGGTTATGGGGTAAAGGCTGTGCTCACTTTGCATTTAGCCCTCTGCTCAGTTTTCTATCGGGGCTATACGTTTTAATACCCAAAACACAGTTTTCAATGGTATACCGTGACCTGTACATTCAAATGGAGTCCAAAGGATTCACCTTTTATGGCGGAAAGAAAAGCATGGCAGACTGCGCTATTCTATCAAAAAAGACAAACAAGACAACAAACGGAAATCAGGTCAAATGGAGTCCAAAGATGAGCCCTTTGGACTCCGTTTGACCCATTAAAGTGAATTCACCCATCATGGTATTTATTTGGGTACGGAGTGTATATTCCAGACGGGAAGCCCAGCGGAGAGCTAAAATGCAATGTGAAATCCTCGGCTTTTCCATGCAGAATATGTAGCATGCTACTCATCTCTCTGGAAGTTTTTCCCATGGTGTGAATGAAATCCCACACAGAAATTCAATGTGAACGGGGTTGAGGAAACCCCATTCACATGCATGGAGTGCACTTTGGATCTAATGTGAATTTTGATGCGGAATCTGTTAAGAAATCAGTGTCAAATCCGACACATGGGACCCTTATAATACCAGTTTAGTCAACTGGTCTGCTAAAACTTGCCATGTATAATTTCTACTTGGTACTCACACGACAACCAGTGCAGCATCCCGGGAGTAATCCAGGAGGATCTCATTCAGTCGGATTTGTCTCAAAGACTGTAAAATAATAAAATACATATATTAGGAAAATATTCATAATACAGAGATGACAGGGACCAGCTCAGCTCAATAAAATCTGAAATGTGCTCTGACGACCAGAAGTGAATGAGTGGGGGGAGTGAAAATTAACCCAAACTAGTCCCGCTAAGCAATAGCTGCCATACATTATTGCCTTATATGAAATGTCAATCAGACTCAATAGTACAATTAGATTTGCCGTTTTGCTGGAATTGTGATGTAAGGGCCCCTTTATGCTGCCTGATGTCAGAAATGAAGTGTTTCTTTCCGAAAATCGCCTGTTCGTCAGTGGAGGAGACTGCTGCATTTATATGTAGCGATCTCCTCCAGAGTAATACCATTGCTCGTCCTGCGTTGTTTCTGGGAAGCATGGTTTAGACGGCACAATCTGCAACCTAGAAACGATAGTTTAGGTGAACGCGCCAAAGATCATATTACCCAATGAACAAGCGTTTCGCTCATTCATCGGGTGATCGGCGGTAACTTTAAACGGGCCGATTATCATTAATGATCGTCCGTACAAATGTTAGTTAGCGATAATCAGCCCAAACATCGGGCAGTGTAATAGGACCCGAAGGCTATTCCCCCCCTCCCCCCGGCAGGGGTCAGTAAAAACGCTTCCGTTACTGATAATACAACCATCTGTGGATCCAGTTGTATTATCTTTAACATTGCCAAGACGGATCGATCTCTAAAACCATTGAAAGTCAATGGCGGACGGATCCGTTTTCTATTGTGCCAGATTGTGTCAGAGAAAACAGATCTATCCCAACTGACTTGCATTGTGGGTCATGACGGTTCTGTCTTGCTCCGCATCCCAGGACGAAAAGAAAAACGCAGCTTGCTGCAGTTTGCTCTCCGGTATGGGAATGCAACCAAACAGAACAGAATGCATTTTGGAGCACTGCGTTCTGTTCAGTTCTGTTTTGTCCCCAATGACAATGAATGTGGATAAAACTGAATGTTTTCTCTGTTATTGAGACCCTCTTCTGGATCTCAATACCGGAAAATGTAAACACAAGTGTGAAAGTAGCCTTAAAGAAGAACTCCCGCAAAAAATGTTATTCTCTGACCTGTTAGAAAGGTGCATGATATAATCTGTAGTGATTGTCATTTTCTTATCTGAGGCTGAAATTGAGAGTTTCCACTTTCTTCTTATTGTAGCTGGGTCATGTGACCAACTCCCTGACCTCCAACTGACCCAGGACAGGAAGCCAGTAACTGCTCTATTCATTCCTATGAGACTGAAAGTGAGGCTCCCATAGGAAGGCATAGAAAATTAGACTTCCTGTCGACACATAAGATGCTGTGTGAGTTGGTGGGTCTAATTCCTAGTCACATGTTACAGATAAGAAACTTCAGATGATATAGCTCAAAAATTAAGGATGATATAAGGCTACTTTCACACTAGCGTTTTTAAATTCCGGTATTGAGTTCCGTCATAGGTGCTCAATACCGGAAAAAAACGCTTCAGTTTTGTCCCCATTCATTGTCAATAGGGACAAAACTGAACTGAAGACAACGGAATGCTCCTGAAAGCATTCCGTTCCGTCTTCAGACCGGAGAACAAACCGCAGCATGCTGCAGTTTGCTCTCCGGTCCAGGCATCCGCACCAAGACGGATCCGGAATGACCCCCAATGCAAGTCAATGGGGACGGATCCGTTTGGTGTGGACACACCAGTAATCCGGATCTGTCCTCCATTGACTTGCAATGGGGGGTCATTCCGGATCCGGCTACAGAGATACATACAGACATACATACATACATACACACACACATACATACTCACATACTCCAGGGATGCCGGCAGCATGTCTTCACGCGCCTCCTGCGCGCAGCTATGACGTTTCCCCACTGCGCCCAGCAGAGGGCGCTGTGGGGAATCATCATCACTGCGCACAGGAGGCGCGTGAAGACGTTCTGCCGGCGTCCCTGGCTGGAGTATGTAAGTATGTATGTATGTATGTGTGTGTATGTATGTTTGTCTGTGTCTTGTTCCCATGTGTGGGGCCAGAGCGCTGCTCCGGCTCCACACATGTATCAGCGGCAGTACGGATCCGTCGGCGCCCCTTAGGTGCCGGATCCATGCTGCCGCTAGTGTGAAAGTAGCCTAACTCAAAAATTCAGCTACTGGTAAGAAAATGACATTCACTACAGATTACATCATGTACATTTCTAGCAGGACATGGAATAAAAATTTTTGCGGGAGTTCTTTTTTAATCAATTCCCTAGAATTGTCAGCCACAGAAACCCCCTGCTGGAGGCAGCTGCCTGATTTACGACAGGCGCTTCCTGCATACACAGTGTCATTGTATTCAGACCTTGGCCCTGTTTCTCTTGATTTCCTCATCTGATATCTTCCAAGGACAGTCGCGTCTCATCTCGTTTACCAGGAGCTCATCTTTGAAGCCGTCGTTCAGCATGTACGGAGCAATGAGATCTTCAAACCGCTTCACACTGCCAACAAATATCTACAGTTTATATGACTGTCATATGAGATGTAGAGGTCAAAGTGCTGATTAACGGTACCTGCCCCTCCTCCTATAATTTAGAACACTAGATCAGTCCTGCAATGTGCAGCCCTCCTGGTACAATTCTTCTAGTCTATCTGTACAAGGTATCGATGTTCTATGCCAGCATATAGCCAAGCCGAGGGGGCACAGGCAGGAGCAGCGATGTGTGATCCTGCCTGCACAGCATTCACTGCCGCCCCCTTTGCCCAGTACAATGAAATCCGTACAGTGTTAACCGCGGCCCCCATTACTCCAGTACAGTGGAAGTCGTATTCCGTACACAGCTGACAAGTCACGATGTCTGAATATACTGAATCTAGAGTGCATAGGCCCCCAGAACTTTGGGAGCCTATTTCTTTAGTAAAACTGCAATACCAGTTAATAAACTATCTTAGAAAAATGTTTTTTAGGCCATTTAGACATTTTATGTGAGCCAGTTATAGTGTGTCTCCATATCAGACAGATACGTTAGCATAATACTTATTTTTGCCTTTTGGACTCAAATGTTTTTCAGGTTGATCGCGTCCTTACCAATGGCGTAACTAGAAATGACCGGGCCCCACAGCAAATGCCACACAGCTCCGTCCGTTACCTACAGTGTCACTGTATATAATGCCATTGTATAATACTGTTAGGGGCCCTGACAATAAAATCTTTTAGTTCTCCTCTTAAGTGGGCCCCTACTGAGTTTGGGCCCTAAAACAGCCGCCCCCCCTGCTTCCCATATAGCTACGCCCCTGGTCCTTACTGTTCAGGCCGTGGTTTCTGGTTGATATCTGGTAGGACATGCACCTCATGAAATCCAATTCTGAACTTACTCAACAAAGAGATCATCCTGCAACACAGTAAAGGATATCTGTCAGTAAAATCTGTAACGTAAAGGATAGTGGATGTAAGGTAGTAAAGTAAGGACAGTAAAGGATATCTGTCAGTAAAATCTGTAAAGTAAAGGATAGTAATGTAAGGTAGTAAAGTAAGGACAGTAAAGGATATCTGTCAGTAAAATCTGTAATGTAAAGGATAGTAATGTAAGGTAGTACAGTAAGGACAGTAAAGGATATCTGTCAGTAAAATCTGTAATGTAAAGGATAGTAATGTAAGGTAGTAAAGTAAGGACAGTAAAGGATATCTGTCAGTAAAATCTGTAATGTAAAGGATAGTAATGTAAGGTAGTACAGTAAGGACAGTAAAGGATATCTGTCAGTAAAATCTGTAATGTAAAGGATAGTAATGTAAGGTAGTACAGTAAGGACAGTAAAGGATATCTGTCAGTAAAATCTGTAATGTAAAGGATAGTAATGTAAGGTAGTACAGTAAGGACAGTAAAGGATATCTGTCAGTAAAATCTGTAAAGTAAATGATAGTAATGTAAGGTAGTAAAGTAAGGACAGTAAAGGATATCTGTCAGTAAAATCTGTAACGTAAAGGATAGTGGATGTAAGGTAGTAAAGTAAGGACAGTAAAGGACACCTGTCAGTAAAATCTGTAAAGTAAAGGATAGTAATGTAAGGTAGTACAGTAAGGACAGTAAAGGATATCTGTCAGTAAAATCTGTAAAGTAAATGATAGTAATGTAAGGTAGTAAAGTAAGGACAGTAAAGGATATCTGTCAGTAAAATCTGTAAAGTAAAGGATAGTAATGTAAGGTAGTACAGTAAGGACAGTAAAGGATATCTGTCAGTAAAATCTGTAAAGTAAAGGATAGTAATGTAAGGTAGTACAGTAAGGACAGTAAAGGATATCTGTCAGTAAAATCTGTAAAGTAAAGGATAGTAATGTAAGGTAGTAAAGTAAGGACAGTAAAGGATGTCTGTCAGTAAAATCTGTAAAGTAAAGGATAGTAATGTAAGGTAGTAAAGTAAGGACAGTAAAGGATATCTGTCAGTAAAATCTGTAAAGTAAAGGATAGTAATGTAAGGTAGTAAAGTAAGGACAGTAAAGGATGTCTGTCAGTAAAATCTGTAAAGTAAAGGATAGTAATGTAAGGTAGTAAAGTAAGGACAGTAAAGGATATCTGTCAGTAAAATCTGTAAAGTAAAGGATAGTAATGTAAGGTAGTACAGTAAGGACAGTAAAGGACATCTCAAAGGAAAATACATAAATTGCAGCCGCACACCGCTACCAGATAAAGCACAAAATGCCATAGTGATATAATATTCCAAAGCTCATGCTATGCTTGTTTAATAAATTAGAGACTCTTGGCAAATACATTTTGTACAAAATTATCTGAGCCCATTCACCACAGTCAAGGTGGTCTCTGCAGAATGGGAACCTAACATTTTGTCCTACCTGTTACGTGCCAGTCTTGGCTTCCATATAATCAGGGGGTGTTTTGTTTCTCATGCATGTGATGTCCACTTGCCTTTTGCCATTTCTGGTGCTACAAAGGCCTCCCCTAGTTCAGGAGTGCAGGAGTGCAGACAGTCATGCACTCCTGAACAGCCCATTTGCCCCACAGGTGGTTTTTAATCAGTGCAACTATAAAGCCGAGTGATTCGGCATGCATGTTAGTGTCTGCACTCCTGAACTAGGGGAGGCCTTTGTAGCACCAGAAATGGCAAAAGGCAAGTGGACATCACATGCATGTGGAACAAAACACCCCCTGATTATATGGAAGCCAAGTCTGGCACGTAACAGGTTGGATATAGTGTTAGGTTCCCATTCTGCAGAGACCACCTTGACTGTGGTGAATGGGCTCAGATAATTTTGTACAAAATGTATTTGCCAAGAGTCTCTAATTTATTATACAAGCATAGCATGAGCTTTGGAATATTATATCACTATGGCATTTTGTGCTTCATCTGGTAGCGGTGTGCGGCTGCAATTTATGTATTTTCCTTTGACATGTATTTAGCCATAGCAACCAGCACCTGCACTCTGGGATGTGCTGACTGAAATCTCCTTTTTTTCTTAGTAAAGGACATCTGTCAGTAAAATATTTAAAGCAAAGGATAGTGATGTAAGATAGTACAGTAAAGGATATCTGTCAGTAAAATCTGTAAAGTAAAGGATAGTAATGTAAGGTAATAAAGTAAGGACAGTAAAGGATATCTGTCAAATCTATTGACTCCATCATCTATGTACCAGCATTACCACTATGGCTTAAAAAACTCTTTAAAACTTTCAATGAAGCATAACTGATAGTATGAATGCACATACATTATACAGTAAAAGGGGTTTCTGGGACTTTGATATTGATGACCTATCCTTAGGACAGGCCATCAATATTAGATCAGTGTTAGCCCAAATCCTGGCACCTCCATGATCAGCTCAGTAAAGGGGCTGCAGTAATCAGAGGAGTGCCATGGCCCCTTAACTAGGCACAGTTTCACACAGTTGGTAGTGCCGTGACTGGCACTGCCACACAGTCCCATTTGCAGAGAGCAAATGTATTGGATGGGTACACTTTAAGTCAATGTCTGGCCCTTGGAACATGAATTGAGAATTTAAAGGAGTTTTTCTTGTAAAAATTATTTTTTAACAAGTTCGTGCAGCATGGCCCCTGAAATAGAAGACTCGCACGTATCTGCTCCACGCCGCTCCGGTCCTCCGCGCTGCCTCCACTCTCTGCATCTTCCGGGCCCCATACCGTTTGCATCCGGCTGGCTACGGGCATGGTCATGTGCACCACTCCAGCCAATGACTGGCTTCAGCAGTGAACTGTTGTTTGTGGCTGCATCATCACTGAAGCCAGTCATTGGCTGGAGCCGTGCATGTGACCATAACCCGTAGCCAGCTGTCAGATGTGAACAGCACCAGGACCGGAAGGTGGAGATAGCGGGGGCAGTGCAGAGGACCGGAGCAGCGGGGAGCAGGTTTGTATATCTTCTGTTTCAGGGTCCATGCTGCAGGAACTTGTTAATTTTTTTTTTTTTTCCCCACCGGAAAACCCCTTTAAGCAAAAATCTGATTTTTTTCCATTAGCAAAAGACACCCATCAACAGATAGATGTTTCTGGGTTTTTGCCCCTTGTCAGTGCTAAGCAGCGTACTGTTTCGGCTGTGTGAAAAGGCTTTCATGTGGGTCTGAGGAAATTAAAGCGCTTGTCTGGGTTCAGAGAGGACACCCATTTTTACCCAGGCAGGCCCTCTGATATCAGCATTTCATGCTCCTTTGCTCTCCTTTGCCCTGCGCTGAATCTCACAGAGTAGGGGCTTTTTTAGGAGATCCGGTGACGTAATGGGCTCTCCATAGGGACTGCAAGGCAGAGGCTTCTGCCTAGCAGTGAGCCCGGTGATGTCACCAGCACTAATAGGGCGGCTTTAGCGCTGCCCTAGCCTGTAAAATGGCTAGGGCAGCGCTAAAACCTGCTCATCAGTGCTGGTGATGTTACTGGCAACACTGCTAGGCGGAAGTCTCCTCCTATCAGTGTACTATTGTAAACTAAAAAGCCATTGCAGTGCACTGTATTTCCAATGCTCATATCGGAGGGCAGAAGGGTGAAAATGGGGATATGTCCAGGGCCAGCTCTGAACCTGGACAGCCCCTTTAAGATTCTCCTTGTGGAGATCGCCAATTTGTCATAGGGAGCCTCATAGGCCAGACAATGCTCTATGGTAAAAAAAAATATATATATAAAAGCTCTTATCCAGGAGGACAAAAGCTGGCTCTCTAGTGCCACCTATTGGATGGCTGCCCTATAAATGGCTGTCCCCTGGAGGAACGCTTTATACATTATCAGGATGCCAACTTTTTCTTGGAGCATAGAAACATAAACCACTCAGCATTTAGTCATATTACTGCCTATATTATTTGCAAATAACACCAAATATCGATTCCATCAGTTGTAGCACAGGCCTACACTGTTTTTACAAAAATGCAGCCTGGGGTGCACCTAGCCTTTCTGCTGCCTGAGGCGAAAACTGAAATGGCAGCCCCACTCCCCCATGCCAATTTCTGCTGTACAGTATATTATCTAAGGGCAAGCTTACGCTTTACGCTCTTCATCCATCCTGTTGATCTGTCCTCCCACAAAAACTCGGATTTTCACTTTCTCCCATCTTTTTTTCCGGGTCAGAAGGTAGGGGATCAGTAGCGTCAGTCCTGACAGTAAGAGAAGGCTTTGTTAAAGCATGAAATGACACCTGTCCTGTCTCCATACCTGTAGGAGAGGAGGGCAGCCTGACCTTTAGGCTGGTACCCTCTGCCTTGTGAGCCCTGGGTGCCTACACCCTCCCCCAGAAATAAGGGGGCTGGTGAGGACAAACTGGACAGAGACCATTTCTCCTGAGTGGCATAAGGTAGAAGGGGTTTCCTCTATGGCAGATACGATCTTGAAAATTAAATAAAACCGCTGTGTCATTAGTGCTGTAGCTGTCTACAGTTTCTGACATGTCTTTTGCTTATTTTGAAGGGCATCTGTCAGCAGTTTTGTACCTATGACACTGGCTGACCTGTTCCATGTGCACTTGGCAGCTGAAGGCATATGTATTAGTCCCATGTTCACATGTGTCCACATTGCTGAGAAAAATGATGCTTTTTTATGCAAATGAGCCTCTAGGAGCAACAGGGGCGTTACCATTACACCTAGAGGCTCTGCTCTCTCTGCAACTGCCACACCCTCTGCTCTTTGATTGACAGGACCAGGCAGTGAAAACATCATCATACGTGACCCTGTCAAAGTGCAGAGGGTGCAGCAGTTGCACAGAGAGCAGAGCCCCTAGGTGTAACGGCAACGCCCCCGTTGCTCCTAGAGGCTTATTTGCATATAATAAAACATAATTTTTCTCAGCAATGTGGACACATATGATCATGGGACCAACACAGATGCTTGTCATAGGTATAAAACTGCTGACAGATGCACTTTAACATTTCCTTTAACGAATGAATAAGTACAGTACAGTAAATGACATTGCCCCCGTATATATATATATATATATATATACCTCCATCATCAAAGAGCCAGTAAATATCTATGGTCTTTTTTGTTTGGTTAATCTGGAAGATGGTGCTGGCCTGCTGCTCGACTGTAACGGCTTCTGGATCCACTGCAAATCACAAAAAAGTACAAGTTATTATAGTAGCTTTCATTTATTTATTTTTAAAGCAATGTGATATCATCTGCAAACATCAGGGATATTGTGAACAGATGGCTGGTCTCACAGCAGCTAACTTGATGTACCCGGCCAGTGGCAAAGAGGACTTGGCTGGCCACCTGGGCATCGGCCACCTGGGCATTGGCCACTCCAGCTCCTGCCTACAGATAATGTTGACAGTCCATTACACACTGATGCAGAAAAGCAGAAGGGTCACTTACATGTTCCTTGAGGCATGCAGTCTGCTCCGTTTTCAGCAGCAGCGGTTTTCAGCGTTGGTTCCTCCATTTGCTGGTAGACAGGATTAACTACGTAGAACAGTATGAGCTTGTTACTACTGTATGCCTGGCTAATGGTAGAGACAGGCAGACTTACTGTGCGTGCGTGCACTTACTGTGAGCTTGCATGACACGGGACATGTTCAGACCCTCCTTCATCCTCAGCAGACACAATCCACAGTTAAAGTCAAAAGCATCACTACAAGATAGGGGAAGACAGGAGATTGTTAAGAGACCCGGACCCCAGCCCATGGACAGGGGCGGTCTTGGCATTTCTGGGGCCCTAAGCGAAGTTATGTCCGCCCCCACCCCCCAATGATGCGTCACGCCCCTGATGACACGCCCTCTGATGACACCCCCCCAATGGCACGCCCCCCCACACATCAAAGACTGGGACTAGAGCATGCTCGGGTGGAATTTGCGTGCGCTTTTTCAAATCTGCACGCTAATTCATATGCATATTTTAGTATGTACACTAATGTGTATGCATTTTATAAAATGAGTACGCATTCGGACAAATGCAGTACGTGGCAGCTGGGCGGGCGGTCTTGGACACCAGCACAAGAGCGGAGCGTGGGGGCCCCCTTGGACGTCGGGGGCCCTATGCAAATGCATAGGATGTGTGGTGCCCAAGACCGCCCCTGCCCATGGAAGAGTAGATGGGTCCTACGACTAGCCGATGCTGGGAGTCAACTGGTAACACCCATAATAATTGCTATGAATGACACTAATATTATTATGTATTACTAGTAGGGATGAGCGAACCCGTGGAAGTTCAGGTTCAACGTGTTCAGCCGAACTTCAGGTTAAAGTCCGGGTTCGGAACCCAAACTTGACCCCGAACCCCATTGAATTCAGTGGGGTCCCCACTAGAGATGAGCGAACGTGCTTGTAACGAGCACTGTAGCACTCGGCTCCCCTGCGCTCGCATGGGCGCAGGCATCCGGATCCGTCCTCCTCACCCGACGGATCCGGATGCCTGCGCCCATGCGAGCGCAGGGGAGCCGAGCGCTACAGTGCTCGTTACAAGCACGTTCGCTCATCTCTAGTGGGGACCCAAACTTCACTTTATTATTTTCCCGTTATAACATGGTGAGCGCGGTGATGTCATCGCAGGTCCTTTTGCAGGTCCTGCTGAAAGAAGATAGAAGGCACTGTGGCAGCGTGATCAAGTAGATGAGGTGAGTTGTTTTGTTTTTTGTTTTTTACCCCTAAATTGCCATATTCCTTTAAATTCTGTCTTAAAGAGGACCTTTCACCTCTCCTGACATGCCTGTTTTAATAGCTCCATGCATTCCCCACGTACTAACAATTCTGGAACATCTATTCTTATGGCTCTATGTTGTGCTATTCCTTTATTATTTGCACTAGAAGTTATGAATGAATTGCTATTTGCCTTCAGTAAAGGAACAGAGGGGAGGTGACTAGTTGGGGGTGTGTACCTGCACAGACTGACTCTAGCCAATCAGTGCTGCCATGTTCAGACTGTGCAGATACACACCCCCAACTTGTTACCTCCCCACTGTTCCTTTACTGAAGGAAAATAGCAATTCATTCATAACTTCTAGTGCAAATAATAAAGGAATGGCACAACATAGAGCCATAAGAATAGATGTTCCAGACTTGTTATTACATGGGGAATGCATGAAGCTATTAAAACAGGCATGTCAGGAGTGGTGACAGGGACTCTTTAAGAATGCTATTATTTTCCACTATAACCATGTTATAACGGAAAATAATAAAATGACCTGAACACTGAACCCGAACTGCAAAGTCCCTAATTATTAGTTATTACTAAGGGGTAACCTGCTTTGCTCAATCCATGTTTTTCATCAGAGCCATCCCCCTAATGAGAGGATGACTACACGCAGGGTTATAGCTAAAGGCTCATGGGCCCTGGTGCCAGATTTCAGCTTGGGCCCCCCTTCCCTCAGTGCTTTGTGGCCAGGGGCAGGGAAGCACATAGCCTTCATGCTGCCTGAGGCAAAAATTGAAACAGCATCCCCATCCTCCCGCAAAATTGTTTACCTAACCCCTTCCCTCCAGGCAGAGGTGTAACTTGAACATTCTGGGCCCCAGTGCAAAATCTATAACAAAGCCCTCCCAGCATGCACTTTCTACAATACCAGTGTCTTATGCGGCACAAAGGTCTTTGGCCCCTCAGGCTCCTGGGTCCGGGAGCGACTGCTACCTCTGCACCCCCTATAGCTATGATCCTGACTGCAGGGTGCCCTGGTGCTGGGACCTCAGTGATCATTTGCGATCTGTAAGCAATTGTTCAATTTCCCTGCAGCACCACCGCAGGACAAATCAAGCATTACACAGTGACAAATCCTTGCAGCCACTGTGGCTAATGGGTAAGATCCTTGAATGGTTGACTCCCCCATTAAAGGTAATTGAAAATATGGGGTTGTTAAAGGGAACCTGTCACTTCAGCAAATGGCATTTATCAAGTAGAGGAAGTTAATACAAGACACTTACTAATGTAATGTGATTGTCCATATTGCTTCCTTTGCTGGCCGGAGTCATTTTTCCATCACATTACACAATGTTTGTTTCCATGGTTATAACCACCCCTCTATCCAGCAGCTCTGGTCGTGCTTGCACACTATAGGAAAAAGCACTGGCTTCTCTGGCGGCTGGGACCATGGGAGTGCACATAGGACAGCGGGTTATGGCCACCGCTGCAGCGCAGAGAGGCCGACACTTTTTCCTATAGTGTGCAAACATGGCCGTGACTTCTGGATCAGAGGGTGGTTGTAACCATGGAAATGAGCAGTGTATAATGGGATGAAAAAAATGAATGAAACCAGAAAAGGAGGCAATATGACCAATCACAATACATTAGTAGTACCTTGTATTCACTTTCTCTACATGATAAATGCCACTTGAAGAAGTTAGACAACCCCTTTAAACCACAGCTAGGTAATGGCATTCTGATTGTTTAGCTGCCCTCACAGTTTCTTTTGTACCAGACAATCCCTTCCCTTTAAATTGTAAACTGATAAAACACATTTATGATACCAAAAGTGTGCCAAAAATACACTGTAATGAGAAGTATCTGCCACCTAGAGGGCAGAGCTGGTACTGTCAATTTATAAAAATACAATAGTAATTACAAGATGCCGAAAGTATGATTATTAGACTGACAGAATCAAGGTCTGGAAACAACAATGCAAAATCTATGATAAATTATTACGAGACGTTCATACATACTGCAGTATGGCCACATAACTTTCCACATTTCTTGGGTGAGATGATTGCCAGTTCTTCTTATATCCTAAAAACAGGACATTTGGTTTCATGTGACCGAGCCCAGAAGCCTAAATAATGTAAAAAAAAAAAAAAAAACAACTAATGCATTGAAGATAACAGCACATAGTATGTGGGACATGTCCCCACTGCATAAGAAGATTAGACTTCACCAAGGAGTTGGTGACTATATATTTAAAGGCAGGAGGTTGTTGGAGGAGGTTGTATAAATGAGGGCACAGTCTTTGTAGATATTCACTCAGGTGTCTGTACCTTTATATGGATCACAGAGCTCAGAGGTGATTCCTAATAATCTTTAGATTTTTTTTGTGGTGGGTACAATATTCTTTTGAGCTGAGGTGTGTATTATGAGGTTCTGCAGTGGCTGAGGTGTGTATTATGAGGTTCCGCAGCAGGTGAGGGGTGTATTATGAGGTTCCGCAGCAGCTGAGGGGTGTATTATGAGGTTCCGCAGCAGGTGAGGGGTGTATTATGAGGTTCTGCAACAGCTGAGGAGTGTATTATGAGGTTCTGCAGCAGCTGAGGTGTGTATTATGAGGTTCTGCAGCAGCTGAGATGTGTATTAGCAGGTTCTACAGCAGCTGAGGTCTGTATTATGAGGTTCTTCAGCAGCTGAGTGGTGTATTATGAGGTTCTGCAGCAGCTGAGGTGTGTATTAGCAGGTTCTGCAGCAGCTGAGGTGTGTATTATGAGGTTCTGCAGCAGCTGAGGTGTGTATTATGAGGTTCTGCAGCAGCTGAGGTGTGTATTATGAGGTTCCGCAGCAGGTGAGGGGTGTATTATGAGGTTCCGCAGCAGCTGAGGGGTTGTATTATGAGGTTCCGCAGCAGGTGAGGTGTGTATTATGAGGTTCTGCAACAGCTGAGGAGTGTATTATGAGGTTCTGCAGCAGCTGAGGTGTGTATTATGAGGTTCTGCAGCAGCTGAGATGTGTATTAGCAGGTTCTACAGCAGCTGAGGTCTGTATTATGAGGTTCTGCAGCAGCTGAGTGGTGTATTATGAGGTTCTGCAGCAGCTGAGGTGTGTATTAGCAGGTTCTGCAGCAGCTGAGGTGTGTATTATGAGGTTCTGCAGCAGCTGAGGTGTGTATTATGAGGTTCTGCAGCGGCTGAGGTGTGTATTATGAGGTTCTGCAGCAGCTGAGGTGTGTATTATGAGGTTTTGCAGCAGCTGAGGTGTGTATTATGAGGTTCTGCGGCAGCTGAGGTGTGTATTATGAGGTTCTGCAGCAGCTGAGGTGTGTATTATGAGGTTTTGCAGCAGCTGAGGTGTGTATTATGAGGTTCTGCGGCAGCTGAGGTGTGTATTATGAGGTTCTGCAGCAGGTGAGGTGTGTATTATGAGGTTTTGCAGCAGCTGAGGTGTGTATTAGGAGGTTCTGCAGCAGCTGAGGCGTGTATTAGGAGGTTCTCCAGCAGCTGAGGTGTGTATTATGAGGGTCTGCAGCAACTGAGGTGTGTATTAGGAGGTTCTGCAGCAGCTGAGGCATGTATTAGGAGGTTCTCCAGCAGCTGAGGTGTGCATTATGAGGGTCTGCAGCAGCTGAGGTGTGTATTATGAGGTTCTCCAGCAGCTGAGGTGTGTATTATGAGGTTCTGCAGCAGATGAGGTGTGTATTATGGGGTTCTGCAGCAGCTGAGGTGTGTATTATGAGGGTCTGCAGCAGCTGAGGTGTGTATTATGAGGTTCTGCAGCAGATGAGGTGTGTATTATGAGGTTCTGCAGCAGCTGAGGTGTGTATTATGAGGTTCTGCAGCAGATGAGGTGTGTATTATGAGGTTCTGCAGCAGCTGAGGCATGTATTAGGAGGTTCTCCAGCAGCTGAGGTGTGTATTATGAGGGTCTGCAGCAGCTGAGGTGTGTATGGAGGTTCTGCAGCAGCTGAGGCATGTATTAGGAGGTTCTCCAGCAGCTGAGGGCCTTATTCTGAAATTTGATCCATTGAGGAGCGAACATCACTACCTGAATGAGCATCTGGGCCCCACTGCGCAGGTCATCAGCGATCAGTCCTGTGTAAAAGGCTCTAATCTTTCTCTTATTTAACCACTTGACATGGCCGTCTGAGTTCAGCTCTTGGAGTTTTTGTTTCCGTGGGCCCTATGTAAGAGAAAAGAAGTGTTACCTTTAAGTACTTTTATATATGGCACAAAGTAGAATATGTGATATTTATAAGTACTTGCACTTAAAGGGGTTTCCCATCTTATAAACTAATAGTCTGGGGTGTACAAAGAATGTTCAATATGTTAATGTTCACCATAAAACACCGTGCCAATATCTCTACCCAGTGTGCACTTTGATGATGAATCTGGTTTAGACTAAAAACAGCAGGTCGGACCTTTTCCAACACTTTTCTAAGTAAAAAAGTAGAGAATTTTTTAAATAAACATGTACCACTGTGAACTAGACTAACATCTTGCTGACACTGACTGGCCATACATTTATTGCCATTTCTTCTTCATACCCGTTTAATCCGTTTCTCTTGACTCTGTAGAGAAAACTTTCTGCCGGCAGCCACCACTAGGGGGAGCTCAGTGCATAGGAATTCATACAGATAATATTGAACTCAATGAAAGCTGCAAAAATCTCAATCCACTAGCTTCCCGTTAGTGGCCACTGCTGGAAAATGCTGTAGCTCTACAATGGGAAGGAGAAGAAGTTCAGCGCTGGACCACCTCTTCACCAAGGGCCCCACAGTAGTAGAGTGGTCTGCCTCCATGGCGAGTATGCCACTGGTAATGGTCTATCACTAGGTTATGCCATGATTGCTTGGGGTTCAACCCTTTGGACCTCCCGTGATCCTGACAATGAAGAAGATGCAGCACCGGTATGGTTGGTTATCCCAGCTATCCAGTTGTGCATCTGGCGCCATTCACTTGGAGCTTCACAAAAGTTCCCTGCACAGCACGTAGCTAGGGGTGACCCCGTGCAAGAGAAAAACCAGCACTGAGTCCCCGTTAGTGAGAGTCCCAGAGGTTGAACCCCCCTCCATCATAAAGAGATGGTATATCCTCGATATATGCCATCACTTTGTTAGGTGGGAATACCAGTCTTATAGAAATCTCAGTCCCTCTTCTTGCTAACCTACAAACAGATGGAAGAGAGTAGCATCGGTGGTCGTGCTTCCACACTATAGGAAAAAAGAACCGGCCTATGTGCACTCCCAGTATCTCGGCCACCAGAGAGTCTGAACACCTTTTCCTATAGTGTGCAAGCACGACCACCACTGCTGGATTGCAGGGTGGTAGTAACCCCTGGATACAAGCAGTGCATAATGTGATGGAAAAATGAATCCAGCCAGCAAAGGAGGCAACATGGAGAATCACAATACATTAGTAAGTGCCTTCCATTACCTTTCTCTACATGATAAATGCCACCTGCTGAAGTGAGACAACCCCTTTAAGCTCTTTTTTTATAATTATATGCAAGGATCTGCCTTGTACTTACAATGATTACGTTCCCACAGATCATTATGCTTTGCTTTTTTGTAAATGTTCCTACAAAATCCACAAGAGCTGGCCGGAAATTTGGAGGTCCTGTCAGGACTAAACACTGTGGTCTACATAGAGAGGATGTAACATTAAAATCAAAATGTCAGGTACACATCAGACTTAATCAGAAGATAAATTGTCGTCTTGCAGGTGGCCCTAAAATTTCTGTGAAGATGAGAAGAACAGGGACATCGTATATAAGGCCCTTGGAAGTAATACGATGCTACTGGCAACGCTCACTTTTAGTTACTATGTCAAATGATACTCTGGCTGCCGGCTGCCACCACTAGATGGAGCTTAAGAGCTCAGTGCATACTGTTATTGAACTAAGGCTACTTTCACACTGGCATTGTAAATTCACATTAAACGTATCCATTTTGATATTGCACATCAGGATGCATCCGTTCCGTTAGGATGCGGTTGTGTGAAATCAAAACAGGAAAAAACTGATTCGTCACTAAACACATTGAAAGTCATGGTGACGGATACGTTTTTTAGGCTCCATGAAAAACGGATCCGTCACCATTGACTTATATTGTTTTCAGTGCCAGATCTGTTTTTTCTGTTTTTCTGACCGGAAACAAAACCACAGCTTGCAGTGGTATTGTGTCCGGTCACAAAACGGAATGCTGCTGAAACGGAAGACGTCCTGATGCGTCCTGAACGGATCTCTTTCCATTCTGAATGCAAGAGGATCTCAATATTGGAAAACAACAACGGTAAGTGTGAAACTAGCCTTAGTGTGTCAGTTATATGCATTCAGCGCCCTCTAGTGGTGGATGATGGTAGCCAGAATTTTATCACCTATGTCGATGGGAGTCATTTATAAAGGCTGCACTGCAGTTTTCTGACAGAACGTGATGATTCTTTAAAAGAACAGGAAAAAAACACAGTTATATTCACCTGAAATTTTTGATGTGATCCTCCACTTGGTTAAGCCCCACACAGTAAGACAGAGCCATGTTATAGGATCCTGCCTGGACAGAGGAGCCCCAGTTTGCCTCTGTGCGGTAAATAAAAGCAAAATAGTTCCCCATGTTATATCTTATATTACATACAGAGGTTACAAAGGTTTTCCAGTCCGTTTATAGAGATGGCCTATTCTCAGGACAGCCCATCAATGTCTGATCGGCAGGCATCCCTGACCCCACATCCTCGCTGATCAGCTGTTCTACAGTAGCTCCGGCACCGGAAGTCAGCGCTGGGGCTATATATATACAGAGGTCGCAATAACGCCTGTACAAGCAATTTTACACTTTGAGAAAAAGGCTAATGCGTATGAATACACATTAAAGGGGTGTTCCCATCTCACAAATGTAGTTTGTATAGTTAGATATAGCCATACCAATGTTATTACTAATAGAATGCATTTATATAAAATGTACCGTTTAGAAGATTTGCCTATTTGTATATCCATTGTCCCACACACATCAGTCAGGCCGTTGCCCCTAGTTACAGCCACCGTGGCCATGTAGTAGTGGTGGCCGGCTTGCTCTTGTTCAAACCCGCTCTGAGGTAACTGCTGTATTGTGAACACACATTGTATGAGCATCAGGAGACACATCTTATGGTTGTAGCATTTTTGTCTGCGCTTCCAAAACGCAGAGAAACGGATCCTGTTCCACGATCAATTCATCTGTATGGAGCTGAACCTTTGCATTTTGGACTGGTAGCGTCCAAAACGCAGATGTGAAAGTACCCTAAGATGTGTCTCCGCATGCAATGTGCGTTCACAATACAGCAATTACCTCAGAGTGGGTTTGAAAAAACTACTACATGGCCGCGGTGGTCGTAACCAGGGGCAACAGCCTGACTGATGTGTGTTGGACAACGGATATACAAATAGGCAAATCTTCTAAACGGTACATTTTATATAAATACATTCTATTAGTAATAATATTGGTATGGCTATATCTAACTATACAAACTACATTTGTGAGATGGGAATACCCCTTTAAGGCTTTTCCCGTAGTTAACCGGAGCATTGCACCAGCAGACTCCAGCTCAGGTGCTCAACAAGAGCCTGTGGATTAACTGATCACTGCACCAGCACGTTCTGGCTGAGTGCAAGGGCCTGCTAGTGCAGTGATCATTGAGTCAGTGTATTTGCCTCATATCAATCTATATCATGTTTTGCAGTGCTCTGTGTATCTTGTATTTTTTTGCCCCATCAGCATCATCCCAGCAAAAATATTTCTGTGCTGCTCGGTCATGTCATATGTGGGAACTGGATCTACACAGCAGAACATTGTGGGGATAATCATGGTGCTGATGGGCCAATGTAATATTGGAGATTCAGAGCACTTGCCATTTTGGCTGCGTTATATTTTAAATATGATGGAAAAAATACGAGTTTTTAAATAGCACAAAAGTCAGAAATGTAAAATTGTCTAAATTTGCTATTTACATATAGAAGACAATTGTAGAGTAGACTGGTAACGGTTTCCTGCATAAATAGCAACCTCTTAACGTTATTTAGGGCTATGTATTATATATATTGATTAATTCAACTTTCGTAGTCCTCTTTGGCTGAAAATACTCCTCAAAAACGGTAAGAGGAGTATTTTTACCCTTTCGGAAAAAATGTAGTGCTACCTCTGTATAGATATAGATATATAGCTTCTAATCAGGAAACTAGCTGGATGTTCCTTTAATTCAGTGTCTTGCAGGTTGCTGTAGGATGCAAGCCTGTGTTAGAGTAGGTCCCGTCTGTTAGAATCCACCTTGTCGTTTGGTAGATGGGCCTGACATATTCATCATATTCATGATCATTCATATGCGCTAAGAGCTTCTACTTTGTCTCATAGTAAGTATAGCAGCCATGCATGTTACTTTTTCACATACTCACCGTATCTGTATCTTAGCGCATACAGAGTGCTGCTACTTTCTGTATTGTATATCTAATAGCCATAGTAGCTTGCACCTGTCTTTCACCTATTTACTTATTTTGGAGGTGCTTGTTCATTTTCTGTGTATATATGTATGTATATATATATAAATATAATATATATATAAATATGAATTTCATGGTGATTTTTACAATAGGAGCTTACAGAAATGTGATGGTCACTGGACTTACCAGGCTTCTTGTACAGGACGTAAGCCAACAGAAAGATGACAATGCCAATGGCAATCAGGGCGGACTCCCAGGCCAGAAGGAACATGATGATGACGGATATTACTGCTCCAAACAAGGAGGCCCACTTATTGTAATACTTAAATGAAGGTCTCCATCCTGGAGGGAAATTATTTAGATGATTACTATAGTGAATTATTACTATTCTACAGTCATATCATATGTTATTTTATGTTACATTACATCTACAAACTGTACTGTGTTCTCGCCGACACCCCCGACCAAAAAAAAAAAAGTTTCAAATGTCTTTTAAAGGGTTGTACAGAATCAGAAAACGGATACTTTCTTCCAAAACCAGCTCCACACCTGTCCACAGGGTGTGTCTGGTGTTGCAGCTTCACTTCATTGAAGTAAATGGCTGCAGTACCACACATAACCTGTAGACAGGCGTAGCACTGTTTTTTTAGAAAGATGCAGCTATTTTTTTCTAATCTTGGACAGTCCCTTTAAGAGTTAAAGTGGTAGGCAGCCTGTGGTCGAAATTGTCTGAGGCTGCAGCAATCAGACACATAGTAAGGTGAGGGAACGTCTGTCCTCTGCTTACTTTTCATCAACGAGTAATGCCCAGCGGGTTAAAGGGTTCAGCCTCTTGGTCTAACTTTTTAAACTTTAGACTAATTAAAGGGTTTGTCTGATTAAAAAATCACAGGGCTGGACAATATATAAAAAAAGAAAGTATTCACCCTTTCACAGTCCCACCATCCTACAGTGTTCACGTGCCATACATGTACACATCACCACTGCAGCCAATCCATCAGCGACCAGAAATGGTGGGGATGGGAGCTGTGGCGAGGGAACAGTGGACTGTGAAAAGAGGAGTAGTTTTCTTTAGTCCTTTTATAAAAAGTGTTAACATTTACCTGGTGAATTAGTGATCGACGCATGGAAACAACTGAAATTAATCAGAGCATAGGAGCACAGAAAGAAATTCGAGATGATGGGAGCAATGGTGTTCAGTTCACCTGCAAGAAAAATAATCATTGAGTAGTGGTCTTTGGCCAACAGCTATGAAAAGTGTATGCAGGCCTTAGAGGAGTGAGGCCATGAAATGCATTCTACAAACCAGCACCTGGATCTGAATACTTTTGTAATTGCATGTAATTAAAAATTTGGTAGAGCCAGCGAGTTGTCCAATAAAATATATCTGTATAGCGCCACCTGCTGTTTGTTTTTTTCCTTATTTCTTGTCCACCTCACTGAGGTGGCTGCACATGCTCAATATTCAACTGCCAACAGCCATATCTTCTTTTAGAAGCTGTGGCAGTTACAGGGAAAGAGCTACTGCAGAAAGGACACCCCCCCAGAAAAGACACGCCCCCTCAGCTGCCAGGCTGAAATAAATCTAGCAGAAAAATTCGAGTAATGAATGGGGAGATCCCTGGACCCATGTGAGTTACAGGGTTGTAGGTTTATTAGAAAGAGATGTGCTATATGATGACTGATTTTAATTTTTTTAATTAAAAATCTATCTATCATTTTTCTATCTATTATCTATCGATCTATCTATCTATCACCTCTCTAATATCTATTTATCTCATATCTATCTCTCTAATAATCTTCAGTGCCTTGAAAAAGTTTTCATACCCCTTGAACTTTTCCATAATTTCGCACATTACACCCACAAACTTAACAGTATCATGAAATCCAAGGAACACACCAGACAGGTCAGGGATAAAGTTGTAGAGAAGTGTAAAGCAGGGTTAGGTTACAAACAAAATATCCCTAGCTCTGAACATCTCACGGAGCATTGTCCATAGGACAACTATTAGTCATGTACTCCAGAAATCTGGCCTTTATTGAAGAGTGTCAAGAAGAAAACCATTTTTGAAAGCAAGCCATACTCATTTGCAGTTTACCATGCATGTAGGGGACACAGGAAACATGTGGAAGAAGGTGTTCTGGTCAGATGAGACCAAAGCTGAACTTTTTTCTGTTTCAGAAAATTAACACTGCACATCACCCTAAACACACCATCTCCACCGTGAAACAGGGTGGAGGCAGCATCATGCTGTGTGGATGCTTTTCTTTAGTAGGGACAGGGAAGCTGGACAGAGTTGATGGGAAGATGGATGAAGTTCAATACATGCCAATCCTGGAAGAAAACCTGGTAGAGGCTGCAAAAGACTTGGGACTGGGGCGGAGATTCACCTTCCTGCTGGGCAACAACTCTAAACATCTAGCCAGAGCTACAATGGAATGGTTTAGATCAAAGAATATTCATGTGTTACAACAGCCCAATCAAAGTCCAGACCTAAATCCCATTCAGAATCTGTGGCAAGGCTTGAAAATTGCTGTTCAAAGACGTTCTCATCCAATCTGAGCGTGAGCTATTTTGCAGAAGACTCGGCAAACATTTCATCCTCTAGATGTGAAAAGCTGGTAGAGGCATACCCCAAAAGACTTGCAGCTGTAATTGCAGCGGAAGGTGGTCATGCAAAGTACTGACTCAGGGGGCTGAATACAAATGTACCCTACACTTTCCAGATATTTATTATCATTATCATCATTTTCTTTTCACTTTGCCGTAATTGTTACTTTCTGTTGGTCTATCACATAAAATCCCAATAAAAGTATGTGGGTATGACGTGAAAAAATGTGGAAAAGTTCAAGGGATATGAATACTTTTTCATCCATCTCGTAGCAATGTAATATGGCTGACATACCAATCAGAATGAATGCGCATGCGATGAGAAACGTTAGGAGGTATCCACGAATTGGTTCATTGTTCTTGCCGTATCCTTTCCCAAAGAAGCCGATCAATGGGTACAGATTGTCCTTACAGAGACACTGCACGAACACAGGAAAAAGAAATAAAATTGGAAACTGACAATAAGGGTCCATTCATACATTCGCAACTGTTTTGCGGTCCGCCAGAGGATCTCAAGCTCATTCATTGTCAATGGTGACAAAACGCAACGGAATGCACAAGAACGCGAGCAAGCAGCGTTTTTGTGTGCGTTATGGGATACTGATCAAGACAGATCCGGCATGAAACACAATATAAGTCAAAGGTGCCGTATCTATTTTTTCGGACCAGCGCCCATTGACTTACGATGGTTTTAGTGCCGTCTTGTTCATTTTAGAGATAATACAACCGGATATGTTCTGAACAGATGCACACGGTTGTATTATTGACCGGATGTGTTTTTGCTGTTTCCCTGTCGGGCTAACCAGAATGATGTGACTATGGCAGGGCCAAAAGTTTAGTATCCTGACCACACACCACTAGTGGAGATTCACCAGCATTGTTCATTGTCTGGGTCTTCCAGTTTTGCACTTTTGCAGTTTTGGATGGGGGGGGGGACTTTGAGGCTGAATACTCCACATAAGAGAGAAGTTGGGCGTTCGCTCATTAGTTCTTGCTACAGAATGCTGTATAGCGCCCCCTGCTTTTTGTTTTTTTTTCTTATTTCTTTGACCTGCTCACTGAGACGGCCGCACATGCTCAGTTTCATCCTTCATCTGCCTCCTGAGCTGTGATAGGGAGAGCATGGACACGCCCCCTGAGCTGCAGCAGAAAAGACACTCCCCTTGAGCCGTCAGCTTGATATAAATCTATCAGAGCAATGTATGGGGAGATCTCTGGATACATGTGAGGTACAGGGCTGGTTCTAGCTTTGTTAGAAGGAGGTTGTCATGTACCATATGATGTCGGATGTTCATTTTTTACATTAGTCATGGGACAACACCTTTAAGGAGGTCTATACAACTTCGATACCTATAAGCTCATTCTTCCATCAACTATCTCTTCCAATTTGCATTACACATACATGCTCAGTTCGGATGAGCTTTTATGTGTTGTCAGTGGGTAGACTGGAGAAAACTGCTGTCAAACACCTCTGGCAGCCACTTATCACCCAGGAAAACAAAAAGATCAGGTGCTGAAATTCAAAGCGCCTGATCCTTTTCTCCTCCAACCTCTTCTGTCAGAGACGCAGGAGTTCCCATACACATTAGATTGATGGCAGGTTTGGCTGAATGTGTATGGGGGGATTCTTTAGACCCACAACAAGGTGGCACTTCCGTAGCTGCTCCACACTTCTAGATCCATGGGTACACTATTATACATATAACATACAGTCACACATTAGTCTATGATCCCGCTTATGAACATACATTGTACATACTGAGTATACTGTACCTGAAATACTTTAGGGGCTGAAACAAGACAAGCCAAAGCAGAAGACAGAGTGGCCCCAAAAATCCCAGCAGTAACAAGAGGGGCAAATCCAGAAACCATGCTCATAGCCTGCAAAATACACACATTCTATAACCAGGTTATCCTATGAATCATTTTTTATACCAAAAGTCCTGAAATGCTCTTAATATCAGTATTAAAGTAATTTACAGTGTTTCTAGCATAACAATGCTTTTTGTCCCCCTTGGTGTTACTGCTAATCTGGGGAAGGGCTCTGGCCTGAATAAGTCTCCTTCCCCCTCTGGCAGCTGACAATATAGTCCCTTCTTACTTTCCCAGCAGAATGAGTCATTTCAGCTATACCGCCATGCTACCGGAGTGGCTCTACTGCTTACCTGTCAAGCAGAAAGCTATTTCTCTTGGCTGTTCTGCAGGAGGCAAAAGATGACTATTCAGAGACCTGGCTGTGGGAAGAGTGACTGAGCATGTGTGACCAGCAGCACTCAGCATTAGGTGGACATTCACAATGCTATGTACATTGAACACCAGGTGGCGACATACTGTGTAAGTAAATGTCATAAGTCTTCAGCAGGTAAACATTGTTCTGTTGGCAACCTGTGCAGAGATAGTGACTTGTGTGCTGGTGGGGAAGGGAGTGAAAAGTTGGTGGCCTGTGTCCTAGTGGGTGAGGGCGCAAAGATGATGGCCTGTGTGCTGGTGGGTGGGGGCGCAGAGATGGTGACCTGTGTGCTGGTGGGTTGGGGCACAGAGATGGTGACCTTTATGCTGGTGGGTGGGGTGCAGAGATGGTGACCTTCATGCTGGTGGGTGGGGGTGCAGAGATGGTGACCTTCATGCTGGTGGGTGGGGGTGCAGAGATGGTGACCTGCATGCTGGTGGGTGGGGGTGCAGAGATGGTGATCTGTGTTGGTAGGTGGGGGCGCAGAGATGGTGACATGTGTGCTGATGGGGGGGGCACAGAGATGGTGACATGTGTGCTGGTGGGTGGGGTCGCAGAGATGGTGACCTGCATGCTGGTGGGTGGGGGCACAGAGATGGTGACCTGCATGCTGGTGGTGGGGGCACAGAGATGGTGACCTGCATGCTGGTGGGTGGGGTCGCAGAGATGGTGACCTGCATGCTGGTGGGTGGGGGCACAGAGATGGTGACCTGCATGCTGGTGGGGTGGGGTCGCAGAGATGGTGACCTGCATGCTGGTGGGTGGGGGCACAGAGATGGTGACCTGCATGCTGGTGGGTGGGGGCACAGAGATGGTGACCTGCATGCTGGTGGGTGGGGGCACAGAGATGGTGACCTGCGTGCTGGTGGGTGGGGGCACAGAGATGGTGACCTGCGTGCTGGTGGGTGGGGGCACAGAGATGGTGACCTGCGTGCTGGTGGGTGGGGGCACAGAGATGGTGACCTGCATGCTGGTGGGTGGGGGCACAGAGATGGTGACCTGCGTGCTGGTGGGTGGGGGCACAGAGATGGTGACCTGCGTGCTGGTGGGTGGGGGCACAGAGATGGTGACCTGCGTGCTGGTGGGTGGGGGCACAGAGATGGTGACCTGCGTGCTGATGGGTGGGGTCGCAGAGATGGTGACCTGTGTGCTGATGGGGGTGGGCACAGAGATGGTGACCTGCGTGCTGGTGGGTGGGGGCACAGAGATGGTGACCTGCGTGCTGTGGGTGGGGGCACAGAGATGGTGACCTGCGTGCTGATGGGTGGGGTCGCAGAGATGGTGACCTGTGTGCTGATGGGTGGGGGTGCAGAGATGGTGACATGTGTGCTGGTTGGGATGGGGGGCAGGGATTCAACAATTTTCTATGAAGCCCAGTCATTTCTAGTTACGCCCCTGCCTAGTATGCAACATAAGAGGCAACATCTAGACCCCTTAAAAAAAAACTAAAAAAAAAACCGCATCAGACACAATAAGGTCACCTGGTAATGATTTATCAGCCCGTATTTACAGTTCTGTTTAAGGGCGCAGCTGGTGAAGTTCCATCCGTAGTCACATGCCAGCCCAACACAGTTGGTGCCTCCCTCAATAATGGTGTCATTCAGACTGCCGGAGGCGTCCCGAACTACACAGGAGCCTGCAACGTGGAAAAAAAATCCAATTCATGAGTATTTGACTGATCACATGAGTTCACACTGTGCTTGCAATGTACATTTGCGCCAGAAAAGCTCCTGCTGCATACATCATTTACAGGCCCCCATTCACCCAACAGAGGCCAAAACAGTGTCCTTTTGGCCTCTGTGGGGTATTATACAGGTATACAGCATTTCGGCATAACCTTGTATTCAGTGCTTTTTCATACAGAGGCACCCAGTAAAAAACGTATACTGCGCAGCAACATGGAAGCCTATGGGCAATGGACGCCACTTTTTGCCATCAGAGGTATACACTCACCGGCTACTTTATTAGGTACACCATGCTAGTAACGGGTTGGACCCCCTTTTGCCTTCAGAACTGCCTCAATTCTTCGTGGCATAGATTCAACAAGGTGCTGGAAGCATTCCTCAGAGATTTTGGTCCATATTGACATGATGGCATCACACAGTTGCCGCAGATTTGTCGGCTGCACATCCATGATGCGAATCTCCCGTTCCACCACATCCCAAAGATGCTCTATTGGATTGAGATCTGGTGACTGTGGAGGCCATTTGAGTACAGTGAACTCATTGTCATGTTCAAGAAACCAGTCTGAGATGATTCCAGCTTTATGACATGGCGCATTATCCTGCTGAAAGTAGCCATCAGATGTTGGGTACATTGTGGTCATAAAGGGATGGACATGGTCAGCAACAATACTCAGGTAGGCTGTGGCGTTGCAACGATGCTCAATTGGTACCAAGGGGCCCAAAGAGTGCCAAGAAAATATTCCCCACACCATGACACCACCACCACCAGCTTGAACCGTTGATACAAGGCAGGATGGATCCATGCTTTCATGTTGTTCGACGCCAAATTCTGACCCTACCATCCGAATGTCGCAGCAGAAATCGAGACTCATCAGACCAGGCAACGTATTTCCAATCTTCTACTGTCCAATTTCGATGAGCTTGTGCAAATTGTAGCCTCAGTTTCCTGTTCTTAGCTGAAAGGAGTGGCACCCGGTGTGGTCTTCTGCTGCTGTAGCCCATCTGCCTCAAAGTTCGACGTACTGTGCGTTCAGAGATGCTCTTCTGCCTACCTTGGTTGTAACGGGTGGCAATTTGAGTCACTGTTGCCTTTCTATCAGCTCGAACCAGTCTGCCCATTCTCCTCTGACCTCTGGCATCAACAAGGCATTTCCGCCCACAGAACAGCCGCTCACTGGATGTTTTTTCTTTTTCGGACCATTCTCTGTAAACCCTAGAGATGGTTGTGCGTGAAAATCCCAGTAGATCAGCAGTTTCTGAAATACTCAGACCAGCCCTTCTGGCACCAACAACCATGCCACATTCAAAGGCACTCAAATCACCTTTCTTCCCCATACTGATGCTCGGTTTGAACTGCAGGAGATTGTCTTGACCATGTCTACATGCCTAAATGCACTGAGTTGCCGCCATGTGATTGGCTGATTAGAAATTAAGTGTTAACGAGCAGTTGGACAGGTGTACCTAATAAAGTGGCCGGTGAGTGTATATTGGGAATTTCTCCTGACGTATACCTCTGGTGGACCTGTTCACAGAGAAAATGTGCTTCTGTCTATAGGTAAGCATGTATAGAAAGTCATTTCAGGTATTAGGGTCCATTCACACGTCCGTAAGTGTTTTGTGAACCGCACATGGCCTTCTCTATGAGAGAAATGAATAGTCTTGTCCACAATTGCAGGCAAGAACAGGACATGCTCTATCTTTTTTGCGGGGCCGCAGAAAGGAACTACAGATGTGGACAGCACGCGGTGTACGGTCCACATTTTTTTGCGGCCCCATTGAAATGAATGGGTCCAAACCCGTTCCGCAAAATTGCGGAATGGATGCGGACCCAGAACTACGGACGTGTGCATGAGCCCTTAACTGGATACAGGGTTTTGGTATAGTGTAGTTATCTATTAATCTCTATACCGATGGTGGCAGATATAATCAGGTAAGAGACGGTCGTCCAGAAGATGGCCATCAGAGTGCCTTTAGGAATAGCCACTGCCGGGTCCTGAGTGAGAAACAGAAATGAATATAAAATCAATTATAAGACCAGCACTTGACAATGAGATAACAGATCATGCATGCCTTACGAATTCTAAGCCAACATAATAGGCACGTGCGTTAGAAATCTTAATTGGCAACTCCCAATCTAACATTCAAGTCACTTTCCTTAGTTGTAAGTATAATACAGGGTTGCCAACCGTCCAGAAATCTCTGGACAGTCTGTAGAATTAGGTGGCGTTTTTCATATGTCCGTAAAAATAAATAGATGTATCCAGGGGCGGACTGGTAACTTAAAGAGGCCCTGGAAAAATACTAAAAGTGGCCCCATTTTGTAGTCAGGTCCAAATTGATGGAAGGCAGGGCCAGCAATATCATATTGTGGGACATTATACTGCCCCAACAGAGTTAAATACCACAGTCCATCACAAAATACATCCCCAAAAACATCCACTGCCCGGCCGTGAAGAGAGCCCAGGCGCCCCCTGGGCATCAGCCCACCGGGAAATTTCCCTGTAAGGTTGATGGCCAATCCGTCCCTGGATGCGTCCTTTATTTTTTTGAGGCTGGTGGCTCTTGACTACGTTATTTTGGTGGTAATTGACATCATTTTACAGCTCGCAGTAAATGCTGGTAATGGGTTCTTATCAGTTTATTGAGCTATAGACATGTATTACTTATAATATTTATCAATCATTATGGTTTTCCAGTTTGTCCCTAAAAAATGTTGGCTGTCTTGTCTGTTTTTGGAATAAGTTGTCCACAAAAAAGAAAAATTCTGGTTGGCAACCCTGGTATAATAGGCCATCGTTTAGTATGTGTATAGGAGTAAATACTGTATATTTCCATAGAACAATGTGGAATAAGGGCCCTTGCACACGACCGTATGCGCTCTGAGACATACGGTCCATGAGCGAGCCATATGTCCCAGAGCGGCATAAACTGTGGGCACCGGAGCGTACAGCATCATAGATTACAATGATGCTGTGTCCATCCGGCCACCTGCAGGACTATTGTCCTGCACTGATATGATCTTATGAGTGCGGGACAATAGTCCCACGAAGGCCCGACGTGCACAGCATCATTGTAATCTATGATGCTGTGCACTCCGGTGCCCATGATCTATGCCGCTCCGGGACATATGGCCCGCTCATGGACCGTATATCTCGGAGCGCATATGGTCGTGTGCAAGGGCCCTAAAGCAAAAGTAATTAAAAAAAAGTCTGTAAAAATGTGAATGTTTCCAAAAAGTTGAAGGTGGCAAATGAACTGAGCTTTCTGCAAGGTAAATTATGGGTGACTGTATACTATGGGACAGTAGTGGCGAAAATATGGCACGGTTGCCAGAGGCGGCACTCAGAGCCCTCTCTGTGGGGCACCCGCACCCTGAAAAAAGTCTATGATGTACCAATATGCCTTAGACTTTTCCTGCCAGGGCACACTATGAACGGCACAGACAGCACATTGAATGCAGACAGCCATTATAGCTAAATGATAAAGTACATGGAAGATATACTGTATTGGACTGTAGGATTCATGTTACATTGTCGTGTTGGCACTGTGTGATAAATAAGTGGGTTTTATGTTGCAGTTAGGGCACTCGGCCTCTAAAAGGTTCACCATCACTGCCCTAGGAGTTATCTTTTTGAAAAAATTCCATTTTACAACGTACAATGTCAATTGTACCTTTAGATCTCCAGAGATATTCGCTCCAGCTAGAATCCCGGTGGCGGATGGAAAGAAAATGGAGAACATTCCAAAGAAGCTGCCATCCGGTCCCCTCCACCGAGGCACAAAATTTTCGGCAAAGATGTCAGCTGTATATACATGTACATAAAAGAACATGGGATTACATGAAATGCTCCATTTCAGCTCAGCTCCCAGCCTGGCACAGAGGGAATAATTGCCCGGATCGTGGGAGATCGCCAGCGCTTACCTCTGTAGCTGAAGAAACCTTTGGCTTTTTTTTCATCTGTGGCCGGAATCACTGTCCCCACCAAATAGTTTGCAAATGACACCATAATCACAATGAAGAAAAGAATCTGAGCCTGAGGAAAACAGAAACTACATTGGAGGCACTTGATTGTGTAGTGTACTTTAGCGTGCAATATCTACATCACTGCTTGCAAAAAACACACCTTAAAGGACATCTGTCAGCAGTTTTGTACCTATGACACTGTCTGACCTGTTACATGTGCACTTGGCAGGTGAAGACATCTGTGTTGGTCTCATGTTCATATGTCCCGCATTGCTGAGAAAATTATGTCTTATTATATGCAAATGATCCTCTAGGAGCAACGGGGGCGTTACCATTACACCTAGAGGCTCTGCACTCTCTGCAACTGCTGCGCCTTCTGCACTTTGATTGACAGGGCCAGGTGTGATGACACTTTTCCTGTCAAAGTGCAGAGGGGGCAGCAGTTGCAGAGAGAGCAGAGCCTCTAGGTGTAATGGTAACGCCCCCGTTGCTCCTAGAGGCTAATTTGCATATAATAAAACATAATTTTTCTCAGCAATGCGGGCACATATGAACCTGGGACCAACACAGATTTCTTCAGCTGCCAAGTGCACATGTAACAGGTCAGCCAGCGTCAGGTACAAATCTGCTGACAGATGCCCTTTAAAGAGGTAGCTAAACAAACATTTGCAACAGAATAGGCGATAAATGTACAATCACTGGGAGTCTGAGAGCTAAGACTAGCACTGTGTCCCCTGTGTAGATGCATGACCACCATTCCATTTACTAAAATGGAGCGGTGGTCATGACATTTTATTGAATAACATGGTGGCTATACTAAATTTTTAAAGGGGTTATCCAACACCATAAACAGCCCCCCCCCCCCCCCATGTGCCGGGCCCCTCACACTAAATATACTTACCCCGCTCCCTGCGCCGCTCCCGGTCCCCGCACCGCCGCTGCTTCTCCCTATACATAGATGAAAACATCCAGTGTCGGGGGGGAGCAGCCAATGGCAGGAGGGGACAGGCCTCCCTAGCATTGCGGGTGACACCAAGGAGGCTCGTCCTCGTCACCGTCTGTCTCCCCAACCCCCCGACAGGCTTTGGGGGCAGGAAACGGGCTGGACAACCCCTTTAATAACATGATAAGCTCTCTTACAATTTGAATGCCAGCTGATTAAAGGCATTGTTGAGCTTTCAAGAGAGGCCATCAATCAGCTGTTTGGTGGGAGGTTTAACGCCTGGGTAAAGCGCTACCTCCACTACAAGGTTGACAGAGCTGTGTAGTTCCGACTTCCGGCAATCGAGCGACACCCGAACAGCGGATGTGTGGGGTTTTAGACCCTCGTAAATCAGGTAGTGATGGCCTGTCCTCTGGATAGGTCATCAGGAGGCAGGAAACGGGCTGGACAACCCCTTTAAATCTGAGCATAAATCACCTGAAAGAGAAATGGATCAGTTTTCGGTGTAGTCCTTACCTTAGCCTCCCACTCCATGCCAGCTAGTGAAATTCCTAACAGGACCGCCACAGTAATGATGCCGATAATTCTGATGTCATTAGAAGGATCGGCAATGGTTGCACCGTTCTCCTACAGTTCAGGAAATGATGAGTGTTATTTGTGGCATCGTAAATCTATCCGCTAGAAATGATTCATGGGGTATTCCGGTTGTTTCAAGTTATCCCCTATTACAGTGATGGCTAACCTCCGGCACTGCAGCTGTGGTGAAACTACGACTCCCAGCATGCTCTATTCATTTCTATGGAGTTCTGAGAACAGCCAAGCAAGTGTGCATTTTGGGAGTTGTAGTTTTCACAGAGTCACAGGGATAGGGGATAAGTATAAGATCGGTGGGGGTCCCAGCAGAACAGAGCTGGGACCACAAGAACAGGGGCCCCCATACCCCCTGCCACCCCCCCCCCCCTCAAATGAATGGCGTGGCCAGTCCATTAATTTCTATTGGAATTCTGAAGATTGCGGAGTACAGCGCTCGGCTATCTATGTGGAATCCCCACAGAAATGAATGGCGCGGCCTCTCCGTTCATTTCAGGGGGGCTGCAGGTGGTATGGGGCCCCTGTTCTCATGATTGTGGGGGTCCCAGCTGTAGGACCCTGACTGATCTAATAGATCAGGGATCAGCAACCTCCAGCACTCCAGCTGTTCTGAAACTACAACTCCCAGAATCCTCCTTTCACTTTTTTGGGAGCTCCAAGAACAGATGAGCAAGTGTGCATGCTGGGAGTTGTAGTTTCACAGCAGCTGGAGGGCTGAAGGTTGCTGAACCATGTAATGGATTGAAATAATCAGAATACCCCTTTAATACTGATAGGCACATTTATTTTTTTTCCACCTGCATTAGATCCCGAACTGTCTCTGCAAAACCGACGGTATGCATGGCGACTGCAACAGCATTAGCAAATGCAAATATGAGTCCAATGGATCCTCCCAGCTCCGGTCCCAGACTTCTAGATATAAGGAAATAGGTGCCACCTACATTTTCAGTAAAAAAAAAATAAAACAAGCAAACGGTTAAATTTGCAGAAATGAACCACGAGTAGTGTGCTTAAATATTATATCAGGGCGGAGGTGTCGTTCTCCACCATTAATGGACTAATCATCCTTACATTCCTCCCGCTAGTTTTATATAGCGCCGTTCAGACTGGTTGTTGTGGCTGCAGAGAATAGAGCGATGGCCGTGCTCTCTCCACTGACTTCTATGGGAGTTCTAACAACAGCCGAGCAAGCGTGCTACTTCCCATAGAAATCAATGGAAAGAGATCCGCAAAAAATACGGATGACGTCCGTGTGCATTCCGTATTTTGCAGAACGGAACAGATGGCCCCTAATAGAACAGTCCTATCCTTGTCCGTAATGTGGACGATAATAGGACATGTTCTATTTGTTTGCGAAACAGACGTACGGAAACGGAATCCACACGGAGTAACTTCTGTTTGTTTGTTTTTTGCGGACCCATTGAAATGAATGGTTCCTCATACGGTCCACAAAAAAAACGGAACGGACATGGAAAGAAAATCCGTTCGTGTGCATGAGCCCTAATAGAAATATCCCACTGAAAGCCACATCCCCCACATACATGCAATCTTATCTGGCATAGATGCAAAGCAATCTGAAAAGATCCCATCCATGGCTGACAATGGACATGAAGTACAACTATGGCGTTATTTTTCCAGGCGCAGGTTAAAGGCTTGGAAGCTTCATGGACATAATTACTTTACCTGATTTGACTTTCCCGTTGGTGGAAATGGCCGAGATGGACAACCCTGTGATGCTGGTGACCGTTATAGACATGAAGATTATAAGCCAGGTGAGCGCTATGGGGAGAGTAAGCGATGAATGGCTGCGTAAAATATCAAACATGAGCAAGCGTAACGTGGAAGCGGTGCGCGGTACTGACCTATGCCGGCTTGAGCTGTTATCCAAGGCAGTCGGAGGTAAAGAATCACTCCCCATATATTCAGCATGCAGCGGATCTGGAAGAGGATAGGAAACGTAACGTTGCAATACAGTCTCGGCAAATTGGATTTTGTAGTAGACTAGAGCTGCACGATGACATTTGTCGCAGTAATGTCACGTGACATATTTTATAATGCTAGTCTATGGTGTCGCACTGCGACATGCGAAATGCTGGGACACGACAAGTCACAGAAAAACCCATCCAAAATGGAATTTTGTGCGACTGTCGTGTTGTAATCGCAGCATGTCGCAGTCCGACACCATAGGCTAGCATTATGAAATATGTCGTGCGACATTGCTGTGATATGAATGACGTGCAACACATGTCGTTGCAATGTAGTTGTACACTATATGTCACGTGAATTATTGTCGTGCGACACAGGTTGCCGTGTAGCCCTAGCCTTAGGCACCTACCTGTTCAGGGGGTCGTTAGATGCCACAGCTCTGTATGTAACACACGAGAAAGCAGACAAGAATTGAGACTCCAGGCCCCAATGGAGCACCTGTATCAGGGCCCTCTATTTATCATGTGCCGTTTCTAATACATTCTTTCTATGTGGTAGACCAACCTTTGGGCCTCTTCAGGCTCCTGGCGCAATTTCTACCCCTGTACCAGACAACCATTTATTCTGTTGTAATGATTAGATAACATAAAACTGACTTTCCAAAGTTGAAGCTCCTGGACCCCAAGGCAGAATCTGTAACCTTAACCTACCATTGTGTCCTCCCTACGTGGTAGAGGTGTCTTCGGACCCCAGAGTCTGGGTATAACTTCTACTTCTCCATCCCCAACAATTATCTAACATGACATCATCGTTCTTTCAGAACTCACCATCACTCCTTTTATCCACCCAAATCTGATGGGTTCCCCTGATGATTTCTCCACCACGTTCTCGGCTTCTCCATCGGGAGAGTCGTTGCTGGCTTCATACACCGGAGGCTGCAGATGATCTTGCTGAAGAGATAGAATGGGTGAGGTTACAGGCAAACTGTTATGGTCAGCTCCAAGGCTAGCCAGAACCTATAGCATGCCCTACACCAGCGGTGCACAACCTGAGGCCCGGGGGCCACATGCGGCCCTCGATACCATTCTCTGTGCCCCTCAACCATCTGGTAACAGACATGTATGTCTATGTCTTGTGGCTGCTCACATGTATCTTTCATCTATTTTCCCATTAAATGGGAGTACTAGAAGTGTAACGAGACATTAATGATATATACTGCATGTTTAATATACCTTAACAATAGTATTTCAGTTGGTAATACCCCTTTAAGTTTTATTTTCGGCCCTTGGAATTGGTTCAGGCCGACAATGTGGCCCCCAACCAGAAAAGGTTGTGCACCCCTGCCTTACACAGGACATGGAGAAATGTTTTCTGCATGGCCGCCCCCTTGCTGCAGCCATGATTATCGTTCAGAGGATCGCCCGGACTTGACACACAATTTTTTAACAAAGGGCATCCGTGGGAGCAGGAAATGTTCAGAGCACATTTTTAGGACTAGTCCATTTCACTGATAGCAAGCAGAGATCTTGACGATAGTAGGACAATGGAGCTGTCTCTCAGAACATCATGTAATAGCCTGGAATACATGAGTGAAATAATACTTTTATTACTGATACCATGGCACTGGGTGAAGGAGTCTGATGTATTCACCTTCGTGCCGACCTTCTATCACATTTCCCATTCACACATATTCACCGTATATTTCTGTCTGCAACCGTTTCACAATTTTGCGGATCAGATGCGGGCCCATTCATTTCAAAAGATGTGGACAGCAGTCTGTGTGCTAACCGCATCCGTAGGTCCATCCCGTGGCTCCGCAAAAAGATAGAACATGTCCTATTCTTGCGCCTATTTGCAGACAAGAATAGGAATTTTTATCATGGAGGAGAATGCTCCGTTCTACAAAATGGCCAGTATCTGTTGCGAACCCGCAATTTGCGGTCCACAAAAAACGGATACGGTCGTATGAATGAGCCCTAACTAGCGTATACACATGGACACGAAATCACAAGGAAACCATATTTTACACAGCAGTGAGAGGACAGCAGGACAGTGGACTAATACCTCTGACAGCTATTCCTTCCGACTCCCCCCCCTGTACACATGCAGTTTGGCCGAGTATGCATGTGTTCCGAATAGGGAGAGGCAATCCACTGCCTGACACCTCTGGCGGCGGTTATTGCCCTTATAAATAAAAAGGTTGCGCATATTGAAATCCAACTGTCCGATCTTTCTTTCCTTTAGTATCTGCCATCACCCGACTCCTGCCAAAATAAGTGGGTTTGGCAGACAGGTATCTAATGTGTATGCCAGTTCAGGCCTTAAAGGGGTTGGTCCATCTGACACACGGGGGCGTATCAGTACAATATGTCAGATAGGTGCAGGTCCACCGCTCGGCTCTTTTCGGAACTCCCATAAGAATGAATGGAGAGCCTACCGTGCATGCGCAGTGCGCTCTCTCTTTCTTTTGGGCCCCGTTCTAGAGATAGGTGCTAGTCCCAGAGGAGGGACTTGCACCTATTTGACATAGATGGCATATCCTAGAGATATGCCACCAATGTGCAAGTAGAGCCATTCCCTCATGCACATGACCATTGGTTGTTTTGCGGTCTGCAAATTGCGGATCCGCAAAAAAACACGGATACCGGCCGTGTGCATTCCGTATTTTGCGGAACGGAGCGGCCGGCCCCTAATAGAACAGTCCTATCCTTGTCAGTAATGTGGACAATAATAGGACACAGCCATGTGGACATACGGACATGGAACGCACGCAGAGTCATTTCGTTTTTTTTTTCCGGCCCCATTGAAGTGTATGGTTTCGCATACGGGCCACTAGAAAAAAAAAAACGGAATGGACATGGAAAAAAAAAATTAGTTCGTGTGCATGAGCCCTAAGGTTGCATTCAAATCTACTGACACTACAAAGGAATCCTATGTGTGCGATTAGAAGTCAGTGGGGTCCGTTTTGCACTGGTACCTTCCGTAATAAACTGGTGACAAATTGAAGACACCAATGAAGAACTTATAACTGTTTATACCATGGAAACCTCAGGTACCACCAGATTCCTGAACAGTAAAATAATGGACTCGTATAACCTTTGAAACGGCTTACGTATAAAGATTAGTCCACGACCGCCTTCGGAAACTTTCAGTACATACAAATAATAGGGCGTAGGTGCCAAATGACCAGTGGGTGCAACAAATGACATGGCATGTGGTGACCTTGCTGTGTCCCCCTCCGCGTTTTCGGTGTACCTTATAACAAGTGGTATGACTCCATCTTATATTTGAAAATTCGAGACGTTTTGCTGGAGCCGTAGGTTTGAGGCTGGCCATTCCGCTTTTCACCACATTGCTCACTAGGTTTCATTCAGGTGATCTGGTGCGCTAGGCCGATGTCCCCATACATCCTCCACAACCTCTCCTGAGGCTGCATTGCTTGGCTCTAAAGATGGAAGCTGACCCCAATGATCAAAGACCAATCTTTGGTTAAGGGTTTCCCCGCAACGCTCTCCAAATTGCACAAAGTACTTGTTCCAGCACCCAAAACTGTAGAAATATCAAATAGGCCACAAACTGTAGATACCAGGGGCGGACTGGGAACTTAAAGTGGCCCTGGAAAAAATACTAAAAGTGTTCCCGTTTTGTAGTCTGGTCCAAATTGATGGAAGGCAGGGCCAGCAATACCATATCGTGGTACATTATACCACCTCAACAGAGCCAAATACCACAGTCCATCACAAAATACTTCCCCAAAAACTTCCACTGGCCAGCAGTAAGAAGGACTCAGGTGGGTCCCCTGCATCGGCCCACCGGTAAATTTCCCTTTAAGGTCTATTGCCAATCCGCCCCTGGTAGATACTATAAGGAAGCTTCAGTATTTTGCACTCTAAGTATTCAGGAACCACATGTACCGTCCTATATACACTCTATGAGAATGAGGTGAGATACGGTAAGGGCATATGTCCTGATGGGGAGCAAGAAGAATAAGTATCTGTCCACAGGGGACACGAAACATCATTTTAAGGGGAACCTGTCACGTTGAACATGGTGTCTGAACCACAGGAGATGCTGAACAGATTGATAGTTTTATGGGAAGAGTCAGTATAACTTGTACTTTATTCAAGACCCCTGCTTTTTCTATGCTTAGGAGTCCAGTAGGCGGTCCTATCAGTGTTCGACAGTCTTCCCTGTATGTAAAGGGGCGGACTGGGAACCAAAAGTGGCACTGGAAACCTAAAAGTGTCCCCATGTTATAGACGAGTCCAAATTGACAGAAGGTAGGGCAACACAAGTAAGCATGGCCAGCAATACTGTAGTGCAGCGCAAAATACCGCCCCAGCAGAACCAAATACCATAGTACAGCACAAAATACCGCCCCAGCAGAACCAAATACCATAGTGCAGCACAAAATACCGCCCCAGCAGAACCAAATACCACAGTGCAGCACAAAATACCGCCCCAGCAGAACCAAATACCACAGTGCAGCACAAAATACCGCCCCAGCAGAACCAAGTACCACAGTGCAGCACAAAATACCGCCCCAGCAAAACCAAGTACCACAGTGCAGCACAAAATACCCCACCAGCAGAACCAAATACCATAGTGCAGCACAAAATACCACCCCAGCAAAACCAAATACCATAGTGCAGCACAAAATACCGCCCCAGCAAAACCAAGTACCACAGTGCAGCACAAAATACCGCCCCAGCAGAACCAAATACCATAGTGCAGCACAAAATACCGCCCCAGCAGAACCAAATACCATAGTGCAGCACAAAATACCGCCCCAGCAGAACCAAATACCATAGTGCAGCACAAAATACCGCCCCAGCAGAACCAAAATACCATAGTGCAGCACAAAATACCGCCCCAGCAGAACCAAATACCATAGTGCAGCACAAAATACCGCCCCAGCAAAACCAAATACCATAGTGCAGCACAAAATACCGCCCCAGCAGAACCAAATACCATAGTGCAGCACAAAATACCGCCCCAGCAAAACCAAGTACCACAGTGCAGCACAAAATACCGCCCCAGCAGAACCAAATACCATAGTGCAGCACAAAATACCGCCCCAGCAGAACCAAATACCATAGTGCAGCACAAAATACCGCCCCAGCAGAACCAAATACCATAGTGCAGCACAAAATACCGCCCCAGCAGAACCAAATACCATAGTGCAGCACAAAATACCGCCCCAGCAGAACCAAATACCATAGTGCAGCACAAAATACCGCCCCAGCAGAACCAAATACCATAGTGTAGCACAAAATACCGCCCCAGCAAAACCAAGTACCACAGTGCAGCACAAAATACCGCCCCAGCAGAACCAAATACCATAGTGCAGCACAAAATACCGCCCCAGCAGAACCAAATACCATAGTGCAGCACAAAATACCGCCCCAGCAGAACCAAATACCATAGTGCAGCACAAAATACCGCCCCAGCAGAACCAAATACCATAGTGCAGCACAAAATACCGCCCCAGCAGAATCAAATACCATAGTGCAGCACAAAATACCGCCCCAGCAAAACCAAGTACCACAGTGCAGCACAAAATACCGCCCCAGCAGAACCAAATACCATAGTGCAGCACAAAATACCGCCCCAGCAGAACCAAATACCACAGTGCAGCACAAAATACCACCACCCTTGTGCCAGTATTCAAGTGTATCACTGTCCTGAGGATGGCGAGCATCTGTAGCTGCTGGCCAGGTGATGCTGGCAGATCAGACACCATGAGGGACATCTACAAATCTCTTTACACCATTATTATGGCGTAATAAAAAGCCGCAAATTATGTTGCATAGCATATGTGCACGGTAATTTGCAACTTTTCTAAAGCGGCAAGAAAAGGAGGCAGGACTTCATGAGAGGGGATGGGTCTTACCACGGCCCGCTGGGTTTACTACAACTTTGTTATAGCTGAAGTCTATGCCGGCTCCTGACTGACTGAAAAGAGGGGGTCCAGTCTTAGCTGGGATTATGTCCTCTTCTACTGGAGGTGAAAACTTGGTCAGGACTCTACCCTCTAAAGCAGGGGCCAGCAACCTCCGGCACTCCAGCTGTTGTCAAACTACAATTCCCAGCATGCTCCATTCATTTCTATTGGAGTTCTGAGAAGAGCAGAATAATTATGCATGCTGGGAGTTGTAGTTTCACAACATCTGGAGTGCCAGAGGTTGCCTACCCCTGCTCTAAAGGAGTAACTTTTAGCAAACTAGGCAGTGGAAAAAAATGGCCCAAGGGTCATTGAAAGGGGTTTAGGCAGAAATCTTTCTGTCCTGGGGGGAGGTGGGGGGGGCTGGTTTGATCCTTACTATGGGGCCCTTACTTCTCTATGTACTCCTCTTCTTTGAGGGAGGGGGCTCCTCTCAAAGAAGAGAAGATTCCATCTGGACTTGTGTATGATGGATTCTGAAGTGATACCTGACATACAAAAGCAGCCATGCTACAAAAAAAAAAAAAAAAACTACACATACTTTGTGGTATATGGGTTATTGAATGGCTCTTTATGATATATAGTACAGGAAACCCCAATGGAGAACCACTCAATGGAAGCCTCTAATGGCCTCTGTTGATATAATTGGGTTTTGTTTAACCTGGATGAAGTTTTGAGACCTAGACATGGTTTTGTTTTAGTTTGGTTTTGAGCTCTAGACATGGATGGTGACAGTACATTCTGGTCATTGTCCTTTGTATCTCACCTTTAAGATGGAGTGAAGGTCCTCTAAAGTTGGCCTGGCTTTTTTCACCCATCCAGGCACCTCGGTATTAGCATAGTGGTCATAGTTCGGGACGGCATCAAGGGTATTGTATCCAAACGTCCTCATGTAAAAGGTATTGGAATGGGTGAGGTTGTTGGGGTTGAAGGTGTCGTATGAGGTTTCTTGCTGTCCATACTGAGATTTGGTGCTCTCCTCAGTGCTGATCAAGGAGCGGATGGTGAAGCGGCCGCTGGACGGGGCGCTCTCTGCTGCCGTCTCATCTCTGCTTTCAGCCATTTCATCACCACACTTATGTTTCAGGGAACTCTTGCCATGAAATTGAGAATGTGGGTTTTATACTCCGAGGAACCAGTAGGAACCAAACCTGAAAAATCACTAACCAGAAGGAGAGGCGATTAGATGCTTCGACTCCAAATGTCACAGCCTCAGGCCCAAAAGAAATAATTGCTCAGTGACCTGAGAATGCATTGAGATGAGAGCAGATAAGAAACCGCAGTGAGGAAGGGGCAGGGCAGCCTTCAAGCTAACCACGGCTTCCTCCACATGTCACAGTTTTGGTTTTTGAGGGCTCAGCATTTTGCAGGTCCTAATATTTGGTCACGAATATTGATTGTACTTCTATAAATCCTTACAGTAACTCCAATGATATATCTGTCTCCAGGTCATCCATTTCGGGTTATTATCTCCTTGAATTTTCTGATCATTCATCAGCATGCTAGTTTCACTGGACCTACAGGACCATATTCTTCTCTATGTCTGTTATGTAGTTCAGTGCAATCTACTGGCATTTTAAGGAAAGGGCAAGACTGACTAATGTGCCCAGTCCAAAAATATGTCTGCACCCATGAGCACATCTGTCAGCAGTTTTGTCCCTATGACACTGGCTGACCTGTTACATGTGCACTTGGCAGCTGAAGGCATCTGTATTGGTCCCATGTTCATATGTGCCTGCATTGCTGGGAAAAATGATGTTTTAATATATGCAAATGAGCCTCTAGGAGCAACAGGGGCGTTACCATTGCACCTAGAGGCTCAGCTCTCTCTGCAACTGCTGCACCCCCTGCACTTTGATTGGCAGGACAGGGCAGTGAAAACATGACCACACCTGGCCCTGTCAATCAAAGTGCAGAGGGGGCAGCAGTTTTAGAGAGAGCAGAGCCTCTAGGTGTAATGGTAACGCCCCCGTTGCTCCTAGAGGCTCATTTGCATATATTAAAACATCATTTTTCTCAGCAATGCGGACACATATGAACATGGGACCAACACAGATGTCTTCAGCTGCCAAGTGCACATGTAACAGGTCAGACAGTGTCATAGGTACAAAACTGCTGACAGATGCCGCCCTCTAAGGAATGGCGGTCAGCCCAAAGATTATTTTTTTGGGTTCCCTGTTCAGTTTGTATTCCTTTTTTTTCTGATGTTGCAGTGGTTATTGAAAGGGAAACCCTGTACTAAAAATGAGGATTGAGCCAGCCTGTGCCCCTCTTATTGCCCCTATGCTCTTCATCCTCTTATTTCTGAATTTTCTATGGCACGTAGAAGCCCATTAACTGTTGGTCCAGGAGACACAGTCGACACGCGGTTCATGTTTGCCGGACGGAGCACGGTCATGTGAATCAGGTCTTAGGGTATGTTTACACAGGGCAGACACGCTACAAATTTTCCATCTGGATTTTGGGGTGAAAAATCCACAGCAAATTACCGTAGTGGCAAAGTGGATGCGATTTTTATCAAAGTCTCATCCAGATAAAAAACCAGTGCAGACTCTACATAACTTGTGAATCTCAGAAATAGGTTTGCAGGTGCGGTTCTAGAACAAGGATCAGCAAGCTCCGGCACTCCAGCTGCTGTGAAACTACAACTCCCAGCATGCAAACATGCTCAGCTGTTCTCACAACTCCCATAGAAGTGAATGGAGCATTCTGGGAGTTGTAGTTTCAGAACATCTGGAGTGCCGGAGGTTGCTGATCCTTGTTCTAGAAATGTTCCTTAGGGACCCTCCACACAGGGTTTTTGTCAGCCGAATTTTAGCGCAGACAGCTGAGCTCAAATCCTGTGTCCTTTCTGCCTCGCTGAGAAACGCAGAGCAGCGGATTAAAGCAGCAGCCACGCCAAGAACAGACACGTCTCTTCTGGGTGTTGCCACGGATTTAAGCCGCTTCTTTGCAAATCCTAGCGCTGCCTCCCTTTGAAATAAATGGGAAGCAGAAACCACGCAGCAGAATTTCAGCACGGAGGTCCGGGGTGTGAAAGATGCAGTGTGAACATAACCTAAGGGTACTGACCACTCGATCAGATTCAAAATCAGAGGTGGATCATAAAAGGAGAGAAAGTGTAAAGGACGGATATGACTTCTTTTATTTGGACCCACTCCTGGTTTTGCCACTCCTGGTTTTGCATCAGAAAACCCGACGGTGTGGCGTCTTCTATTGAACATCACATGGCAGCACCACATGTAAAACAGCAACGCCTACTACATTTGGTTCCATATGCTGCAGATTACCGCGCTGAAGATGTAAAAATCCACAGCACAGCATCACCCAAGACATTATAAGATCCTTCCTGTCCCATACAGTGACTCACCACAGCGGCCTAATCTATAGATCTTCATTCAATCTGAATATGAAGTCACCGCCTGATGAGAGTTGTACTTAACTCAGCAATCATCAACCATTTAGATCAGGGATTAGCAACCGTCGGCACTCCAGCTGCTGTGACACTACAACTCCTTGCATGACTGTTCTTGTAACCCCCATAAAAATGAAGAGAGGATACTGGGAGTTGTAGTCTCAGAACAGCTGGAGTTGCCGGAGGTTGCTGATTCCTGGCCTGAGAAATTAACACTTTATACTAAATAGCTAAATTTCATCTCTTACCTTTTGCCAAAACGAGCCCTCTGATTTGCATAATCCTGTACGAGTGTATTAGGATCAGACGTTCATCTGCAGATAGTCCCGGAGAGGGATGAGGCGGACACCTCCCCCTTTGTAGTCACCAAAAATGCCAATGAGCACTACGTAAAATTGCGTTTCTTTCCTGTACATTTCAATAGCATTTTTTTTTTCAACCTAACAATACATGTCTGTGTTAGCCGAAGTACTTGTCTGTTATCAGAAGAGCAAAATGACAGTCCTGGATTGTTAATTCTATGTCATTTGGTTGAATGGCTTTCCTACCTAGTCTTCTTCTCAGTGCTGTATTATTAACAGGTCATTTTCATAAGGACTCCACATGTTGTGAAAGTCCATTCCTATAGAGCAGGGAAGCCCAACCTGCGGCCCTCCAGCTATTGCAAAACTACAATTCCCAGCATGCCTGGACAGCCTACAGCTATTAGGGCATGCTGGGAGTTGTAGTTTTGCCACAGCTGGAGGGCCGCAGGTTGAGCATCACAATATCTCTGTATTACGGAACAGTAAGGAATCTGTACAGCCTGGAGGAGAAGTGCTGGCAGCATGTGTGAATATTTGCCAGAAGCTTTTCTCATCTGTCTGTATTCAAAGAGTTATCTCCCAAGAAAGAGAACCATCTCACCAGCGCCACCTATTGGAAGTAGCCCCCTATGAGTCAAGATCCGACTTTCCAGCAAGCCTTGGGATTTGACAAGGGAATATAACCAGGCTAGATCTCCATCCATATACAGCTGTTTCAGGGTGCTTGCCCCTCATCAGTGCGGAGTAGGATTCTGGCTGGGTGCGATCCCTTGGAAGTGGCTTAGGCAGGGAGCTGAACCTCCTTGAAGAGACCAGTCCTGCATGGAGACTTACTGGAAGTACTTAAAGAACTCCTGCAAAAATTTTTATTCTCTGACCTGTTAGAAAGGTGCACGATATAATCTGTAGTGAATGTCATTTTCTTATCAGAGGCTGAAATTGAGAGTTTCCACTCTCTTCTTATTGTAGCTGGGTCATGTGACCAACTCCCTGACCTCCAACTGACCCAGGACAGGAAGCCAGTCACTTCTCTATTCATTCCTATGAGACTGAAAGTGAGGCTCCCCTAGGAATGCATAGAAAATTAGACTTCCTGTCCACACATAAGTCTCTGTGTGAGTTGGTGGGTCTAATTCCTAGTCACATGACACAGATAAGAAACTTCAGGATGATATAACTCAAAAATTCAGCTACTGGTAAGAAAATGACATTCACTACAGATTACATCATGTACAGTTCTAGCAGGACATGGAATACAATTTTTTGTGAGAGTTCTTCTTTAAAGGGGTTCTTACTTCAGCAGGTGACATTTATCATGTAGAGAAAGTTAATACAAGCCATTACTAATGTATTGTTATTATCCATGTTGCCTCCTTTGCTGGCAGGATTCATTTTTCCATCACATTATACACTGCTCGTTTCCATGGTTACAGACCACCCTGCAATCCATCAGTGGTGGTCGTGCTTGCGCAATATAGGAAACAGCACTAGTCTAAATGCGCTCTCATGGTCCCGACCACCAGAGAGGCCGGCGCTTTTTTCTATACTGTGCAAGCACGACCACCACTGATGGATTGCAGGGTAGTCTGTAACCATGGAAACAAGCAGTATACAATGTGATAGAAAAATGAATCCAGCCAGCAAAGGAAGCAATATGGACAATCACAACACATTAGTAAGTCCCTTGTATTAACTTTCTCTACATGATAAATGCCACTTACTGAAGTGAGACAACCCCTTTAATAGTATGGAAATGTATTCCTTTGTCAAATCCTGACTCATAGACAACCACTCCCAATGGGGGCACTGGTGAGATGGTTCTCTTCCTTGGGAGATCCCTCTTTTTATATTCAAATCCCATGGGGCATTGACAAGAATTCTCCACACAGGAGAAGTCTCTTCTGCCCCTTTCACACGAGCGGGAGACTCGCAGGTCTCCCGCAACGCATCTACAGGGCTGGACTCCGGCACTGACTGGAATCGCATATAATGCTATGCGATCCCTGTTAGTGCCAAGTCCAGCTCTGTAGATGCGTTGCGGGAGACATGCGAGTCTCCCGCACGTGTGAACGGGGCCTTTAAGGAGATTCAGCATCCTGCCTAAGCCGCTTTCAAGACATCACCCCACCAAGTCAGAATCCTACTCCATACTGATGAGGGGAAACCCCCCTCCAGAAACAGCAGTCTACAGATGGAGATCTGGCCTAGTTATAGTCCCTTGTCAAATCCCAAGGCTTGTTGGAAAGTCGGATCTTGACTCATAGGGAGACACTTCCAATAGGTGGCGCTGGTGAGATGGTTCTCTTCCTGGGGAGATACCTCTTTGCATATTCATTTGCTATGGAGCATTGCCAATAAGTCTTTATACCCTGGAATACTTCCAGTAAGTCTCCATACAGGACTGGTCTCTTCAAGGAGATTCAGCATCCTGACTAAGGCCTCATGTACACGAAAGTGTGCCGGCCAGGCCCGTGCTGTGGTCCGCAACGCAAGGGCACCGACCGTAGGACCGCCGCATGCGGACGCATTCACTTGAATGGGGTCCGCGATCCGCACTACTTTTTTTGCGGTGCGGCGAAACGGACAGAAACTCCACTGAAGCACTCCGTTGTGCTTCTGCGGGGTTTCGTGCCTCCGTTCTGCACCGACCTTCCGGATTGCGGACCCATTCAAATGAATGGGTCCGCATCCGTGATGAGGGGTGCATGTGTCCAGTTGCCCATGCATTGCGGACCCACTGTTTGCAGGCCGCAATACGGCCACGGCCTGAGCCTCATGCATGTGTGTAACAACAATTGATCTCCACTGCATGGATATCCAACATGAATGCCCCAAAGATGTTAGAACCGTTTAGTATATGGAACATCCATCTAATTATTAAATGGGTTTTCCCGTACTTAGATATCCACTTAGGTCATCAATCCCCAATTGCGGGGGGCCAACAACCAGCACCCCCACTATAATCTTGCCAGAAACCACACAGTGGACTAAGCCGGAAGCAGAAGGCAGAATTGGCTGTGAAACCACATAGCGAATGGAACCTTCTGTGTTTTGGCCTCGTCAACTCCCCCCCTCCTTCCTGTTTGACATTGATGACCTATCCTGAAGATACGTCATCAATATCCAAGTACTGGAAAACCCCTCAAAATTGGGAGATATTAGAATGGGAAATGCTGGTTTTTACAGGCGTCAACTCATCTACAGATACAACACTGCTGATCTTAACATCCTCTGCTCGTTCTGAACTCATTTGCCCAAGTGGACCCCCTTATGAGGGAATGACAGCCAGAGAGTGCTGCAGGGCAACTGAACACTTGCTGCGGGGGTCCCCTACATATTACAGCTGATCACTGGGGGGTCTCCACAGCAGAACATCCTGTGAGCTCCTTAGCGTAGTGGGAAACCATATAACAAATCAAACTTGTGAATGAGTCCCCTGCTGTAGTCACAATACATCAGATCTTCCAGAAAACTTTCCACAAAGGGTAAAAAAAACAAAAAAAAACAACCTTCATTTTCAATGCATCAGATTACAACTCCCATTAAAATTATTGAACTCCTAGGTCACATGCAGCTGTAATTGGCCCAACAGATAGTGATCTTTATCAAAAGCAATTGAGACAGCGGCAAATTAGTTCCACTACAATGACTTTGGCAGTCTCCTGAAAAGTTAATGGAAAAAGTGTATTGTCTGCCCTTAGGGTAAGGGAAAATTTATGATTAGCAGCGGTAACCTTACCTGTGCTGGGAGGTGGCGGTAACATATTGTAGTACAAGACTTAAAGAGGAACCAAGAAGTAAATATTGATGTTGGTCAATGTAGCAGTGGGTACACCTCTGCCATTTACTACAGACCCTGCCATCCATTGTCCGCTATGACTATAAAGAGAAAGGGGGTCATTTATTAATCTGAAATACGCCTAAATTAGGCGTATTTCAAGAGCAGATGGCGGCGCCGCTATCTGTGACTCTTCCCCGCTCACGTGTTCTATAATTGTGGGTGTGCAGGCCTGTCTCATTGAATAATTTTCTACGCCCCTGCATAGAAAACGGTCTAAATGTAAGACAGCTAGGAAGCTGCTTGATGCACCGTTAAGTTATAGATTCCCCGCCAGCTATAGGGCTTTATTAAAGGGGTTGTCCCGCAAAAAATATTCTACTGTTTTCAAACCAGCACCTGGATCTGAACACACTTGTAATTGCATGTAATTAAAAATTTAGCATAGCCACTGAGTTATTCAATAAAATGTATCTGTATAGCGCCACCTGCTGTTTGTTTTGTTTCTTATTTCTTTGTCCAGCTCGCTGAGTAGGCCGCACATGCTCAGTTTCATCTTTATCTGCCTCCTGAGCTGTGATAAGGAGAGAGCTTCAGCAGAATGGACACGCCCCCTGAGCTGTGATAGGGAGCATGGACACACCCCCTGAGCTGTGATAGGGAGCGCATGGACACGCCCCTTACCTGCAGCAGAAAGGACACTCCCCTTTAGCTGTCAGCTTGATATAAATCTAGCAGAGCCATGAATGTGGAGATCTCTGGATCCATGTGAGGTACAGGGCTGGTTCTGGCGTTGTTAGAGATTGTCATGTCCTATATGATGTCTGATTTTAATTTTTTACATTAATCATGGGATAACCCCTTTAAGACCGACGTCTAAAATGCCTTGTCCCAAAAACACATTCTCCCATTTTTCCTGTTTTACCATAAAATATAATTATTAAATTGGAAACCATGTCAAACATGGTCACGTTGAGTCTACACGTAAGTGAAGGCAAGTATGAGACTGGTGGGGGTGCGACTGCAGGATCAGAATCCTGTGCTGTGGAGACACATAGGACTATATATAAGCTGTATACACAAAAGGATATATGATTTTTAATAATAAGAGTTGATTAGTCAAGAACTGATTTATTCTAGATGCACTGACACAAAAATATTTTTAAAAGTTCATTTTCCAGGACTAACTTATTGACGACAAGCGAATAGTAGCAGCACTGCAGTAAAAAGGCATGGACACTACACAACTAGGGAAAAAAAGAAAAAAAAAAAACAAAACAGCTGATCGGGGTGTGCTGGGAGTGTGACCCCTGCTGATGTGATACTGATAACATATCCTAAGGACAGGCCATCAGCAAGCTGGTCCTGAAAACCCTATTAAACATCTTGAATGGAGGGCAACTAAACTTTTTCTATTTGAATAAAAGTACTATTTTTCCAATTTTTTGCTTTTTTTTCAGTGATTATTTCTCCAACTGAAAGTGAAATGCATTTTACATTACAATATTTAAAGCTTTTCATTTTAAAACTCGGCCTCCCAATAGGAAAACAATGTACTGTGCACTTTGTACTTAATCACAAGCCTACAGCCGAGCCTGTAAAACACGCTTGCTGGTCAAGGAATGCTTCTCCCAAAACCTGCATAACTATATATGTGGAACTGATGACAGAGATCAAGGGTAGATAAAAAGGGAACATTAACTGACTGAAACGGTCAGCCAATATAACCCCCGGCAAAGACTTTAGTAACACAAAGCAATACATTACAATGAGAACGTAACGCTCCTGTCAGCTCAACTCCCTAGAAAAAGTTCCTGCTACTTATAGGAAAGGCCCAGCTCCGTAGATATTCTATTCATTGTTCCAATACAACTAAAATGAAAAAAGCAGCAACTCTGCAAATAGTCTTCATTAAAAATTGTAACGTTCCAAAAGTCTTTTTACTACCAATATTACAGGACATTTATAGTCACGAGGGACTCCCAGAAGCTGCTGACCCATGATAAGTTTTGGAGTGCGGACAGGGGTTTCCTCAGCCTTTTTGTGAAACACCTCTCTTCTGAAACCTGAGTATCAAGACGTTAAAAAGAAACGGTGCACTCTGATCCTGAGGTAAAACTTGTTCCATCTGTTCTCTATAGGTTACTAAGAGGGATGGTTATATGACTGCAGGCCCAGACTACACAGGGTCTGTTTGTAGTCTGTTACCATGGAAACACATAGGTCTGCATAGAAGATGTGTAACGAAGAAAGCTGTGTGCAAAGCCACATATTCGCTTAGGACAATGACAAAAATAATTGCGATGCAGGTGGACAAATACCTATATGAAAAGATCCAGAACAAGGACAAACAGCGATACAAGCTAGGATAAGCCCCCATTGTCGTATAGGTGCGTATGAAGCGAGGGAGCCCTGAGCCTGGAGGACCCCAGGTTTCCCGGGGTCCGACCACCACCAGGCGCAGCCCCCCCCCCACCGCTGCGCTCATAGAAATGAATAGGAGCGCACCGCGCAAGCACAGCCCAGCTCCCATTCATTTCTATGCAGCCAGTGCTTGGCTATTTTCGACGGCCCCATAGAAATGAATGGAGGGCGGCTGCGCATGCGCCCTCCTTCTCTTTTGGGGACCCGCACCTATAAGACAATGGGGGCATATCCTAGCGATATGCCCCCATTGTCCAAGATGGGATAACCCCCTTTAAGGCTCTCGTTTGGGTTATACTTTAGAAGTATTCTACAACCAATGCACTGTATATCTATACCGTGTGACATAATTGTTTGCAGCAGGCATTGCACCTCCAGAATGGGACCCCAGAAGTGAGTAGACAACAGTGGCAATATGCAGCTGTCCTCCATTCATTTCTATGGGACTGCCGAATATAGCAGAGCACTGGGCTTGACTATTTCCATCAGCCCCATAGACGTGACTAGAGCTCAGCCATTTTCGTCAGTCCCATTGAAATGAATGGTGGGAGGCCTCACATGTGTGGTCCGCTCTCCGTTCTAGAGATAGATGATTTTGAGCACTGGCTCAGATATCTACAGCAGTGCCATTGAAGTGAAAAGAGCGGTGGCCGTGCTTGCGCAGGGTGCTCTCCATTAATTTCTATGGGAGTTCCGAGATAGGTGCCGGTCTCAGAGGTGGGACCTGCACACACTTATCTGACTTTATGACATATCCTAGAAATATGCCATCAAAGTCTCAAATGACACAACCCTTTTAAACTTCCTTACCTTGTGAATGAAAATATTTTAAAACAAGTTTTTTCGGCTTTGCATTTCTAAAGGGAATCTGTCCCCAGTTTTATGCTCCAGCACCTGCCACCGAGGCCACGTATTCATGAGCTCACGGCTCTCCCTGCCCATCTGCCTCTGAAAACACACACTTGGGTGATTTTAAGTTTTATCTATTAAAAAATCAACAGGATCTTGAAAACAAAATAAGTTGTATTTTGGATATTACAACAAAAATACTGAACATAGTGCTGGTACAACACTTCAGCAAGAATCAGTTCATTAAGACTTCCATCTGTACAAGTCGTGCATTTGTGTCTCCAGACATTCGGAAAGGGATCATTCCAGCAAAAGTGATAAGGGCTCTGGCTTGACTGCGTAGGACCTGGATGAGACAAACCAATTAGGAACACGTGTAATAAAGAAAGCGATCACCTATAAGAAAGCAGACTGCTACCCACCGAGTCCTTGTCCTCTAGAACCCGTTGCGGTTTCCCTAGAGTAGAGGGACCGCTGCTCTTCAGCCTCTTGTATTTGATGTATAAAATATTCATCGTAGCAAGAAGAACTTCGGACAAATTATGCCTGATCTGGAGAGAAGACAAGCAGAAGAAAACACCAGAAATTTATGTCAGTAAGGGCTCATTCAGATGACAGTATGAATGGGCCTGCATCCGTTCCACAATTCTGTGAAGAGGTACAGACCCATTCATTTCAATGGGACCACAAAAGATGTGGACAGCACACCATGCGTTCTCCGCATCCGTAGTTCCGTTCCGTGGCCCCCGCAAGAAAGATAGAGCAAGTCCTATTCTTGGACAAGAATAGTCATTTCTATCATAGTGCCGGCCACGTGCGGTCGGCAAAGTGCGGATCGCACTCGGCCAGTATCTGTGTTTTGCGGATCCGCAATTTGCAGACTGCAAAACACTATGGCCGTCTGAAGGATTTACATGACCCAATATTCAAACAGGTTATCGGGAACGACCTTCCTGCAAACGCTCGTTCACGATAACGGCCAATTTAAAGGTGCAGCCGATCACCCAATGAATGAGCGAGTCACCCGGCCATTGGGTGAAACTGTCATTAATGCTTGTAAGTAAATTATTTCTGGCCAGCAGATTGTGCTGTCTCAACAGCACTCTGCTGCCCAGAAACAATGCTGTAAGCTGTATGAGGACGAGCGATCGCTGGTTCTCATACCGTGGAGGTGATCGCTGCATATAAATGCAGCACTTCATCTAAGAAGCAGCCGACTGTTGGAAACGAACGCTTCCTTCCTGAAAATCGGCTCCTCCTCGCCCTGTCTAAATCCACCTTATTCCCATCTTGGACACTGGGTGCATATCACTAGGTCCCTCCCAGAGGGGGGACCGGCACCTATACTTAGAACGGAGCCCAAAAGGTGTACGGCCTCCCTCCATTCATTTCTATGGAAGTGCCGAAAATAGCCAAGTGGCGTGCTCAGCTATTTTCAGAAGTCCCACTGAAATGAATGGGAAGTTAACCGCGCAAGTGCTGCCGCCGCTCCATTCACTTTATGAGGCTTACGGAAATAGCCAAACACCGGCTATTTTCGGCAGTCGCATAGAAATGAATAGAGGTCTCAGTTCTAAGTACAGAGGAGGGACCCGCTCCTATCAGACTTTAGGGTCAGCGCTGCCTGGAGAATAATGGACCCTTTACTGTTTATGCAGAAGCAGCGTTGCCTGTGTACAATGCCCAGTGTAGCAGTTAATCCACTCAATTAAATCAGGCTGCATCACTAGGCACAGCCATTTGTATAAGGTACGCCTTTTTGAAGACTAGTGGGAGCTCCAGGGGGTCTCACAGTGTGAAAACAATGGTACCACACACAAAGGTGTTCTGAGGAAGCATTCTCTTATCCAGTCATGTATAAAAGAATACGTATCCTAAGGATGGGTCAAAGTAAATTTCTGGGGGAACCACTATAAAAGAAATCATTTGCTTAAAAACGCAATAATCATCGGTCCTAGTTTACACACCTCATCATTAAAGTTTCTGAATGCAGCAACTCTCTCCTCCACTGTGTCCTGGCTGAGAGGGACAATCTTCAACCTGTCAACAATCTAGAAAGGAGACAGATATATTAGGATCCACAATGGAAAACAGTCATCTAGACAGCTGCTCTGGGTCCCACAGAGACATTGGTGTTAACAATTCCTCTATGCACTACCTAAACGCCCACTGTGCGCTATGTAGGCTTCACACCTTTATAAGTCACTAAGGTGTTGAATACAATCACATAGATGGTTTTTCACAAGCTTTTTGTTAGTGAAAATATTACACTAGTTTGTGAACTTACATCAAATGCTACATCAACATGACCAGCGTGATAGTTATCGAAGAAAGTCATCAGATCCAGCAGCAGATAAAATGTGGAGTTTACGGCTTTTTCTGCGGTTACACCTTGTGATCGGTATCTGGAGAAAGACACAGTTCCCATGTTAATGTGCAAACTAATAAATAACGGTCTAAAACCGAGAGATTTTATCAGAAAGGATGCTTTGAACGTCTTGTCTTATATAACAAAACATTAAAGAAACTCTCCAGACCAAAGTGAAAATCTCTAAATGTCCTCATGAGCCACTCTTCTACCCCGTTGCCCAGAGGACCATATATACCATAAGCCTGCCATTATTTCAGATTCAGCAGAAAGTACAGGGATGCTTTAACTGTAATCACCACGAAATTCCATGATCATATACAAGACATAAGGCCACACTTGAAGGGTAAATGTACTTTTCAGACGCAGCAGGGAATTAGTGAAGTAGTGAAAACAAGTATTTACATTAAAGGGGTTGGTCACCTTTTGTGTTTTTTTTTTCTTTGCAACCCCCCCCCCCTACTCCTGGCTAGACCTGCAAAGGGAAGCATACTTACCTGCTCCTCACCGCTGGGTCCCAGCACCTTAGCTCCTCCTGCCCTTGGCTGCTTGCTTGGGTGCCCCACTATTAACACAAGGGAAGCAGGTCACCCCTGGGACCATCAATTGGCAGCAGCGGCATCAATGCAGATGTTTATAGTGGGGGGGGGGCAGGCAGCTGAGACTGGAGAGTGAAGGAGCCAGGGTCCAGGTAAGTATGGTCCCCTCTGCAGTTCTTCCCAGGAGGGGACCCCAAAAAGTGACCAACTTTTTTAAAGAGGCTCTGTCACTAGGTTTTAACCTATGTATTTAAATACATAGGTTAAAATCCCTTAACTAGTACAGTTATAACATACCTTTATTGCAGAGTACAGCGCAGCGGTTGTGCTGAAAAACCAACTTAAAACTCTATGCTAATGAGCCTTCGGAGCACCGGGGGGCGGGCTCTTTCTTCCTGAGCACCGCTTCTTCACCGCCCCCCGGGGCCCGAGGCTCTCCCCGATGCCGACGTCCACGCCCCTCTGGAATTAGATTGACAGCGCTAGACCGTTTGGTCTAGCGCTGAAATCCGGCGCCTGCGCACTCCGATCGCGCCGGCGCATGCGCAGAAGCGCTTGCAGTGCCGAACACTGCAAGCCCTTCCATCCTTGTGCGCCCCCGCGGGGCGGTGAAGAAGCGGTGCTCAGGAAGAAAGAGCCCGCTCCCCGGTGCTCCGAAGGCTCATTAGCATAGAGTTTTAAGTTGGTTTTTCAGCACAACCGCTGCGCTGTACTCTGCAATAAAGGTATGTTATAACTGTACTAGTTAAGGGGTTTTAACCTATGTATTTAAATACATAGGTTAAAACCTAGTGACAGAGCCTCTTTAAAGGGAACCTGTCATCTCCGAAACACCCCCTGAACTAGAGTAAGCGGTGTATAGTGTAAGTGATGCTGAATCCGAATATGTAAGTTTTATCTTCATACTCACTTCCATTCCGACGCTGTGCTCTCACAAACCGGCAGTAAAATGCACTCACTGGACTCTTCTTTGAGTCCTGTCCATTATGTGAGTGAGAACTGGAGTCCAGTGAATGTATTTTACTGCTGGTTTGTGGGAGCACAGCGTCAGAATGGAAGTGAGTATGAAGATAAAACTTACATAACCGGACTCAACGTCACTTACACTATACAACGCTTACTCTAGTTCACGGGGTGTTTTGGAGATGACAGGTTCCCTTTAAGTGAACATTTAAAGTAGAACTCCCGCAAAAATGTTTATTCCATGTCCTGCTAGAAATGTACATGATATAATCTGTAGTGAATGTCATTTTCTTACCAGTAGCTGAATTTTTGAGTTATATCATCCTGAAGTTTCTTATCTGTGTCATGTGACTAGGAATTAGACCCACCAACTCACACATAGACTTATGTGTGGACAGGAAGTCTAATTCTTCCTATGGGAGCCTCACTTTCAGTCTCATAGGAATGAATAGAGCAGTTACTGGCTTTCTGTCCTGGGTCAGTTGGAGGTCAGGGAGTTGGTCACATGACCCAGCTACAATAAGAAGAGAGGGGAAACTCTCAATTTCAGCCTCTGATAAGAAAATGACAATCACTACAGATTATATAATGCACCTTTCTAACAGGTCAGAGAATAAACATTTTTGCGGGAGTTCTTCTTTGAGAAAACCACATCACTCATCCATACCAGGCCATTTATTGAAATAGCATCTTTTATAAATACAGCACAAGAATCTCTGGCAGTAATAAGGATTTCCTACAAACAGGATTCATATCCTGAGGTTCCAGAGATGCCACTTCAATACACTGACGGGTGATACATGAGTGAGCGCTGCAGTCTTGCTCAATACACCCTGATGATGACATTAACGTTATATGCGATAGACAGTGAATCATCTCACCTTTCAGCAATAGACAGTGCCATGTGTTTCAGTCGCTCCTTGTTAGACTGCGGAGAGCTGATTTGAGAAATAACTGGACTCAACAACTTATTGGTCAACTCCAAAACCTTGTCGGGGTTCTGCAGATAGACATAAGCGACAGCTGAACTTGAGTGTGCACAGACATCTTTCATTATTAGGCATGTACTTGTACAGATATCATCAAAAATCACTAAAGGCTAGCAACACCAATTAAAAAAAAATAAAAATTCCCTAAAACTTTCCTCTTCAACATTGTGAGGTGCACATTGTAAAATGAGATTTATAAGACTTACCTTTGCCAAGTCGTAGAGCTTAGCAGCTTCCTCAAACAGCCCCTTCTGTTCGGCTACAGACGCCACCTCGCTAATGATAGGATTTGTGTCCCTTGAAAATTTATCAATTGCTCCGGGCTGCCAACATAATAAAAATGTTAAAAGACAAAGACAATGGACGATTTCTATGCAGCAAACATTGCAGACAAAATACCTGACGAGCTATAAATATGCTACACACTGTGACAATAAGCATATAAATGTTACACTATACATTTTTGTACGTGCTGAATGTGCCAAACAGCAAGTTCTATTACCTTTCTGGTCCCATCTTTCTCCAACTTTCCGAGGAGCATATCAAACTATAAAGGGAAGAAAAAAAAATCTAAAAATCAGAAACCAACTAGAAATTAGGAAATAGAAATCCTCAGAGTTGGGGCATCTGTACCTCTCGACTTTCAATCACTAGTTCACTGACACACCGCAGAAACATATTCTTATCCTGGCTGTCCTTCTCATTTCTGGAAGAAAAAGGGCGACTTAGAAATAGAAACCAGTCCCAGAGTAAGAGACATTCACAAAGTACATACAATTTCACATTAGAATCCAGTAAATATGAGAAACAAATCTGTGAAACGGTGGAAGACTAAGGCTGCCCATACATATTAGATCTATGTTAGCTAAACCGGCTGACTTTGGAGGGTTTGACCAACAATCTACTGTGCATGGGGCGTCCTGACGATCGCCAAAGGGGTGGTGTTGGGTGAGATAACAATTGGGCAAGCTGGATTTAAAGAGGACCTTTCACCACTCCTGACATACCTGTTTTAATAGCTTCATACATTCCTCATGTAATAACAATTCTGGAACATCTATTCTTATGGCTCTATGTTGTGCCATTCCTTTATTATTTCTACAAGAAGTAATTAATGAATTGCTAGCAGTCTGCAGTAAGGGTACAGAGGGGAGGTAACCAGTTGGGGGGAAGGTGTACCTGCACAGTCTGAAAATGGCAGCGCTGATTGGATAGAATGAGACAGTGCAGATACACACCCCCAGCTGGTTACCTCCCCTCTGTACCCTTACTGCAGACTGCTAGCAATTCATTAATTACTTCTTGTAGAAATAATAAAGGAATGGCACAACATAGAGCCATAAGAATAGATGTTCCAGAAATGTTCCAGAATTGGTATTACATGGGGGATGCATGAAGCTATTACAACAGGAGTATCAGGAGTGGTGACAGGTCCTCTTTAAATGTCCAATCCTTTTGTTCTCAGTATCCAGCTGGAAGCAGCTCTCTCCCCATTCAATACAAGTGCACTGTAAGAGGGATTTGAAGGAGAGAGCTGTTGCTCGGCTGATAGTTGGCCATACACATGAGATGACTAACAGGGAAGTAGCTTGCTGGATGATAAACCTTCCTCAATAAATTGCCAGACTTTATCTGCGATGAAGAGCCCCAGCTTTTCTGTTTATTACAAGTGCTTACTAAAAAAAAAATATATCACAGAAAATATTTTTAAACTTACATCACACATTTATACAACAGACATGATAAAAACTGGAAAAAAAATAAATCTTAAAACATTATTTAAAGTGGTTGTCCCACAACCACTTATCCCCTATCCACAGGGACCCATCATGTTGCCCCATTTAATGGAGTGGCGATAGTGTGCAAGCACGACCACCACTGCTGGATTGCAGGGTGGTCGTAAACAAGGAAAAAGCGCAGTTTATAATGTGATGGAAAAATGAATCCAGCCAGTAAAGGAGGCAATATGGACAATCACAATACATTAGTAAGTGCCTTGTATTAACTTTCTCTACATGATAAATGCCATTTGTGGAAGTGAGATAACCCCTTTTAATTTTTATGACACCTACCTGAGAAAGTAAAAATACTGCAAAGCTTCTCGGGGGTCTGTAGGTTCAAACTTCCGTGTGTAAAGCATAAGGAGACGGACAAAGTTGAGACGTCTGACACCAATAGGGTCTCCTCCTTCTTGGCTCACTGCAAGGACAGATGTAAAGTTGTATAATATGATGTGTTTTCAGAAACTTATCAGCAGAATGAATGTGGTACTACAATAAACAAAAGCACAAAAGATACTAGAGTATCAATGAAAACAACTACTGGTAATCCACAGTACATTAACTTATGCACTCAGTCCATGGTTATATAACCACGGCCCCCTTTACTGCCATGTCAAGAGAATAAGATATACCAAATGAGACTACTCAGGACGGCATACTTACACAGCTGTGCACTCTGTGAAGACGATTTCAAGAGCAATTTCAATTCAAAAAGAGCAAGTGCCACGTGTACAGCGTGGCAGCGAGTGCGTTCTGTGCGAAACAAGTGGGCAATGGCGGCTTCAAACTGAGCAGTGAGGAGCAGGACTTGAAAATACAGGAAGGGATGTTGATTGGCAGCGAAGTGAGATTCCCCTGAAACACAAAACGATCATATAAAAATTTTGTCTAGAATACGTTTATTGTAGACATCTATGTATGCTATGTACCGTAGTCTTCAAGAAGCTGCTTCTGGAACTGTGGCAGGGTCAGTCTGTCTTGAGGAGAACTGCTAGTGTCGTCATCAAAGCAAATCTGATTCAACTGTACAGAAAACACAGAAAAGTGAGAGACAGAAGATATACATATAGCCCCTGTCATGAGGACACCCACTGCTTCTTTGTATTAAAAAGCGACTGTAGAATTATTTAAAGGGTTTCTGTTTTTTCGGTATGAATCAGGCTGACATTAGAGATGTGCTAATGTCACCTGATTCCAAATATATATCTGTTTTATTTACTGGTGCCCCCATTTTTATATAAAATGAACTTTTATTTTATGCTAATAAGGCCTCTAGGTGCAAGGGGCGTTACCCCTGCTCCTAGAGGCTCTGTTGATTGACAGGCCCAGACAGAGAAGAAACACTTCATTCACCATAGCTTGCAAGGACCGTCAATGATGTCATGACCATGTGATCAGTCACATGGTTTAGGAGGCGACAGGCTGTTTGTGTGATCCGAACCATGTGACTGAGCAGAGCTTTTAGTGCGACAAAGTGCAAAGGTGCTGTCCTCAATGCACCAAACAGCTTGTTTGCATACCAGAAGAAACATGAATTCTCTGCAAAGGCACAGATCTGGATGGGGGCAGAAACGTAAGAATAAGGAGAACAGATGGAATCTAGCAGTGCACTTGATTTAACAATGAAGTATGTGCCGTGTGCTGCATGATGCAGGGCAAGGGACGTTTTGTTTACCTCCGGTGATGTACTAGGTCTCAGCATGGGTATGCTAGGTGGAGGCACTAATGGGAGGTCTTTAGCGCTGCCCTAGCCTGGTAGTGCTATAGACTGCCCATTAGTGCCAGTGACATCACAAAATACTTTGATGTACGTACTGATCATATTGTTTAACAAGTAAAATGGCGAAGTTCAGGGACATTAGCGCATGACAATGTTGGTGCTGTGTCTATGGGCACGAGGGGATACATATACATCAAAATATGGCAACAGACTAACAATGTCTAGGATTCTAGGATACAGTCAGATCAGTTTGCAAATTTGCAGTTTTACATTGAAGAACGCCTCACCTTCAACCACAGATAGTCCTCCGTTTTATCTGCCACTTCATTATGATTATCGGCAACATCACAGCGGCCAATAATACAGTAGACCGCCCTCTTGTAGGGATCAGTGCTTGACCTTACGGCTCTTCTGTAATGTAGACGCAGTTTGTTTTCTGTTGCTGGACATAACCTGTAGTTGAAAAAACCAATTCAATTACATGTCTAGAGTGGAATGGCTACTCAGATATGTAATGCGGACTATTCATTAGCTTCTGCTAACAATCAATATCAGACATTTTAGGACATATGTAGGAGAGTGCATCCACAGTAATTAATCATATTCCAAATTACACTTTTTATATACAGCGGTCACATTTCACAGTGTATGCTTGTCGAGTGCATCATGAAAGCTCCTAGCTATATGGGTGAGATGTATCCACTAACTAACAGAGGCCAAACTACTCTCTTTCTGGCCTATGACTTTTTTTTTTTTTGCTATAAAAGGGCAGAACAGCGAACTATGGTATTGTAACAAGGTATCCAGAAAAAAAGAAAAGAAAAAAAAAAAAGTTTCCTTTTTATGGCAGTTCATGGGTTAAATATATGCCTACACAGTGGCATACATAGGAGGAAACTGTTGGGGATATACATTAGAAAAGTCATGGGCAATGCAGATTTGATAAGCCCAAGTCCATAAAGCCTGTTGGGTACAATACAACTATTGTGAATAATCCACAGGAAAAATAAAAAATCAGGTGCAGCCTCTTTCACACGAGGAATCCGGATTGTGTCAGAATCTGTCCAGGTAAAAAAAGAATTGCTTTGTATGGAATTTCAAGCAGTTTTGTCTGCGATTGCATTACAGTGCATGTGGGATCGCACGCATTTTTCACAAGTGTGAAGAATTACAATCAACATCTCCAAGCAAACGTCAGTGAAAAATGTATCGCATCTGGATAAATGTCGTTTTTCACGCAAACCTCATTCACATCTAAGGAGCCAGTGCTGCGTGAAAAATGCACAATACAGAACATACTGCGATTTTCCTTAATGCAGAGATGATCAGTAAGTCTGGATGCTATGCATTGGCTACATACATCGCATCCAGGAAAACTCGCTTGTGTGAAAGAGCCCTAAGAGAGCCTGCACAGATAAAAGTTACAACCTTCGGCACTCCAGCTGCTGTGAAACTACAACTCCCAGCATGCAAACATGATCGGCTGTTCTCACAACTCCCATAGAAGAGAATGGAGCATTCTGGGAGTTGTAGTTTGACAACATCTGTAGTGTCGGAGGTTGCTGATCCCTATTCTATGTTGTGTTTCAAACCACCATGACTGACTGACTGTCTAATAACACTTAGAAGAAAAAAATGAGGGTTTCTTTGGCCATGGAAGGTATGGAAATTTCCATTATACTCTACATTATTCACTCACTTTAGTATGAGACACTAGAACATTACAGTAAAGAGCTCTACGCACTTGCATCTCCTATAAGGCCCCTTGCAAACGAGCGTGTCACACTGCAAGTCCGCAGCGCAGCTCCCGGCCTGACGGGGGTCACACAACATTATATTGATTTGATTTATGATGCTATGTAACCCTTACAGTTCTGGAATGCATTAGATAACACTTACAGCATTTTGTCAGTGTCATCTAATACATTCCAGAACAGTAAGGGTTACATAGCATCATAAATCAGTAATCAATAATGCTATGTGACCCCGGTCAGTGCTGGGAGGTCAGGCCGAGAGCTGCACTGCGGACTTGCAGTGTGACACACGCTCGTCTGAAAGGGGCCTAATTCCTTCACAAGTAATTGGTATTAGCATTGAGCTATGACAATATTAAGCAGGGGAGGCACTTTTAAAGCAGTCAGGAGTCGGAGCAGTTACCTGCGGTCATCGCTGTGAACATATTCTTGAAACCAGTTCTTGAATTCCCCCAACTGATGCTGCACTCTGTTCACCACCTGCTGTGCTGCCAAGATATCCCCACAGCGCAAGCAGTAGTAGATCAGGGCCCAAACTGGGTAACCTTCCAGTTCACCATCCTGTAAAGTGAAAGTGACATAAGTATCATCTCTCATACACACAACCATTTCTAAGGTACGAGGGTCCTGGCTTTACATTCACCTGTAGTCCAGGAATGGGTGCAGGAAGCCTGATATTCAGGAAGCTCCGTACTATGTGGTAAGTCCCAGGAACACCTCCTAGCTGTGCTTGTTGCAGGTTGGCGTATACACTTGTCATTGTGTAGGTTTTATAACTAGAAATAAATATATGGTAGGTAAGAATACAGTACAGACACAAGTCAAAGCGATAATTCCCTTTCATTATGCCATTACTGTGAGCTGCTTTAAAGAGTCCCTGTCCTTTCACACAATTTCATTTAATAGAGAATGGTGCAAATTTCTAGCTCACTTTATAAAAAAAAAAAATCTGCCTGCATCCACCTGAAAAAAAACTGTAAAGCCATGGCCACTAGAGGTCTCACTTCCACTTAATTTGCAGACCACTGACTGTTGTCAGGAAAGATCCGTTCCTAGTAATAGAGACTCAGAAAATAGCTGTGGGGGCGTGTCGGAGCTAGCTGAGATCTGTAAAGATTATAGGAGCCTCCTGTCTCTTGGTGTGTGATCTCCCTCTCCTCATCTATTCTGTGAGCTCCAAAGCTGAAAACAAACATAGTGGAAAGTAAGGGAAGCGACGTCTCAGCAGTACAGTGCTGGCAGATTTCACGGAAAGGAGACTCCAATTGTTAGAGAAATGCATCTAGCTGTGCAACAAGACTGAAAAACACATTGGGGAAGCCCAAAAAAAGACCTGTTCCTTCACAGTTATGATTGTACAAAGAAGGACAGCCATTATGCAAACTTTTTTTTTATATTCACGATTTAAATCCCATTTAAGGCCCCTTGCAGATGAGCAAGTGTCTCGAACTTGTAGCAAGACACCCGGCCTAAATTTCCAGCACTGCTGGGGTCACATAGCATTATATTGATCTATGATGCTATGTAACCCTTACAGTTCTGGAGTGTATTAGATGACACTGACAATGCTGTCAGTGTTATCCACTGCATCCCAGAACTGTAAGGGTTACATAGCATCATAAATCAATATAATGCTACGTAAACCCGGCAGTGCTGAAAATTCAGGCCGGGTGCCTCGTCTGCAAGGGGCCCAATTCCCAGCTAGACGGCGGTTTCCAAAGTTACCTCTCTTCCAGGAACCTTAAAGCTTGTCTAACAAAAGCCATCTGCATCTGAACTGAGCAGCGACTTTTCATTGTATCAGAAGCTGGAACTAGCAGAACGTCAGTCATCTGTTTCACCATCGCCCAAACATCAGATACATTCTACAGAAAAGACAAAACCAAAGAGATGTAACAATCAGTCATGTAGAAGAAAAAAAAAATGTACATATATGATCAATAAAAACACTATGGGAAAAATGAATGCTTGAATACAACCGTTTCTATGTATATCTGTCATATGGGAAAATCATGAAAAGCGTCATTTCACCGTGCGACTTCCTACCTTATCGTCCAGTTTCTCAGCAACAGCAGTGCACAGGTCTACCAGGTTTGGCTTGAGGTTTCCACTCACAACCTTCTCGTTGTACACATATATCTGCAGTGAATAAGAGCTTCATTAGCAATAAATAGGTTATTTATGCATTGTATGGTAGTGATATGTGTAGTAATAACATTATAAAATGAAATAAAATAAAACAGAACCACAATTGTTGCAGACCGAAAAAAAATAACTGAAATACTGATAACAGGGTCCTGTGTAGGCACCTTAATCCCATGCACAAACACGGTAAAAAAAAAAAATTAGACCAGTGACTGTGTACTGAATGCCCAGCACACCCTGCACAGCATCCTGTGCACCCATAGCAAAAGGAGCGTTCAACCAATGCCCTCACCTTTTTTTAACCTGGCTCTAGCGGGAATGGGAAGTAGTACAGACCGGCTGTTGCTTTATATATTTATTCAATAAAAAGTTGGCTAAAGCAATAAATTACACAGGTCAGAACGTATTTCAAATACACTGGTGGTAACTTTTGAAGCAACTATGGCTGTGTTCACATCCCCTTCCGCAGGTCCTTAACTGTTTTGGCAGAGTGGAGCTCCAGCAGTGGGAAAAGTAGCTAACTGGAGGGGGGAGGGCTGCTTTAGATGCTGCTTCCTCATGAATGGTAGCAGCTAGAAACATGCAACTGATCTTGTTTGAAAGCAGACGTTCCAAGCTTTCAGACAATACCAGAATGACAGCAATATATTCAGGACAGAGAAAGATATCACTGATAGACATCGGGACGCTGTGAATGCAGCTGAAAACAAAACTGACTTGATTTCTAACAGTGATTTCTCCTCTGTTGCTTTGACTTTAGCTGTCATTTTGGTCTTGTATAAAATCCAGGACTGTCAGCTTTCATACAAGACCAGTTGCATGTTTCTAGCTGCTACTACTGAGGAGATATCACCATCTAAAGCAGCCCTCGCAGTTCCAGTTAGCTACTTTTCACACTCCCTGAGCTGGACTCGGGCAAAACAGTTAGGTTGTTAAAGGGGTTGTCCCAAGATTTAAACTTGTCATCCTATCATCAGGATAAGTGATAAGTGTTTGGTAAGGGTTGGGACTCCACTGATCATCAGAACGTGGCTTGTGCATCTAGCCGTATGAATGAAGCAGCAGTCAAGCATGTTTGCTCCCTCTCTACAGGACTGCCAAAAAGAAGCAGAGTACAGAGTGTGGCCATCTTAGGCCCACAGATTAGAATAGTATGGCAGTGTGCATGACTGGTGGCCGATCCATCCACATAAGTACACAGCATCCCCATTCTCATGATTAGTCGGGGTCCCAGCAGTCGGACCGCGCCAGACACTTAACCTCTGAATATGTGAGAAGTTTAAACGGCATCAACAGCTTTTTCTTCTGACTCACCTGTCGAGCATATGCCATTTCCACATTGTCGAGAGAACTGCGGCCCGGAGCTCCAAGATCACTGATGTAACTTGTCTGACACAGAAGCAAATTACAGATATTAAAAACAGAAATCATCAAAACCTAAAACATGCATTAAAGACAAGGAGCATATTTCATACCTCTGCCTCCTGCGAGAAGCCCAAATCATCTTCTCCAGAGGCAAGTAGGGTGTGGAGGATTCGCTGCTTCACTTGTTCCCACTCAACAAGCATTGACTCCCTGTGGTATTCTTCTGCCATAGCAAATGTCTGCAGAACAAATACATTCATTCCTAAAAAATTCTGCAAGTGGTGAAGCTGTAGTGTTTAAAGTGATACGGTCTGGACTGCTGTCATACAAGGCATATTAAAGTCTTCTGATCCAGATCTGCATCTGTATGACATCATTCCAGCTATCATATCAAGGCTATTGGAGTGGCCATACATATTAGTCTAAAACAATTGTTCGTCAGATGATGTTTAACACTGAACGTTTGTTTTAGCCGCCTGATGACAGACTGTCAATGTGTTTAAAAAAAAAAAAAAAAAAATTCTGATATTTGCTAGTCCACCAATGATCTGTGCATGAAACAACGTTACCTGTGTTCAGCGTATAGACTGAATACAAAGTCTTTAGTATCTGCGACAAGTTACAAAGAAAGATCATTCATCCTTCACCTGGAGTCATTGAACATGTATGGCCAGTCTGAATGACTATAACACCCAACATAAACTAAAATGTAGAATGGCTTCATGGGCAGAGGGATCGTTCAAGAGACAATTGCTTGGTCCACAGTCGTTCTACCATCAACCTAAAGTAGGTCTATCTAATGTGTGGGACACCGTTGTTCTGTATGTATCTATTTCATATTCTATGTATATCGTAAAGAAATTGCGAAAACATGTAAAAAATGCAATTATATATGGTTTTCATTTTATTCTTATATACATTAAAGGTGTTGTCTCACTTCAGCAAGTGACATTGATCATGTAGAGAAAGTTAATACCAGGCACTTACTAATGTATTGTGATTGTCCATATTGCTTCCTTTGCTGGCAGGATTCATTTTTCCATCATATTATACACTGCTCGTTTCCATGGTTACAGACCACCCTGCAATCCATCAGTGGTGGTCGTGCTTGCGCAATATAGGAAAAAGCACTAGCCTAAGTGCGCTCCCATGGTCCCGACCACCAGAGAGGACGGCGCTTTTTTCTATACTGTGCAAGCACGACCACCACTGCTGGATTGTAGGATGGTCGTAACCATGGAAACGAGCAGTGTATAATGTGATGGAAAAATGAATCCAGCCAGCAAAGGAAGCAATATGGACAATCACAATACATTAGTAAGAGCCTTGTATTAACTTTGTCTACATGATCAATGTCACTTGCTGAAGTGAGAGGACCCCTTTAAGGCTGAACGCACAAGCAAGCTAGTGTACAAGTTCTACTGATTAAATGAGAGTCTTGTATGTGATCTATGCCGTGGCCATTGGTAACTTACAAATGATACTATTCAATTTATAAAAGGTATGTGTTTGTGTAGTCACTCACCCTTCTTCTGGACTCATCAATAGCAGACAGCAGAGCATTATCCTTCTCATTTTTCAAAAATCCCTACAAATAAGATTTACAGCAAGTCAGCGTTAAGTCTCTGAATGCCGGCTTTATTACTGTAATATCTAGACCAATGGATCCTGCAGGTTATTGGCAGTTTGCAGCCACAGTCCCAAGCCGTACATTATATCACAGCACCTCTGTATATACATACTGTATTCTTTACAGTCTTTAAAATGGTTCTAAAAGTAAAGCTTCAGGTTAAGGCAACAACTATTGGCAATTATATGTGTGCCTTACTGAGGTGGAACAGACTGGGAATGTTGCCGACCAAAGCCCTGAATGAAAAAACGTACATTGCCATGCAAAAAAGCTACCCCAAATTCACATACGCTGCAGAGCTGTATTAAAGAATGACAACTGATATATGTTCCTGCATAAAGGTTATATACATCATGATGATCTTATGGGCGCTGCCTAAGGTCTCTATGAGATTGAGGCAGAAGTGCAGCTGTAATACACAGCAGGGCTAGCGCCAAGACTGGCGGGATCTGAGCTAGCTCTGATCCCGTCAGCCTAAACTTTTAGGTGTTGACAGTGGAAGGGGGCTCCCAAGGCTGCCATAAGTATCAGAGGCATGACCTAATAGGTTGTCAGTGCCAAGCTGCAATGTTATGGATCACTACTAGAGATGAGCGAGCATGCTCGGCCGAGCGCAATTTTCGAGTAGTAGCGTACGCATCTTCTAATCTCTACGCATCTTGTAATTTGTACGCATTAGCATACAAATTTATAAGATGCGTAAGCATTAGTGTACAGATTAGAAGATGCGTACGCTAATACTCGAAAATTGCTTTCGGGTACGCTTGGCCGAGCATGCTCGCTCATCTCTAATCACTACATGTTCCAAAGCATTATACAAGCAATCAAAGGATTCCTGATTCAAGTCCACTACAGGTACAAAAAAAAAAAAAAAAAGTCAAATTATACTCAATAAAATTTTATAAAAAAAGTTCTACCGACAAAAAACAAAAAAACAAAAAACTAAACCACTGTTGAATAAAAATATTTTTAAATGGTTTACCATTTAATATATACATATTTGGTACCTCCACAACCTGGAGAATAATTACTGTTGTTATTTCTATTGCACAATATATTGCTCTTCTTTTTTCTATTAACCACTGCCTCCCAAAAAATTATAAAAATCAGTCAAATTATAGATACCGCTAAATGGTACAAATAAAAACCTACACTGCGGCAGTAGAAAAATAAAGTGGCACATATTTGGTATCACCACATAAAAATAACATGTTAGTTTTATTCTATCACATGGTAAGCAACATAAAAATCTAACCAAGGGTGGAATTGCTTTTTTTTTTTTTTTATCACCACGCCCAAAAGAAATGAATACAAGCTGATCAATAAATTCTATGTGAACTCATCCAAAAAACAAGCCCGCATACAGCTATACTGACACGGCCATTAAGTGACTAACATTCCTAGTCAGCCTGGTCATTGAGGGGTTAATGACTTTGCCATGTTTTTTTCTGTCCACCAATGAGATGCCCCATATTCACAGCATTACTTTTTAAGTACTCACCTGTATATCCGTGTCCTTTACCGGCTCAAGAGGTTCAAACGTTGTGGCTGCGCTCAGACTCTCAAGTCTCTGAGATATGTGAGATATGTCCAACCCTTTGGAGCCCAGCAACACGGACCTATGGAGGGGACAAGAAGATGATCAGGTTACAGTAAGATCTTCCAGGGATCTAATAAGCGTCATAATCATAAAATGTATGAAATCCGATAGATTAAACATGTCCATGCCTCTGAGGTAAATGAAGACACACTACTGCCCCATAAGAGTCCTTTGGTGCCACATAAAGGCTTTCTACAACCCCTAGGTCGGGGGTGGGCAACCTGCGGCACTCCAGCTGTTGTGAAACAAGTAGAGCAACTATGCATGTTGGGAGTTGTAGTTTTACAATAACTGGAGTGCCGCAGGTTGCCCACCTCTGCCCTACGTTGTATAGAGTCACAATAAGCTGAAAAGGTTTCTCAGAACTGGAGGACAAGGACACCCATTAAAATGAGTATAATGGCCGCCTGAAACAGAATTGGCTAACCCATTTTACATGTCCATTTGGCTACGTTCACATCTCCGGTACTGTATTCTTGTAGTCTGTTTCGGCAGAGGAGCAGACTACCGGAATTCCTGTATCTGGCATAGCTGGACACCGCTGGGGCCCTATTCACTATAATGGGATGCATACAGCATTTTTTTTCTGGCAGAAAGCAGTAATTTTTTCCGGAAGCCTGTTGGATGCCATTATAGTGAAGAGGGATCCTGTGGGCCCGGGCGGTGCCCAGCTATGCCAGATACAGAAAATCTCTATGAGAATACAGTGAACTTAGTCTTAAAGGGGTATTCTCATCTTGGACAATGGGGGCATATCGCTAGGATATGCCCCCATTGTCCTATAGGTGCGGGTCCCTATATCGAGAACGGGGCCCCCGAAGTGAAGAAGTGCGCACCGCGCAAGCGCGGCCCGCTCTCCATTCACTTCTATGGGGCCGCCGGAAATAGCCGAGCGCTAACTCGGCTATTTCCGGCGGCCCCATAGAAGTGAATGGAGAGCGGGCCTAGCTTGCGCGGTGCGCACTTCTTCACTTTGGGAACCCGCACCTATAGGACAATGGGGGCATATCCTAGCAATATGCCCCCATTGTCCAAGATGAGAATACCCCTTTAAATGGCTGTCAACCCAGTTTCAGAAAATAAGACAGGCACCAATTACAGGGGTTGTCCAGCCTCTTAAGTGACGGCCTATATTCAGCATAGAGCACTTAGTAAGGCTGGACCACCCCTTTAAGGTCCATGGTTTATACATTATACACTTTTTCTGTAAAATCAGTCCTTACGCTTTAACATTGGCTGACTCCTGAGAGGTGCGGGTCATGGTCCTAGAGCGCAGCCTCTCTCCAGCCTGCTGGATCTCCTGAAGATTTCTTTCCACATGAGGCAACTCTGTTACCCCCTCAGTCTCCGCAGCCAACTGCTCCGCTTGCTGCAGCAGCTCTCCAAACCCCTCCATGTCCATCTTGGGGGCCTGACTTGTCATAAGATAAAGGTATAAAGTCAGTATTTTCTAAATTAAAAAAATATATATATATAGAGAATGTACTTAGGGTCACACCCCTTACTAAGACTATCAAAAGATGAATCAGATGAAGACGGTCGTAGAAGCAAATCATTTATTACATTTCAGAATTTAAAAGAATTATCATATGAATCATTTTCATCCCAAAAGGCTCGGAATGTTGTTAAAGGGGTTGTGTCCCTTCAGCAAATGACATTTATCGTGTAGAGGAAGTTAATACAAGGCACTTACTAATGAATTGTGATTCTCCATATTGCCTCCTTTGCTGGCACTCCATCTGTTGTGAAACTACAACTCCCAGCATGCTCCTTTCACTTCTGTGGGAGTTCAGAGAACAGCCAAGTAAGTGTGCATGATGGGAGATGTAGTTTCAGCACACCTGGAGTGCCGGAGGTTGCTGATCCCTGCATTATACGCTGCTCGTTTCCTTGGTTATGACCACCTTACAATCAATCAGTGGTGGACGTGTTGTACAATATAGAAACAAGCTTTTTCCTATAGTGTGCAAGCATGACCGCCACTGCTGGATAGCGGGGTGGTCATAAACTCCGGATATGAGCAGTGTATACTATGATGGAAAAATAAATCAAGCCAGCAAAGGAAGGAATATGGATAATAATACATTAGTAAGTGCCTTATATTAGAGGACATCTGTCAGCAGATTTGTACCTATGACACAGGCTGACCTGTTACATGTGCACTTGGCAGCTGAAGACATCTATGTTGGTCCCATGTTCATATGTACCCGCATTGCTGAGAAAAATGATGTTTTATTATATGCAAATGAGCCTCTAGGAGCAACGGGGGCGTTACCCTCTCTGCTAGAAGTGGGTTGAAAGTTTGGGAAGAACACAGTGGTGTATATACCTAACAGCTATGAGACAATGACAACGTAAGATGAACTAATGAGTGCCAGAAGCTGTCACTGTACAGTGTGGGGGGTCATACACTGTGCTTGGCATCCAGCTGAAAAGGACATCGAGAACATAATTATGAAAACAGATCTTTGCTGAAAATGCTCCAAGCATTGTGTTAGCAGAGGGATGCCCAACCTGCAGCCCTCCAGCTGTTGCAAAACTACAACTCCCAGCATGCCCGGACAGTCTACAGCAGGGCATGGTGGGAGTCGTAGTTATACTACAGCTGGAGAGCCGCAGGTTGGGCATCCCTGTTAGCACAGCAGTCCTGACTGTGGATTTCATCGCAGCTTTGAGCACTGACAGCAGGGGGAAAGCAGAGTTCAGTTTCAAGTTTTAAAGTAATTTTCCACTTTAAAAATCAACTAATGAAGTTATTCAGGTCACACGCGACTTCGTGAATAACTTACTTCGGCTCATCGGAGCCCATACATTCTAATAGTGTACAGAGACGAATCTCCGTACAGTATTATTCCGAAGCGTTGAACGCAGTGACTAAGAATGAAGCATCCGAAGCTGGCTTACCTCAACATTAGTGGGGATAATCCCTTTGAGATTAAGAGCTTTCCCATGCCCACCACTTATTCCCTATGCACAGGTTAGCGGATAAGCGTCTGATTGGTGGGATCCTAGGTTTCCCAATTTGAATGGAATGGTGGGCACACCTTCAGACATGGCTGAGCGCTGTACTGTACATACAATCCACCCCCACAGACACGCCATAAACGTCCAGCCGGAGAGAGAACGTTAAAGGGGTTCTCCGAAAAGTAAGAAAATGAAAATACTTAAATATTACTTCATTACAAATATATTCCCAAATACTTCTCACCAAGTATAATGGCTTGTTATCTCTAGGGAGAAACCATTAGAAGAAATAAAATGGCCACCATCCTATTCGTGCACACAGAACCTGTCCTAATCACACAGGAGGACAAGTTTCTTCACAACACTGAGCTAAAGAGCTGCCTCATCCTCCTCTCTGCTCTGCTTGTCAGGGATTATGATCCTGAATACAGTTTAATATGATATTTAGCTGAATCTTTGTGAGAATGGAGTTCATGAGGAGACATGAAGTACAGAGAGGACGGACGGACAGACAGGACTGTAGTAATGGAGACTTCATACAAGAGCTGCTTATTACCACATCTGCTCATGAACTCCATTCTTAGGCCTCTTTCACACTAGCGGCAGCATGGATCCGGCACCTAAAGGGTGCCAACGGATCCGTGCTGCCGCTGATACATGTGTGGAGCCGGAGCAGCGCTCTGGCCCCACACATGTTGACAGACATTGGGACAGAAATACATACAGACATACACACACAAACACACTTACATACTCCAGCCCGGGACGCCGGCAGCACGTCTTCACGCGCCTCCTGCGTGCAGTGATGACGATTCCCCACAGCGCCCTCTGCTGGGCGCAGTGGGGAAACGTCATAGCTGCGCGCAGGAAGCGCGTGAAGACGTGCTGCCAGCATCCCTGCCTGGAGTATGTGAGTATGTCTGTGTATGTCTGTATGTATGTCTTTCTGTGCAGCCGGATCCGGAATGACCCCCCATTGCAAGTCAATGGAGGACAGATCCGGATTACTGGTGTGTCACACCAAACGGATCCGTCCCCATTGACTTGCATTGGGGGTCATTCCGGATCCGTCATGCTGCGGTTTGTTCTCCGGTCTGAAGACGGAACGGAATGCTTTCAGGAGCATTCCGTTGTCTTCAGTTCAGTTTTGTCCCCATTGACAATGAATGGGGACAAAACGGAAGCGTTTTTTTCCGGTATTGAGCCCCTATGACGGAACTCAATACCGGAGTTTAAAAACGCTAGTGTGAAAGTAGCCTAAGAGATTCAGCTGAAGATCTTATCAGCTGTATTCAGGACCATAATCCCTGACAAGCAGAGCAGAGAGGAGGATGAGGCAGCTCTGTGATGTGAAGTAACTTGTCCTCCTGTGTGATTAGGACAGGTTCTGTGTGTACTAATAGGACGGCGGCCATTTTTTTTCTCCTAATGATTGTTCCCTAGACAAAACTAGTCATTATAACTAATGAAAGTTATTTGGGAATATATTTATAATGAAGTAATATTTAAGTATTTTTGTTTTCTTAATTCCCGGAGAACCCCTTTAAGGTGACAAGCTTGGCTGTTTCTGTAACTTAACTGGATAGAGCAGCCCACATGCACTGACACCTCTCCACTCAGTCTTCCCATGTGTCCCCTCCCAGAAGTAGGACGACCACCTAGCACTTATTTATGTGTAGGACAGATATAGCTATGGTGAGAAATGGAGCCTGCAGTCAAGAAATGCATAAGGAAAGGGGAGCAGCAGAGCAACCAATCAGATTGCTGCTTTCTTTTTCCAAAGAAGTTTAGAAATATAAGACATCGCATTTGATTGGTTGCTATGGGTAACCGCCAGGCCTCACACCCCAGCACTCCTGGGGGGGCTGTGACTAGACTCAGATCCTGTCACTGCACAGCACGCCTCGCTCCGCCTCCCCCACCACACCATGCCGCCTCCTCCTCCTCTACTGTCTGGGTTCTCTGTGAGGTAACTCTCCACCTCCCTGCCTATCTCGCCGTGAATTGCTGGTACTTATAGTTCTACGACAACCGGAGCGGCACAAAGCGTGGCCTAAAGCCGCCCCACAGCTCGCCGGTGGTGCCCATACCTCTTCTCCGGCGCTCTCCTCCCGCTCTCAAGCCGCTACTTACTGATTGGTCCGCGCCTCCTTCCCAGAATGCATTGCGATTCGAACAACTTTATCGACAACAGGAATTTTTAACAGTAAACAGCTTGCTATGGAGAGGGAAGTGTAGGTTATGGTAAAAGCGCACATTTGTGGACAGGTCTTTAGTAGACTATCATATATGACTGTCACGATTTACTTTTATAACTGGTTTTAAATTGCTGAACCAGTTTACTGCTCGGCTACATAACATAAAAGGCCTCTGGTGTCTTTTGGACTGTCCCTCGAAAAAAATAGGTGGTGTGTGTAAATTTGCATAAAGGGCGGGTCCGGCTACTTTAGGCGGGGCTAAAAACGTCCTGCAGTTTGCTTGGTGAGATGTTCTTCAAAGATGTTTGAGGGTGACAGCCTTTATAAAATAGAAAACGTAAGGAAGTCTGAATCCTGGTTAATTAGGATACAGGTTGTGCACCTGAAATGGTCGTAAAATGTCACATAATGGGGGAGATTTATCAAAACTGGTGTAAACTAGAACTGGTTTAGTTGCCCATAGCAACCAATCAGATTCTTCCTTTCATTTTTCAGAGCTCCTTTGGAAAATGAAAGGTGGAATCTGATTGGTTTCTATGGGCAATTAGGCCATCTCTACTTTACAGCAGTTTTGATAAATCTCCCCCACAATCTTTTACGTCTGGAAACGACTCCAGTCAGGGGCCCAAGTAGTTTTTACCCCAGGCACAAGGGGGCACATTTGCTAAGACTGGATTTTTGGACTGGTCTTAGTTTCCTCCCTTGTTCTGCCGTAAGATTCGTGTAATTGATGAGGAGGAATGCGCATCTATGGCGGTCCTTGCATCTGGCGTAAAACTACGAAAGCCCCTGGCCGGCATCACATCGCTTTGCTGCACATGACGCACATTGTAGGTAATCATACACACACAAAAGGCTTCTCTCACACATAAAATTGGCATGTTTTTGTTATTTAGGCAGGAGCTCCACTGCGATCTTAGTGATGATACCGGATCACGATGTAGCACTGCAGCCATTGAAATCAATGGATATGACCCCAGAATCACAAAAAATTCCAACACTGCGGTATATTTTTGTAGTTCTAGGGGTGCAGTCACGGCAGCTAAGGCTACTTTCACACTTGCGTTGTTAATTCCGGTATTGAGATTCGGCAGAGGATCTCAATAGTGGTATTAAATGGCGTTTTGATTCGGCACATCAGGATGCATCCGTTCCGTTAGGATGTGGTTGTGTGAAATCAAAATGGATCCATCACTAAATACATTGAAAGTCAATAGGCTCCTAAAAAAAAACCGATCCATCCCATTGACTTACATTGTTTTCAGTTCCGGATCCATTTTCTTTCCGTTTTTATGTTTGGTCACATGACAGGTGTCGCTGTTGCTTTACCGCTAAAAAAAACACTTGTAAGAAACAATGGGAAGAAGGGTACTGTGGCAGTACCTGAAAGATGATACCTCCTGGCGCAAAACATGAGCTCAGATGTATTGATGAAGGGTTCTTTTTATTATTGGGTAATCGTTGACAGCGCATTTTGGAGCGTAATGCTCCTTTTCTCAAGTCTAAAATGTATGAATACATACACTGCCTTCTGAAAGTATTCGGCCCCCTGGAACTTTTCAACCTTTTGCCACATTTCAGGCTTCAAACAAAAAGATATAACATTTTAAAATTTTTGGTGACGAATCAACAACAAGTGGGTCACAATTGTGAAGAGGAACGAAATTTATTGGATCATTTAAACTTTTTTTGTAATAATAAAACTGAAAAGGGGAATGAACTAAATATACGATATAATCTCTGATTACTTTGTCAGGAAATAACAAATAAATAAAGGTAATTCAGAATCGTGGGAGTGACATCACTCATAAAATAAACGCAAACAATATATATACCAGTCTGGAGTTACCTCCTGAATGAATATCATAAGGCTACTTTCATACCAGCATTGTTTTATTCCTGTATTGAGTTCCGTCATAGGGGCTCAATACCGGAATAAAACGCTTCAGTTTTGTCCCCATTCATTGTCAATGGGGACAAAACTGAACTGAAGACAACGGAATGCTCCTAACTGCGTTCCGTTCCGTCTCCAAACAAACCACAACATCCGCACCAAGACGGATCCGGAATGACCCCCAATGCAAGTCAATGGGGACGGATCCGTTCGGTGTGACACACTAGTAAAGGGATCCGTCCTCCATTGACTTTCAGTGGAGTTCATGACGGATCCGTCCCAGCGATGTTAAAGATAATACAACTGGATCCGTTCATTACGGATCCATATGGTTGTATTATCAGTAACGGAACCGTTATTGCTGGACCCTGCCGAAATATATAATAGGATGCTAAAGAAATAAAGGGACAGTGACAAAAAGAGTATATGATATAAAACACACATGCGTGAGCTCCGCATGTGGTGTGTGAATTGGGACCAGGACCGCTGTTATTGATGAAGAAGTACAGTCATGGCCAAAAGTTTTGAGAATGATACAAATATTAATTTTTACAAAGTCTACTGCTTCAGTTTTTATAATGGCAATTTGCATATACTCCAGAATGTTATAAAGAGTGATCAGCTTAACAGCAATTACTTGCAAAGTCAATATTTGCCTAGAAAATGAACTTTATCCCACAAAACACATTTCAACATCATTGCAGCCCTGCCTTAAAAGGACCGGCTAACATCGTTTCAGTGATTGCTCCATTAACACAGGTGTGGGTGTTGATGAGGACAGGGCTGGAGATCAATCTGTCATGATTAAGTAAGAATGACACCACTGGACACTTTAAAAGGAGGCTGGTGCTTGGCATCATTGTTTCTCTTCTGTTAACCATGGTTATCTCTAAAGAAACACGTGCAGTCATCATTGCACTGCACAAAAATGGCCTAACAGGGAAGAGTATCGCAGCTAGAAAGATTGCACCTCAGTCAACAATCTATCGCATCATCAAGAACTTCAAGGAGAGAGGTTCCATTGTTGCCAAAAAGGCTCCAGGGCGCCCAAGAAAGACCAGCAAGCGCCAGGACCGTCTCTTAAAAGTGTTTCAGCTGCGGGATCGGGCTACCAGCAGTGCAGAGCTTGCTCAGGAATGGCAGCAGGCAGGTGTGCATCTGCACGCACTGTGAGGCGGAGACTCTTGGAGCAAGGCCTGGTCTCAAGGAGGGCAGCAAAGAAGCCACTTCTCTCCAGAAAAAACATCAGGGACAGACTGATATTCTGCAAAAGGTACAGGGAGTGGACTGCTGAGGACTGGGGGAAAGTCATTTTCTCTGATGAATCCCCTTTTCGATTGTTTGGGACATCTGGAAAACAGCTTATTCGGAGAAGACGAGGTGAGCGCTACCACCAGTCTTGTCTCATGCCAACTGTAAAGCATCCTGAAACCATTCATGTGTGGGGTTGCTTCTCAGCCAAGGGAATCGGCTCTCTCACAGTCTTGCCTAAAAACACAGCCATGAATAAAGAATGGTACCAGAATGTCCTCCGAGAGCAACTTCTCCCAACCGTCCAAGAGCAGTTTGGCGATCAACAATGCCTTTTCCAGCATGATGGAGCACCTTGCCATAAAGCAAAGGTGATAACTAAATGGCTCAGGGAACAAAACATAGAGATTTTGGGTCCATGGCCTGGAAACTCCTCAGATCTTAATCCCATTGAGAACTTGTGGTCAATCATCAAGAGACGGGTGGACAAACAAAAACCTACAAATTCTGACAAAATGCAAGCATTGATTGTGCAAGAATGGACTGCTATCAGTCAGGATTTGGTCCAGAAGTTGATTGAGAGCATGCCAGGGAGAATTGCAGAGGTCCTGAAGAAGAAGGGTCAACACTGCAAATATTGACTTGCTGCATTAACTCATTCTAACTGTCAATATAAGCTTTTGTTACTCATAATATGATTGCAATTATATTTCTGTATGTGATAAAAACATCTGACAAACACACATAAAAACAGAGGGCAGCAGATCATGTGAAAATAGAAGATTTGTGTCATTCTCAAAACTTTTGGCCATGACTTTATATATTATAGTGAATGCAGTTTATTCAGACACCATTTGATACATATTTTTGTGGATGTGGATTTTTGTATATGAATTGTATTTTTTTAATAATTGTATTTTTATTATTATATTAATTAAATGGATTTTACATAGGGATTGGTTGTTGTAGACAGACCACTAGTTATATAATATGTTGATTAAGTTCTATGCTAGTTGGTAGAAAGCAGGTCTGGCTCCAACTTGGGTAGATATCAGTGAACATTACATCTTTGTTGTATTGCATTGTAATTTATTCAGCTTTATTCAGCAAAAAAAAAAAAAAATGCACCAAAAAACAGGTGGAAAAAGTGCTGAAAAATGACACTAAGAACCTATGTGTGAACCCCTTTCACACGAGCGAGTTTTCCGCATGGGAGCAATGCGTTTTTCACTGATGGTTGCTAAGAGATGTTGTGTGTAAACCTTCAGTTTTTTATCACGTGCGTGAAAAACGCATCAAAGTGCATTGCACCCGCGCAGAAAAAACTGACTGAACTTGCTTGCTTAATGGTGCGAGTTTTCCTGAAAGCATCCGGACCTAATCCGTCACTCTCGTGTGAAAGAGGACTTCTACCAGGTGTGACCACTAGGGGGCTTTAAGAGATCATTGCAAAGGAAAGGAAATCCCCTCATATCACCATTTTATGTTTTAAAAAATAATGGAAGTCTCGGAGGGCACATAACTGATCTGAACGGATTTCTTTGATGACAAAGGGGTCAGTTCAGTCTCTGTTCGGAATCTTGTTTTTGTGGGTTTTTTTGTTTGTTTTTTGAACACACTTTTTGACAGAATCTTTGACAGAGTCTCCAACACAGACGTGAACTCGGCCTTAGAAAGGATCTCCGGAACAGTCGCTGCCCAGTAGCAGGAGCAGAGCCTCTGCACTAGATTGTCAGGGCCTGCTAAGATGTCCATTCAAATGCAGGGGAGCCTCCTCTAATTTTGGGGATACCCTGTTGCTGGTGCAGAACTCTGCTTGATGAGATGAATCAATTCCCTCATCTCTGTTCCCATTGTCTGACTTAATGGCACACCTGCGGCTGTCCCCTCCGGCAAGCTGTTCCGGCATAGAATGACAGTAATTGGCTGTACAAAAACTGTTGTGTGCAGCGTTTTTTGTACAAGCAATTCCTGGCATATTTGCCGGGTGGCAGCTTATAGTCAATGGGGTCCAGCGGGCAGGCGGCAGTATTTGACGGCTGTTCTATGCAGGACATCTGCAGATGTGAAACCAGCCTTACACAGTCTGTAAGGGGTTGGTCCATGAAGACAACACATGATAGGGGATGTATCTGATCGGCGGGGGTTCATTTGAATGAGGAGGTACTTACGCGTGCCCTTTGCTGCTCCATTCAGCTCTATGGGCTGGCCAGAGATAGCTGAGCAATTGTACTTGGCCACCTTTGGCAGTCCCGTAGAGTTGAATGGAGTGGTGAATATCCATGCGCGTCTGTCTTCATGGGACAACCCCTTTAAAGGGGTTCTGCAGTTTTTTAAAACTAATGATCTATCCTCTGGATAGATCATCAGCATTTGATCGGCTGGGGTCCGACACCCGGGGCCCCCGCCGATCAGCTGTTTGAGAAGGCAGCGGCGCTGCAGGAGCGCCGCGGCCTTCTCTGTGTTTTCCCCAGGCCCAGTGACGTCACGACTAGTATCACTGGCCTGGGCGGGGCTAAGCTCTGTTCACATGAATGGAGCTTAGCCCCGCCCAGGCCAGTGATACCAGTCGTGACGTCACTGGGCCTGCGGTAAACACACAGAAAGCCGCGGCGCTCCTAGAGCGCCACTGCCTTCTCAAACAGCTGATCGGCGGGGCCCCGGGTGTCGGACCCCCCGCGATCAAATGCTGATGATCTATTCAGAGGATAGATCATCAGTTTATAAAAACTGTAGAAACCCTTTAAGGCCCCCATACACATTAGAGCTCCTGATCGGCCAGTGAAACACAGTACATGTCTCGGCCACATCTCCTGGCCTGAGCTGACTGTATCATATCGATTTATTATACAGTCAGGTTGTATCTGATTGCAGGGCTATTGCAGTGTACTCACATGATACGGAGAGCACAGTACATGGGGCCGCGATCAGATACAGACCGTATCATAAACTGTACTGTGCTCTCATCATCATGTGACTACACTGCAATACCGATCAGATAGGAACTGACTGTATAATAAAGCAATATGATGCAGTCAGTTCAGGTCAGGAGAGCCACGGTCAGCCCGAGAGATGTGGCCGACACACGTACCATGTTTCCCAGACCTATCACAGTCTGGACCGGCAACCAGTCTAAAGCCTCATTCACACATCAGTGATTGTGAGCCAAAACCAGGAGTGAAGCCTCCACAGACATAAGGTATAAGGGAAAGATCTGCTCCTGTTCTGTGTTTAGAGCTGCACCTGGTTTTGGCTCAAAATCACTGATGGAAATCACTGACCGAACAGTAAAACCATTCATTTCAATGGGTCCTCAAAAAAAAAGTTACTCCGCATGCATTCTGTTTCCGTATGTCCGCATTTCTGTTCCGCAAAAAAAAAAGAACATGTCCTATTATTGTCCGCATAACAGACGAGGATAGGACAGTTCTATTAGGGGCCGGCCGTTCCATTCTGCAAAATACATACGGTCCTGTACATGAGCCCTTATATTGTTATTACGGCCTCCAATATAAGGCCTACTGTTATTGTTTGTCATGATTTACAACAGATTGTATGCAAACACACTGTATATTTATGGGGGGTGGTTGTCTGTGGCAAATGCTATTTGCCTTAAGGGGATTCTCCAGGAATTAAGAAAATGAAAATACTTAAATAATACTTTATTATAAATATATTCCCAAATATCTTTCATTAGGTATAATGGCTCGTTTTGTCTGGGGAGAAACAAAATGGCAGCCGTCCTATTAGTCCACACAGAACCTGTCCTAATCACACAGGAGGACAAGTTACTTCACAACACTGAGGTAAAGAGCTGCCTCATCCTCCTCTCTGCTCTGCTTGTCAGGGATTATGGTCCTGAATACAGATGATAAGATCTTTAGCTGAATTTATGAAGGAAAGGAGTTCATGAGGAGACATGAAGTACAGAGAGAAGGTGGGGATGTGGCTGTGTCCTGCTGTGTGATTAGGGCAGGTTCTGTGTTCACTAATAGGACGGCGGCCATTTTATTTCTCCTAATGATTGCTCCCCAGACAAAACAAGCCATCATAAATACGAAGTCAGACAGCACTCCAGTTGCAGTGAATAACGTGATTTTTTAATTGTTTTCAGCCGTACATAATTTCATAAGTATAAGCGACGTTTCGGGCTTACACAGCCGATATACCTGCATACAGGGATCCTAGCCTGATGAAGGGCAATCTGTAAGCCCGAAACGTCGCTTATACTTATGAAATAATGTACGGCTGAAAACAATTAAAAAATCACGTTATTCACTGCAACTGGAGTGCTGTCTGACTTCGTATTTATGATGTACTGATTGGCTCTTGGTGGAGATTGGGCCTCATCAGAACGTGCACCCACCTTTCGCCATTTCAAGGGATTGAGTGCTGTGACCCCCTACAAATACAGACAAAACAAGCCATTATAACTAATGAAAGGTATTTAGGAATATATTTATAATGAAGTAATATTTAAGTATTTTCATTTTCTTCATTCCTGGAGAACCCCTTTAAGCTTTAATAAAAAGATTTTGGAAAAAATAAAATCAACAACTTGCCGTCAAATTCACAAAGGTATTTTTCCGCAGCATGGGAGTGAGTATTTTAAACCCCGTTCATATGCATTGTAAAGTAAGTTTTACTTGAATTTTTGGTGCAGAATCCACATCTGAAATCTGCCACAAATCTGCCACCAGTGCCCCCTCAGGCCATAAAATACAGACGGCAGGTAACATTTAGGAAAACTCCATTTTGTTTGCATTTTTCAATATGAGTCAAGTTGCGCTTGTGAATTTTATTTGTGTTGTTGAATTTCAGAGTCGGCACTAGAATCAGGGTCTGACTGAAGACCGGTCATTTCTGAGCCCTCAGGGGGCCACAGTCAGCAAAATATGAGGTTCACAGAGGTGAAGATGACAGAATCCTGATCATCACTATGGGACTTGTCAGGTATTGGTTACAACTCCGTTTTATACAATGACAAGATATATACGGAATGTATATCTTGTCATTGAGATGGTAATACTGATGAGCTATCTTCTGGACAGGTCATCAGCAGGGGTGGATTGGCCTTAGACCTTACAGGGATATTTCCTGGTGGGCCGATGCCCCGAGGGCCACCTGGGCATTCCTCACCGCCGGCCAGTGGAAGTTTTTGGGGATGTATTTTGTGATGGACTGTGGTATCTGGCTCTGTTGGGTCGGTATAATGTGTTGGCCCTGCCTTCCATCAATTTGGACCCAACTACAAAACTGGGCCACTTTTAGTATTTTTTCCAGGGCCACTTTAAGTTCCCAGTCCGCCCCTGGTCATCAGTATCTGATTGGTGGAGGTTTGAGAAGGCACCGGCACTTGCAGTAGAGGCGCAGTCTTCTCTGTGCTCACCAAGCACAGCGCCGTACATTGTATAGTGGCTGTGCTCGGTATTGCAGCTCATCCCCATTCACTGTAATGGAGCTGAGCTGCACTTAGGGCCATGTGACCGATGACTGTGACGTCACATGGCCTAGGGAAAGCTGCAAGAAGGCCGCAGAGCTACTGCAAGAGCCGGTGCCATCTCGAACAGCTGATTGGCGGGGGCCCCAGCTGTCAGACCCCCAATGATCATATACTGATGAATTATCCAGAGGATAGGTCATCAGTATTCAAATCTCAGAAAACCCCTTTAACAATGGAAACTGCAATTCATTGTGTCCAGATGTATATATGAATCCCCCTTCTCGGTATCTTATTGGCCGTTCTGTGTTAGTCAGGACTTGAGAGTTCTGATTTCTGTATCCAGGCAGTAGGGAAGCGAGTAGGATACTCGACTGCATATTTAGAGGTATCACCAGTAAAAAGTGGGATCCAGCTGTACCAACCTCTAGTCCAGGGATGCCCAACCTGCGGCCCTCCAGATGTTGCAAAACTACAACTCCCAACATGCCCTGATATCTGTAGCCTGTCTAGGCATGTTGGGAGTTGTAGTTTTGCAACAGCTGGAGAGCCGCAGGTTGGACATCTCTGCTCTAGTCATACCACGTCTGGAGACCTCACCTACAAAGAGACATTGATAAAATAGAATGGGTCCAAAGACGGGCTGCAAAAATGGTGGAGGGTCACCAAGAAAGACATGTAAGGGATTGGGTCAACTGAGGCATTGATGGGTAGGATATGCCATCAATGTCAGATAGGTGCGGGTCACACCTCTTTGACCTTCTCACCAAGCACAGCGCTGTACATTGTACGTCGGCTGTGCTTCGTATCATGCTCAGCCCCAATCACTTGAATGGGGCTGAGCTGCTCCTAGGTCACGTGACCGACGAACATGACATCACTGGCCTAGGAAAATCTGAGAGAAGGGCGCGGCCATACTGTGAGTGCCGCTGCAATCTGAGAGAGCTGATCGGTGGGGTCCCGGGTGTCGGACCCAGACCGATCAGATACTGATAACCTATCCGGAGGACACACCAGTAAATCCCTTTAAATGGTTAAATAAGGTTTAGGAAGGAAGTGTTTTTAATAAGGAACTGAACGTGAGACCAAGAGGGCACAATCTGAAATTATGGGGAAGATCAGAAGCAATGTCACAAAATATGATTTCACTGAAAGAGTAGTAGATGCTTGAGACAGACTTCCAGCAGATGTGGTTGGGATGTCAATAGTAAGTGAATGGAAACCTGCCTGGGATAAGAGGAAATAGGGGCAGACTGGACCTGGGGCTATGTTTCTACATGTATACATTATATATAGGGGTGATTTGGAAAGCAACGGTGAGTCTTTTGTTTGAACTCCATCTGTTTTTATTACTTCCTTCCTCTAGTTCTGCAGCCATTTATGAAGACCTTGTGGCTGACAAGTAAACTGAAGGCTAAATTCAGATTACTCTGGGTGAGTTGATGATCTGAAGTGGAGATATATAGTTTAGTTAGCTTTAAAGGGGTTATCCGAGACTAAAAAATGTCCCCTATATGCCCGGGCCCCTCACACTGAATATACTTACCTGGCTCCCTGCTCCCTGCACCGCCGCTCCTGCTTCTCCCCATGCGCTGATGAAAACATCTGGTGTTGGGGGAAGGGAGGTAGGAGCAGCCAATGGCAAGCGGTGATGGGGACGAGCCTCCCGCGCATCGCGGGTGACACTATTGAGGCTTGTCCCCATCTGCCATTGGCTGCTCCCCCACCGACACCAGATGTTTTCATCTGTTTTCAGTGGTGCAGGGACCAGGAGCGGCGCAGGGAGCTTGGAGCCAGGTAAGTATATTCAGTGTGAGGGGCCCGGCATATAGGGGACATTTTTTAGTCTCGGATAACCCCTTTAAAGAGGATTTGTCACACCCTCTAGGACCTCCTCCACAGATTCCAGTACGGCTGGCATAGTGGGATTTTTGCTCCTGTGGCTTGGTTGTAATCATGAATTCTCTGTAGTGCTGGGTAATTATTCCTAATGCTTTTTATTATGTGCTTAGCCTTCATTCACATCTCCATCAGGAATTGATTGTAATAGAGTCCGTCAGGTTTCCATCAATGCAGCTCTACTTTGTCCAGCAATTAGGCCGCATTCAGACGGCCGTAGTATTGCGGGTCTGAATACTATGGATGCTGCCCGGCGTGTGTTCTGCAAATTGTGCCCTGTTCAAAATGCCTATTCTTGTCCGCTGCTCGCTCTCATTGAAGTGAATGGGGCCGCATCTATTCCGCAATATTGCGGAATAGATGCGGACCCATTCACACGGCCGTGTGAATGGGCCCTTATAATGAAATCTGCAGTGGGAGACCCTATCTGCAATGCAGGTGTAAATGAAGCCCAGTTCACATGGCGCATGCAAGTAATCTTGTCTGCAATTTTGCGAAAAAATTGTGACATAAACTAAAACATGACCACATCATGTGAATAGACCTTGCCCCAGCTTTCACGTGAAGATGCTTCATTGCACAAATGTATCATCGTTCTGTCACTTTCTGTATTCCTTATGTCAGGCGCGATCTATCTATCCTCCTTTCCCTATTAGACACCTTCTAATAGGGAAAGGCGCCCTATATACCCCAGGAACACTGTTTTAGTATCTACTTGCCTGCCCTATGTAATGACAATTCTGGAGCATCTATTCTGTCCAGTCTATGTTCTGCCATCCCTCTATTATTCCTATTAGAAGTTTATAAATGAATTCCTAACATTCTGCAACAAAGGTCCCAGCACTGATTTGATAGTGGCAGATTTTTCGGGGACACACCCCCAACCTAAAACACCCATTTAGACTTCCAGTTTGGATAATAGGGGAATGGCACACCATAGACTCATATGAATAGATGCTCTAGAAGTGTTACCACATGGGGAATGTAAGTAGTTACTGAAGCAGACATGTCAGGAGAGGAGACATCACACTTCACAACATTAATATATATTTTACCATTTATTTTAAATACATTTAATAAATACAGTCGATTATGTTAATTGTCCTAGATTTACATTGTCTCCGATCTCTAGACTTCCAGCGGACCATCATTTACCTCGTGTCTATTCATACCCACATCCCCCGACAGACAAGTCACATATACAGCATGCTATTCTCTGTTCTCTGGCACATTATGTGTCTGACTACCAGACATAGACATTGGCCTACATTTATAAGGGTGCTAAGCAACGAGATAAAATGACCTCTATGCCCAGAACTTTTCACCACCAAGTGAATATATGTATTATCAAGACTGGTAATAACACATAAAAGAATAGTCACCCTGCAATTTACCGCTGCAGATGGATTACAGATCAAAGAACGGATAGATAACACGTGAGTAGTTTGAATTTAGAGGCTATGGACATCTTCGGGGCAATATTTTTATGATTGCATTTTACTCATTTTGGGCTCAAAATCATTTTTTTAATTGGTCTTTATTAAAAATTCTCAGCTGTTTCTGAGATACAAGGGTTAACAATCAGTCTATTTGCAAGCTGTCACAGTCTGCTTTCTTAAATTCCTGTCATCTGAGGGCTCACGTGTAGCTCTAATCTCCTGACATCATAAACACTCATTAGAGCTCAATTCTTATTAAACCAATGAGAATATGGCTTAAAGTGTAACTGTCATTATTTTTATTTTTATTTGTAATGTATAGGGGCAGTGATACTGATAATTTTTGTAATATACTTTAATTACTGAAATTGTACATTTCTATTAGAAAAATAGCTGTAAAGTGGCCCATTTTGAGCCTTAGCAACGCTCCTCTGTCTTCTGTTTACATAACATTGGAGACTTGCTCAACACTGACTGTGTTATGTAAACAGAAGACAGAGGAGCGTTTCTAAGGCTCAAAATGGGCCACTTTACAGCTATTTTTCTAATAGAAATGTACAAATTCAGTAATTAAAGTATATTTAAAAAATGGTCAGTATCACTGCTGCTATACATTGCAAAAATAAAAAAAAGAATGAGAGTTACACTTTAAATAAATGTTTGAGGTCAGGAGATTAGAGATAAGAGCTACATATGAGTCCCAGATGACTGGATTTAAAGAAAACTGACAGCTTGCAAACAGACTAATTTTTAACCCTTGTATCTCAGAAATGGCTGAACATTTTTTAATAAAGACCAATTGAAAAAATGATTATAGCCCAAAATGAGTAAAATGCAATCATAAAAAAATGCCCCCAAAGGTGTACATAGCCTTAAAGAAGAACTCCTGCAAATTTTTTTATTCTCTGACCTGTTAGAAAGGTGCATGATATAATCTGTACTGATTGTCATTTTCTTATCAGTGACTGTTTCTGTGAGTAAAAACCTCTCTTCTTATTGTAGCTGGGTCATGTGACCAACTCCCTGACCTCCAACTGACCCAGGACAGGAAGCCAGTCACTGCTCTATTCATTCCTATGGGAGCCTCACTTTCAGTCTCATAGGAATACATAGAGAATTAGACTTCCTGTCCACACATAAGTCTCTGTGTGAGTTGGTGGGTCTAATTGCTGGTCACATGACACAGATAAGAAACTTCAGGATGATACAAGTCAAAAATTCAGACACTGGTAAGAAAATGACATTCACTACAGATGACATCATGTACATTTCTAACAGGACATGGAATAAAATGTTTGTTGGAAGTTCTTCTTTAAACGTGTAAATTTCACTTTGACTATTTTGAAGTTGAAATCTACATTAAAGGGGTTGTCGGGGTTCAGAGATGAACCTGGACATACCCCCATTTTCACCCCTTCGACCCCCCTGATATAAGCATCGGAGCAGGGCAAGGGCTGTTTATGTTTTTAACACTATTAAGGGGAGGCTTCCACCTAGCAGTGTTCCTGGTGACGTCACCGGCTCTGATGGGCAGGCTTTAGCACTGCCCTGGCCATTTTACAAGGTAAGACAGTGCTGAAGCCTACCCATTAGTGCCAGTGACGACACTGGGCTCACTGCTAGGTGGGAGCCTCCGCCTAGCTTTCCCCATGGAGAGCCCGGTACGTCACCGGATTTCCTATAAAAGCCCATGCACTGCGCAATTCAGTGCAGGGTAAAGGGGAGCATCGGAGCCTGAAATGCTCCAGTGCTTATATTAGGAGGGCTGCCTGGGTGAAAATGACGCACCTTTTTAACAGATTTTGAGCTATTTCTTGTCTTGTACACATTATATACAAAGCAGCTTTCAGAATTCTGCTGGTTGCCATTGGAAACAGACAGCAGTTTATCTTTTGTGTCAGACATGTGACTCAAAATCTTAGCTTTAACAGTTGACCCCGCATAGCGGTGTTCCTTGGTGACATACTGTACACCAGAGGAACCGGGAATTCAGAAATTCTAAAAAGTAAATTTGGTAGAAGACGTCATGGAGCCCAAAATCAGCACACAATACATTCATTCAAGTTTACAAATTCTCAGCAGTTTCAATAGGATTGATGTTTGGAATGTAGAGTTCTTCAGAGGTAGAGTTTCCCTTTAACTTGTAAATCTGACAGATCTGGATGACGTGAAGCCTTAGTCTTTTTGAATTTGCGCATTGGCAGAAGTCTTGGTTTCCTAACAAAGACCATTTATGGAGAACGGTAAGAACTTGTAGGCCAAAACCCAAAACGGCCCTCCTCCTCGCGTCAAGAGGTAAAGGACAGAGTTGTTTCTGCGTGATGTCCCATCAACAGCTGGACTGGTGGGTGCAGCTGCACCTAATTGATGGACGCACACAAGAAACTACTGTTAACGTCTTATGAGCACAACTTTTCCTGATTCTAAAGGTGGCCATTCACCTTGTATAGCAGCTTTGCCTCCCAGTCCCTCCATTCACGTGCCCGTTTGGCTTAGCCAGGCATGCATGTGTGCTCAATGGGGAAAGGAAAGTGAGGAGTTGCCAGACTTCTCTGGCAGTGGTTTATCTAGAATGAGAAGACACGATAAGGCATGCCACTGCCAACCCTTCTTTCCTTCAACATCTGCCATCAGGGACACATTAGATGGTCGTCCAGTCCGACCAAAATCGGTGGGTTTGGTCAGGGGTGCACCTAGCCTTTCTCCCTCCCCAATGCCAATTTCTTAACCTAACCCCTTCCCTTCAGCCCGTAGCCCTTCGGCTGCCCCCCTCTTGCCCCTACCTGGTGCTGCCTGAGGCTGCCAACCCCTGGGTTTGGTTGACATTTATCTAACATATATCAGGGTTGGAGGGAAGTATGTGATGTGACCCTTCTGAGTTTTCATGCCTGAGAAGGCTTGTAGAAGGGAAGGACAAGACAATTTTTAGCCCCCTAGAAGGTATATAACAAGATTTGATAAGTTATGGGTACCCAGCTCTCATAAGATACGAGGAACCGTTCTAGTGAAGTTTTACATAAACAGTCCACAGAATAGGTGTCCAGCTGTTTCAAAGCCACAACCCCAAGCGTGACATCCTGCGACAGCGGAGTGACAGCTTGGGGACCTCGTGAATTACACTGTCCTCTATGTCCCGTCAAATTTTGTGGCGTTTTAAACCAGGCTCCTGGACATAGTCCGACTCTTCAGATCATCGTTCAGTTATTATTTCCTGGAATAAAGATCCCATGCAGGTCCAGATGAACATTTGCATCGACGCTGGCACGTCCAACTTCCTTGAAGGTCTTGGCATCCAAAACGAGTAAGAAAGGGGATTTCTTAGGGTCGGAAGATACGATGGAGGATAGTATAATTCCTGCAAAAGTAACACACAGGATGTAATCAGTGCAGATTGGGGAGATTTATCAAAACGTATGGTGAAAAAATATAGGGGCCGCCCATGGCAAGCAATTAGGTCGGCCTGAAAGTAGGAAGCTGATTGGTCACTGTAGGTTTTTCTCAAATTTCATCACCACAAGTAAAGGAAAATCTGAGGTGAAATTGTATTATAAGCCCTGTCTTCTATCTGTATCTGAATATTATATTTTATTAGTTATTAAAACCTGCGCTTGCAGTGGGTGCAGGTCATTGTATCTCACAGGGATGCCCAACCTGCGGCCCTCCATCTGTTGCAAAACTACATCTCCCAACATGCCTGGAAAGCCTACAGCTATCAGCCTACAGCCGAGCATGATGGGAGTTGTAATTTTACAACAGCTGGAGGGCCGCAGTTTCAGCATCCCTGGTACAGCAAAAGATAGTGAGGCCACCATCATCTCCGTACGTAAGCTTTGATGCAGTGTGGCAGTCATCTAGCTAGGGGGAGCAATACATCATTTTGACTGTAGGGCCCATTCACACGACCGTATTTTCGGTTTGCGCCTGACCCAGGTTTTGCGGATCGGATGCGGACCCATTTATTTCAGTGGGTCCACAAAAAATGCGTGTGCTGTCCAGATCCTTATGCCCATTCCATGGTCTGCAAAAAAGATAGAATACGCTAACAAGAATAAGGCTTCATTCACACGTCCTTATTTTTCTTTTCCAGATTTTCGGTCCGTTTTTTGCGGATCCATGTTTCCACAAAAACCTTCCGTTTTTACCAATTGTACATCCGCATCCGTTCCGTTTTTCCTCAAAAAAAAGGAAGGAGGAATATATGTTGGTAGGGTATTTCTTTCTATTTCATGGAAACGAATCTGCAATTGCGGATGATATGCGGATGACATATTGATGCATTCCGCATATCATCCGCATTTTTTGCGGACCCATGACTATAATGGGACCACGGACCGCATATGCGGACAAAAGTAGGACAAGCCCTATCTTATTTGCGGATCCGCATAACGGAATGGAACAACGGATGCGGACAGTATACGGGGTGTTGTCCGCATTTTCTCAGGACCTATTGAAATGAATGGATCCGCATCCTATCCGCATGATTTGTGGATCGGATCAGGAAAGAAAAACAGGACGTGTGAATGGACCCTAAAAGAGATGAGCGAACGTGCTCGTTACCAGCACTGTAGCGCTCGGCTCCCCTGCGAACAAATGCCCGCAGGCATTGCGGATCCGTCCTCAGCTGCATGTAAGTCAATGGGGACGGATCCATTTGGTATGACACTCATACACTCACACTCACTCAGATACGGTCGTGTGAATGGGGCCTAATACTGCAGGCGCAGATAGTAATGCCTTCCTACGAATCGCTCGGTGGTGAATCCACCTACGGCTTCTCTCTTTCATTCACCCAGCACCTGAAATAAGGAATCTCCAGAGAGAAGTAGCTGCTGGGTTAGATACGTAATTACCAAATAATGGGGCACGTTTATTAAGACCAACATTTTAGACGCCGGTCTTAATAAGCCCCTGCGCTGGCGGTGGATCGGTGAAGTTTTGTAGAGGCGTCAGCTTCTACATAACTTTAGTGTATGCACTGCTGATTCTACATTCCAAGCTGTAGAATCCAGGCGTACAAAATGATGAATGACACGGGCCTGCCGGTCAGTCCCCGCCCACTCCACGACCTGTCGTGAGCAGGGAAGAAGTCGCAGATTCTGCTGCAACATGCCGTGCAACAGAATCTGCGTCAGATATACACCACCAAAGTGGCGTATATTTTCTTCGTAAATGACCCCCAATCATGGAATTGCATATGTTGCATATGTTGTATTGAGTAACCCAAATGTACGGATATTTCCATTCAGGTAGAAGTAGAACATTTGTAAATAGACATGGGATATCTTACTGAAGAACAGGCCTTAAAGGGGTTTTCTTCTTTACCGTTGGCTGCAGAGCTAGCTGCCCACTGCCTCCATCTTCAGTGCACTGTACTTTGTATTACTTGTGTGACAAATTAAGTTTGAAGATAGATACAGATAGTAAGGAAGCACTTACCGTCATCTTCTTCCTTGCCATCTGGGTCTGGCACAAACAAAGGCTCTGCAGGCCAGCACATTTCATCGGACCACGATAACATATTCTTTGTCACTGTATCAAATTTCACTATCTATGCGATAAAATGCACAGAAAAAGAATGAAAATAAAGACATGCAATTTTAAGGGAAAAAAAAAACGAAAGAAAGAAAATCAGCATATGAGTAGATGCAGACGTCAAAGGGGCTTTAGGAGACCAAGGCTGTCTGTGCATACATGCTCTTGAGGAGGACAGCCCCTCCTCAAGCTATGTGTCACTAATAAAAGTGCCCCTGACTCATGACAAGCGAACATCAGAGTACAAACTTGGGGAAAGAATGAACACCTTCGGGGCAATTTTTTATCATTGTTTTTTACTCATTTTGGGCGAAAAATCATTTTTTCAATTGAATTTTATTACAAATTTTCAGCTGTTTTTGAGTTGCAATCAGTCTGTTTTCATTTCTTAGTCCCGTCAGCTGACAGCTCATGTCCAGCCTTATCTCTGATCTCCTGACCTCATAAACACTCATTATAGCTAAACCCTTATAATAATGATATGACTGAATATGGCTTAAAGGGGCTGTCTGCTTTTTACTGTTGGTGACCTATCTTCCAGATCAGCGGGGGTCCGACGCTCCGCACTCCGGCCGATCAGCTGTACGAGCGCTGCCTTCTCTGCTGTGTTTACCTGCTCTCCACAGCATTTGCAGTGGTGAGCAGGTGTAATTACAAGTATGGCGTCACCATTCACTTCTATGGGATGGCTCTGTAGTATTCACTTCAATAGACAGAGCCGTCCCATAGAAGTAAATGGGTACCCCATACTTGTAGTTACACCTGCTCGCCACTGCAGTTGCTGTGGCGAGCAGAGAAGGCAGTGCTCGTACCAGTGCTGTTTTCACTTCGTACAGCTGATCGGCTAGGTTGCAAGGAATCAGAAGTCCCATCTATCCTGAGGATAGGTCATCAATAGTAAAAAGCGGACAGCCCCTTAAATGAGCGTTCATGGCCAGGAGATCAGAAATAAGGCTTCAAATGAGCCATCAATTGAATGGGAGAAGTGATACACTGTAAAATGATTTTTAGCCAAAAATGAGTAAAATACAATCATAAATAATTACTAAAGAAGGTGTCTATAGCCTTTAAGGAGGACCTCTCCCCGCTCCTGACATGCCTGTTTTAATAGCTCCATGCACCTCCCATGTAATAACAATTCTGTAGCATCTATTCTTATGTCTCTGTGCTGTACCATTCCTTTATTATTTCTACTAGAAGTTATGAATGAATTGCTAGCAGTCTGCAGTAAAGGAACAGAGGGGAGGTGACCAGTTGGGGGTGTGTACCTGCACAGACTCACTCTATCCAATCAGCGCTGCCATTTTCAGACTGTGCAGGTACACCCCCCGACTTGTTACCTCCCCTCTGTACCCTTACTGCAGACTGCTAGCAATTCATTCATAACTTCTAGTAGTAATAATAAAGGAATGGCACAACATAGAGACATAAGAATAGATGTTCCAGAATTGTTATAACATGAGGAATGCATGAAGCTAATGTCAGGAGAGGGGAGAGGTCCTCTTTAAGTATTCAGCAAAACCCATTCTGATTGCATTCTGCATCTGTCAGAGGTCTAATGTGCAGCCAAGGACACATTAGAAATGGTGATGCAAGATAACAAGAAGCTTTACCTTGGTGGGAATTGGGCGCCATTCGACATGTGAGGCGTAAACATATCTGTACTTCTTGCCATTGTAGTCATAGTTAATTCTAGGTAATTCAATGCCTAGAAATGTAACAGATATTTTATGCATGGGTTATAGATCCTCCAACCTAAATGGTCACTGCTGGTTACTAAATGCTTATTACAAAGCAATATATTAGTCATACTGTGTCATCGTGCTCCCAGGCATTAGATGGCTTTCTCCATGACTATTGGCACTATCATTCTCCATACATATGAGTCTATTTCAGCTTCAAGCACCAGACTTAAATTTAAAGGGGTTGCCCAGTTTTCCCATATTGATGACCCATCCTCGGTCATTTGAAGGGGACGGAGCTATTGTACAGTAATTACACTGCATGCTGCTGCCATGTTGACAGCGTGCAGGTCAAGAGTGAAGAGAGGGGGTGCTGGGTGTAGGACCCCAGCCAATCTGATTTTGATGACCTATCCTGAGCATAGGTCATCAATATGGGAAACCAGACAACCCCTTTAATACCAAGTACTGGATAAAGATCAGGGAGGCCTTCCCCAATGCCCTAGCAGGACACTTTCTATTACTTAGGGAGGCAATAAGTAGCTTGACATCTACTGGTAAACCCACTGACACAGTAGTAGGTCCCGGATGCCTTCATTCAGCGACAAGGAATCTTCAGTCCATAAGCTGGCCACACAGCTAATTCTCCTGACCTCCCCCTCTGTTCACATGACCAAGCATGCATGTGTTTTCCATCGGGAGAATTCCCTGCCAGCCAGTGGATGGTGGGGATAATCATCTTTAAAAACAAATGGATCAGGAATGTTGAGATCCCATATGCCCACCCAGTCTGTGCATGGTGATGTTCTAACTCTCCACCAATGGCAGCTGTCAGGGAGGGGTTGGAACACCATCATACATATTAGACACATCCATGGGCAAATGTGCTGTAGGATACCATACAGAACCTGTATTCCTCCATGCCCTACCATATCTCGTCTTGTATCCAGGCTAGAGGCCGTATCTAATCTTGTATCCAGGCTAGGGGCCGTATCTAATCTTATATCCAGGCTAGAGGCCGTATCTCATCTTGTATCCAGGCTAGAGGCCGTATCTAATCTTGTATCCAGGCTAGAGGCCGTATCTCATCTTGTATCCAGGCTAGAGGCCGTATCTAATCTTGTATCCAGACTAGAGGCCGTATCTAATCTTGTATCCAGGCTAGAGGCCGTATCTCATCTTGTATCCAGGCTAGGGGCCGTATCTCATCTTGTATCCAGGCTAGAGGCCGTATCTAATCTTGTATCCAGGCTAGAGGCAGTATCTCATCTTGTATCCAGGCTAGAGGCCGTATCTCATCTTGTATCCAGGCTAGGGGCCGTATCTCATCTTGTATCCAGGCTAGAGGCCGTATCTAATCTTGTATCCAGGCTAGAGGCCGTATCTCATCTTGTATCCAGGCTAGAGGCCGTATCTCATCTTGTATCCAGGCTAGAGGCCGTATCTCATCTTGTATCCAGGCTAGGGGCCGTATCTAATCTTGTATCCAGGCTAGGGGCTGTATCCAATCTTGTATCCAGGCTAGAGGCCGTATCTAATCTTATATCCAGGCTAGAGGCCGTATCTAATCTTATATCCAGGCTAGAGGCCGTATCTAATCTTGTATCCAGGCTAGAGGCCGTATCTCATCTTATATCCAGGCTAGAGGCCGTATCTCATCTTATATCCAGGCTAGAGGCCGTATCTCATCTTGTATCCAGGCTAGAGGCTGTATCTCATCTTATATCCAGGCTAGAGGCTGTATCTCATCTTATATCCAGGCTAGAGGCCGTATCTCATCTTATATCCAGGCTAGAGGCCGTATCTCATCTTATATCCAGGCTAGAGGCTGTATCTCATCTTATATCCAGGCTAGAGGCCGTATCTCATCTTATATCCAGGCTAGAGGCTGTATCTCATCTTATATCCAGGCTAGAGGCTGTATCTCATCTTATATCCAGGCTAGAGGCCGTATCTCATCTTATATCCAGGCTAGAGGCTGTATCTCATCTTATATCCAGGCTAGAGGCTGTATCTCATCTTATATCCAGGCTAGAGGCTGTATCTCATCTTATATCCAGGCTAGAGGCTGTATCTCATCTTATATCCAGGCTAGAGGCTGTATCTCATCTTATATCCAGGCTAGAGGCCGTATCTCACCTACGCTCAATCTTCTTTTTTGTAAAAGGGGAGAAGGTGTTGGAAAAAGCTAAAAAGTCGGCAAAATGGCACATGCAATTTACTAAGCCAGAACTCAGATGTAGAGCTGTAACAAATGACCCCCATAGTTTAGAGAGGCTCCTAGAAAGGGCAGAGCCCCGGCTTGTGTAGTAATATACGGCTGACATACCTGGGGAGGGGGGCAAAGAGCCGAATGTGACCGTTCAGGTTAGCACTTCCGTTACCGTACAAGAATATTTATTTTTTTATTTAGTATGTAATTCTCACTTACTATTTCATACTTTCATTTCTTATATTTACCCAGTGGTTTGTATTGATTTTTACTTGGTTTACATGTTGTTTTTTCAGTCTTATTCCCTACCTTCACATAAAATCTCTGGTTGGCAGTATATCTGTCCGTCTTTGTCTTTCACCGCTGTTGCTGTAGTCGTAGGAATCTTTACCAGGTTTACTCCTACCTCTGCTTTCTATGAAATGATAAGAATGCACTCTGAATCAGTACGCAAACATTCATTGGTCTCAGTCTTTACAGAAATTAAAGGGGTTATCCAGTACTATAAACTGTCCCCCAATATGTCCGGGCCCCTCACACTGAATATGCTTACCTGGTTCTCCATTCCCTGCACCGCCGCTGCTGCTTCTCCCTGTGCGCCGATGAAAACATCCGGTGTCGATGGGGGGAGGAGCCAATGGCAGACAGGGACGAGCCTCCTTAGCATCACCCGCAATGCTAGGGAGGCTCGTTCCCGTCCCCGTCTGCCATCAGCTGCTCCCTCTGACACCGGATATTTTCATTGGCGCACGGGGAGAAGCAGCAGCGTACTATTACATTGCTGTAAGTAGTAAGTTAATGCTCAGTGCCAGAATAGCTCGGGAGCTGGGCCAGCATCTTTGCTTGAAGGTACCAGCTGTATTATAGAGCTGGCACCCTGCTCTCACTGCTGGGACTGGAGATTACACTGATAACCCCTCAGGTGCTGCGCTCAATGACTACCGAGGTATTTGAGTGGTTAGAAAGAGGGAGGGAGATACCTCTGTCCTCCACTGGCACCCCATGAACGCAATTGTGAGGTGCCAAGTAGTTGTCATGGGAGCCGGGGGTTTTCTGAAGGCCCCCTGGCCTGTCATATTATGGTCTCTTTTACACCCTGTTTCTGGGAGGATGGTAATAGACTCAGTAAACATCTCTATACACTGTAATACAGAAGGATTACATTGTATAGTACAAGCGATTAAACAAGATTCACAAATTCAAAAGCCAAAATATGACGAAATTTAAAAATAAAAACTTTTCCGTATATATAAAGTATCTCACAAAAGTGAGTACACCCCTCTCATGTCTGTAAATATTTTATTATAACTTTTCTTGGGACAACACTGAAGATCTGACACTTTGATACAATGTAAAGTAGTCGGGGACGGATCCGTGAAGCTCTAGTGAACACCATGGCCAAGAAAGTTAAGGCAGTGCTGGGAAATAATGGTGGCCACACAAAATATTTATACTGGGCACAATTTGGCCATTTTCACTTAGGGGTGTACTCACTTTTGTTGCCAACTTGTGTTGAGTTATTTTGAGGGCACGCCAAACTTACATTATCATACAAGCTGTACACTGACACATTGTATCAAAGTGTCAGATCTTCAGTGTTGTTCCATGACAAGATATAATGAAATATTTCAAAAATGTGAGGGGTGTACTGACTTTTCTGCATTCAGAAAGTCTTCAGGCCCTTTCACATCTCAAACACGTTCAAGAGAAATGGAAGGCCCCCCCAGAGCTAAATTTCAGGATCTGAATATCTATGTCCATCTGAAATTTCACACAGCTCCGTTGCCAGAAAAACAAAAAAAAGTATGACGGCACAAAGCAATTAAAAAGAATAGCATGGTGTAATAACCTGTATTACACCAACACATCATCTGACCAATATCTGTCCAATCAGACCAGTAGTTGGTGTGTATAACAAAAGATCTGTGTGTGTCAATGACCATCTGACCAATGGTTGGTCAGAAAATCTGTCAGATAATCTGTTGGTGTAATACAGCCATTATTTAAAGTAGTAAAATATTACAAATTGTCATTTTTAGGCTACTTTCACACTTGCAGTAGCAGGGTATTCGTACTAACGGTAGCTCACTGTGCCACCAGAAGTCTGCTGTGACCCCATTCACTATATAATGGGAGTGGGCTGGAGGTCGGACAAAACTACAGCATGCTGCGTTTTTTGTCCGGCTGTCTCTCGGCTTGTTTGCCGTCCCCATTATAGTGAATGGGGCTGGAGCGGATTTCCGGCAGCACGGTGGGCTAGCGTTAGCACAGATCCGGCAGGCTGTTCTCCTGCCAAAATAGGCTGCCGGACCCTGGTTCCCGCAAGTGTGAAAGTAGCCTTACCGTGCAGTATACATTGAATAAATAAAACCATAAAACGGTGGCACAGTTGCTTTGTTTTTCACACAGTCATTAAAGGTACCACAAAATAATACAACTCGTCCCACAAAAATCAAACCTTCACATAGCTATAGTGACAGAAATTTTTTTTAAAAAGTCACGTTTTATTTAAATGTGGAAATGTAAAAAAAAAAGTTGTGTCCATAAGAACCAAATTAGGCTGTGTGCTGAAGGGCTTGAAGCCTAGCAGCAAGGCTGAGAACGAAGCCCAGCCATTCAGGATCTTTTTTGGCTATAAATAAGTCAAATTAAAGGGTTTGTGTCATCTTGGACAATGGGGGCATATTGCTAGTATATGCCCCCATTGTGTTATAGCGGTGGGACCCGCACCTATATCCAGATCAGAGCCCCGAAAGTGAAGGAAGGCGCATGTGCAGCCGCCCTCCATTCATTTTCTATGGGGCCAGCGAAAATAGCCAAGTGCTGGCTCGGCTATTTCCGTCACCTTCATAGAAGTGAATGGGAGCCGTTGTCGCGCAAGCTCGGTGCGCCACCATTCATTTCTGTGGGGAGCCACCTTGGTGGTGGCCGGACCGGGGTCCTCCAGCCACCAGTTTGCGGGGGTCCGTTCTTAATATAGGCGTGGGCCCGCACCTATAAGACAATGGGGTATACTAGCGGTATACCCCCATTATCCATGATGGGACAACCCCTTTAAGTCAATTTCACATTATTATTAGCTGAACATGTTAAGGCCTCGGGCACACGACTGTGCGAACAGCACACTGACCCAGGGCCATGCACACATAAGTGTTTTTTGCAGATCCGTTTTTCTGATCCGCAAATGATAGAACATGTCCTATTCTAGTCTGTACTGCAGAATGGAATAGTCCTTTCCATTGAAAACAATGCGGAATGTACACGAAAGGGATATTTTGCAGATCTGTTCTTTTTTGGACTAAATTCTCGATGCGGCGTGGGCATGAAGTCTAATTCTGTGTGGTCAGATAGAAATATGCACCTGCCGGATACCACGAGGGCAAACAGGAGAAATGGAGAGGTGAAAACGCACCTCAGTGCTGCAGACATCCAAATTCAGGAAAAGAATGGATTTTACAATTCAAAGAGGAATTTATTTCCTTCTGGTAAATACAGGAAGCCAGACAACAAAAGGCTGTCGGCAGCGAGGTTTCGTGTAGCAGTGTCTTATTAATGGTCAGTCGCGCTTCTTAAAAGAGGGGTATATACATTTCTAAAGGGCTTATCCTTAAACTGTCCATACTCATAACTCGGCTGAAATGGACAATTTTAACCATTTTGGCTAATTATTTGTTTGAAAATTATACGCGATCATTCAAAGTGGCTGAAGAAATGGCAGATTGTTGTCTGCATTTTCTACATGCACTTAAAAACGGCCTAAGGAGGCCTTAAAGTATGCCTGAACTTAGAAATATTAAAACCTATCGTAAATGTGATTAAATTAATTTTTGTAACATACTTTATTTTTTTATTTTTTTTTTTTAACTTTTCCTAGCTACATAGGTGCCTGATGTTCAGGTGCCTATCACACTTTAGAATCCGTACTCGCGTACTGCTGTGCATGGGAGTACGGATTCCCCTGGGGTGCGATTGAGTATCGCTGCTCCTGCCTGTACCAGCGCTGCTCTGTTAAAGCCTGGCCTAGATAGGCTATGTGAGCTCCTGACCTGCACTCGGTACTCTCTTCTAATAACCTGTACTGATTATGCACACATTTCTCCTGCTGTCTGTGCTCGCTCTGCTATAGCCTGACATAGCCCATGTATGCAGTGATGCTCCAGCCTGTACAGCACTCAGTAAGGCCCCAGGAGAATCCCTACTTCCATTTGCAGCCAAGTGCGTGTGTACAGATTCTAAGGCCATATAGTCACCTATATCGCTATGAAAAGTAAAAAAATTAAGAATATTAATTTAATAATATTTATAATAGGTTTTAATCAAAGGGGTCCTCAAGATAGGTCATTAATATCAAATTGGCAGGGCTTCAACTCCTGACACCCTCGCCGATCAGCTGTTTGAAGAGAAGGCAGCACTCGTACAAGCGCCGCTTTCTCTCCTCTGTTTACCTGCTCTCCGCTGCAATTGTAATTACATGTACGGCAGCCCCCTTTTCACTTCTGTGGGACAGCTCTATCCTGTTCAAGTGGATAGGACGGAGAAGTGAATTGGGAAGCCATACTTGCTGTAGCAAGCAGGTAGACGGAGCAGAGAAGGCAGCGCTTGTACGAGCACTTCCTTCTCTTCAAATAGCTGAACCTTTGCCGATCTGATATTACTGACCTATCCTGAGGATAGGTCATCAATGCTAAAAAGCGGACAACCCCTTTAAGTTAAATTATAACTTTAGGTACACGTTTGAGTGCAATTGCAATTCAGAATACTGTATGTTACTCCTGTTCGCCATCACACGCAATAGATATAGTTGCAGAAAATTTCTGAGACTGAAAATCAGTTCCATTTATGTGAATGGGGTTATTTTGGCAATAGGTACACAGATTTCTGCCATCCCCATTCAGATGAACGAAACTGATTTTCAGCCGCAGTCATTTTCTGCAGCAAAATCTTCCGCGTGTGAAGGCGTCCTAAGTGACTGTAAGTAATAGTGAGTGCAGACAGGGTCATACTGTATTCTGAGGAGCAACTGCTAACATTTGCTGCAAACCTCATAAAGAGGAACCGAGGCTTCACATAATCATAGAAACCAACAAAAGGTGTAGGATGAAAGAATTAGAAACTGACCTTATCATTGTGTACGGGGACCACAAACCGCTTGCAGGATGGCACTGAGGTTAATGCAGCCTCCTCACTGAGGTCCTTCCGTAAATTGGCCATGTAAAACATTTCATACAAACTATTGTCCTTGTATGCGATAATGTCAAACACCACATGGCCGTCTTCTTCATAAGCATTGATGTGATGGTAAAACACCAAAGCGTCGCTGTAAAACTTTTCTCCAACAGGTTTTTTGGTCCTTTTATCGATGATGTGAAACCAGGTCTAAAGAGCGTTGAACAAGAGGGTAGGCCATCAGTATTCTACTGCCGGAAAACGCCTTATATACTCTAGCTCAGGGATCAGCTGTTCTGAAACTACAACTCCCAGAATCCTCCTTTCACTTCTGTGGGAGGTACTAGAGCAGCCAAGTACGTGTGCATGCTGGGAGTTGTAGTTTCATAGCAGCTGGAGTGCGGAAGGTTGCTGACTCTAGCTCCTAATTCACGTACCTTTTCTTCATTATAGAAGGTGATGCATGAAGCCCAGTTGACTCCTCGGAAGTACGCAGTCGCCAGCTTTACAATATCCAGCTTTAAAGGCTGTTCTATTAGGATAACGTAATTTTCTGTCATTCCAAAGCTGTGATAGTAACTTGGGCTCAAAAGACGATGCGCAGGAATGGAGCAGAGAACCTCAGCACTCTTCAAGGGCGACTTCTTCTTATCTTTATCTGAAAAGATAATCTTATATTATCCATATGATAATGGTAGATGGAGTCATTATACTGAGGTGGTTATACTGGTGGCCATATGTGTCTCTTCTGCCACCATAGATATATATACTCACTTTCATTTGTGTTGGTAAATTTGGAGCACCCAAAACCTGCCTAGTAACAATCACTTTAGGACAGGGTTTAAAAAAACATGAACTTGCCACAAAATTCAGGACAATCCCAGCAAATTCGGGACTGTTGGCAACCCTGCCCGCAGGGTCCCTCAGGACAGCACTGTACTATGGAGAGGAGGCAAAGCCTCATTGTAGACATACAGATACACTGCTCATTTCCAGAGTTTACGACCACCGCTGTAGTGCAGATACTAGGTGGTCAGGACGGGTGACTGGTACTTTCACTTTGTGCCGGTCATCTAATTACCCTTATCTGTAAACTACTGAGAGGTCATAAATAGAGATGAACGAACGTGCTCGTAACAAGCACTGTAGCGCTCGGCTCCCCTGCTCTCGCGTGGGCGCAGGCATCCACTTCCGTCGGGTGAGGAGGACGGAAGCGGATGCCTGCGCCCATGCGAGCGCAGGGGAGCCGAGCGCTACAGTGCTCGTTACGAGCACGTTCGCTCATCTCTAGTCATAAACACTTATTTAAGCCACATTCTCATCAGTAAGGTAAGGATTGAGCTTTAATGAGTGTTTATAAGGTCAGAGAGAAGAGATAAACTGTCCGTCTGCTCCTCAGATGACGGAATTGAGAAAAAATCCACAGGCAGCTAGTACAGCTTCTCAGCTCTGTACACAAAAAAGGATTCCATATTGTTAATAAAAACCCATTGAAAAAGTGATTTTTAGATCAAAATAAGTATAATGAAATAATTAAAAAAAATTGTCCCCAAAGGTGTCCATAGCTTTTAAGTCTTTGAGTAAACCTGATGTATTTATTAGTAAAAGTAAAAAAAATGATGAAATGCTTATAATTATACTTTAGAATACCACATAAACCCCTGACAAAAAGATCCAAAAACACTGTGAAAACCAGAACTTGTGTCAGTCTCAAAATTTTTGGTCACGTCTATAATACGGCCATGTGCATGAGGCCTTAGAGCGATAGAAGTCAATACCTGTGATATATTTCGTTTTCTGTCTTACCTGGTACTGTGGATGGAACTTTAAAAATGATGTACTTTGTTTTCCCTTTGTCACCAATAGACGTTCCCATGTTTAAAGTGTTCCCTTCGTTATCATAGTGGGGGTGAGAGGTTGCTAAATTGACTGTCACATGTTTCAAATAATCCACCTGGGAAAAAAATACCACGATGAATGAATGGTAAAAAGGCTGATTTCAGATGGACATTTTATAGACAAATATTGACCTTCTTAATATGGTCATGGACCTTCAGTAATTTTATTGGTGTTCTCCACAGAACCCTAAACCTGGTTTAGATCCATGGAAGGTCCAGGCATTGAGACCATAATATGGAAGCTAAAACCCCCCTCAATTATCAAAGGGACAGATAGAAAGAGAAATAGTCAACACTCAGTGTTAATAAATACACATATACACAGTTGAGTCTCATTATTGTGACCACCAGCTAATATCCACAGTAACCACCATGTGCAGCACAGACAGCAGCTAGACGGGCTGGGAGTGACTCAGTAAGGTCCTGGTAGGTTGTCACAGGTATCTGGAGCCATGCTGACTGCCGTGCATCCCACAGCTGCTGGAGGCGTGTGGGGGAGGATCCATAGAGCGAAGATGACGACCGAGGTGGTCCCACAAATGGTCAGTTGGGTTCAAGTCTGGGGAATTAGGAGGTCAGGGTAGTACTTGGAAGTGTTGGTTATGTTCTTCCAACGAATGTTGGACATTTTTAGCCGGGTGACATGTTGCGTTGTATTGCTGTAAGATCCCACCCGCTTCAGGGAAGACAATCGGCATGTATGGGGTTGAAAGTGGGCCCAAAGAATGCCACAAAAACACTCCCCAGACCAAAGTGCTGCCACTACCAGCTTGTGTTCTTCCAAAAATGGTTGCAGGGTGTTTGTTCTTTGCTGTTTCTCGCCTGACACGCCAACGTCTATCCCATCAATGGCACATGGTGCTCTGCAATTTCCACCTTGCTTTTTCACAACGGTGTCATTAGTCCACTCATGAAACACTTTCACCACAGCGGCACACGAACCCTTCACAAACTGCACAGGTTCAGAAATACCTTCACCCTTGGTCCGAAAGCCAATAATCATCCCTTTTTACAACCTTTTTACCCATGACGGCAGTGAGGGAAATGGGAAGAAAGCCTATCACACACCTTATATACCCACCAAGCTAGCTCACTGCACCTGACTTCCTTCATGAGCTACATGCTGCCGACGTCGAAAGTAGGAAGCTGTCAGAATAATGGCACTCAACCGTGTATGGATAGATACAAAGCGACATTACACAGATATGGAAAGACATGTAGTCTTGCATGTTCAGTACCTAATTTCCTATCTGTACCCATACCTCTTATACATGCACCCTTACACTTACCACTCATGTTTCCCTATACCAAACCTTAGGCTACATGCACACGACTGTGAAAAACTGACGTGTGATGGACGATTTTTTGACCAATGGTAGTCTATGGGGTTATTCACACAGCAGTTTTTTTTGACAAACAGTGAATAACAGACATCAAAAAATAGAACATGTTTTTCACTGACCGACTGCCCCCATACAATTGAATGAGTCCATTTTTAAAGTGTAACTGTCGTTCTTTTTTTTTATTTTTGTAATGTGTAGGGGCAGTGATACTGACCAATTTTGTAATATACTTTAATTACTGAAATTGTACATTTCTATTAGAAAAATAGCTCTAAGTGGCTCATTTTGAGCCTTAGCAACGCTCCTCTGTCTTCTGTTTACATAACACAGTCAATGTTAGCAAGTCTCCACTGTTATGTAAACTTATTATGTTATGTAAACAGAAGACAGAGGAGCGTTGCTAAGACTGAAAAAGGGCCACATTACAGCTATTTTACTAACAGAAATGTACAATTTCAGTAATTAAAGTATATTACAAAAATAGTCAGTATCACTGCCGCTATACATTACACAAATAAAAAAAAGGAATGACAGTTAGGGCCCATTCACACGACCGTATGTACATTTCCGCATCTTATCCGCAATCTTACCCATTCACTTTCCATAGGAGAAAAAAAATGCGGAATGCACACCATGTGCATTCCGCTTCCTTTTCTCACGGAAGTTCTCCCGCAAAAAAAATAAAACATGTCCTATATTTGTCCGCAAGAACGAACAAGTGTAGGCATTTTCAATGGGGCGCCCGGCCGTGTGTTCCGCAGCGTTGCAGAACACACGCCGAGCGGCACCCGTAGTATTGGGGGTCCGCATTTTTGCGGACCCACAATAATACGGTCGTGTGAATGGGGCCTTACACTTTATCGTCCGTTTTTCAGAAAGGCATCAATGAAAAACAACGTTCGTTAAAAATGGGCAGTTTTTCTTTTATAACTGACCTTTTTTTCACTGTCATGTGCATGTAGCTTTACAGTTCAGTTCTGATCCAGATTTCAAATGCAAATTACCATATATGTCTTTTTTTCATTTTTTTATTAATTATTTTACACGTGTCTGTATGTAGCAGGGGACAGTCCTACCTTTTCTAGTGTGTCCAGTGACTGAGGATCAATCTTTCTGATAAAGTTGGTTTCCGAGGAAGCATAATAATCATTTCCAAGCTTTATGATGTTGATTAGGCAATTATCAGTGAACTCAGGTACGACATGTGACAGGTAAGTGAAGGCCCTGAATGAAACACATTAAAGATAAAAGCTTTAGACAACCCTGGCTTACGTAACCATTTATACAGCCAAGTATAACTATCGAATACCATTAGTCACATGCGGTGTAAAGAGGTTTTATGGTGAGCTGGATCAGCCCCAATACCAGCTCAGCTCAGGCTCCTAATGTATTTGGTGTAACTCCTGATCTACATTTTCAGGTGTCCATCGTCCTGCATGTGGTAGGATCCAAATATAAAAGTTTAAAGTGCAACTCCGGTACAGCTGCGTAATATGCACACGCCTGTTTTACAACAGTCTGCACTGTGCTCGCCATAGGTATAGTGGTCTTTAGTTTTCTGTAAGGTCAGATCCTCATGTGCATCTGTATTTCTGATGAGTGATTTCCTGAAATTAATAAATTTACTAAAAATACTTACATTTGTTTTATTATAAATATATTCCCGAATACATTTCCTTAGTTATAATGGCTTGTTTTGTCTGGGGAGCGATCATCAGGGAAATAAAATGGCCACCGTCCTATTAGTGAACACAAAACCTGACCTAATCACACAGGAGGACAAGTTACTTCACATCACTGAGGTACAGAGCTGCCTCATCCTCCTCTCTGCCCTACTTGTCAGGGATTATGATCCTGAATACAGCTGATAAGATCTTCAGCCGAATCTCTGAAGGAATGGCGTCCATGAGGAGACATGAAGTACAGAGAGGAGGTGAGGATGTGGCTAGTGAGGAGCAGCACTTTTTTGCAGTCGGCTACATTACCACAGTCTGTCCTCTGTACTTCATGTCTCCTCGTGAACTCCGTTCCTTCGGAGATTCAGCTGAAGATCTTATCAGCTGTATTCAGGATCATAATCCCTGACAAGCAGAGCAGAGAGGAGGATGAGACACTTTTTTACCTCAGTGTTGTGAAGTAACTTGTCCTCCTGTGTGATTAGGACAGGTTCTGTGTGCACTAATAGGACAGCGGCCATTTTATTTCTCATAATGATTGCTCCCTAGACAAAACGGGCCAATATAACTAATAAAAGATATAAGGAATGTATTTAAAATAAAGTAATATTTAAGTATCTTCAGTAATTTTATTTTATTAATTCTCCTTTAAGGACAGGCCATCAATATAATACTCACGAAGAGCCCCTTTAAATAATATGCAAAGACGCATGCTTGCCTGACTCCACACGATGACTTGGCCACTCTTAGAAGAACATTGCCTAAAGTTATCATGTAGTGTTAGGCCTACTGTACAGATTCCTAATACGGTAATCATATCTGCAGGCCCATACCAGGAACACAAAATATGGCATGCTGCAAAACACTTGCTTCTACGGCATATTATGATACCTTACTGATCCATAGGGACTCCCTATGCAGACGGCAATGCTGGACACATGGACCCTTATAGAAAGCAGTAGTGTCTATGAGTAGCTATTCCAGGTTGACAAAGGACTTTACCATTACAGTGGTCGTACAAAAGACGATACATCAATACTAAAAACTAAAGAGCAGCACAGACAAAACCAGTGCCAAAATATAACCATGTACAGTATATGCCTACTAAAGACAACAGCAGACGGGATCTTACTTGGAGAAGATATTTTTGCAGGGGTCTGGGTAAGCCATTGTGCCAAATTCTGACACCACTATCCTGTTCGCTTCCATGTTGGAGTTATAGGTGTCGCTGCGAAGGAATTTACTTCTGTAGTGCACTTCGCCTGTCAATCAACAGATCATAGCTTGTGAAAAACAGATTTTATGATGATAAGAGCTGTGTACCGTGCTTTATGTGTAAGTCATTCAATTCTCTTTCTGTTTTTGTTGTGCCTCCGGGCACAAATGACTAAACTGTGCCCATGAAACTCTATGTACAAATGACGATGTCCTCATATGTACTCCTTGACTTCTGTTCCTTCTTTCCTAACATGAAAGTCTATTCGCTCTCTTCCAAAATGAAAAAAGCTCTAAAAAAAACTTAGCTTAGCCTAGCCTTCTGGAGGAGAGCTAGTTTACACGCCCTTTCCCAGGGAGCATTGCCTTTAAGAGTCCCTACACTGACTAGAATTCTTTTGAATTAGAAACTGTGCCCCCTGGGAGCTTCAGAAAATTAACCCCTTCATAAAATTCGACTTGCCAGAAACTCACTCCATACATGATGGGTACCGGCTGTTTAATACACCTGACACCCACCCGCAAGGACCTGGATTGGAGATGACTCTGATCCCAGTCATTTAGCCTCTTAGATGCCACGGATAATAGCGTCCGCAGCATCTGAGTGTCTGTAGGAGAGCTAGTTTACACGCCTTTTCCCAGGGAGCATTGCCTCGAAGAGTCCCTTACACTGACTGACAGGGGGCTCAGGAGAAAATGTGCCCCCTGGGAGCTTCAGAAAATGAATCCCTTCATGACATTTGATTTGCCAGACGCTCTCTCCATACGTGGTGGATACAAGCTGTTTAATAGACCTGACACCCACCGGCAAGGACCTGGATTGGAGATGACTCTGACCCAGTCATTTAGCCTCTTAGATGCCACTGATAATAACGACCGCAGCGTCTGAGCGGTTAGACAGAAGGAGACCATTAAAAATAAAAAGTGATTATAAAAATAAGGTGTTTCGGTATCTAGTTTTAAGATTATTAAAAAAAATATAGATGAGACATTTTCTTTAACATCTGACTTACTGAAAGAAAACAGAAGCTTTGGAAGCCATCCCTATACTATTCCACTTTATGCACATTTACAGCTCTATTTCTGAGACCTAATAAACTCTTCATATTTAGGCCGCATTCACACGACCGTGTGTACTCCACATGGCGGTGTAGACCCATAGCTTTCAATGGGTCCGCGATCTGCAAGATGCGGCGAAAGATGGGTCATGTCATTGCCTTTGCGACATGGAGACACAGACCCAGAAGCCCAAGAAAGCACATGGAAGCCCTTCCGTGGGCTTCTGGGCCCATGCCTCCATGCCCCAAAAGATACTGTAGGACATGTCCCATCTTTCACAGCATCTTGCAGATCGCAGACCCATGGAAAGCACACCCGCAGTTTGTGGTCCGCAACAAACAAGGGCACGGCGGCAGCACGGTCGTGTAAACGTAGCCCAAGCGTGATTTTTCACAGGCTCCTCTGGTCAATCAGGCATTTTCTTTGTTCATGGTCCTGTGGATCAACGTCAAATACTTCCCTTTTTTTTAACAGAAAAGGGAAGAAACATAATCATAAGGTGACTTTTCCAGTCCTTAGCACTTTTGATCACCACAAGGGATTAATCTTTCCCCTCGTTCCCATGCTGCATTGTGGCCTGGTCACACTGGACTGAAAGATTGGGTGACGAGGACCCTTGTATAGTCACAGCATTAGACAACATGTGTTGCTTTGTCTTCAGATCCTCCATGTTGGACAGTGTCACCGATATACTGTATATCAAAGGCAGGGAGCAAAGGAGATAATGCATGTACTGGGCGGATTCGAGCCTTCAGGACTGCATACTCAGGGGAGTAACTACCATAGCAGCAGACCATGCGACTGCTATGGGGCCCAGGGAAAGAGAGGCCCCAGTCTTAGTTGGGATCATCTCCTCTTCTACTGGAGGTGAAAACTTGGTCAGGACTCTGCCCTCTAAAGGAACAACTTTTAGCAAATGAAGCAGTGGAAAAATGTCCCAAAGGTCATTGAAAAGGGTTTAGGCAGAAACCCCTCTGTCCTGTGTGGGGGGCCTGGTCTGATCCTTGCTATGGGGCCCTTACTTCTCTATGTACCACTGTGCATACTTACCATTTTTAAAAGTGAAGCTGTGCAATAGGGAGAGGCCGTCAAACCAGTGGTTATATGACATTTCCCCGACAGAGTGTATTCCAGGACCATTACGAATCAGAGTTCCTTGCAGCCACTTTGGTATGGATCCTGCGTAATAGAAAGAAGCCGTCCTTATTATGCATCAGCACAACCTTTCACACTTGTGCTTGTTTTACCTCTACTATTGAATTGCATCATTGAGCAGGGAAAATCGTGGATTAAAATCACCCAGTAGTAATCCCTAAGTCAATGGATGGAAAAAAAATAGAAAATATCCTGTTCTTGTCTTTTTTGTGGACTGTTTTTAGACCGTGGGACCTGCAGAAGGGGAAAATGTGGGATGCACGCAGCTGGTATCCGTTTTTACGGATCCGTAATTTGCGGACCGGAAAAATGGATATGGTCGTGTGCATAAGGCCTAATAGAGGAGGGTCCTGAATGGGGACACCAACCCTCCCCCCATCTTAACTCAGAATACACTAAATAGGTTTTTTGCAAACAATGCTGCATCTGTTGTGACCACTGTCCATGGACCTCCTGGAATAGCTCTTTAATTAGAAAACTGTTCAGTGACCTGAAACTAATGTGTAGGAGCTGACAATTCGATTGTATAATCCCTGATGCCTCCTTCATCATGCCTACTAATTGCTGGCTCAACATGCTGCAGCTGTGATCCAAAGGTGATCATCAGAGGTGACTGCATCCTGTGGTCCAAAAAAAACACGCGATCCACTGTTTCTACATATTAGCCGCCCTTATCACAGGATGCAGAAATTAAAGGGTGTATTAGACACCCCGATGCTGCAAGCAATTGTCGGGAGGGAAGCGTTCCCACCCGGCAGTCTCCAGATAGCTAGCAGAGGACACCATTGCTATTACATGCAGCAATGTCCTCCGCAGCATGGGGAGGAAAGATCGCTATGCCATCGCTCGCCCACCTTGCTCTACAGTGGTTTGCCGGCGGCAGATTGTGATTACACAGCACGATCTGCCGCCGGCAAATCCAGATCTTTCAGCTTGTGGGAAGATCTGAATTTCCCAATGAACGCGCGTTTTCCCATTCATCGGGCAATCGGAGGCGGTATTACACTGCCAGATGATCGCTAATGAGTGTTCATAGGAATGCTCGTTAGCAAATATTGGGCAGAAGATCGGCCGGTCTAGTATACCCTTCAAAGGGGTTGCACAAGTTGTATGTAAACTCTCTGACTTGGCTAGACCTGTGAAGGGAAGATTAGTTACTTGCTTTCCGCCGCTGGCTCATCACTCCTTCTCCTCCCAGCTTTCGGCTGGCTCCCTTGCTGTAAACACCTGGTTTGACATGGCGGCAGCCAGTCCCTGGCCATGTAGGTGACCTGCTCCCCTTGCGTCATGACAAATGGTCACGTAAGGCAAGGGATCTGGTCACCGCCACCAGTAATTGGCTTTGGCAATGTCCAACCGGATGTTTTCAATGAAGGAGCCCAGACGCGCATCGAAAGCTGGGAGGAAAACAGTGAGGAGGCAGCGCCGGGAAGCAGGTAAGTAATCTTCCCTTTACAGGTCCGGCCAAGTGGGGGAGGTGGGGCGGGAATTTGCCAAAAACCCCACCCCCATTCTTGCACAACCGCTTTAAGGAACGCTCATAGGAAACACTTGTTCCTGATAGTTGGCTTGTATAATCGTGCAGGCAGTGACCGAACAAACGCTCATTTGTCGACTGATTGGCATTGTTCATCAGGATGAAAGACGCCCGATTATCGGCAGCACATCTCCCAGTGTAATCAATAGAACTGAATGAGGGAGGATGACTGTAGTAGTGATCCCTCCTCTCATCTTCAAGTCGCATTGACCTTTGTATAAGCCCCTGCAAACAAGTATCATCCATCGGCGCTCGTCCCATCCGAATATCGGCCAGTGTAAATATAGGAATATTAAAGGTGAAATCAAACATATTTGATTCTACATCCCCTCAACGTGTGCCGTCAGGTGGACATTCCAGGCACTCCCATACACATTACATAGTTGGCTGGTCCTATGGAAACAGAGGACTTGGGTTGACTTTCATCCAATGTGTATAGATACCTGTAAGGCCTTCAATAGTCCACACTCCTTCACAGAACTCATAAGCATACATACTTATCTATATCTTTTGCAGGATCCCTATATGGACATTGGAAGTCGCCCCATGATGGTCTTAAAGGTACAGAAAGTAGCCTGCTATAACATAATACATTTGATATTTACTATATAGGTTAAAGGGGGTTGTCCCACGAAAAATATTCTACAGTTTTGAAACCAGCACCTGCATCTGAATACTTTTGGAATTGCATGAAATTAAAAATTAAGCTTAGCCAGTGAGCTATGCAATAAAATGTATCTGTATAGCGCCACCTGCTGTTTGTTCTTTACCTTATTTCTTTGTCCTGCTCACTTAAATGGTCGCACATGCTCAGTTTCATCCTTCAACTGCCTCCTGAGCTGTGATAGGGAGAGAGCTGCAGCAGAATGGACACGCCCCCTGAGCTGCACAGAAGGGGCTCTCCCCTTTTGCTGCCAGCTTGATATAAATCTAGCAGAGCAATGAATGGGAAGATCTCTGGACCCATGTGAGGTACAGGGCTGGTTCTAGCTTTATTAGAAAGAGGTTGTCATGTCCTATATGATGTATGATTTTCATTTTTTTACATTAGTCATGGGACAACCTCTTTAACTGCATCAAGGAGCATTCATTTTGGCACATTCTACACCCGTGTATTCCTCAGCTCTAGTTTCTATGGACCGGCATTGTGGGAAGCAGATTTACAGGTACATGGAAAGCACACATTAGCTTACACTGCCCATTCATACAGCTACCAGCCCGAGATCTGAGCTCAGGACCCAAATTTCAGTGACCTATAGGTGACAGATTGGTGAAATGAACCATGCATTATAAGGAGAGACAATTTCAACCCATAAGGAGTTAACTAAGCTATGACTAGGCCCTTTTGCTTGTATGTAATCATGTCTCCTGCAGGGCGGAGTGCCCCCTTACCTTGCACCTCTGCTTTGATTGGCTCAGGACATTCCTGACGGTTGTTGGAGAAGACGACACCCACTACTGATTCCACCTTGTCCTGCTCCATGGCTGGTCCTGTCTGAGGAGGGCTCAGCTCTTCCAGCACCTTCCCCTTGTTTCCCTCACAGCTTATTTATAGAGATGTCTTGGGCAAAGTGCAGGCGGCTGATAGTGTGTTTACATCTGTACAATAGCAGAACACCCCCCTCCTCACTCACACCCTCGCACTCTCCCTCCTCCCCTGGGACAGAATGAAGGAGCTTATCTCTGTCCAAGAGAAAAAAAACGTAGGAAAAGGGCCAGTACGCCCGGGATTAACCTCTGCATTGCCAGGACTGTGTACTGTCCGCAGACAGATCTTAAAGGGGCTAGTTTTCTAACATTTTATGTGTCCTTACTGCCTGTTTATTTCATGTTTTGATTGTTTACATGGCCTTTTTCCTGATGCCTGTTGATTTTCATATTTTTTTTGTGGTCGCCTCCCCAGATGTAAACATTGTCTGTACTGTTCACGGCACCTTTAAATGACGTCATATAGTGGATGCCTTGCCTCATCCACCCGTCCATTCCGCACTGTTCGCTCCCGTCCTTCATTGTACTGCGCAGGCGCCGAAAAGGAAGCGCATTGTTCCTATTGTTTTGTATTGTTTTGCTTTTGTTCATGTCCTGTTTTGAATACGGCGCTGCGTGTGCGTTCCGCAATTTGCAGAGCCCACATGGCCGGCTCTGTGATAGAAATGCCTATTCTTGAACGCCATTGCGGGGCCGCGGAACGGAGCTACGAAATGAAATGAAATTGCGGAACGGATGCGGACCCGTTCACACAGACGTGTGAATGAGCCCCTAGCTGTATAAAATACTTTATCTACAATACGCATGTATCAGTTGAGAAAGGCTGGAGAGCCGAAAGGCGTCCTGACGCTCTACTATATGGAATGAAATAAAACACAAACCTGTTCCAATTACAGAGCAGCTGCTGGGATCTTATAGCTACTACTAAATTGGGGATTCCCTTTCCCGCTGCATCGCTACTACTGGATCGAGCGCTAACCGGATTGTTACATACGCCAGAGGAAACGTCCCACGCATGACCAGCCTGCTCCTGCTCCGTTGCTGCACATCTGACCGAGCCGATCCCCATGAAAAATTTGGCGCATGCGCTGCTGAATGCAAATGTAAAAAAATCATCTTTATGTATGGATAATCAGTTACTTCCAGAATAGATAGATAGTTGATGAGCTTCCATCCTCCCTGTTAAGGCGGGTTTAGATGGGCCAATGGAGCTTCCATCCTGACAGTCAGCCGCTCGCTCAGTGAAGGAGACCTCTGCATTTACATGCAGTGATCTCCTTTACAGTATAAAGACGAAGGATGGCTATTGCGATCGCTCGTCCCCCAGAATCACTGTTTCTAGGCAGCAGATCACTGTTTAGACCGCACGATCTGCTGCCCAGAAACGATAACTGGTGGTGCCTGCACGAACGACAGGATCACCCGATGGGCAAGCGTTTTGCTCGTTCATTGGGTGATCCACAAAACATTAAAGGTTTATTTACAGCAGATTGTCTGGAAGGAAACATTCCTTCCCAACAATCTGCTGATCACTAGCGGAGGAGACCTTCCCTTTACAGCAGATTGTCGGTAAGGAAGCGTTCCTTACCATCAATCAGCTGATCGCTAGCGGAGGAGACTTGGCGATTATTGGATCGTCTAAATCCATTTTGACTCTCTAATGCTGAGCGCCCTGATCCATACATATAGTCAACAAAAGCCATCATCCAAGAACCCAAAAGAAAAATCCACCAAAGCCACCCATGATGGATTTCTTTCCATTTGAATTCTTGGATGTTCACCTGAAATACATACTTCAGATGCTCAGATCTGTGTACACAAGTCTATAAAAGGGTTATGATTGATGTAAAAAATGAAAATCAGACATCATATAGTACATGACAATTTCTCTCTAACAAAGTTAGAACCAGCCCTGTACCTCACGTGGATCCAAAGATCTTCCCATTTATTGCTCCAGTTGCCCTACTAGATTTATTTTAGACTGGTAGCGCTTTCCCTGTTACTGCCACAGCTTCTAACAGAAGATAAGGGTGGTGACAGTTGAAGATTTAAACTGAGCACGTGCGACCACCTCAGTGAGGTGGACAAGAAATAGAGAAAAAAACAAACAGCAGGTGGCGCTATACAAATACATTTTATTAAATAACTCAGTGGCTATAGTAAATTTTTAATTACATGCAATTAGCTGGTAGCTGGTTTAAAATAGGTAGAATTTTTACAAAATTTGTACAAGCCCTTTAAGTAATTGTTAAAATTCTGTGCTGATTGTTTTCTTTATAAGAGCTATAGCTGCATATTTCCACTACTGACCTTTATATAACAGTTTTCTGTAGCCACCACTAGGGGGAGCTTAGGAGCTTATTGCATGTATTAGCATCCAGTTAACATTCAGATATATTAAGGTGACTTTACCTTCAAGAAAAAAAAAAATCACATTAACTGAAGAGCTAATAGAACACTTACATGGTGACCACTTTATCAGCTACAGATCTGCTGATTCTGGGCTCCTGTTATGTCATCCAAGATCGTCCCGCCAGTTTTCAGACTTCCTGATGCACACTGTGCGTCCTGCCTGTCCAGTCCTGCTCTTCCATTGGCCAGCGCTGCTCACATAATGTTATCTGTGTCTCTTTAAAATCTCATGTTTTGCTAGACCTTATATTTACTTGTTCTTTTCCGGTCCGGTCTTCGCACACACACACATGACACAGCGGTTACATGCACACTTCCTCTAAACGAGTGGATCTTACTCCTGGCACAGATTACATGTCTGACCAGGGACACTTGTGGTCATATGGTCACACAAATGAATGGTCACATAAATAGAGGGAGGAAAGACTTTTTACTATATCATAATAAAGAATACCGCTGCTACTGTATGTGCTGCTATAGGGCTGTACGTGTAATAATAGTACCCCATATATCACTATGGGGCTGTATGTGTAATAACAGTACGTCATATATCACTATAGGGCTGTATGTGTAATAATAGTACGTCATATATCACTATAGGGCTGTACGTGTAATAATACTACCCCATATATCACTATAGGACTGTATGTGTAATAATAGTACGTCATATATCACTATAGGGCTGTATGTGTAATAATAGTAGCCCATAAATCACTATAGGGCTGTATGTGTAATAATAGTAGCCCATAAATCACTATAGGGCTGTATGTGTAATAATAGTACGTCATATATCACTATAGGGTTGTATGTGTAATAATAGTACCCCATATATCACTATAGGGCTGTATGTGTAATAATAGTACCCCATAAATCACTATAGGGCTGTATGTGTAATAATAGTAACCCATATATCACTATAGGGCTGTATGTGTAATAATAGTACATCATATATCACTATAGGGCTGTATGTGTAATAATAGTAACCCATATATCACTATAGGGCTGTATGTGTAATAATAGTACATCATATATCACTATAGGGCTGTATTTGTAATAATAGTACCCCATATATCACTATAGGGCTGTACGTGTAATAATAGTACCCCATAATAATAGTACCCCATATATCACTATAGGGCTGTATTTGTAATAATAGTACCCCATATATCACTATAGGGCTGTATGTGTAATAATAGTACCCCATATATCACTATAGGGCTGTATGTGTAATAATAGTACGTCATATATCACTATAGGGCTGTATGTATAATAATAGTACCCCATATATCACTATAGGGCTGTATATGTAATAATAGTACCCCATAAATCACCATAGGGCTGTATGTGTAATAATAGTACCCCATAAATCACTATAGGGCTGTATGTGTGCTAATAGTACCCCATATATCACTATAGGGCTGTATGTGTAATAATAGTACCCCATATATCACTATAGGGCTTTATGTGTAATAATAGTACCCCATATATCACTATAGGGCTGTATGTGTAATAATAGTACCCCATATATCACTATAGGGCTGTATTTGTAATAATAGTACCCCATATATCACTATAGGGCTGTATGTGTAATAATAGTAACCCATATATCACTATAGGGCTGTATGTGTAATAATAGTACCCCATATATCACTATAGGGCTGTATGTGTAATAATAGTACCCCATATATCACTATAGGGCTGTATATGTAATAATAGTACCCCATATATCACTATAGGGTTGTATGTGTAATAATAGTACCCCATATATCACTATAGGGCTGTATTTGTAATAATAGTACCCCATATATCACTATAGGGCTTTATGTGTAATAATAGTACCCCATATATCACTATAGGGCTGTATATGTAATAATAGTACCCCATATATCACTATAGGGCTGTACGTGTAATAATAGTACCCCATATATCACTATAGGGCTGTATGTGTAATAATAGTACCCCATATATCACTATAGGGTTGTATGTGTAATAATACTACCCCATGTATCACTATAGGGCTGTATGTGTAATAATAGTACCCCATATATCACTATAGGACTGTATGTGTAATAATACTACCCATATATCACTATACGGCTGTATGTGTAATAATAGTACCCCATATTCACTATAGGGCTGTATGTGTAATAATAGTACCCCATATATCACTATAGGGCTGTATGTGTAATAATAGTACCCCATATATCACTATAGGGCTGTATGTGTAATAATAGTACACCATATATCACTATAGGACTGTATGTGTAATAATAGTACATCATATATCACTATAGGGCTGTATGTGTAATAATAGTACGTCATATATCACTATAGGGCTTTATGTGTAATAATAGTACCCCATATATCACTATAGGGCTGTATGTGTAATAATAGTACCCCATATATCACTATAGGGCTGTATGTGTAATAATAGTACCCCATATATCACTATAGGGCTGTATGTGTAATAATAGTACACCATATATCACTATAGGACTGTATGTGTAATAATAGTACATCATATATCACTATAGGGCTGTATGTGTAATAATAGTACCCCATATATCACTATAGGGCTGTATGTGTAATAATAGTACCCATATATCACTATAGGGCTGTATGTGTAATAATAGTACGTCATATATCACTATAGGGCTGTATGTGTAATAATAGTACCCCATATATCACTATAGGGCTGTATGTGTAATAATAGTACCCCATATATCACTATAGGGTTGTACGTGTAATAATAGTACCCCATATATCACTATAGGGCTGTATGTGTAATAATAGTACCCCATATATCACTATAGGGTTGTATGTGTAATAATAGTACCCCATATATCACTATAGGGCTGTATGTGTAATAATAGTACCCCATATATAACTATAGGGCTGTATGTGTAATAATAGTACACCATATATCACTATAGGGCTGTATGTGTAATAATAGTACCCCATATATCACTATAGGGCTGTATGTGTAATAATAGTACCCCATATATCACTATAGGGTTGTATGTGTAATAATAGTACCCCATATATCACTATAGGGCTGTATGTGTAATAATAGTACCCCATATATAACTATAGGGCTGTATGTGTAATAATAGTAACCCATATATCACTATAGGGCTGTATGTGTAATAATAGTACCCCATATATCACTATAGGGCTGTATATGTAATAATAGTACCCCATATATCACTATAGGGTTGTATGTGTAATAATAGTACCCCATATATCACTATAGGGCTGTATTTGTAATAATAGTACCCCATATATCACTATAGGGCTTTATGTGTAATAATAGTACCCATATATCACTATAGGGCTGTATATGTAATAATAGTACCCCATATATCACTATAGGGTTGTATGTGTAATAATAGTACCCCATATATCACTATAGGGCTGTATTTGTAATAATAGTACCCCATATATCACTATAGGGCTTTATGTGTAATAATAGTACCCCATATATCACTATAGGGCTGTATGTGTAATAATAGTACCCCATATATCACTATAGGGCTGTATATGTAATAATAGTACCCCATATATCACTATAGGGCTGTACGTGTAATAATAGTACCCCATATATCACTATAGGGCTGTATGTGTAATAATAGTACCCCATATATCACTATAGGACTGTATGTGTAATAATACTACCCCATGTATCACTATAGGGCTGTATGTGTAATAATAGTACCCCATATATCACTATAGGACTGTATGTGTAATAATACTACCCCATATATCACTATACGGCTGTATGTGTAATAATAGTACCCCATATATCACTATAGGGCTGTATGTGTAATAATAGTACCCATATATCACTATAGGGCTGTATGTGTAATAATAGTACCCCATATATCACTATAGGGCTGTATGTGTAATAATAGTACACCATATATCACTATAGGACTGTATGTGTAATAATAGTACATCATATATCACTATAGGGCTGTATGTGTAATAATAGTACGTCATATATCACTATAGGGCTTTATGTGTAATAATAGTACCCCATATATCACTATAGGGCTGTATGTGTAATAATAGTACCCCATATATCACTATAGGGCTGTATGTGTAATAATAGTACCCCATATATCACTATAGGGCTGTATGTGTAATAATAGTACCCCATATATCACTATAGGGCTGTATGTGTAATAATAGTACACCATATATCACTATAGGACTGTATGTGTAATAATAGTACATCATATATCACTATAGGGCTGTATGTGTAATAATAGTACGTCATATATCACTATAGGCTTTATGTGTAATAATAGTACCCCATATATCACTATAGGGCTGTATGTGTAATAATAGTACCCCATATATCACTATAGGGCTGTATGTGTAATAATAGTACCCCATATATCACTATAGGGCTGTATGTGTAATAATAGTACACCATATATCACTATAGGACTGTATGTGTAATAATAGTACATCATATATCACTATAGGGCTGTATGTGTAATAATAGTACCCCATATATCACTATAGGGCTGTATGTGTAATAATAGTACCCCATATATCACTATAGGGCTGTATGTGTAATAATAGTACGTCATATATCACTATAGGGCTGTATGTGTAATAATAGTACCCCATATATCACTATAGGGCTGTATGTGTAATAATAGTACCCCATATATCACTATAGGGTTGTACGTGTAATAATAGTACCCCATATATCACTATAGGGCTGTATGTGTAATAATAGTACCCCATATATCACTATAGGGCTGTATGTGTAATAATAGTACCCCATATATAACTATAGGGCTGTATGTGTAATAATAGTACACCATATATCACTATAGGGCTGTATGTGTAATAATAGTACCCCATATATCACTATAGGGCTGTATGTGTAATAATAGTACCCCATATATCACTATAGGGTTGTATGTGTAATAATAGTACCCCATATATCACTATAGGGCTGTATGTGTAATAATAGTACCCCATATATAACTATAGGGCTGTATGTGTAATAATAGTAACCCATATATCACTATAGGGCTGTATGTGTAATAATAGTACCCCATATATCACTATAGGGCTGTATATGTAATAATAGTACCCCATATATCACTATAGGGTTGTATGTGTAATAATAGTACCCCATATATCACTATAGGGCTGTATTTGTAATAATAGTACCCCATATATCACTATAGGGCTTTATGTGTAATAATAGTACCCCATATATCACTATAGGGCTGTATATGTAATAATAGTACCCCATATATCACTATAGGGTTGTATGTGTAATAATAGTACCCCATATATCACTATAGGGCTGTATTTGTAATAATAGTACCCCATATATCACTATAGGGCTTTATGTGTAATAATAGTACCCCATATATCACTATAGGGCTGTATGTGTAATAATAGTACCCCATATATCACTATAGGGCTGTATATGTAATAATAGTACCCCATATATCACTATAGGGCTGTACGTGTAATAATAGTACCCCATATATCACTATAGGGCTGTATGTGTAATAATAGTACCCCATATATCACTATAGGACTGTATGTGTAATAATACTACCCCATGTATCACTATAGGGCTGTATGTGTAATAATAGTACCCCATATATCACTATAGGACTGTATGTGTAATAATACTACCCCATATATCACTATACGGCTGTATGTGTAATAATAGTACCCCATATATCACTATAGGGCTGTATGTGTAATAATAGTACCCCATATATCACTATAGGGCTGTATGTGTAATAATAGTACCCCATATATCACTATAGGGCTGTATGTGTAATAATAGTACACCATATATCACTATAGGACTGTATGTGTAATAATAGTACATCATATATCACTATAGGGCTGTATGTGTAATAATAGTACGTCATATATCACTATAGGGCTTTATGTGTAATAATAGTACCCCATATATCACTATAGGGCTGTATGTGTAATAATAGTACCCCATATATCACTATAGGGCTGTATGTGTAATAATAGTACCCCATATATCACTATAGGGCTGTATGTGTAATAATAGTACACCATATATCACTATAGGACTGTATGTGTAATAATAGTACATCATATATCACTATAGGGCTGTATGTGTAATAATAGTACCCCATATATCACTATAGGGCTGTATGTGTAATAATAGTACCCCATATATCACTATAGGGCTGTATGTGTAATAATAGTACGTCATATATCACTATAGGGCTGTATGTGTAATAATAGTACCCCATATATCACTATAGGGCTGTATGTGTAATAATAGTACCCCATATATAACTATAGGGCTGTATGTGTAATAATAGTAACCCATATATCACTATAGGGCTGTATGTGTAATAATAGTACCCCATATATCACTATAGGGCTGTATATGTAATAATAGTACCCCATATATCACTATAGGACTGTATGTGTAATAATACTACCCCATATATCACTATAGGGCTGTATTTGTAATAATAGTACCCCATATATCACTATAGGGCTGTATGTGTAATAATAGTACCCCATATATCACTATAGGGCTGTATGTGTAATAATAGTACCCCATATATCACTATAGGGCTGTATGTGTAATAATAGTACACCATATATCACTATAGGACTGTATGTGTAATAATAGTACATCATATATCACTATAGGGCTGTATGTGTAATAATAGTACGTCATATATCACTATAGGGCTTTATGTGTAATAATAGTACCCCATATATCACTATAGGGCTGTATGTGTAATAATAGTACCCCATATATCACTATAGGGCTGTATGTGTAATAATAGTACCCCATATATCACTATAGGGCTGTATGTGTAATAATAGTACACCATATATCACTATAGGGCTGTATGTGTAATAATAGTACCCCATATATCACTATAGGGCTGTATGTGTAATAATAGTACACCATATATCACTATAGGGCTGTATGTGTAATAATAGTACGTCATATATCACTATAGGGCTGTATGTGTAATAATAGTACCCCATATATCACTATAGGGCTGTATGTGTAATAATAGTACGTCATATATCACTATAGGACTGTATGTGTAATAATAGTACATCATATATCACTATAGGGCTGTATGTGTAATAATAGTACCCCATATATCACTATAGGGCTGTATGTGTAATAATAGTACCCCATATATCACTATAGGGTTGTACGTGTAATAATAGTACACATACATTTTTGTTTTGGACCCACCTACCACCATCCTGACTATGGCAGGTTTCCCCTACTTCTGTTGGCTGGCCTGCCGCCAATTCAAACTCACCTACAAGATGAGGCCACTTTTACATGTTATTCCAGGGCCATTTTAAGTGACCAGTCCACCCATGGCAATAAAAATACCCTACAGATTTTTTCACAAATCCACTTGTCTCTAGTATAAAAATCCCGGAACACCCCTTTAAATCTCTGGGATCACTGACCTCAGAGGTGATCTCGGACAACCCCTTTATATTCATTTACACGCCAACAACCATAGTCTAGCCCTAAATTTAGTGTAATATTGCAGAAAAAGCAGAGTGGACTACAGATTGTTAGGATCACTATTTTGAAAATGGCTGCATCCAAGTGTTGGCACGGTGCAGTGTTTTCAGCCGGATATGCTGACTGCGTAATGTGTACGCTTTTCAGTTTGGCAGGTTTGGGCATTCAAGGTAAAATGTCAGGTTTTTTTTACATGTGATTCCTCTTGTTTTTCCCCTGAAAGCGCTCATTCCTCACCCCTGCCAAAAATGAATATTAAGAAATATGCACGCTGTCAGATCTGTCCTATCTTATCCAGTTCATATCTGGTATATATCCTTTCCTGGCTGGCAAGGGTAGCTATTTGGTAAAGGTAGCCTGAAAGATACCAAGGCAAAGTACATCACTCCGTGCCAGGTGATAAGATATGGGTGAGAGGAGTAAGAATGATATATGGCACAGTAGAGACGGGGGCCCATATCAAAATCTGAAATGGAGCCAAATCCCACTGATCAGTAGCAAGCAAGTTTGGGACCTCTCCTCTTTGTCTTCTCCTTATCACTGTGATTTCCCTGAAAATTACATTTACTTTTTCATTTCCCCTTTTACTTGACGGGGTCCCAACCTTCAAAAGTTGTCCCATAGCAGTTATAATTACATAGAAAAATCGAAATCATAAAATCTGGTTTGGCGCCATTGTGGTAGTAAATCTCATTATGAGTAATTCTGTAATATACGGAAAATATACATTATAAAGGGGTTTTCCAAGATTCAGCAGTATCAGGTCGGTTAGGGTCCACTACCTCCCAGTCCCACTGATCAGATGTTCCCGATTAGCTCCGGAGCTGGAACCACAAAGCTTCATCCATTGTGTAGTGGACAGGGCTGGTTACTGCAGCACCGCTTCCAATATAGTTCCAGCGCTAGAGCTACTTGGGAACAGCTAATTGGTAGGATTTAAAGGCGTTGTGCAAGAATGGGGAGGGGGGGGGCGGGGGTTGGCAACCTCGCATCTAAACTCCCCACCCCCTCCCTTCCCGTTGCCAGACCTGCAAAGGAAAGGTTACTTACCTTCTCCTCCAGGCCTGTGATGATCCTCTGGGCTCCCTCAATGTCAACATCCAGTTTGACATGGCAGCAGCCCGTCACCAGATCCCCTTGTGTCATGTGACCATTTGTCATGACGTAAGGGGAGCCGATCAGCACTGCAGCCATTGATTGAAGGGAGCCTACGCCAGGAGGCAGGTAAGTATTCTTTCCTTTACAGGTCCGGCCAAGTGGTGGTGTTTGCCAAAACCCCTTTCAAGCCACTTATTTTCATACACTTTACTATAGGACTGGAAAAAAGCATGAAAAAATGTATGAATTAAAAAAAAAACAACCTCTCGAATCAATGATTCTGTATGAGGACGAGCGCTCAGAATAGCCTCCCCTTGTCCTCATACTGTGAAGGAGATCGCTGCATGAGCAGCCGTCTGACGGGAAGGAACACTTCCTTCCCGACAATCGGCTGTAACATTGTGCAGTGTAAACCCGCCTTTAGACTTATTTATACATCAAATGTGACAAAAAGAATAAATGACCATGTCCAGCTCTCATGAGGGGTGTGGCTTAACAGGAAAGGGGTGTGGTTTCAGATGAGTGATTGGGGGACATTTATTAAGCATGTTACGCCAGAATTATGGCATAAAATGCTCCAAAAAGAACGGTTTTTAATTTGCACCAAATATATCAACTGTTTTCTCCACAATTTTCACCATAAAGAATGCATCACGCCAGAAATAAGTTCTAAATGTCAAAGTGGGCGGGGCTATCAAATTGGCGCATATTACGCCTTATTTATCATCCTCTTATGGGCAGAAATGGCTCAAATTGGTGCAGACAATTAAGCCAGCTTATGTGGTAGTGTTTTGTGTAAAAAGTCGCATCTATGACATAAAGATGCAACTTTTTGTCAAAAAGTTGCATTTATGACAAGAAAAAACAACCTCTTGTGGGAACAAGTGATAGGTAAGCAATAAATCAGGACGATATAAATGAGCTAAACAGCAGGGTTTTGACAGTAAATTGCCATTCAAAAAATACAAAACAATAACAAAAACATCCTGAGTCTGAGACAAAAGTCGCAATTTACCACCGAAAAAGTCGCAATTATGCTCCAAAAGTCGCAAATATGTTTCAAAAGTTGCATGTGTGGCCTGGACAGGGGCTGAAATGGCGCATTTCAGTTTTAAAAAGTCTCATTTTAGTGGTATTGGTTTTAAAATGTCGCAAATCAAGAGAAATAGGCCGATAATCAGATTGATATTTTTAAAAAGTCACATTTTACAAGCGGCGTGCGCCTTTTGATATAGGAGGTGGAATAGATCACCACTTTTGATTTGTAACGTTAGTATGCTTTTGGCGCAAATGACGCCATTATTGATAAATGACCCCCATTGTGTTCCAAAATTGCACAAGGTAAACCAACCAGAAGTGGGTGTAAAGTTAGACAAATGTGTCTAATCAGGCACCAGATTTATCATCCAGCCTGAGCCCCTGTGATATTATAATTTTATAGACGGTAAATCTGCCCCCCCTCCGGACAAATGTAAAGTGTTGGCAAAATCACAAAGGTGGAATGATGGTAATTAGGTTAGTTACCTAAGTCACGGAATGAAGGTATTTGCTTTAGAGCTCCAGTCATCTGTAACAAAGGAGATTGGCTTAGTTCAGGCCAAGTCTTCTACAGATCTGGATCACAGATGGATTAACGCTTTATTTTTACCAGATTTAAAGGGTTTTACGAAAGATTTTGCTCAAAATACTTTCCCAAAACTTGACTTTGGCTTAATTTGCAATATTCAAGATAAAAATATTATATTATGTAAAAGACATTGACGTCACAGGTCATCATCACATCTGATGAAATTGTACTGTAACATATCTATACATGCTATTAAGGCTTCATTCACACGACCGTATTTTGTTTCCGTGTCCGTTCCGTTTTTTTTGCGGACCGTATGCGGAACCATTCATTTCAATGGGTCCGCAAAAAAAACAGAAGGTACTCCGTATGCATTCCGTTTCCGTATGTCCGTATTTCCGTTAGATAGAACATGTCCTATTCTTGTCCGTTTTGCTGACAAGGATAGGCATTGTTACAATGGATCCGCAAAAAAAACGGAAACACGGATGCCATACGGAACGTCATCCGTTTTTTTTTGCGGATCCGCAATTTGCGGACCGCAAAACACATACGGTTGTGTGAATGAAGCCTAAAGGGAATCTGTCACCCACTGTATTTAACCCATGCCAAGGCAATGCAGCTCTGCCTACAATCATGAAAACTGTACCTGTCAGGGTTATCCATCTTTCCAAACACCAAAAAAAAAGAATTTTATTTGGTATGTTAATGAGGCTCGCCTCCTCCAAGAGCCCAAAACTGCGCCTCTCAAGTGCTCCTCTTCACTTGTTCACAGTACCTCCCCTTGTGCCTCCCAGTCCACCTCTTTCTCTGCAACGCATTCACTGTACCTACAGTGAGTCCAATACCCACTGCAGTGAAGTCACTGCGCAAGCAAGCAGGTAATCATCATCTAAGTCCCAAGCGAACCCTTTAACTGTTAATAACTGATAATTGCCTGATTTACTCCTCCCCCAGTGCCTGGTTTATTGGATAAACTTGTCATATACCATCTGAGCAGTACTAGAACCTGGCGGGAGAGGGGACCCACTGGTAGGCTGCTCAGTCAGTACAAGAAACTGCACTGATAATGGCAGCCTTGCATTATCAGTGCAGTTTTCCTTGTTAGAAGGGGTGAAGGACCTGCCATGACATCATGGTCACATGACGACAGGTCCTTCACCCAGTGAGATTCAGCAGCAGTCTGGAGGCCAGATCAGCAGCTCTTCCACACTCTCTTTCTCATCACCAGTATAACCTGTGCTTCTGTGGGAAAGGGGACATTGCTGCTGCCAGTGAGGCTCCTCTTTGATGTTCATTTGGTGTTGTTGTAGAGGTATTTTCTGCTGCACTGTGGTATTTGTCGCTGCTGGGAAGGTTTTTTTTTCCCCCGTACTTCTGGGAGGTATTTTGTGCTGAACTTTGGTATTTATTAGGTGCTGTGATTGGGCGTTTCTAACACCCTAAAGTTATTGTCCGTTGTAACATGGCAGCTTATGATCACTGGCCAATCAATAAATCAACCCAAGAGAATTCCAGTAAATTTTGAACCATGTTCGCAAGTGTTAAAAATGTAATTCATGGTGCTACCTCACATCAATTTCATTTTACATCAAATGTATAAAAATCGAATAAAGCAATTAGGCAATTGCATGTTAAAGTCCCCTAGGGGAAGTAAAAAAGGTGTAAAAATGTTTTTAAAAGTATATATACCAGTATAATAAAAATAATATAGATCAGTGTTGGCGAACCTATGGCATGAGTACCAGAGGCGGCACTCAGAGCCCTCTCTGTGGGGCACCCGCACCCTGGAAAAAGTCTATGGTCATAGACTTTTCCTGCCATTTATCAGTGCAGGGCGCAATATGAACAGCACAGGCAGCGCACTGAATATAGGTGGCTATTATAGCTGAATGATAAAGTACATGGAAGATATACTGTATGGGACTGTAGTATTCAGGTTACATTGCCATGTTGGCACTTTGCGAAAAATAAATGGGTTTTGGGTTGCAGTTTGGGCACTTGGTCTCTATAGATCATTAGTATTGCTGCATCCCAATACGCTTGTACTGTTAAAATATAAAAGTATTTATCCTTTATGGTGACTAGTATAATGGGAAAAAAATCAAAATGGGCGATTTGCTGTTTTTTTTGGTCGTTTCATCTCTGTAAAAAGTGGTCAAGAAATTATATACACCTCAAAATGGTATCAATGAAAAATGCAGATCAGCCTGCAAAAGAAAATAGTCAATGCACAGCCTCGTAGACATAACTATAAAAAAGTTATGGGGGTCAGAATATAGCTATGAAAAGAAAAAAAAAACTTTTTTTCAAAGATTTATTTTTGTATTAAATTACAAGAAAAAATATAAAAATGTGGTGTAAATATGATCGTACTGACCCCCAGAATCAAGGAACAGCCACAAAAACAAAACTCAGTAAACAGTGGAAGAATTGCTGTTTTTGTTTAGATTTTTTTTTCCAGTTTCCCACCACATTATATGCAATATTACATGATGCCATGAATGTATAACTTGTCCTGCAAAAAAACAAGCCCTCATACGTCTGTGAAAGGAAAAAATAAAAAAGCTATGGCTCTGGGAATGCAGAAAATAATAATAATGTTAAAAAAAAATTAAAAAAAATTAAAAACAGAAAATCTCTGTGTCACAAAACTATATTTGAATCTTCCAAGCTTCTTCTGCTCTATAACCTGGAATATTGCATTCTCTTGTTGACAGGTTCCCTTTAATTGACAAGACTGCTGCAAATATCTTTTAGAATAGATATGACCCCTGTGCTGAAAAGGGGGGCGATATCTTATGAAACAGGAGAGGAGCTGTCAGCAGCATCCCATGATGTGATATTTGAAGCGCCAGTCACTTATATCAGAGCAGCAGCTTGGAATCTATTCTGAACATATGGGCTTACATAAACGGACTGTTTATCAGTGAAGAGTATGTGGCGCTATCAGCTTGGGTGGGATGAATCAAAGTCTAATTGTCCTGTTAGTTAAATATTTCCATGTGGACGTGATCAATGTTATCATTATTACTCAGTCTATTTATTGATGAGGACTGGATGCAGATTGGTGCAGAGCTATGTTATCTGAATAGATCTCCTGAATGATTACTCAGGGCTTTGTGCACATAGCTTTCTGTCGGTGGCAACAACGTAGGCCTCCGAATTAAGTCTCAGACACGGTATAAATGTACAGGCATACAGTGGTATGTGGTCCGTAGGGTCTACTGGACTGTATACAGTATATATAAAAAATCACAGTCTGCTATCCTTTTTAATACCTTTGAAAAAAATCCAGACGAAGGTCAAAAGGGCACTTTTTTGGGGACTCCACCAGCTGAATGGAACCATGTGGTTATGCTTAAAGGGGTTGTTTGGGCTTTTAATATTGGTGGGCAGGCGGTCCGACACCCACCTTGCTGTTTTCCGCTGCAGAATCAGAGGCAGATTATGTCCATGTGAAGATAACCTTCGGCCCCACACGTCACACAGTACATCCACACAGACACACACACACAGACATATACACATACAAATACACATACATACTTACATGCTCCCGGCAGGTCTCCACAGCGCAGGAGGAGCAGGACGGCGCGCACATAGGATGATTCCCCACAGCACCCTCTGCTGGGCGCCGGGTGGAATCGTCCTATGTGCGCGCCGTCTTGTTCCTCCTGCGCTGTGGAGACCTGCCGGGAGCATGTAAGTATGTATGTGTATTTGTATGTGTATATGTCTGTGTGTGTGTGTGTCTGTATGTATGTACAGTACAGACCAAAAGTTTGGACACACCTTCTCATTCAAAGAGTTTTCTGTATTTTCATGACTATGAAAATTGTAGATTCACACTGAAGGCATCAAAACTATGAATTAACACATGTGGAATTATATACTTAAAAAAAAGGGTGAAACAACTGAAAATATGTCTTATATTCTAGGTTCTTCAAAGCAGCCACCTTTTGCTTTGATTACTGCTTTGCACACTCTTGGCATTCTCTTGATGAGCTTCAAGAGGTAGTCACCTGAAATGGTATTCCAACAGTCTTGAAGGAGTTCCCAGAGATGCTTAGCACTTGTTGGCCCTTTTGCCTTCACTCTGCGGTCCAGCTCACCCCAAACCATCTCGATTGGGTTCAGGTCTGGTGACTGTGGAGGCCAGGTCATCTGGCGTAGCACCCCATCACTCTCCTTCTTGGTCAAATAGCCCTTACACAGCCTGGAGGTGTGTTTGGGGTCATTGTCCTGTTGATAAATAAATGATGGTCCAACTAAATGCAAACCGGATGGAATAGCATGCCGCTGCAAGATGCTGTGGTAGCCATGCTGGTTCAGTGTCCCTTCAATTTTGAATAAATCCCCAACAGTGTCACCAGCAAAGCACCCCCATACCATCACACCTCCTCCTCCATGCTTCACAGTGGGAACCAGGCATGTAGAGTCCATCCGTTCACCTTTTCTGCTTCGCACAAAGACACGGTGGTTGGAACCAAAAATCTCAAATTTGGACTCATCAGACCAAAGCACAGATTTCCACTGGTCTAATGTCCATTCCTTGTGTTCTTTATCCCAAACAAGACTCTTCTGCTTGTTTCCTGTCCTTAGCAGTGGTTTCCTAGCAGCTATTTTACCATGAAGGTCTGCTGCACACCGTCTCCTCTTAAAGGGGTTCTGCAGTTGTTTAAAACTGATGATCTATCCTAGATCATCAGCATCTGATCGGCGGGGGTCCGACACCCCGGACCCCTGCCGATCAGCTGTTTGAGAAGGCATCGGCGCTGCAGGAGCGCCGCGGCCTTCTCTGTGTTTACCACAGGCCAGTGACGTCACGACTAGTATCACTGGCCTGGGCAGGGCTAAGCTCTGTTCACATGAATAGAGCTTAGCCCCGCCCAGGCCAGTGATAGTAGTCGTGACGTCACTGGGCCTGCGGTAAACACAGAGAAGGCCGCGGCACTCCTGCAGCGCCGCTGCCTTCTCAAACAGCTGATCGGCGGGGGTCCCGGGTGTCGGACCCCCGCCGATCAGATGCTGATGATCTATCCAGAGGATAGATCATCAGTTTTAAACAACTGCAGAACCCCTTTAACAGTTGTTGTAGAGATGTGTCTGCTGCTAGAACTCTGTGTGGCATTGACCTGGTCTCTAATCTGAGCTGCTGTTAACCTGCGATTTCTGAGGCTGGTGACTCGGATGAACTTATCCTCCGCAGCAGAGGTGACTCTTGGTCTTCCTTTCCTGGGGCCGTCCTCATGTGAGCCAGTTTCTTTGTAGCGCTTGAAGGTTTTTGCAACTGCACTTGTGGACACTTTCAAAGTTTTCCGGACTGACTGACCTTAATTTCTTAAAGTAATGATGGCCACTTGTTTTTCTTTACTTAGCTGCTTTTTTCTTGCCATAATACAAATTCTAACAGTCTATTCAGTAGGACTATCAGCTGTGTATCCACCTGACTTCTGCCCAACACAACTCATGGTCCCAACCCCATTTATAAGGCAAGAAATCCCACTTATTAAACCTGACAGGGCACACCTGTGAAGTGAAAACCATTTCAGGTGACTACCTCTTGAAGCTCATCAAGAGAATGCCAAGAGTGTGCAAAGCAGTAATCAAAGCAAAAGGTGGCTACTTTGAAGAACCTAGAATATAAGACATATTTTCATTTGTTTCACACTTTTTTGTTAAGCATATAATTCCACATGTGTTAATTCATAGTTTTGATGCCTTCAGTGTGAATCTACAATTTTCATAGTCATGAAAATACAGAAATCTCTTTGAATGAGAAGGTGTGTCCAAACTTTTGGTCTGTACTGTATGTGTGCAGGTGACGGATCCGTGAGAAAGTCAATGGAGGACGGATCCGTTCACCATTGTGTCACACCAAATGGATCCATCCCCATTGACTTTCATTGGGGGTCATGACAGATCGGTCTTGGTGCGGATGCCTGGACCGGAGAGCAAACGACAGCATGTTGCGGTTTGCTCTCCAGTCTGAAGACGGAAGGGAATGCTTTTAGGAGCATTCCGTTGTCTTCAGTTCAGTTTTGTCCCCATTGACAATGAATGGGGACAAAACTGAAGCGTTTTATTCCGGTATTGAGCCCCTATGACGGAACTCAATACCGGAATTATAAAACGCTAGTGTGAAAGTAGCCTTACCCTGCTTTTTCTGAAATAGATATGACTAAGAACCTCAAGGTGTATAGATACTATTTATCATTGTTATTATTATTATTATTAGTTTGCTGAAAAATGAGCTTCAAAAGGGTATTTTACAGGATTTCTATGGTTTCTAACAGATCTGTTCATGTAGTTGCGTTCCTCATATACATCTTCCCCATGCTTTTTTTTTTTTAATTTGGACTCTCCTGACCCGTGTTCACCATATAAACCAATCCCTCTGGTCTCTTTCCATGTATGTAGCACATCCTGTCCCTGTATCCAACCAAACCCATGATGCACTTTTCCTTCGTCTGCCACAGCTCTAGCACCACCCCTAACAACACCCAGCTAGTTTATAGCTCCTCCCACCAGCTAGTTATATAGACACTCCCCTATCACTGCCTCTAACAACACCCAGCTAGTTTATAGCTCCTCCCACCCAGCTAGTTACATAGACACTCCCCTATCACTGCCCCTAACAACACCCAGCTAGTTTATAGCTCCTCCCACCCAGCTAGTTACATAGACACTCCCCTATCACTGCCACGCCCATCACAGGAAGTAAGGAAGAGCTGCATGGACATGGTCATGTGACCACAGCCCAGAACGGGAGACAGGAGCAATAACGGTAAAAGAAATACATTACAAAATTACAGCGACCTTCATAAAGGATTAATTTAAAGGATGTTGATGCAAACTGGAACACCCCTTTAAGCTGTTCCAGTAGATTTGTTTTCCATCATTTTGATGACATTGCAGCAGAGAAATTAGGCTATCCACGTGTCCTATGGCACATATGTCTTATCTGGTGTTCCAATTAAGATCTCATCTAAATAGCAGCTATTACAAATTAGCTCATGAGATAATGGGGCAATCATAATTAGAGAAAAATGCAGAAAGTGATAACGTGGGTTTTGTTGGTCAGTAAATGTTCAAAGAACAAGCTGAGGTTGTAATGACACCCATTAACCAAAGTTTCCTAGGTTTACGATAACACATAACACTGGATATCTCATGTAATTTCTGAGCATTTGTACAGCGGCCTAGTGAGGGGGTGGAGAAAATAAGAGTAGTAGTGGAATGAATGGGGGTCGTAGTAGTCACTGGGTTGTCCACCCCAGCGCTGATGATGCAAAGGACGAGACCAGATGTTGGAGCAAAAAAATCTACTGTACAATACTGAAGCCGGTGAACAGATGATCCACACCACCGGTGTATACATGGAATGAGGTCTTTACAGCTGACGTGAGCCATTCCCAAGGTGGTAGAGTATACAGAGGCTAGTTTCTCTGTTTTGGGCCTCATGCGTACGACTGTGTCTGTATTGCGGTCCGCAAACCATGGATCCACAAAATACGGACACCTTCCGCGTGCAATCCACATTTTTCTCACACCCATTACTAGAAATGACTATTCTTGTCGGCAATACGGACAAGAATAGGACATGTTGTATAATTTTCCTAACGGACACACAGATCTGTGCAGCACGCGGATGACCTTTGCGCCACAATCTGCGCCAGAAATACCCCTAATATAAGCGTACTTCTGGTTACCAAATGATCCCCCTTTGTTTTCTCATGGATTCACGCTGACTCTTGGCATATTCCATGGCAGAGGTATTCTCCCCTAAAAGCAATGCTTCCAGATGAGAATACGCCCCCTAATGTCAGGACCGTACATTGGCACAGAGTGTCTAAAATGTCCTAATGCCGACCAATAGAGAAAAAGGAATGTTCAGCTCTTTATGCGTCAAAGAGACTGTCTGGACGGTATGTTGTGCACACGAACGTATTTTGTTTCCGTGTCCGTTTTTTTTTTTCAGATAGGATGTGGCCCCATTCATTTCATCCATTCCACTCCTTGTGCTGTCCACATCCATATGTCCGTTCCGTAGCCCCCGAATGAGGACAGGCATTATTTTAATAGATCCACAAAAAAAACTGATGCAATATGGATGCCAAACGGACGCAAGCAAACATCACCAGCCCAGGCCCATCGGTCCTAAGATCAGTCCTTGGACCCAAAGTTAATATTACATGTGATGTGTACATATAGAAATCACATGCTTTCATTGTTCCCTAATTGTACCTTGGTTTAAATCCACCTTTTTCATAGGGACAAAGATAAGAAAATTTGGCAGGATTATCTCCAATCACCACCTGGGAGAGAAGAGGATTACAGCCTTATCTTCTCCCATCCTAACAATGCCGCACAGTAATCAGAGCCGCCCTCCCTCCCCACTTTCTACAATTGTGCTTTTGAGCGGTTTTTATAGATGACCGCTATTGTGTACCTCGCAGGATAATGCCATCTATAATTTATTCTCCTTTTTATGGCCTGGGCAAAGCACAATGGAGCAAAAGGTGGTCATTGGCAGAGTGACGTCACTCATGGCTGGTGAGGGAATATACAGGACTTGTTGAAGGCATCATTCCACAGGACTGAACGTAGGCAGCACCATGCTGGGTCCCCGGTGTAGGACACGTCTCATAGTCCTAACTCTGTTTTGTCTTGCTTCTGTCATCTATGCAGATCCCTCACCTTGTTCCAAGTACCAGGTGCCCTATAACAAGTCGTGCTATGAAGTTGTTCGTCTTGAGCGCACCTTCCACAGTGCCCAGTCCTGGTGCGAGAGAGGAGGAGGGCATCTGGTTTTCATCCGTAATCAGGAGACACAGGATTTTTTAGGAGAACATCTGTCTAAGGACGTCGACTGGTGGATCGGGCTAGTTCGCAACTCACCGGAGCAGGTCGCCTCAGGAGAAGGTAATTGATTCATGTAGTGTTTAGTGTCAATGAGTTACCTATAGCTCACTTTTGGGTTATCTATAGCATAGGTGCTGCACTGTTGTATCATAGAGGGCTTCTACTGGTGAGGGCTACAGGACATGAAGGTCACAGTGTCATACAGCAACATTGCATCTTAGGCTACTTTCACATCTCCATTTCTAAATCCGGCAGAGGAACAGCCTACCGGAGTTCACCATATCTGGCATAACTGGATAATGCCTTGAGTTACTGGACTCCATTGACTATAATTGGATCTGCAAAATAGGGCAAGAAGAAGGGGAAAGGCGCTCATAGGGTAATATGTATAGATCAAGAGATGTCGGTTTAGATGATTAGGCTCACCTTATATTGTTGTGCAAACATAGGCACAACCCTAGTGTAAGCAGGTATAAGCAAGAGGTCGGTGCTGCCGGTGTCGTACGATCCTCGCTTAAAGGGGTCGCCGGCCTCTAGGAGGAGTGTGAGTCAAGTTAGTGGGAAGCAACTTTGTGACCACGAGGATGTAGAAAAAAATCTCGTTCACTCATCCTCCGGCCTGGCAATACAGAGATTTTCTTCTACATCCTCGTGGTTGTAAAGTTGCGCCGAAGACGTGTCACTCTTACGTGGGTTGCTTCCCACTAACGCCTCTACTGTTACTATAATGGGATCTGAGAAGGATGTGGACGCTTTATGAGAAAGCTACCAGACATAAAATAAATGCAAGAAAGCGGCCGGACATAAAGTACTGCAGGCAGAACTATTTGTCCGGTCAAAAGCCGGTGTTTATATAAATAATAATAAATAATAATAATAAATAAATAAATAATAGTATACCGGAAAGCCCCTGGATTGTAGTGGGATCTGGAGGTATGGGGCATTACCCGGCTATGCCAGTTACGGTGGACTCTGGCAAGCTATTCCTCTGCCAGAACAGCCATGTTGATGTGAAAGTAGCCTAATGATTGTCAATGTGATTCCACTGCAACACACAACCTAAAACAGCCGCCAACCAACTGTTGCGAAAAATCTACACCTGCTTGATTTTGGTCACAGGTCACAATGCCATCAATGTAAGTCACGTGTTATTGTTTGCACGCCCCCTTCACATGCTGGGCTGCAGTGACTTTGGTCTACTTGGCACATTCTTATAGAAGTCTGTTTTGGCCGTTGTGTCCATGGCCCATGGTGGCTGCTGTAAAGCATATGTCTAAATGCTGTTAAGAAGAGCTCAGGCAAGATGGCCGCCCCCATAAACATGTTCAGAAAATAGGATAACAAATCTAAATTCAGAAAAAAAATGATAAAATTTTTTTTTGTTGCTATCTGGTTTTAACTGGCAGAAAAAAATGAAGAGTGACACATTCCCTTTAAATGTTCTTCTTCACACAGAATCTGTGACCTGGCTGGATATGTCTAATGTGACTTATAGCCGCTGGGCTAGCCAGGAGGCCTCTGCGAGCAATGGGAGATGTGGCTACCTAAAGAAGGAGTCTGACTACCAATGGGGGACAACAGAAAACTGCAGCCAGGAGTTCTTTTTTATGTGTGAATTCGGTAAGTGATGGGACAAACTCTCGTAGTGCCCAAGGCAGAGGTTTACCATTCTCCCCCCTCTTCCTCAGCACCAGAGTTCGCCCCCATATTTACTACATATTGAACCATCATTTATCTTCCTCACCATTCTTCCCCCTGTTCTTCAGCACCAGAGCTCGCCCCAATATTTACTGTCTATTGTACCATCAGTTATCCTCCTGCTTAGGGCTCGTTCACATCACCGTTAGGGATTACGTTCTAACTTTCCGTTATAACATCGTTATAACGGAAAATAACGGAATCCCTAGGACGGAAATCAAAACGGACACCTTTAAGAGGCATTCCGTTTTGATCCGTCATAATAGAAGCCTATGGGAAAGCATAATGGATCCGTCTGGTTGCCGTTATGCTGGACGGAAAACAAAGTTCTGTCGACAGAACCATGTCTTAACACACACATAAAATGAATGGGGACGTGTGCTGTCCGTGGAGAACATGTACAGGTCACGTCCGTGAAACACTGACGTGTGAATGAGGCTTTACACAGAATCAGATTTTATTTGCTCATGACATGGGTGCCCATCCTCTTCCTTTTATCCCATCTGGGGTCATAAACATTTTTCATTTTTTCTTCCCCACCTTCCAATTAGCCATATTTTTTCTGTACTTTTCTGGTCACATTGCCGGGTGGCAGCATTTTTTTTTTTTTTTGTTCAGGGACAAGTTGTACTTTTTAATGGCATCATTTTATTTGCCACATAATTTGTTGGAAAACAGAAAAAAAATTCTTTGTGTGGTGAAATTGATAAAAAAAAATCCCCGCAATTCCTTCATTTGTATTTTTTTGTGTTTTCATTACAGCGCTATCAAATTTAGATTAGTTTTTTTATGCTTTACTACTTGAAAAAAAAACAACCAAACTTTGAAAAAAAAAGTTGTTTTGTGTCGCCATGATCTGAAACTAAAAACTTTATTTCCACTACAGAGCTTTGTGGGAGCTTATCTTTTTATTTTTTAAGCTGTAGTTTTTATTGGTACGATTTTCGGATACATGCCAATTTGTGATCACTTTTTATTCAGTTTTGTTTGGGAAGGGCAAGGTGAGCAAAAAACAGTATTTTGGCCATTTAGATTTTTTTCCCCCATTATAACATTTACTGTTCACTGGAAATAATTTTATATTTCAATAGTTCAGATATTTTCAGACATGACAATACCAGTTCTGCTTATTTTTTATTATTTATTTTGTATTAAAAATTAAAAAAAATTTCTTTTTTCATTTTCTCTTTTATTTTTAGCCCCTCATGAACATGCAAATGTCCTATTGCTTATACCATATATGGGTCTATGGGAATTCTGTGTTCTTCCTATTAAGCCCTGCAGGAAGCAGGGCATGACAGGCAGTTTACAATGGCAGGCCTTCACAGGGCCCCAGGCTGTCATATCAACCGATTGGCTCCCTGTTATTTTGCTTTGATGGGAATGATCAGTGGTGAGAGGGAGCCTCCTCCCTCTGACTAACCTCTCAGATGCCCAGTCACTATTGACCGTGACATCTGAGGGGTTAAATGACCGGGATCAGAGTTATCTCCAATCCCGATCACAATGACGTTTGGGCAGTGAACCTAAATGTAATGCCATTCTCACAATTGCCATCTTGTGCTTTTTTTTAATCATTTTAGAGTCTGGTCATACCATTGCCTGTGATAATCAGAACGCCACATTACAGTGCGGGTCAGGAGAAGTGGTGCAGATTACTGATAGCTTCTATGGACGGAAGAGCCCCCATTTCTGTACCCAGGGGAGCACCTCACTTACAAGTGGCTGCAGCTGGACCAGTGTTAGAGAACAGGTGGCAGGTAAGTCCTGTACTACGGTATGTTATATGTATCAGTAAATGAATGGGAATAAAGCTGTTTGTCCCTATACGTTAGATGTGTAATCATCAGGGGCCTCTCTCCGACTCTCCCCGGATGGACGGCAACCTTAAATGGGTTATCCTGATAAAGATGACGATGACCTATCCTCAGGATAGGTCATCATTATCACATTGGTGGGGGTCTGAGTCTCAGCATCCCCACTGATCAACTGTTTCAGGGAGCCGCCGTCCTTACCGGAGCGCGGCAGCTCCCCAAAGCTTTCCAAGCACAGCGCCGTACACAGTATAGTGGCGGTGATTGGTATTGCAGCTCAGCCCCTATTCACTTCAATGGAGCTGAGCTGCGCCTAGGTCATGTGACCCATGTATGGTGACGTCACCTGCACTAGGAAGAGGACATCAGTGTAAATTACCGGATTGTGGATCCGCAATTTGTTTAAACACACAACACACTTGCGGAGGTGTGAATGGACACTAATTCTAATTCAAGTCTTTTGTTAAAGAAGAACTCCCGCAAAAAAATTTATTCTCTGACCTGTTAGAAAGGGGCATGATATAATCTGCAGTGATTGTCATTTTCTTATCAGTGACTGTTTCTGTGAGTAAAAACCTCTCTTCTTATTGTAGCTGGGTCATGTGACCAACTCCCTGACCTCCAACTGACCCAGGACAGGAAGCCAGTAACTGCTCTATTCATTCCTATGGGAGCCTCACTTTCAGTCTCATAGGAATACATAGAGAATTAGACTTCCTGTCCTGTCTATGTGTGAGTCGGTGGGTCTAATTGCTGGTCACATGACACAGATAAGAAACTTCAGGATGATATAAGTCAAAAATTCAGACACTGGTAAGAAAATGACATTCGCTACAGATTACATCATGTACATTTCTAGCAGGACATGGAATAAAATTTTTGGCAGGAGTTCTTCTTTAATGTCTTTCTACGCTTTTTTTTTATAACCTTGCGTAGTTTTTTCATTGCCTAGAGGTTGTCCACTTTGCACAGTCCTTTTTTTTGTTAGAAGATTCCTCTAACAATAACCTTCTCACAGTTTGACCACTGTTGGGGCACCCATTTGGTTAAATAGTCTACATTTTTCAAACCAGCACCTGAATCTGAATACTTTCGTAATTGCATGTAATTAAACATTTAGCATAGCCACTGAGTTATTTAACATAATGTATCTACATAGCGCCACCTGCTGCATGTTCTTTTAGTCCACCTCACTGAGGTGGTCGCACATGCTCAGTTTAAATCTTCAACTGTCACCAGCCATATGTTCTTTTAGAAGCTGTGGCAGTTACAGGGAAAAAGCTACAGTAGAAAGGACACTCCCCTTGAGAAAGGTCACACACCCTGAGCTGCCAGTTTGATATAAATCAGCAAAGCAAAATAAATGAAGCAATGAATGTGCAGATCTCTGGACCCATGTGAGGTACAGGGCTGGTTCTAGCTTTGTAAGAAAGAGGTTGTCATGTACTGTGTGATGTCTGATTATCATTTTATCATGGGATAACTCCTTTAAATATTTTCTATTGTGAAGATAACACCCCTAATTGATAATGTTGTTCTCCGCCAGGGCAGTGTCATGGCCTCCAGGCTTGTCAAATTGCCACAGATGCTGCACAGTTTGGAGACCCCTGTCCTGGTTCTGGTAGTTACCTATCTGTTTGGTATAGCTGCATGGAAGGTAAGTCTCAGGCCTCGGTTTATTAAATGCGTTATTATTACTGTATTGAAAGAGGACCCGTCCCCTCTTCTGACATGTCTGTTGTAGTAACTACTTGCTTTCCCCATGTAATAACAATTCTGGAGCATCTATTCTTATGACTCCATGTTGTACCATTCCTTTATTATTTACAAATAACTTCCCAGCAGTCTACAGAAAGGTACTCACGTGATTTAAAAGAAATTAGTGCACTTACCTGCAATTTAGGCCTCTTTCACATTTCCATCTGTGGAAAATTCATCCATGAAGAATCTGTGTATAGTCTCTGTTTCTCTTTTTCTCTTTCGTGTGACATCTGTAGTCCACAGACACCGCTCAGCTGAAAATTAAAGGGGTTGTCCGGGCTTTTTGATATTGATGACCTATCCTTAGGATAGGTCATCAATATCAGATTGGCAAGGGTCTGACACTCGAGACCCCCGGCAATCACCTGTATGAGGATACGGCATGCACAGGGCGCACGTGCTGTTTCCCATCTCTCTTCCTGTCTGCTGCTGCTCGCTCATAGACTTACAGCAGCAGAGCAGGAAGAGAAAGGGGAGATGGCACGGGCGCCCTGCGTCCGCTGTCTCATACAGCTGGCTGGCGAGGGTGCCAGGTGTCGGACCCCCGCCGATCTGATATTGATGACCTATCTTGAGGATCATAGGTGATCAATAATAAAAGCCCGGACAACCCCTTTAATTTCCAGAGCATCTCCTACCAATAGTTAATGAGAAACAAACCAAACACGGATGCCATCCATGTTGTGTAAGTGGTTTTTTCACAGACCCATAGACTTCCATGGGCATTATGCATGTTCGAAATTTTTCTACTGACCCATGGTCAGTGAAAATCTACTAGTATGTGAACAAACACATTACAATCAATGGGAACGTGTGCTGTCCCTGGAAAATGCCAAAAGCACACATCCGTAAAAAAAAAACAGAAATGTGGACGAGGCCTCATGCTGTGGATTACCACCATGGGTTTCCCCTTTTTGCATCTGGTGAAATCTGGGGCAAATACGTAGAAAATGACAGGCAAGTCTGCTGCTAAATAACTGTAATGGAAATTCAGCAGAGGGTTTCTCTGAAATGCACCTGTGCGAAAAAATCTGAATGCATTGTATGTGTGTATATATACACTCACCGGCCACTTTATTAGGTACACCTGTCCAACTGCTCGTTAACACTTAATTTCTAATCAGCCAATCACATGGCGGCAACTCAGTGCATTTAGGCATGTAGACATGGTCAAGACAATCTCCTGCAGTTCAAACCGAGCATCAGTATGGGGAAGAAAGGTGATTTGAGTGCCTTTGAACGTGGCATGGTTGTTGGTGCCAGAAGGGCTGGTCTGAGTATTTCAGAAACTGCTGATCTACTGGGATTTTCACGCACAACCATCTCTAGGGTTTACAGAGAATGGTCCGAAAAAGAAAAAACATCCAGTGAGCGGCAGTTCTGTGGGCGGAAATGCCTTGTTGATGCCAGAGGTCAGAGGAGAATGGGCAGACTGGTTCGAGCTGATAGAAAGGCAACAGTGACTCAAATTGCCACCCGTTACAACCAAGGTAGGCAGAAGAGCATCTCTGAACGCACAGTACGTCGAACTTTGAGGCAGATGGGCTACAGCAGCAGAAGACCACACCGGGTGCCACTCCTTTCAGCTAAGAACAGGAAACTGAGGCTACAATTTGCACAAGCTCATCGAAATTGGACAGTAGAAGATTGGAAAAACGTTGCCTGGTCTGATGAGTCTCGATTTCTGCTGCGACATTCGGATGGTAGGGTCAGAATTTGGCGTCAACAACATGAAAGCATGGATCCATCCTGCCTTGTATCAACGGTTCAAGCTGGTGGTGGTGGTGTCATGGTGTGGGGAATATTTTCTTGGCACTCTTTGGGCCCCTTGGTACCAATTGAGCATCGTTGCAACGCCACAGCCTACCTGAGTATTGTTGCTGACCATGTCCATCCCTTTATGACCACAATGTACCCAACATCTGATGGCTACTTTCAGCAGGATAATGCGCCATGTCATAAAGCTGGAATCATCTCAGACTGGTTTCTTGAACATGACAATGAGTTCACTGTACTCAAATGGCCTCCACAGTCACCAGATCTCAATCCAATAGAGCATCTTTGGGATGTGGTGGAACGGGAGATTCGCATCATGGATGTGCAGCCGACAAATCTGCGGCAACTGTGTGATGCCATCATGTCAATATGGACCAAAATCTCTGAGGAATGCTTCCAGCACCTTGTTGAATCTATGCCACGAAGAATTGAGGCAGTTCTGAAGGCAAAAGGGGGTCCAACCCGTTACTAGCATGGTGTACCTAATAAAGTGGCCGGTGAGTGTATATCAGCAAGTAAATGCAAGGTTGTGTTGCTTTGTGTACATGTCACTATATGCAATAACTAGTCTCCCATTATGAAATGTGGGTACACCATGCCCCATACCCTGACCACTGATCATATACCATTCATCTGCTGTCTTGCTATACAGGTCTGAGGCTTGATTTAGTAGATAAATCCTTCGTGTCCGAAAACATAACCCTTACTATAAAATGGCTTCTGTCGGAATACAGCGGGAATCTGTCCTGCATTATCAGCACTGGAGATGGATACAATGTCGATCCCTACCAGCCGGATAAGTAAGTAGAACTGCTGTATAGCACGCATCCGCAGGAAGGAGTGCATCAAGATTACGTGCTCGTCATCATGTGTGCACTGAGATTGTGCAATCCTTTTCTGCACTTTCCTTGGATTTGCAAACTACAGTGTAGCTGAAGGCAAGGAATACATGTGACTGAAGTTTCCCTGCTGTAACATAAATTAAACTTAGACCCATTTACAACAATGTTGTCAGCACTTTATTTACTGCATGTACAGTTTATGGTGTTTGTACTCATTAGTTTTATTGCCTCGTAATCGATATTTACCGCTCTTATCTAATGAAATATATATATCTATAAAAAAACTATATAAATATATAGTTATATATATTTATTTAACCACTTCAGCTCTGGGCCATTTCCCCCCTTCCTGACCAGGCCTAATTTTGCAAATCTGACATGTGTCACTTCATGTGGTAATAACTTTGGAACGCTTTTACTTATCCAAGCGATTCTGAGATTGTTTTCTCGTGATCCATTGTACTTCAAGTTAATGGTAAACTTGAGTCGATAAGTTTTAATTTTATTTATAAAAAATCCAAAAGTTACAGAAAATTTGAAAAATTTCAATCTCTCTGCTTTTAAGACAGATAGTGATTCCCCATAAAATGCTTTTTAATTTACATTCCCCATATGTCTACTTTATGTTGGCATCATTTTGGTAGTGTCATTTTATTTTTTTAGGACAGTAGAAGGTTTAGAATTTTAGACGCAATTTTTGCAAATTTGCAAAATCAATATTTTTAAGGACCAGTTCAGTTCTGAAGTCACTTTGTGAGGCTTACATAATAGAAACCACCCATAAATGACCCCATTTTAGAAACTACACCCCTCAAACTATTACAGTTACAGGGGAAATACATCCCCAGAGAGGCTGTACAGCATAATACTATGCTGTACAGCCTCAGTGCAGGGCTGATCGGGTCTGTGAGAGACCCGGCAGCTCCTGCACTCTCCCGGCCCCGGCGATCACGTGACCGCCGGGCCGGAACAGGAAGCGCAATAGCGCTTCCTGATATGTATACACAGCGCTCGTTGAGCGCTGTATATACAGCGATCTAGAAGGCAGGGACCCCTGGGAACGGTCCCTGCCTTCTCTTTGGGGTACCCTGCTGTCACTTTAGAAACGGCCATTCAGAGATAGATAACCACTTCCCGGACGTTTATAGTCAACGGGCGGACGGGAAGTGGTTAAAGGGCATCTGTCAGCAGTTTTGTACCTATGACACTGGCTGACCTGTTACATGTGCACTTGGCAGCTGAAGACATCTGTGTTGGTCCCGTGTTCATATGTGCCCGCATTGCTGAGAAAAATGATGAGAACGATGTTTTAATATATGCAAATGAGCCTCTAGGACCAATGGGGGCGTTACCATTACACCTAGAGGCTCTGCTCTCTCTGCAACTGCTGAGCCCTCTGAACTTTGATTGACAGGGCCTGGTGTTATCACGTTTTCACTGCCTAGCCCTCCTGTCAATCAAAATGGAGAGGATGCGGCAGTTTCAGAGAGATGAGAGCATCTACGAGTAATGACAACGCCCCTGTTGCTCCTAGACGCTCATTTGCATATAATAAAACATCATTTTTTTCAGCAATGCGGACACATATGAACATGGGACCAACACAGATGTCTTCAGCTGCCAAGTGCACATGTAACAGGTCAGCCAGTGTCATAGGTACAAAACTGCTGACAGATGCCCTCTAAATGATTTGAATCCAGAACGAACATATAGATTTATACTACATTTTTCCACAGCGGATTTAGCTTTTTGCAATGGACAGATGCACAGGGTAAAATCTATGGCAAATCTGCAGCAAAATCCATGACAGATCCACATGTTACCCACACCGCATGTCAGTTTATGCAAGAACAGCTAACAATCCCTCAGCGCTCAAACAGCAATATCAAATATTAAATTAGAAGAAATCGGCTATGAATCACATTCACACCCAGTCCATAGGATAAAGACGTTTCTATGTCCATCTCACAGAAATAGATCTGCTGCACCATCTGATTCTATAGGGTTAAAACTGGTGATATAGGTGACAAGAACAATCTGACACACCTGGGTGTGAGATCTGGTAAGTATTAATAGGGCTTGTCCGGGATGTCTAATATTGATGACCTATCCTTTAACTTTTGTGAGTACAATAAGGGCTCATTCAGACGGCCGTATACTGTCTGCAAAAATGCGGGTCTGTTTTTTTTTAGATGCTAAACCATTCACTTCTATGGGGCCCTTTTCTTCCATTTTATGGCTCTGCAAAACAAATAAAACATGTCCTATACTTGTCAGTGAAAATCAGGACGTGGCCCCACTGAAGTCTATGAGTCTGCAAAAATACGGAATGCAATCCGTTTGAGCTGTCCGCAAAATAACGGATCCGCATTTTTGCGGACAGCATACCGCCGTCTGAATGAGCTCTAAAAAGGGAACCTGTTTAAACAGGTTTTCCCGGTACTCAGATATTGATGGCCTAACCTAAGGATGGGTCATCAGTATCAGATCATTGGGGGTCCGACAATCTGCACCCCCAGCAATCGGCTCTTTTAGGCATGCACCAGCGCAGGGAACTACATATTCCACTGTGCAATGTTCGAGTCGGGGCATTGTAGCTCATCTCCTAGTCAAATGAATGGGACCTGAACCGCAGGTGCACAGAGCCTTTCCATCCACTGTGACTGTATAGTTTCCAACACCCGCATCTGACTGAAAGAGCAGATCAATGGGTGATCTGATAACGGTGACCTATCCTGGGGACAGGCTGTCAATATCCATGTCCTGGAAAACCCTCTAAATATTTGTCAGTGTCTCATACTACAGAACAGATTATTATTGTCTCCTCTCCCACCAGGGTGGTGAAAGTTCTTAGCAGGGGCGTAGCTATAGGGCAGGGATGGCCAACCTGAGGCTCTCCAGCTGTTGCAAAACTACAACTCCCAGCATGCCCGGACTGCCTTCAGCTATCAGCCTACAGCAGGGCATGGTGGGAATTGTAGTTTTATAACAGCTGGAGAGCCGCAGGTTGGCCATGCCTGCTATAGGGGGTGCAGAGGTAGCAGTCGCTACCGGGCCCAGGAGCCTTAGGGGGTCCAAAGACCCTTGTGCCGCATAAGAAGACAAACAGAGCACTAAGGGAAGGGGGCCCACGCTAAACTCTTGCACCAGGGCCCATGAGCCTTTAGCTACGCCCCTGGTTCTTAGTGCATCATGATGGACAAGGAAACACTTTGGGGGAGATTTCATTCTATTTACGTGTTAAAAGTGGCATTAAACAGTCACAGGTGCGACTTTTTTAAAAAAAATTGTCACTTCTCCCCTTTTTCGCCCACCTCTCCACTTTTCATCGCCTGTCTTGATATCCCCTGCAAAAGGGTTTGTGGCAAGGGTGGCGTGACCAGCCACAGTGATAAATTTATCTTCATTTACGCCAATTTTCAGTCATAAATGAAGCCAGAACTCCATGGCAGCTCTGAGCTGTCGTAGATTTCTGGTTAGGCTCAAGGGACTACAGGAGGATGCGCCTAATTTATGACCTCGATAGTCCTAATTTATGACTCATTTTTCGGCAGTGCTGGGGATATCAAGACAGGCGCAGAAAGCGCCAGTCCTGATAAATCTTCTCCTTTATCCATTTGACTGGATTTGAATGAGGGTCGGAGGCGTTGATTGACTCCATTTCTGCCCTCGTCTGTTACTTCGATAAAGGGAAGACTCATAAATCAATATATTTGTAAGGTTATGTCTGTTTATGCACAGATGCCACGCAGAATTTTGACACAGTGTGTGCATAAGATTGCTGAAATCTCATCTACTTTGTTGCCACTGTATATGTTGTGGATTTTCCACCCCCAATTCCGCAGCTGAAAATCATATATGCCCCATTTCGATGTACGGCTGGGATATAAATGATCATTACTTCTTTGCATTGTGATTTTGTAGCCGTGACTATCCTGGAGAAATCTTCTACTACATATTCAAGACTGGTTTATCGCCTTAGGTTACTTTCACACTAGTGCTTTTGCTGGATCCGGCAGGGTTCAGCAAAAACGCTTCTGTTACTGATAATACAACCGTCTGCATCCGATGTATTATCTTTAACATAGCCAAGATGGATCCAATTGAAAGTCAATGGAGGATGGATCTGTTTTCTATTGTGTCAGAGTGTGTCATCCCCATTGACTTGCATTGCGGGTCATGACGGATCCGTCTTGTTCCGCATCCCAGGATGGAAAGAAAACCGCAGCATGCTTCTCTCCGGTATGGGAATGCAACCAAACGGAACGGAATGCATTTTGGAGCCCTCCGTTCTGTTCAGTTACGTTTTGTCCCCATTGACAATGAATAGGGGCAAAACAGAAGCGTTTTTTTTTTCGGTATTGAGACCCTATGACGGATCTCAATACCTGAAAATATTAACGCTAGTACGAAAGTAGCCTTAGACTACTTTAACGCTAGCGCATTTAAATCTGGCAATCTGTACATTCTGACATTGCCGGAAGCTACCGTGTTACTGTAGCTATAATGTGGATCAATGGAGATCCGGCTGCTACCCAGCAAACATGCTGAATTGCGGCCAGATCTCTGCCAGTCCCCATTACAGGTAACGTCTGGCAGTGCCGGATCCAGACATCTTTGGCAGTTTGCTCCGTACCAGAACAGCCTGCCGGAGATATCTAGCGCTGGTGTGAACCTAGCCGTAACATATATAGCTATGCCCCATCACAATCAAAAAGATTTTCTTAGCACAGACTACAAATGTTGACCCTATTTTATCTTTCAGTGTGTCAAGCAGTATAATCCACAGCTACACATCTCCTGGAGACTTTACTGTGTTTGTAGAATGTTCAACCAGTGAATGGCATGTGACGGCACAGCGAAATATCATTATAGAGGAACGCACTGGCACCCTTAGCGTTACTGGTTGTTTTAGCCGTCATGAGTCCCAAGATGAGGCTTGTAGAACTGTATACGGAGACACCTTGTGGATTCAGGTGGAAATGAACACAGGTGAGAGACAAGACGTTGGATAACATACAGTGCACATGTAAATAGTTCAGTAAGCTCTGTGCTTTCAAAAAATGTAGCGTCAATCAATAGTACAACCGACTATAAGACACTTTCTAATATATCTTATTAGAGAAAAATGCCCCTTTTCTGATTATATGAGACACTTCTCCTCACTCTGCTTCTTGAATTGATCATTCACCCTCAAGCTGCATTTAAATGGGCCGAGTGAGCGGCCGATTGTCAGGAAGGAAGCGTTCATTCCCAACAGTCAGCTGCTTGTTCAGTGAAGGAGACTGCTGCATTTACATATATAGTGCTATAGTGATCCCTCGTCCTTACACAGAATCATGGTTTCTGAGCAGCAGATTGTGTGATCGGTGGTGACTGCATGAACAACAGGATCACCCAATGAACGATCGCACATTTACATAGTCAGATTGTTCGGAACGACCTTTCACAGGAACGGTCGTTCCCAATAATCAGTCTGATTCTCGGGCTGTGTAAATGCACCTCACAGTTAAAATCTGTCTTGAGTGGAAAGGAATTATCAGCTCACTGAGAGATCAGGTTACATGCTGCCTATAGCATGGAGAGTGGAGGGGGAGGAGAAAGCAGTTGCAAGGTGAGAGAGACACACACAAACACTGTTTCAGCTTCTAGTAAGTGTTCTACCTCACCCCAATGCTGGATTCACAGCTACACTGATCTGTACTACTACGATATAATGTCTTCCATGCTGCTGTTTCTCTGGGTGTGCTACAGAGAGACAGGGGAGCAAGATTTCCTCTTCTGTATGTGTGCTGTGCATGAGGGACACCATAGCAGCTGGTCTACACCCATGAACTTAAAGGGTTTCTGTCACCAGCTTTTTCGGTATGAATCAGGCTGACATTAGAGATGTGCTAATGTCACCTGATTCCAAATATATATCTGTTTTATTTACTGGTGCCCCCATTTTTATATAAAATGAACTTTTATTTTATGCTAATAAGGCCTCTAGGTGCAAGGGGCGTTACCCCTGCTCCTAGAGGCTCTGTTGATTGACAGGCCCAGGCAGAAGAAACACTCCATTCACCATAGCTTGCAAGGACCGTCAAGGATGTCATGACCATGTGATCAGTCACATGGTTAGGATCACACAAACAGCCTGTCTCCTCCTAAACCATGTGACTGATCACATGGTCATGACATCATTGAAGGTCCTTGCAAACTATGGTGAATGGAGTGTTTCTTCTCTGCCTGGTCCTGTCAATCAACAGAGCCTCTAGGAGCAGGGGTAACGTCCCTTGCACCTAGAGGCCTTATTAGCATAAAATAAAAGTTCATTTTATATAAAAATGGGGGCACCAGTAAATAAAACAGATATATATTTGGAATCAGGTGACATTAGCACATCTCTAATGTCAGCCTGATTCATACCGAAAAAACTGGTGACAGAAACCCTTTAAGGAAAACTGAGAATTAATATAATGGCCAGAAATACTGTTTTGCCTCATGTACACTCACGTAGCAGTTTGTTATGAAATGTCACCTGAAACAACAGGTATGCTTTCAGTTCTTCTGAGCCTTCAGTATGTCTCTGATTTCATACTGATGCATACAGAGGGGTTTTTTGGGGTCATATTCCATAGTTTAAACATAAGATTATAAGATTATTAAAAAAGCGGAAATGTATGAGATTTTATGCCTTCCAAGCTGAGAAGAGATCCCTGATAACTCATTCTTCAAAACTCCATGGAAGTTACAATTGTTTCTGATTTGTTTAGCACTCCAATACCAGAAAATAAAAGGTTGTACAACCATGTCCAACCTTGAGTCCTTGGAGATAAGCTGTAAGGGTATGACCACATGGTCAGGATTCCTTATGCAGTTTTGGGAGCCAAAGCCAAGAGTGAATTTAAAAGAGAGGAGAAGTCGTACCTGTCCTTTGTACTCGCTCTCCTTTTATGATCCAATCTTGATTTTGGCTTCCATGGGGAAACCTGACCATGTGGTTGTACCCTTACTGGGGTGTTTGGTTGATGCTTATGCATGGCCAGACTATTAGGACTACGTGAACGCTAACAGATTATTTTTACATTTGCTTGTACCATTCTTGTCTATTTTCCATCTATGGACGGCCATACACATTCAATAGCTATCTCTCCTGGCTCCACCATAGTCATACTCATTCGGCCAAACGTGTATTCAATGGGTAGAGGGGAGGAAATCACTGCTAGAAAGCTCTTGGTAGATCAAAAGGATCAGGCGACAATATTCACTTTGCCCAATCCTTCTCTCCCCCAACATCATCTGTCGGTGGAGAGTCAGGAACTTTCCACGGAGATTCGATTGTTGGCCAAACCCACCTTTTTCAGGAGGTTTGACCAAAAATACATTAATACTGTACGTATGGGGGCTTTAAGATTCATTTAAATGACTGGATATGGATGTCCAGATATGTCCATGTTTTGCAGGGGGCAATCAGAACGGCTGTCTGCATTCAAGTTGCATATAATGTGTCAGTTGGTTGTATTCTTCTTCAGTTATGTGTTTGCTTACTTAATTTAGGTAGCGACATGAACATCTCTGTTGCACATGACAATGTGACTTTATTGGAGACCAAGCTTAACCCTCAGGATACTCCTCATAATCTGACCCTGGACGTTGCATCTCAAAGGCTTATTGGCCCAGGAGTTCACCAGCTGCAGATCATTGCATCTAGTCACAAAACCTCGGTGCAGCTCAACGCTAGTGTTACCATTCATCTTGAGGAGACGGTGTCCGGCCTACAAGCTCACTTATCCACCGCCACTTTGGAAGCAGGGAAAGAATTGCAGATAAACGTCACCATATCTCATGGATTGCCAGCCGATGTTATGATCGAGATCACAGGATCTAATGATACCATGAGACACTCCGGGCAATGTCTGACCACCCAGCCACATGTCTACAATATCACCGTTGACACAGCAGGTGCCATAATCTACTAGTAATCATTTTTGTATTGTGTTTCGATTTCCTGGTGGTCCACTGCCCAGGAGGTCGCCCAAGCCATCATCACGGCCACCTATCAGATACATAATGATCTGATGCTGTCAACATTAAAAGGGTTTTCCAGGACTTTAATACTGACGACCTCTCCTCTGGATACCTCATCAGTATCTGATCGGTGGGGGTCCGACACCCGAGACCCTGCCAATCAGCTATTTGAGCAGGCACCGGCGCTCCTGTGAGCTTTGTGGTCTTCCAAGCACAGCACCGTACGTTATATAGTGGTTGTGCTTGGTATCGCAGCTCAGCACCATTCACTTCAATGGGGCTGAGCTGCGCCTAGGCCATGGGACTGATAAATGCATCGTAACTGGCCTAGGAACGAGGAGCTACTGCATGTGCGATGCCTTCTCAAACAGCTGATCAGTGGGGGTCCCGGGTGTCAGACCCCCACCAATCAGATACCGATAACCTATTCTGGGGAAAGCCCCATTAATTAATGCTAGGAGCATCTGGTACTTATGTGCCTGCCCAACAGCCGCAGGTGCTCTCCTGAACTCAACTGTATCACCATCCACAGGATCATGATCCAGTTGAATACTGCAGCGGGGACGGCAGTAGTTTGTTCTGCACTGTGGTATTTGGTTCTGCTGGGGCGGTATTTTGTGCTGAACTATGGTAGTACTTCAGTTTCCCCTGCCTATTTGTGTTGCCCTTTTTTCTGTTAATTTGGGCCCGCCTACAACATGGGGCCAGTTTTTTTTTTTTCCAGGGCCACTTTAAGTTCCCTGCCCATCCCTAGTAACATACTAACATAGTTTATAAGGCCGAAAAAAGACATCTGTCCATCCAGTTCAGCCTGTTATCCTACAAGTTGTTCCGGAGGACGGCAAAAAAACCCTGTGAGGTAGAAGCCAATTTTCCCCACTTTAGGAGAAAATAATTCCTTCCCGACTCCATTCAGGTATCAGAATAACTCCCTGGATCAACGACCCCTCTCTAGTAACTATAACCTGTAATATTATTACCCTCCAGAAATACATCCAGGCCTCTCTTGAACTCTTTTAGTGAACTTACCATCACCACCTCCTCAGGCAGAGAGTTCCATAGTCTCACTGCTCTTACCGTAAAGAATCCTCTTCTATGTTTGTGTACAAACCTTCTTTCCTCCAGACGCAGAGGATGTCCGCTCGTCACAGTCACAGTCCTGGGGATAAATAGATTATAGTCCCTGCCTGTCATGATCTTCTTGACACTTATTGAAAGGGCATTTTGTTCCATTCTTCTCTGGTTCTCGTATCTTTGATTGTACGGACGTAATATGTCGGCACCTACAGATGATTGATATTATATATGATTTATACTTATATATCCTAAATTTATGTTTATCACAGGAGTGTATATGGTCACAGTGATTGCTGGAAATTCGGTATCGAACGTCAGCTTGAATATCGGGAACGTAACAGTGACAGAAAACACTGATAAAGGTAATGGAGTCTGTGCTACATATGTAACAATATGGTCTCTAATGGATGAAATTTCTCACTTTGCCACTGATGCGACATTTGGTAGGAAAGTGCACCCAAAAAGTACATGGTGTGTCCTAAATTTATTATGTCTTATTGTACACTTTTTGACACCTTGCCAGCTTTAAGAAAAAGGAGCCCGGCTAAGATGAGTCATAAGGTTTGACAGATTTATTATGACTTTCTCCAAATTATTGGATGCCCCAGCCAAAAGGTAGTGTAAGGAAGAGAAAAGTATAAGTGTCTAGTGAGTTGCGCCAAGTCCAATGCCTCTTTGCTCCATTTCTGTAAATTTGAGCAGCTTATGATGACATTTACTCCTTGGTTGAAGGAGAACCAGCAATAGAATGAGACATTTTTCTAAAGGTGCCTCATTCAAATGTTTGCAGAATGACTCAGGACCTCAAAAGGCCTGATCCACCATCGTTCCCGATGTTAAAGGGGTTGTATCACTTCAGCAAATTAATAACATTTAATACCAGGCACTTACTAATGTATTGTGATTGTCCATATTGCCTCCTTTGCTGTCTGGATTCATTTTTCCATCACATTATACACTGCTCGTTTCCATGGTTACGACCACCCTGCAGTCCAGCAGTGGCGGCCGTGCTTGCACACTATAGGAAAAAGCAGTAGCCTATGTGCGGCCCCCACAGTCCCAGCCACCAGAGAGGCCTGTGCTTTTTTCTATCGTGTGCAAGCAGGACCACTGCTGATGGATTGCAGGGTGGTCGTAACCATGGAAACGAGCAGTGTATAATGTGATGGAAAAATGAATCCAGCCAGCAAAGAAAGCAATATGGACAATCACATTACATTAGTAATTGGCTTGTATTAACTTTCTCTACATGCTAAATGTTATTTGCAGGAGTGAGACAACCCCTTTAAAGGGGTTATCCCAAGATTAAATTGAAAAAAATGAAAATGATGCACAATCTACTACATGACAATCTTGTCTAACGAAGCTAGAACCAGCCCTGTACCTCACATGGATCCAAAGATTTACACATTCATTACTGTATTTGTTCTGCAAGATTTATTTCAAGCTTTCAGCTTAGGGGGTGTGTCCTAATTCAGTGGGCATTCCCCGTCTGCCTTAGCTGGTGGCAGTTGAAAGATGGAATTGGGCATGAGAAATTAGAAAAAGAGCAATACAAATAGATTTATTTTAATAACTTGGTGGCTATAATAAATAGAATAATAATATTGTTCATGGGACAACCCATTTACCGGCTAAACAATACAAATTCACACTTATAAAGTTTCTTTTTGTGTCTCTTTTTTTTAAAATAGCAAAAGAAGAAAAACATGGAAGACAGAGTGAAGAGGGAGGAGTGAGTATTTTAGAGCACTTTATTGATTTAAAGAGGCTCTGTCACCCTGTTCTAACCTATGTAAATTAATACATAGGTTAATAGGGGCAGTTTTCCTATGAAGGCACATACCTGAATAGCAGAGTATAAAGCAGCGGTTGAGGAGAAATCCTTACTTTAAAAATTATGCTAATGAGCCTTCGGAGCACCGGGGGTGGGCTCTTTCCTTCCGAGCACTGGTTCTTCACCGCCCTCCCGGCTCCGAGGCTCGCCCCACTGCCTAAGTGCACGCCCCTTCGTTGAGTGAAATCCCGCGTCTGTGCATTGTAATCGTGCCCAGCGCATGCGCAATATCGCTTGCCGTGCCGAACACTGCAAGCGCTTCCATTCATTTGCACACGCGCCGTCACTTCCCTGAACCCAGAAGTGATGGCGCGTGCGCAAATGAATGGAAGCGCTTGCAGTGTTCGGAAGGAAAGAGCCCACCCCCGGTGCTCCGAAGGCTCATTAGCATAATTTTTCAAGTAAGGATTTCTCCTCAACCGCTGCTTTATACTCTGCTATTCAGGTATGTGCCTTCATAGGAAAACTGCCCCTATTAACCTATGTATTAATATACATAGGTTAGAACAGGGTGACAGAGCCTCTTTAAGGTTAGCAGTTGAATTAATAAACCCCTGTTGCAGGGGAACTTGATACGTGGACAAATCTTAAAGTCAGGACAATCAGTATTAGGAGCCTATAGCAATCAGTTATTTGTGACTCTCATATTAAAGGGTTTGTGCAGGATTTTTATATTGATGGCCTCAGGATAGGCTGTACAAAAGACAGAAAACGTTCCAGCACTCCCAATAAAATTATTTTGCTTTTTATTTTTCCTTTGCAGCGAATACACTTATGGACATAACCCTCCACCTCAGCAAACGTTGACGTGTTTTCGAACACAAGTGTAAAGACATGCTCCAACTAATCTCAGGGCGGGAAATGTTCTCAGGTGTTATTTTGAGTTCTCATTCACTTGCCACAAACAACACATAATTCCACCGCATAAAAATATATATTATTGTGTTCTAGTACATTTCATGCAAAGACTAAATTCAAAAAACACATGAAATAATATCAGAAAATATCAATGAATCTATGATCAAAGAATAAACATGAAAGTGCAGTAAATATACATAAAACAAGATATGTAGTTTTCTCCTCCCTGTACCGATGGAAACCAATACAGGGGGCACAGCAGGGGAATGGAGCGGCACATAGAGAAACTAGTAACAATACTTCACTATGCCCTACACAACCCGCTAGTTATATGATAATGTCCGGACCCGTGAAAGGTCCTCTTTAACAGCGGGGATCTGACACCAGTGCTGCCCCTCATTCTCACTATCATCCCCTTTTTAAGTTTTATAACAATTGAGCTATAATGAATGTTTATGAGCTGTAGGGAATTCAGAGCTAGAGACTACATAAGGGCCGTCTGACGGGACTCGCTGTGAACAGTACAAATACAGTGAGACTGACATCTGTACAGAGAAAAGGGCTGAAATGTTTTAATAAAGACCAATTGAAAAAATGGTTTGTATCCCAAAATGAGTAGAATGAAACAATAAAAAACACCCCCCCCCCCAAAAGGTGGGAGCAGTAACCAGTTCCGTCCACTACACAATAGATGGAGCTGTGGAGATCTTGCTCCAGAGCTACTGTGGCTCCTCAGCAGGTATTTATGGCCTATCCCAAGAATAGAACATCAATAAAAAATCCTGGACAACCCCCTTAAAGGAGGATCTGTTACCAGATTTAAGTATCAGGTAGGAGTATACAGTCATTCTGTCATTTTCGAAGTAAGTACACCAGACTCATCAGGCCTAGGACATCTGTTTAATAATGGATGCAGTTTGTTAAATCTGGTGACAGATCCTCTTTAAAGGGATTATCGTGGGGAAGACTGACCCTTTAAAGGCTATCTACACCTCCGGAGGCAATTTTTGTTTCTGATTGCATGTTCCTCATTTTTGGCTATTTTTTTCAATTGCCCATTATTGAAACTATTGAGCCGTTCTGGGTTAACTGTTTTTCTAGGTGTGTGACTGGTACTTCCACTTTCACTTTGTGCCAGTCATCTAATAAATCTTATCTTCAAACTACTGAGAGGTCATAAACACTTATTTAAGCCACATTCTTATTAGTACGATAAGAACTGAGCTTTAATGAGTGTTTAGGAGGTCAGAGATAAGGAGTCAGTCTGCTCCTGGTCTGACGGAAAAGACAGAAAATCCAAAGGGTGCTCCTTGAGAATCTCAGCTCTGTACAGAAAAAAGGGCTCCATATTTTTTTTTAATAAAGACCAATTAAAAAAAATATTTTTAACTCAAAATGAGTACAATGCAATTATAAAAAAAATTGCACCCACGTACGTAGCCTTTAAATCACATTCAAAATGGCGGCTTGTATTTCTTATTATATTTTTTATTCCTGACTTGCAGGGTATCATTAAAGAGAGGATAAAAATGCAGATGCGTATAGAACCTCGCAGACATATCGGCCCCTTCTCTCACGTTACTCTGCAGTGGCCCTCCAATACTACTGTTAATTTCACATGGGCATGCGGTAAGTGACTCTTCACAGATTTCAATGCATTGTAGTAAACCCATTATTTACTATGGTTGTGTACAGTAACCTATATACCTTCTTATGTAGGATCTTGCTGGTCTGGGTGGTTTGAGTGTGCGAAGCAAAATCTCATTGACGTGACTTCATATAAGGCTGTGATCCCCGCTAGCTGCCTCCCACCTCCCAATGCTGCCTTCACCATCCGGGCCCTGGTGACTTATAGCGATGAGGACACTGTGGAGGATGAGCAGTGCTTCTATGTAACCTCCAAGGTTCAGTTCCGACCCAAAATCAGGTATGACGGAATTACACAGAATTTGGGATCTGCATCTAATCACCCTGTTGTAATAGAAGATTTGGGTTTTTAAAGAAGTGGACATATTTCAGACACTTTGGATTTGCAGCCCAGAAAATCCGCAGCCAATTGCAGTACAGACTCATATAACTTTAAAACAAATTTGCGGCGCATTTACAAATCTGCAGCATGTTCATTATTTGCCGGAAATGTGGCGGATTTTATTCAATGTATAGGGGTGATCTGTAATTAGGTTCCACAGCCATTATAGTATAACATTTATGCACAAGACCAGTCTGAATATCACAGATTCGCAAAATACAGAGGCGGTCTTTGTGCTATCCACAATTTTTTGGGGACCCATTGACTTCAGTGAGTCCGTGGTCCGCATTTTCTGGACATATTCTACCTTTCTGCAGAATGGACATACGGATGTGGACAGCACACAGATAATTTCTCATCCATATGTTCTTTCTGCAAAATAATAGAACATGTCCTGTACCTGACCGCAAAGTGCGGACCATGGGCCTTACTGGTCTCCTTATTTGGATCAGAGAGACTTTTTCAGCCCCTTCAGGACATGCACCCTGTATTCATAATTGGCAGGGGGGTAGCTAAAGGTTCATGGGCCCTGGTGCAAGAGTTCAGCTTGGGCGCCCCCTTCCCTCAGTACTTTGTGTGTCTTCTTAGGCGGCACACGGGTCTTTGGGCCCCCTCAGGCTCCTGGGCCCGGTAGCGACTGCTACTTCTGCACCCCCTATAGCTACGCCCCTGATAATTGGTATTTACATTTCTGTCTCTGAAAATAGTCTATTATTGCCCAAAAAGTGTTAGCTGAGTAACCTTACAGCATCCTCACCGACAGTGAACAAGCAGAGATTGCTCGGATATTTGAGCTCATAAGTCTGTAGAATTTTGAATGCAGCTGTGAAGGAAAGTGAACTAATGGACTATAAGGGTAGAATCATACCATGCAGATTTGTTGCAGAAATTATTATATATATATATACTCAAAATATGTAGAAAAAAAGTGAAGCAAAGTATTTGGAAAACCCTTTATGTAGTTATTAAACTTCTGGAAAAGCAAGAAATCTCAACCGAGTACAATCTTGGGGTACATCATCATATTGATGCCTTATCTTCTATTAAAAAAAGTATATGTAAAACAATATATAGGGAAACTAATATAAACAAGGCCTTATCTTGCATGCACTGCATCTTCAGTGTCCCTCCATGGACACATGGAGAGAAAGGGACATACAAATGCAGACAGCACACCGTGTGCTATCTGGATCTTTCGTGGCCCCACTGAAGTGAATGCAGATCAGATAGGGACTGAAAATACGGTTGTGTGAATGGACACTGAGACCTAGAGTGCACTCTCACAGTGCTGCACGTCTCTATAGGCTCTGTATAGTTTGTATAGTCATGTGTTGACCGAATACATAGGGCTTTGTACAATACTGAGTATGGATATTGCAGTCTTGATGTCCGCCCCATAAAAGTAATATGGCAGAACAGCTGCAGTGCGGGGAATACAGACAGTGCTTATGATATAAATCCCTAGGACGGGGGACTCATGGACATTTAATTTGTTAAAAAGTCGCTTTAATCTCTTTCAGATGCGAGACCAACTGCAGGAATATGAACACTTCAGAGCCTGTGGTCTTCAGAGCTGCTTGTGAAAACTGCCATGGTGTTACATACAGCTGGTATATGGATACGAGCTTATCACAGAAGGTTAGTGTCTCACACACACACAAGATGCTTCACATGTAGCAGAGCTCTGCGTGTCTGGAACTACATGCATCTGCCACATCCAGGAAGCCTAAAATCATTATACACTGCTTGTTTCCATGGTTACGACCACCCTGCAATCCAGCATTGGTGGTCGTTCTTGGACACTACAAGAAAAAGCACCATCCTCTCTGGGGGCCGTGACCATGGGATTGTGCATAGGCTGGAGCTTTTTCATATGGTGTGCAAGCACGACCACTTCAGGATGGCAGAGTGGTTGTAACCATGGAAACGAGCAGTGTATAATGGGATGGACAAATCAATCCAGCCAGCAAAGGACTCAATATGGATAATAACAATATATTAGTAAGTGTCTTGTATTAATTTTCTCTACATGATAAATGCTATTTGCTGAAGCGAGACAACCCCTTTAAGGCTTTTAAAGGCTATGAACACCTTTGGGGGCATTTTTCAGCATTTTTTGTCCTAAAGGGTTATGGTCCATTCACACGTCCGCATGAATTGCGGAACGGGTGTGGACCCATTCATTTTAATGGGGCCGAAAAAGATGCAGACAGCACACCGTTCAGCACTGCCGTTCCGCAGTCACGGACAAAAATAGGCATTTCTATCATAGTGCCGGCCATGTGCGGTCAGCAAAATGCTGCAGAATGGGTTCAATATGAGATGGACATGGAGTTAATATGAAAAAGTAACCTATGATTGCAGTGCTCTGTGGGGTATAACTTTATAATAGGTAAGATAGAGACATAATTATAAAACCGTACCCATAGCGCTTCCACTGGCTCCCGGTATCTCTATAGAATCGCATTGACTTCACTCTATGATATCGATGAGTCCTAATTTCTCACATTTCCGTAAATGTCACTTCTTTCCAGTCTGAAACTCTTCCCACCGTCTGCCATCTGCGTGATTTTAGAACCAGTTCTTTTACACTGTTACAAAGTGACTCGTCCACCCTGGTGCTGAACGGCACAATGTTAAAGGACCATCCTGAAGGTGCTGTGAGAATAAAGCTGGTCGGTAAGTGAGAGCAGTGGCATACCTACCATAGAGGCAGACCACGCCATTGCTGTGGGGGGGAGGGGGCCCGGGGCTTAATGGCTTCTGTTGTTTTACTGGATTTTCCATCATCCGCCACTTGGGGGAGCTCAGTTTAAAGAGATTATTTACAGCTTCCATTGAAGTCACTGGTAACTGAATAAATCCCTGAGCATTGAGCTTCCTCTTAGTGGTGGCTGCAGGCGCTCATCATTATAATATACTTTGTGAAGGGAAGCAGATGTGGATTTATGTCAGTTATCTGGTTAAAATACATTTTCCCACTCCGGAAGGTTTCTGAAGTACCTAGGCATTGGCAGGTGAAGATTAGGGTAAACACATGTTGTCCCTTTAAGAGCCAGAAGGAGTGTTCATGCATGCCCTACGGGCGAAGGGGAGATGCCATGCTGGCATAAGCAGGCTGCGGCCTACCAGAGAGGACAAGATAGACGACTCCGGAGAAGACACAGAAGAGTGAGTGGAGATGCTTGTATTTTGGAGAGTGTACCTATTTTTCCATTTTTGTAGATACATTGATGAATAGACAGACAGGAGATAGATAGATAGATAGATAGATAGATAGATAGATAGATAGATAATAGATAGGAGATAGATAGATAGATAGATAGATAGATAGATAGGAGATAGATAGATAGATAGATGGATAGACAGATACAGTATGAGATTGATAGATAGATATGATAGATAGGAGATAGTTAACAGGGGCAGATTGGCTATAGACCTTAAAGGGAAATTTTCCGATGGGCCAATGCCCAGGGGGCCATCCAAGCCTACATCTCTGCCACTGGCTAGGTACAGAATAAGCTATCAGTGATAATTAACTCTGTGAGAATCAGGTACTCATGTACCCGGCCAGTGACATGCCCTCCTGAATTCAACTATGTCCCACATCTCCCCTCTTAAGCCCCCTGCTCCATATCTTAATCAGAGGCAACTGGACGAGGAGGAGAAAAAATGGCCGCCATGACCTACTCTGAGGGATAGCTTTTGGGGCAAAATATTGTGTCACACTGTGGTATGTGGTATTTTGCTCTATGGTACTACATTTGTTGCCCCGCCTCCTTTAAAGTTAGACCCTCCTACCATATGGGGCCACTGTTTTCCAGGGCCACTTTAGGTTCCCAATCCGCCCTTGATAGTTAGATACCCCAAGGTGTAGTTAAAAAGTCGGATTTTGACTTCTAGGTAGCCGTTTCCATAAGGTGGCGCTAACGAGATGGTTCTTTTTCCTCGGGAGATACCTCTTTACACATTCTTTTCCAATAAGCCTCCATACCGTGGAGCACTTCTAGTGAATCTCCATACGGGGCTGGTCCCCTGCCTGAGGTTAGATACATAAATGACGTTTCCTTTTTCTTATGTTATGTCTAATATTTGCATCCACTTGGTTTATTTTAGCTAAGACGTCTCATGAATATGGAGAAGATGTGACTGTTGTCAGCGCCCTGCCCCCTCCAGAGGTTCCAGACTGCACCACATATCCCAGTGAGGGCTCTGTGCTCACCAGCTTCCGGATCTCCTGCCTCTCTCCATGTTCTCTCACTGATTCCTGCAAGGAAGATGAGCGCATCTCCCTCACTTACTGCTTCTATCCTAAGCCACGTAAGTATTACCTTATCAGGCTGGACTAGACATACTGACTAAAACTATAAAATACCCATATGCAGCATTTAATAGATAATAAGAATCATACCGGGACATTTTGAGTCCACTAAAGCAGCAGCTGCTCTGCCCATTGACCCTGCCTCTGCCTAATACATAGGACTCCCTTTATGACATCCGTATTCCCTATGGAGGTATATGGACAGGGGTTGTCTAAAGCTTCTCCTCAGGGGGGCTCAAAGAGGGTCTGGCATGGACGATGTATTCCCCGGTCAGAGTTTTTCTTTAGGTAGGCAATGGGGCAAATTTCTAATCTTTAAAGATATTTTTTTTCTAGAACATCAAATTATTTTATAATTTGGTTACGGCTCTCCTGCTCACCATTTAAAGGGCATCTGTCAGCAGCTTTGTACCTATGACACTGGCTGACCTGTTACACGTACACTTGGCAGCTGAAGGCATCTGTGTTGGTCCTATGTTCATATGTGCCCACATTGCTGGGAAAAGTGATGTTTTAATATATGCAAATGAGGGTCTAGGAGCAATCGGGGGCGTTCTGGGAGTACAATATTGATGACCTTTCCTGAGTATTGGTCATCATAATCTGATCGGTGGGGCTCTGACTACTGGCACCCATACCAATCAGCTGCTGTGATTTTTGCAGCTTCTTCCTAGGTCAGTGACGTAGCAATTAGCAGTCACATGGCCTAGGCGCAGCTTAGTTCCTGGGCTGCAATACCAAGCGTAGCCACTAGCCTTGTGCTTCAAATGCCATGAGGAGCTATAGTGCTGATTGCAGTAGCATGGCCTCTTAATACAGCTGATTGGCAGGAGTGGGACCTCCACAATCTGATATTGATGATCTATCCTGAGATCATATGGCGCATCCAGGTTTAAAGCAATTATCAGCGCCTAACCCGACAAGGGGGTGTGGCTTTAGTTAAAAGCAGCATAGCTTCCCATGAAATGGTGGTGTGGCCTAATATGCAACATTTAGCTCCAAAATTGCCCCACAATTCTGGTGTAGAATTCGGCCTCGAACCAAGCCACCAATAAGTGGTATATAGTTAGACTCAATTGCTGATGCACCACATTTATCACCTCCCGATCAGCCACAGTGCTTAGACAGCCCGTCTGGGGTTTCGCCATCTACAGGCTTAGTAAATCTGTCCCATTTTGTTTCATGTTTTAGAATCCCAGCTGTACTGCGGTCCAAATCGAGAGCTTCCCTCTGTGTATTTACCTCTTGGAGACGAAGAGTTTGGCTTCCTGTTAAATCTTACTGTTACTGTCACTAATAACTTTGGTGATTCAGTCAGTACCGCTGTGAAAGTGAAGGTAATATAATCATGTATTTGAAATGCATTTTTTAGAATGGGTTTTTATTTTGTAGCTTTAAAGGGGTTGTCTCACTTCAGTAAGTGGCATTTATCATGTAGAGAAAGATAATACAAGGCACTTATTAATGTATTGTTATTATCCATATTGCCTCCTTTGCTGGCTGGATTCATTTTTCCATCACATTATACACTTCTCATTTCCATGGTTACGACCACCCTGCAATCCATCAGCAGTGGCTGTGCTTGCACACTACGGAAAAAGCAGCAGCCTATGAGCACTCCCACAGTCCCGCTCACCAGAGAGGCCAACATTTTTTCCTATAGTGTGCAAGCACGACCACCACTGCTGGATTGCAAGGTGGTCACAATCATAGAAACAAGCAGTGTATAATGTGATGAATCCAGCCAGCAAAGGAGGCAATATGGGTAATAACAAAGCTCTTTACAATACTAGTATACCATTCCTTCTTATATGGCACAAAGGCTTTTGGGCCCCCCTCAGGTATCATGGCCTGGATGTGTCTGCAACTTCTGCATCCCCTACAGCTCTGATCTCTCTCTCATCAAGTCACCAGGAAGGATTTTTATCCACTGGAAGCGGCTTAGGCAGGGTGTTGAGTCTCCTTGAAGAGACCAGTCCTGTATGGAGACTTATTGGCAATGTTCCATTGGAAGAGAACATGCAAAGAGGTACTTCTCAACCATCTCGCCTGCGTCACCTATTGGAAGTGGCTCTCTATGGGTCAAGATATGACTTTCCAACAAGCCTTAGGGTTTGACAAGGGAATATAGCCAGGCCAGATCTCTTGCCCCTCATCAGTGCAGAGTAGGATTCTGGCTGGCTTAGTGTGACACCTTGGAAGCGGCTTAGACAGGGTGCTGAACCTCTTTGAAGAGACCAGATCTGCATGAAGACTTACTGAAAGCACCCAATGGTATGGAGACTTATTCCCTTGCCAAATCTTGACTCATAGGGAGCCACTTCTAATAGGTGGCACTGGTGAGATGGTCTCTCTTCCTTGGGAGAAACAGCAGTCTACAGATGGAGATCTAGCCTGGCTATATTCCCTTGTCAAATCCCAAGGCTTGTTGGAAATTCCGAACTTGACTCATAGGGAGATATTTCCAATAGGTGGCGCTGGCGAGATGGTTCTCTTCCTTGGGAGAAACCTCTTTGCATATTGGTTTTTATTGAAGACTGCAAGTGGAACTCTTGAACAAGGTTTGATTCAAAAAGAATACAGTGGTCTCTCAAGTTACATTATTAATTGGTCCTGGGACGACCATTGTAAGTTGAAACCGTTGTAACTTGAGTCTATATCTATAGGGAAACCAGTAGTTGGTTACAAAGCCCACAAATGCCATTCTAAAATAAGAAAAAGTGAAGTTTTAATAAAAAAGCAGATAACAAAAACGCAACTTTTTAAAGAGGGTTGTCCCACAAAAAGTATTCTACAGTTTTCAAACCAGCACTTGAATCTGAATTCTTTTGTAATTGCATGTAATTAAAAATTTAGTATAGCCATTGAGCTATTCAATAAAATGTATCTGTATAGCGCCACCTGCTGTTTGTTTTTGTTTTTTTATTTCTTTGTCCTGTTCACTGAGATGGCCACACATGCTCAGTTTCATCCTTCCTCTGCCTCCTGAGCTGTGATAGGGAGAGCATGGACACGCCCCCTAAGCTGCAGCACAAAAGACACTCCCCTTGAGCTGTCAGCTTGATATAAATCTAGCAGAGCAATGAATGGGGAGATTTCTGGATCCATGTGAGGTACAGGGCTGGTTCTAGCTTTGTTAGAAAGAGGTTGTCATGTCCTATATGATGTCTGATTTTCATTTTTTTATATTAGTCATGGGAGAACCCCATTAAGTAAAACAGACAGGAATAGATGCTGGAAGCTGTGAATGACTTTCTATGTGAGGGCAGGAGCTTCTTCAGGGTCTTACATAGTACATAGATGTACCAGAAAGATAAAATGGAATCGCTGTTCAACTGGTGTCCAAAGGAGCAGCTCATCCTGGCACAGACAGGGGGCAGTACAGAATATTTAGTACCTAGACACCAGGACAGGGGTTTTACCAGTGAAATGGCCATGGTGATGGTTGGATCTGAGTCTGAGGCATTGTATGTTGAGTCTGGTTTCAACTTTCGGTGGCCCAGGTAGAAAGACCATTGTGCGTTGAAAATATTGCATCCTGAAGCCATTGTATCTCAAGGGATCACTGTATTAGAAAATAATCGAACATTTCCTTATTCAAAAAAAAATCATGTATTTTCTGTGTAATGAACCTTTACAGATAGATGTGCATTCACACTTGGCTGCCTTTTCATTGTTTATGTAACACAAGCGCTTTATCAGATGCCGGTCTTTTTCCAGGTCACATATGACGAGGCGAGCACCGACAGCCTGGCATCGTTTCTGTCTGAAAGATCAACGCACATTTTGAAGGAGGGAAGCGACAGCAGCTCACTAATTCAGCTCTACAAATCAGTGTCTTCTGTCCTCAACCAAGAAGCTCCCGACCGTAATGGATCGCTGCAGGCCGACAACAAAAAAGAGGTGCCTTTAAAGCATCCTAATAGCGTCTCCGTGGCCATAGCCATGATTATGTGAACATGATATTTACTTGCCATCTTATAAAAATATGTATTTTTTTCAAATATATGAATAGTTTTTCATATTAAAGGAGTTTTGTCATCCCAAGCATTGGCAAATCACTAGGATATGCTCCCAATGTCTGATAGCCCACTGTTGGGACCCGCAGCTATCTCTAGAGCCCGCAAAGTGTAGAAGAGTGGACCGGGCATGCACCTGACCACCCTCCATTCAAACAACAGACACTTACAGTGTCTGATAGACTCAACTGATAATGGGTGAAATAAAGAAAGAAAAAAGTCCATAGACTATACAATAAAAACTGTTCAATGACCATATGCTACCAAATACAACTGGAACAAATTTGGAACATTTTGGGCGCCAACCATGCCGCCCCAGGCGGGCCGGGTTACTGCAATAATGTTATAGGGGTTGTGACATCTCAAACATTGGTGGCATATCTCTAGGATATGCTTCCAATGTCTGATAGCTGCAGGTCCGACCTCTGAGACCCGCAGCTATCTCTAGAATGGAGCCTGCAAAGTGTAGGCATGCACGCCCATCCCCCATTCATTACTTTGGGAGTGCCGAGTGCTATTTTTGGAAGTTCACTAGAACTGAATGAAGAAAAAGATTGAGATTCCTCACTGGTTGATACCTTTTAATGAAAAGGGCACAACTGGCACTCCAGCACTGAAACTACAGCTCCCAGCATGCACACTTGCTTGGCTTTTCTCCAAACTCCCACACAAGTGGAAGGAGCATGTTGGGAGCTGTAGTATCACAACCGCTGGAGTGGCGAAGGTTGCTGATCCCTGTCCTAGAGATATACCACCAATGTTTGAGATGACACAACTCTGTTAAGAATTATTGTACTAACCCCTCACCGGGGGGGAAGTATGGTTGGCATCCAAAATGTTCCACATTTGTGTATTTATATGGTAGCATATGGTCATTGGACTGTATTTACTGTATGGACGGTCTATGGACTTTTTTCTCTGTTTATTTCATGACTTGTCAGTTGAGTCTGCCGGGCACTGTAAGGGGCCGTTCAGACGGCTGTGGTGTTGTGGATCTGCAAAAATGCGGATCCGCAAAATCACGGATGCCGACTAGTGTGTGTTCCGCAATTACATGGCCGGCACCCCATACAAAATGCCTATTCTTGTCCGCTATTGCAGACAAGAATAGGACATGTTCTCGGCGAGACATTCGGCTCGGCGAGATCAAATGCCGATAATTGAAATGAATGGGCCCTAAGTGTCAGTTGTTTCAATGGATGAGGTAGCTCTGTGTATTTCCCTGTGAAATATAATGCAATCACGTAGGTGTGAACAGAGCCTTAGAGGTTGTAGTAGGTCAAGATGGCAATGAATCTCTGAATGTAAATAATAAATTTGGTGAAAGCAAGCAGAGATCCTGAAAATGGCCAGAAACTGAACAGACAGCAGAATGGAAGTTATAACCCTTTAGTGGTCTAGGGATCAATGAAGTATAACTTTCTTCTATTCCCACCCTAGTTACGAGAAGTGATGATCGCAGCGCTCTCTGCTGTTAACGTGACCACACTGCACACGGCTCTCGAGATGTCCGAGGTGCTGAAAGACATCACAATGAGAAGTGAAGAGCTGTCGTCGTCCGCTCAGGTGAGACACAGTCTAGTCTATATATCAATCCTGTCTCAGAGAAAATAAATGGGAAGCATTCTGGTTCTCTAAAGTATTATATAATACTGGGAAAATCAGTGCTGAGAAGAAACCACCATGGCTGCACAGTCAGGTCTTTTCTATAACTTTCTTCAAGGTGGAAGCCATCAGCGTGCTGAGAGACGTCAGCCAGTCCTTGCTGACTATGAGCAATGAACGGGACCCGACGAAAGAAACAACGGCAAGCTATCTATTTAATGCCATGAGTAACGTGCTGGAGGCGAGTGCAAGGAATGGGACTACTGGTAACAGCATGGTACGTCTGCCATTACTATACAGACGCCAAATAATCAGACTACCACTATCAGTTTCCAAACAGATTTAGGAACATTTGGGTTGGAATCTGGTTGCTGCAGGCAACTCCTCTGTGTCTCCTCGTCACTGGTTTTGATAAGTCGCCCCCACTACGTTTTTGTGCTTAGCCATTCCACCCTATGGTACTCATTAACCACTTCCCATCTGGGCCATTTACCCCCTTCCTGACCAGGCCTAATTTTGCAAATCTGACAAATGTCACTTCATGTGGTAATAACTTTGGAACACTTTTACTTATCCAAGCCATTCATAGATTGTTTTCTTGTGACACATTGTACTTTGTGTTAATGCTAAATTTGAGTCAATATATTTTACCTTTATTTATAAAAAATCCAAAATTTACTGAAAATTTTGAAAAAAAAAATCACAATTTTTTAAATATTAGTTTCTCTGCTTTTAAGTTGCATAGGGATATCTAATAAAATTGTTATTAATGAACATTCACCATGTGTCCACTTTATGTTGGCATAATTTTGGAAATGTAATTTTATTTTTTGAGGACGTTAGAAGGCTTCGAATTTTAGATGTAATTTTTAAGATTTTCATGAAAATTTCCAATAGTTAATTTTATAGGACCTTTGCAGTTCTAAAGTGACTTTGAGGGGCTTAAATAATAGAAACCTCCCATAAATGAATATATTTTAGAAACTACAGCCCCCAATGTAATCCAAACTGATTTTTACAAAGTTTGTTAACCCTTTAGATTTCCCACAAGAATCAAAACAGAAAGAAGGTGAAATTTAAAAATAAATATATTTTTTTTGCAGATTTTCAATTTTTAATTCATTTTTCCTATAAGATAGCAAGGGTAAACCGCAAATCAAACCTGAATATTTATTTTCCTGATTCTGAAGTTTGCAGAAACACCCCATATGTGGTTGCAAACTGCTCTGTGACCGGCAGTAATGAGAGTGAGATAGTACAAGCATTTGTGATGGCTTTGACAGCTTGTCAGAGTGATCAAAAGCCTGGAGGCCAGGAAAAAAGGTCTCAGGTTAAAGCTCCATGTTCTTGGCTGTCAGGAGGCAGCTGAGTCATGGAGCTTCTATGTACAGGTGCTGCACACAGGGGGCAAAGCTCAAGGACGTTTTAAAACGTCCATTCAGAGATAGAGATCCACTACCAGGACGTTTATAGTCAATGGGGAGACTGGAAGTGGTTAAAGGGTTAACACTTATCATCTATCCACAAGATAGCAGGAGATTTATGATGGCAGGAGGGCAATTTTTTGGCATGCAAAAGTCCCAAATTTTGTCACAAGTTCCCTTTTATGACAAAATGTTGCTCTCTCTACTCACTGCAGAAGAGAAACTGAAAGACTCAATAGAAAGTCTATGGGTCCATCTCCATTCCATCCTCTGCAGTGAGGAGAGAGAGCGCGATATGGGAGCATACCTCTTCTTGTTCTAGCGATTGCTCGGGTCCTCCGCACTCAGATCAAAATTTGTCTCTGCCAAATACCAAAAGTTTTCTCAGAACTCACTGACCCTTTAAAGGGGTTATCTGGGAATTTATATTGATGACCTATCTTCAGGATGGTTCAGAATGGTTCTGCATTTGGCCGCAAAAAAACCCCCAAAACGGAATGGACACAGACAAGTCAGATTCAAACCCAAACCTAACAATGCTTTTGTTCACACCATGCAACAAATTCTTTTGAAATGTCAAAATGCCGAAAGCAGAAAATACTGCAAGTTATACTGGAAAAAAACTTCTTACACTGTGGTTTGGTACATCTGCCATTAATTGTATAGAAGATGTATATATCATTATACTACATTATGTGCTTTTATAAATGCCTTATATACCAAGAATGTGCAGTTCACTTGATCCTCCTTTTTTTGTAGAGTTCGGTGTCGCTGCATTTACTCAGTGCAGTGGAGACTCTGCAGAGCGCATTACTGGTGGGAAGACTGCCGGATAATGAACCTATGGTACTGATGGCTCCGGCTGCTACCATGTATATCAACAGGTATGTCCTTAAAGGGGTTGTCTCATCTTAGGCTACTTTCACACTAGCGTTTAAGTTTTCCGGTATTGAGTTCCGTCATAGGGGCTCAATACCGGAAAAAACGCTTCAGTTTTGTCCCCATTCATTGTCAATGGGGACAAAACTGAACTGAACAGAACGGAATGCATTTAGGTGCGTTCCCAGACTGGAGAGCAAACCGCAACATGTATTTTGCTTTCCATCCTGGGATGCGAAGCAAGAAGGATCCGTCATGACCCCCAATGAAAGTCAATGGGGATGGATCCGTTCTCTCTGCCACAATAGAAAACGGATCCTTCCCTTATTGACTTTGAATGGAGTTCATGACGGATCCGTCTTGGCTATGTTAAAGATAATACAACCGGATCCGTTCATAATGCAGACGGTTGTATTATCAGTAACGGAAGCTAGTGTGAAAGTAGCCTTAGACATTGCTATGCCACCAATGTCAGATACTGTAGGTGCCGGTCCCAGTCTGGGACCCACACCTGTCTCCAGACTGGGAACACCAGAATGAGGGGAGAGCAGACGACCAAGCACGGCCGCCCTCCATTCACATCTATGGGGCTGCGGAGAAAAGCCGAGCAAGTGGCTCGGCTATCTCTGGCTTTCCCAAAAAAGTGATTGATGCGGTGGCCATGCTTGCACGGTGTGCTCTCCATTTATTTATACTGGACTTCGAAAACTAGCCGAGCCAGCAACACTTGGCTATTTTAGGAACTCCCATAGTAATGCATCCAGATCACACAGTGCATGTGCGGTGCAATCTCCTTTACTTTCGGGGGTCCGTTCTGGAGATGGGTGAAGGTCACCTATCTGACTTTGATGGTATATCCTAGTGATGTGCCATTTAACATATACAGTACAGACCAAAAGTTTGGATACACCTTCTCATTCAAAGAGTTTTCTGTATTTTCATGACTATGAAAATTGTAGATTCACACTGAAGGCATCAAAACTATGAATTAACACATGTGGAATTATATACTTAACAAAAAAGTGTGAAACAACTGAAAATATGTCTTATATTCTAGGTTCTTCAAGGTAGCCACCTTTTGCTTTGATTACTGCTTTGCACACTCTTGGCATTCTCTTGATGAGCTTCAAGAGGTAGTCACCTGAAATGGTTTTTACTTCACAGGTGTGCCCTGTCAGGTTTAATAAGTGGGATTTCTTGCCTTATAAATGGGGTTGGGACCATGAGTTGTGTTGGGCAGAAGTCAGGTGGATACACAGCTGATAGTCCTACTGAATAGACTGTTAGAATTTGTATTATGGCAAGAAAAAAGCAGCTAAGTAAAGAAAAACGAGTGGCTATCATTACTTCAAGAAATTAAGGTCAGTCAGTCCGAAAAATTGGGAAAACTTTGAAAGTGTCCCCAAGTGCAGTCGCAAAAACCATCAAGCGCTACAAAGAAACTGGCTCACATGAGGACCGCCCCAGGAAAGGAAGACCAAGAGTCACCTCTGCTGCGGAGGATAAGTTCATCCGAGTCACCAGCCTCAGAAATCACAGGTTAACAGCAGCTCAGATTAGAGACCAGGTCAATGCCACACAGAGTTCTAGCAGCAGACACATCTCTACAACAACTGTAAAGGGGAGACTATGTGCAGCAGGCCTTCATGGTAAAATAGCTGCTACGAAACCACTGCTAAGGACAGGCAACAAGCAGAAGAGACTTGTTTGGGCTAAAGAACACAAGGAATGGACATTAGACCAGTGGAAATCTGTGCTTTGGTCTGATGAGTCCAAATGTGAGATCTTTGGTTCCAACCACCGGGTCTTTGTGCGACACAGAAAAGGTGAACGGATGGACTCTACATGCCTGGTTCCCACCGTGAAGCATGGAGGAGGAGGTGTGATGGTGTGGGGGTGCTTTGCTGGTGACACTGTTGGGGATTTATTCAAAATTGAAGGCATACTTAACCAGCATGGCTACCACAGCATCTTGCAGCGGCATGCTATTCCACCTCCAGGCTGTGTAAGGGCTATTTGACCAAGGAGGAGGGTGATGGGGTGCTATGCTAGATGACCTGGCCTCCACAGTCACCAGACCTGAACCCAATCGAGATGGTTTGGGGTGAGCTGGACCGCAGAGTGAAGGCAAAAGGGCCAACAAGTGCTAAGCATCTCTGGGAACTCCTTCAAGACTGTTGGAATACCATTTCAGGTGACTACCTCTTGAAGCTCATCAAGAGAATGCCAAGAGTGTGCAAAGCAGTAATCAAAGCAAAAGGTGGGTACTTTGAAGAACCTAGAATATAAGACATATTTACAGCTGTTTCACACTTTTTTGTTAAGTATATAATTCCACATGTGTTAATTCATAGTTTTGATGCCTTTAGTGTGAATCTACAATTTTCATAGTCATGAAAATACAGAAAACTCTTTGAATGAGAAGGTGTGTCCAAACTTTTGGTCTGTACTGTATATATATATCTATATATAGATATTTCTAGGCCATAGCTGGGTAGCTGGGATGTCATTTCTTCCGGTATATATAGAAGTACCTCTTACATACAGTAATACAATAATAATCTGCGTGTGCACATATCAACAGAACAAATTACTCCAAAAAGCAGTATGAACCAATATAAAATATACGGTGTGCAGAAATTTGGCGCCGTTTCTGTACGTCTGCTCTAGTTTTATCATGTCTAATTTTATTTATTGATACATCTGCCCCACAGTATATACATTATTATCAGCTTTATGTTTTTTTTACCTCTAATAGGTTGCAGTCTGACCAAGTAGAGCGAGCATCAGTGAATATTCCAGATGTCAGCACTGCAGCGTTTACCCTTCCGTCACTGTCCACTCTGAATCTCCCAATGGGCGACGAAGAGGCACTGGATCTCCGGGCAAGTATAACATGGCAAAAACATACCAGGCATGTCTGTGTAATGTAAGAAGAGGTCTGAAAAGAAGCAAGCGCTGGGGCATTTCTAAGGCCAGGGTCACATCACTGTTTCATTTTCCGTTCTTCTGACCCGTCAGAATAACAGAAAACAAAAAAAAAAGGAACCTGTATTTTAAGCATTCGCTATGCTTAGTTTTGCACGTTTTGCATCCATTTTAGCCATTTCAGTCTGAGATCCGTTATTGAGATCCAAAAAAAAAAACAACTTTGTGTAGGACCGTTTTTTTCCATCTAAAATAACAGATCTCAGACAGAAATGGCTAAAACGGATTGAAAATGTGCATAACTGAGCATGACGGATGCTTAAAATACAGGATCTGTTATTTTTTGTTGTTGTTTTCTGTTCTTCTGACGAATCAGAAGAACAGAAAATGAAACGATGATGTGAACCTGGCCTCAGCGAGTTCGCTAAGTTATGTGGTGATCGGTTGCCATCTAGTGGAATGTTAAAAGAAAGCACAAATTGGCAATTTATATAGGAAAAAAAATTTGCTGTAAATCATGAATAGTATTACCTTAGAGCAGTGATGGTGAGACGGAGTGCCCAAACTGCAACCCAAAACCCACTTATTTATCGCCAAGTGCCAACACAGCAATTTCACCTGAATACCAGTATACTGTAGTATATCTTTTGTGCACTTTATCCTTTAGATATAATAGCCTCCCTACATTCAGTGCACTGCCTGTGCTGTTCATAGTGCGGCCTGTGCTGATGAATGGCAGGAAAAGACCAAGGCATATTGGTACACCATAGACTTCTTCCAGGGTGCGGGTGTGAGAGGGCCACCACTGGCACCCGTGCTATAAGTTCGCCAGCATTGCCCTAGAGTCTGCTCACGTATTCATTAATTAACCTATTAATCAAAATGTCTGCTGTAAATACCAGAAATGGAGTTGCAAGAAAATTTGATGCAAGGGAGTCTTGATTCAGATTATCCCCATATGTAGTGTCAACCTGTGCAGAGGAGAGCCCCTTCTTTCCACAAACTTTGATACCTTGGGAAGGTAAAACAACCTATGGGTCAAGAATGCATTCTAAAGGGCCAGCAAATTTCAAAAAGATCTATTCTTATGAGGTGGAGTTGCAGGTGGTATCTAAGAAATATGTTGCACCACTGAACGGTTCTAGATCAGAAGCTCCCATGACTTCCCAGTGCGCTTCCATTTTTATAGTTCCCCTTCTGACATGACCTCTCTATTCCAGATGGTGAGCTTTTCAGTGAATCCATTCTCCTCTAGTAACTCACTTGACATTAGTGGATCTGTTGGGGGACTGAGCCTGACCAGCACAAATGGATCTGTCATCCCTGTAAAGGATCTCACTGAATACATAGAGGTAAAAAGATGTTCTCTTCCCTGTTCATTAACTCCAAGTAACTCATGCAACGCTAGAAAGTGCTTTCTATACTTAAAGTGTAACTGTCATTCTTTTTTTTTATTTGTGTAATGTGTAGGGGCAGTTATACTGACCATTTTTGTAATATACTTTAATTACTGAAATTGTACATTTCTATTAGAAAAATAGCTGTAAAGTGACCTATTTTGAGCCTTAGCAACGCTCCTCTGTCTTCTCTTTACATAACATTGGAAACTTGCTCAACACTGACTGTGTTATGTAAACAAAAGACAGAGGAGCGTTGCTAAGGCTCAAAATGGGCCAATTTAGAGCTATTTTTCTAATAGAAATGTACAATTTCAGTAATTAAAGTATATTACAAAAATGGTCAGTATCACTGCCCCTACACATTACACAAATAAAAAAAAAGAATGACAGTTACACAGTTTAAGTAGATGCCATAGATATTCCCCCAGACTGTAGATTGAGGGGCTACACCTTGTGTCTGAGAGGGTAGACAATCTGCCAAGAAGATGGTGCATTGTGAGGGTTGTTTTATGATTTTTATGTAATTTTTTAATGCCTTACAATATGAATTTGTTACCCACAGATAATGTTACCCAGGGATTCCATTACTGATGGAGAGAAAAGCACTTTGTTCCTGGCTAATCTATCAGCCCTCCTAGTAAACATAACGTCACCCAACTATCCTCTTGTCATCCATTTGGAACCCAGTGAGGACATACCATTGATACTCTACCTGGGCTATGGGTATCACCCTAATGAAACAAACTATGATATCAATACCCATCTGCCAAATGGACAATATCCTGGAGGTAAGGTTTAATATATACTGCACCATGTTATTTACTTGCCTCCAGTGTAGACACCCTGATAACCACCTCTTCATGCCAAGCCTAACAGTGCTACAACTGATACCAAATACAGAGGTGTTGTGTCATGGGGGAAACATGCAACAAAAATTCAAGAAATGTCCCACGTACTGGTATGTACAGGGAGATGAATCACCAAAACCCCCTACATATATCCAACCAAGTGCATAAAATAGGGGCATATAAAATGTAACTTTTAATAAGAATGCAATAAAATAACACTAACATGTAAAAAAAATGTAATAAAAAACCTAGTCTGGGCAATGCAAGGCAGAAAAGAACTGTCCTGTATCCGAACCACATGCAAGGCCGCATGCAAAACCACTGCCAAAAGTATGGTGGCTATGAAAATTAAGTGCTTACCTTTATGGCCTCATGCACACGACTGCATGTATTTTGCTATTTGCAAAAAACGGATCTGCAAAAAATATGGATGATGTCCGTGTGCATTCCGCATTTTGCGGAATGGAACAGCTGGACCCTAATAGAACAGTATTATCCTTGTCCGTAATGTGGACAATAATAGGACGTAGTAACATAGTTTATAAGGCCGAAAAAAGACATATGTCCATCCAGTTTGGCTTGTTATCCTGCGTTGATCCAGAGGAAGGCAAAACTAACTAATCTCTAAACTACTAAGAGGTCATAAAAACTTATTTAAGCCACATTCTTATCAGTAAGATAAGGATTGAGCTTTAATGAGTGTTTATAATGTCAAAGAGCAGAGATAAGGAGTCAGTCTGCTCCCCAGATGACAGAAAAGACAGAAAATCCACAGGCAGCTATTAGAGCATCTCAGCTATGGACACAAAAAGGACTCCATATTTTTAATAAAGACCAATTGAAAAATTATTTTTAGCTCAAAATAAGTAAAATAGCCCCCAAAGGTGTCCATAACCTTTAAAACCTAGTACTGCCCCACATGACTTGTTTCTGTCTTGCAAACAAGGAAGTAAAGAAACAAAAAGTACTTTTCCTGGCTATTCAAAATGCAGATCCCATGTGTGGACTGCGCTACACATCTTTGGCACCATTGTTGTGCTTGAAAAAAGCTTATCAAAAGCTGGCCATCACATCAGGTGAAGAAGAAGGATCTCTACTGGAGTGCTGCCTGGATCTAGTCTACCTCCAAGTAATGCATACTGGATGTGAGGTCTGTGTGTCCAGGATGCTACTGTTTTCACTAGCGCTCATGTATCAGCAACGCTTCAATCCTCAGCTGATTTCCCAGTCTGAAACTCTTGAGGGATCTCCTCTCACTTATGCGAACAGTCTGTGATACCGAGAAGTATGTGATTGCTCTCCTTCCTCTCCCATCAACCCTGATATCATATGCCATGGAGACAAACATGCTCTGATCTCCTGACAAATATGGATGCAGTCCTGGATATTAAAATGCATCATAATCAGCACCAAAACCGCCATAGAATAATATACAACATACGGTAATAAACATAATCCCACCTCCTACTTCTTCCATATACAACTAGTAATCAATATAAAATTTCTCTCCAAGATAAAGTGTATTCCTGGGTGATAAACCCCGAGGAGCTTTATGGGGAAGGCAACTACTACTTGACCATACGACCGGAGATGGAGGAAGATGTTCTCAACATAAATTCCATATCTGTATCAGTCATCAGCTTCTCGTCCCGGTGCGTATTCTGGGATGAGAGCAGTCAGGAATGGAACAGCACTGGCTGTCATGTGAGTAGACCAAATTCTGAAAATTGGATATTGTGGAATAAGCATGCTTTGTGCGGTTATATAAGTGTTACATCAGAAAAAAGCAAAGTTGTGATGTCATATAGTCACTCAGATATTACTATGGTATATTTCAGGTTGGGCCAAAGTCTACTCCCCATAGTATCCAGTGTCTTTGCAACCATTTAACCTTCTTCGGAAGCTCATTCATCGTCATGCCAAATGCTGTGGATGTGAGCAGAACAATCGAGCTTTTCGCTACGTTCGTAGACAACCCTGTTGTGGTGACCACAGTCGCCTGCATTGCTCTTGTCTATATTTTGGTGTTGATTTGGGCCAGGAGAAAAGATCTCCAGGATAATGACAAGGTTGGTAGTTGTACGTGCTAAGAAAGAAGCTACTACCTGAAATTTAGAGCTTTAGAGCCCTTTTACACAGGCTGGGGATCGGGCCAATTATTAGGAACGATGTTTGTTCCTGATAATTGCCTTGTGTAAAGTGCCACTGATCACCTGATGAATAAGCAAATAACTGTTCTTCTGGTGATCGTACAATACCCCAAAGCAAGGGGGTATCTGCAAATTGTTAATTTATTTATTTTATGTAAAGGCTATGTTATGTACCCAGCATAACCATGTATGGATGCCACAGCCAGGGTTAAAGGGGTTGTCCGGGTTCAGAGCTGAACTGTTTTACTGGCTAGGGCAGCGCTAAAGCATGCCCATCAGTGTCGGTGATGTCACCGAGCTCACTTCTGGGCGGGAGCCTCCGACTGGCAGAGCCCGGTTCGTCACCGGAACTGGGCAAAATGCACAATTCCCTGCACAATTTAGCTCCGATGCTCTTGTGAAATTCTGGGTATGCTCTGAACCCGGACAACCCCTTTAACAATCCTGACTCAGCCCTTGCAGGAAGTTGGGTGCCTTATGCTCCCTCTTCTAAGGTCCAAAAAGCTACAGAGACTCACTGATCTCTTCATGATGTACCGAAGGAGAGAACTAGAGAACTTAGAGTCTGCATGGCCGAGAATGGGAGTCAGTAAGGTAACCTGCTACCAAAAGCTATTGAAACTTTACTGCAGTGAGGGGACACTGTTAAGACACCCTTCACACCTGGACATGACCTGGCCATTCATATGTCTAAGACATTGTATCTCTCAGTGGACATTAAAGCCACCATAGAAAGAGTACTATTGCCCGCCATAGATTCTACTGGAAGACACTTGAGACAGATAGAGAGGGAAGAGTGCCGTAACTCCCACGCTTGCCTAAAACCTTATACCAGTATCTGGGAAGAATTGCACTGCGCACAGTTGAAACTGTGTTTTACTGTTGTTGGATGTACTACACCTACGCCCTACAGTAAGGAGAGATGGCTATTCTATTAAATCTGCCCAGCTTTTCTGACTCCTACACTATATGCCGGCCATTGCACTATACTCTACATGGCCTGCTTTGCATCCATCCAAACACCTATCCTAACATCAAAGGTACCCCAACTACTATCAGGCACGAGCCCCAGAATCAAGGTGTACCCCGGGGGAAGAAAGGTCGCGCCCTTTTTCACTACACATTCCTAGGGAGCAATGGTGTGAGCACAGCCGCCGTGGTTGACTGTAACATCCAGAGGCACTACCACTCCCATCCTCTGCTCCAGCTCCTCCTGGGCTCGCTGCAATTGCATCTTTCATGTGGCATTGAAAATGGTTGTTTGTTGGCAGCGCATCACCATGTGTAAGGGCGCGATTACATGATCTAATGCCCAGGGCAAGGGTCGAGAACAAACAGTTCATTCCCAGTCATTGCTGATCATTCAGCTACATTTACAGCAATCATCCCCAGGTCATTGTTTGTTGGAAGCACATCCCTGTTTACTTGAGGCAAACAACGGTTTTTAGGTGCCACATGAAAAATGCAATCACCTGACGAAGTGTTTTCTCTTTAGTTGGGTGATCAGCAGCACATTTACATGGGGCAGTTATCAGGCACAAGCATTCATACAGACATTCATTTGCAGTAAATGGCTCGATCCCCAACCCGTGTGAAAGATCCCTAAATAGGGGTGTGCTGCTGCAGTAATGACCATTCATCCCCATGTAGAGGGGATGATTGCCGCATGCATGATCGGAAAGGAACCGTTCATTTCTGACAAATGCCCTGCTCATCGGCCCATGTTAGATATTGATCTCAGGGGTGGATTGGCCATAGACCTTACAGGGAAATTTCCTAGTGGGCCAATGCCCAGGGGGCCGCCTGCACCCTCCTCACAGTCGGCCAGCAGAAGTTTTTGGGGATGTATTTTGTGCTGCTGGTAGTATTTTGTGATGGACTGTGGTATTTGGCTCTGTTGGGGTGGTATAATGTGCCACAATATGGTATTGATGGCCTCCTCTACTTGTGTTGGCCCCGCCTTCCATCAATTTGGACCCAACTACAAAACGGAGCCACTTTTAGTATTTTTTCCGGGGCCACTTTAAGCTCTCAGTCCACCCCTGATTAAATTTCTAAATTTGTAGATACAAATGACTTAAAATAAACCAAACCTACATTATTTTTTAACCAGGTGAAGGTCATAGCGCTTGAAGATAATGACCCGTTTGCCCAGTATCGGTATCTTGTGACTGTGTTCACTGGCCATCGAAGAGGTGCAGCCACCACATCTAAGGTATGTAAGCAGGAGGGTATGTAAGAGGCTACAGAGCTTCTCACAGAGTAGATAACTTGAGTTCATAAAGCCCAAAACTCTTGTATCACATCATCAAAAATTGCTTTCAATGATCTTCTTAGTCATGTTATTAGTGGTTAAGGTTATCTCTGACTTTTCTTCATCCTTATTAATTTATGGGAGCTCTGTCCTACAGGTAACTATAACACTCTATGGCTCAGACGGAGAGAGTGAACCCCACCACTTGTATGACCCTGATGGAATTGTCTTTGAACGTGGAGGATGTGATGTTTTCTTATTGACGACTTTATTGCCCCTCGGAGACGTACAGCGTATAAGACTTTGGCATGACAACTCAGGAGATAAGCCTTCATGGTAGGAATATACTTTGCATAAAGGTCCCCATACAGATTAGTATCGTAGGCACTGGGTTAATGAAGGAACAAAGAAAGGCGCAACATAGGGTAATAACGTTTGGGGGAAAAACAAAGGGAGGGTGGGCCTCCAAAATGAAGGCTCACCTTTTTTAGTTGTGCTAGAATAGACACAACTCTATTGTAGACTTGTCAAAGTTGAAGTCCAGTATGCCAAGGAGTGCTGCCGTAGGTGAAATGCCTCTAGTGGAGATTGCCAGTCCCCTCCAGACGATAGGTATAGAGGAGAAGAAAGGTACCATATTTTTCCCGATGATAAGACGTACCCCAGGTTTAAGAGGAGGAAAATAAGAAAAAAAATTTTCATCAGATCAGACCCCACATAAATATCAGGACATCAGATCAGACCCCACATAAATATCAGGACATCAGATCAGACCCCACATAAATATCAGGACATCAGATCAGACCCCACATAAATATCAGGACATCAGATCAGACCCCACATAAATATCAGGACATCAGATCAGGCCACCATAAATATCAGGACATCAGATCAGGCCACCATAAATATCAGGACATCAGATCAGACCGCATATCAGGACATCACATCTGACTCCCTTATCAGGATATCACATCAGCCCTCCATCTCAGACCCCCATCAGACCTCAGATCAGTCCACATTGTCAGACCTCCATCAGACCCCAGATCAGCCCACTCAGACCCCCATCAGACCTCAGATCAGCCCACTCAGACCTCCATCAGACCTCAGATCAGCCCACTCAGACCCCCATCAGACCTCAGATCAGCCCACTCAGACCCCCATCAGACCTCAGATCAGCCCTCAATGTTAGACCCTATCAGACCTCAGATCAGCCCACTCAGACCCCCAATCAGCCCTCAATGTTAGACCCCATCAGACCTCAGATCAGATTAAAAAAAAACCAAAAAAAACTCATCTTACCTCTCCTGCGCCGTGGCTCCTCTCCACCTCCGGCAGAAGTTGTGCTCTCCGTCTTCCCGGCCTGCGCTGCTCTGTCACCTGACTGCATGCAGCGTCAGGTCGTAGTGCGCGCACTACATCCTGATGCTGTACGCGGTCAGGACATTGAAATGCTGGCCGGGAAGATGGGAAGGGTGAGTATCACATGCGCTTGCAGCTCTTTGCTCCCAGCACCTAATATATACTAGTGAGCGCTTCCATAATGGAAGCGCTCACTAGTATTCTCTTTATAAGACCCACAGCCATTTTTTCATCACTTTTGGATGAAAAAACTGCGTCTTATAAAGCGAAAAATACGGTACTGCTTTGGCGCACAATCATTGTCACTCAGACAGTGATGAAATATAACAATCTATGCCATAAAGAGTATTCAGTGCAGTAGAACTTCCCATCTTTTATTTCCAAGCATTGCTATTTTCCGGAACCCTTATCCATGTCGTTGCAGGTATGTGAACAGAGTGTTGGTACATGACGTAGAAATGGACCAGAGGTGGTACTTTCTCTGTAGCTCCTGGCTTTCCATTAAGGTTGGAGATTGTGTGCTGGATAAGGAGTTCAATGTGGCCACAGAAGAAGATATGAAGCAGTTTAGGTAACACCAGACAATAGACACTAAACATTTAAAAGAACTGCTTCCTGATGTGATCTAGAAAAACTATCTGTTATTTCTCTATATAAGTGACCACAGATTATCAGATGATGCATGCAGCTTACTAGAACTTCCCTGCTTTTTGCTTTCAGCAATCTATTTTTCATGAAGACATCCAAAGGATTCAGAGACGGACATATCTGGTACTCTGTGTTTAGTCGCTCTCCCAGAAGCTCATTTACCCGGGTTCAGAGAGTGTCCTGCTGCTTTTCCCTGCTGCTCTGCACCATGCTGACCAGTATTATGTTTTGGGGGGTGCCCACTGACCCTGCTGAACAGAAGATGGACTTAGGTAATGACTGGATGTAATATGTGACTACAGAACACATATTTTGGCAGAAGCGGTCCTAGGCCATTTGGGTGCGAGGCCGGCTGCAGTCGCAAACCTCTTAGCTAATTAGGCCGCAGCTGCCTCTTATTTAACTAATGAAGACCATACTGTATAGCTGATCATCATTGTTAATGGCTTAGCAGTATTAATGGTGCCGCTTGGCCGTTAACAATAAAGACCAACTATACAATGAGGTCTTCTATCCTCTGGATAGATCATCAGCATCTGATCGGCGGGGGTCCGACACCCGGGACCCCTGCCGATCAGCTGTTTGAGAAGGCCTGTGATACTAGTTGTGATGTCACTGGGACTGAGGAAAACACAGAGAAGGCCGCGGCTTTCCTGCAGGGGTCCCGGGTGTCAGACCCCCGCCAATCAGATGCTGATGATCTATCCAGAGGATAGATCATCAGTTTTAAACAACTGCAGAACCTGTTGAAATAAGAGGCAGCTGCAGCCTGATTGGCTGCGCGGTTCTCAACCCATTTGGCTCTCGACTGCACCATGGGGTCGTACCCTTAGGAAAAGGTCACAAAAAAGGTTGCAAGCTCACTCCAGTAGATGGTAGCATAAAAAGTGGAGTAACATCTCTAGGCAAAGTGTTTTTTATAAAGATGGGCCAAATTTACAAAAAAAAAATGTGCCTAATTTGATAAATTTGGCTCAAATTGGCAAAACAGACTCAAGCAAAACTGACCTAAAAACTTCCCCACATGATAAATTCCCCCTCTGGTCATGTTGGGATAAGAGGAATCACGGGCAGAATTTATGAAGCCATTAATTGTGACAAGACAAAAAAAAAAACAGCACTGGGCGCTACATAGCATAGTAATATCAAGAAGCACTGATAAATGTGTGCACAAGGCTTCTTTGGTAACGCTCTCACCTTGTTTGCTTGTGATCAGCCACAGCCACTATTAAAGCATAGATACAAATTGAACAATCCAGGTAATGGTCAGCAGCAGGTGTTCAGATGACGTACAGGAGTAGAACCAGACGTGAAGAAGGATGCACAATCTGAGGAACTCATCTGAAGAAGGGGCTGCATCCTTGAAACACGTTATGATTACACTATCAATATAGCTTGGTTTTTCTTTAATTGGCTGAGCACTGGGGTCTGTATCTCATATGCCAGTCTTGGTCTAGGTTGCACTGGCAAGGGAGGCACCAAATGTATTAACAGACACCTCTTAATGATTTTGGCGCATCTAAGGAGGTCCATGTGCCTCCTGGTCTTCAAATATTTCTAAGAACCATATGACAAAGTACATACAACGACATACTGTACAGATAGAATTACAGACAAATTGTGGCTTATACAAAAGCAGACCCAATGTGTAGCAGAACCATAGTATTACCGCTAATGGCCCAGCTGCATCTGTACTTGCAACTTGAAACCATGGCAGGTGCAACCCGTGAATTGGTGGTAATCTACAGGCGGTTACTACAGCTCAGCCGCAATGCGTGCCAGCACTGTTAGAGCCCGTTTACACAGGCCGAGGCTTGCACCAATTATGAGGAACAAGGATTCAGCCCATGTATGGCCCGTGTACATGTGCCACCGATCACAACTTTCTTTATAGCATGACAAATCCTCGTCTGTTGCAGAGGTGCACCACCAATGAGGCGAGGTGAGGCAATTGCCTCAGGCAGCACGAGGAAAGGGCAAGAGGGGGGCAGCGTCTGTTTCTGCGGTATAGTATTGGGGAGCACAGTGGGCACCGTATGTGGCGCTGTATTACCATGTATATTTTGTAGCTCTGTATGTAATGTTTTCCAAGTATGTCTTTAACAGTAGAGTTGGAGGTAAAGGGTTAGGTTAAAAAAATTGGCATTGGGGGGGTTGGGGCGCCGTTTCAGTTTTTGTCTCAGGCAGCAGAGATGTGCTTCTGGCAAACGATGACAACTGTATGGGGATAAACTATTGTATTAACGCTCAATCGTCTCCATATAGCAAGGATCATAGCTGTAAGTAAATGGTTCCTGCCCACATCAAAGGCCTTCAGAATGCTATTACATGGGACTGCATCAAGTGCCGCCCTGAAATTAGGGGTAACTGTGGTGTTGTACCTTAGGCTAAAGCCACATGTGTAAAAGAACCCTTCAGCTGTACCCACAAAATTGTGCGGCCGCCACGGGTGGGCAGGGTTTTGACCACATGCAGCCACCTTATGTAAGATGTATTTTGTCACTATCCACTTAGATTTTTGATGTGCTGACATTCAATTTTTATCCGCAATCTCAGGTAAGATTGAATTCACCTGGCAGGAGGTGATGATTGGATTCGAGAGCTCCTTGTTGATGTTTCCCATCAACCTCCTGATAGTTCAGATCTTCAGAAACGTCCGACCGAAACCAACAAAAGAGTCTTCAGAAATGGCAGGAAAAGACTGTGCATCTCATACCGAAAGGAAATCTTCTTCACCAGTTGTTTCCAGCTCGGCTCTTACCCCAGATTCAGTGTTGAAGGTACAGTCATTCCTATAATGGTAGTTGTCTCCAATGGTCTCCAGGTCCACGATCTATGAGACACAGAACAAAGTAGTGCATGTCCTGAGTTTCGAAAAACGAAAGTATGAATTGCACCATTAACTTCTGTGGGTCTCTGTGCAATAAAATACATCCTTGTGATTCAGACCTTAGTGTTAGTGTTGCAATATTGAGCTGTTTGGTTCAAATATGCAGTATCGGTGCAGTGGAAATGCAATACTAAAGAAGGAAGCCAGAATGAAACTTAACAAAGTTTTATTTGCAAAGTACAACGTGGAACTTCAAATACATTCAGTAGCATCAGACTTTAAGTGCAAGCCTCAATATCTGACACCAGCAAGCATATGAAAGGCAGGTTGGATGGCTGCAGTTTATCACTTAGGTTATACTGGCCTAATGGTAGTCTGCTGATGAGTGTCTTCACTGTAATCCCTCACCTTACAGCAGTGTCTTCGGTGCTGGATGTAGCGGTTCACTCTGTTGTATGGCGTCTCAAGTCTTTACTTGAGAAAGGTTTGAGTAGTTCTCTCCGGAGAATCTGCAACAGAAGCATGAGCTCTGCAATGAGCTTCCTTTCCCCTCTGTCTCTGAACAGAAACTCCCCGTCCTGGCAGGAAGAAGGAGCAGCCCACTCCAACCAAGAGGTGGATAACAGGGTGGTTAGCTCTGTTCCTGTTTAATCTTTGCCATCCATTTCCATAGCTGGAAGATACGGCCAAATACATACAAGTTCTGGGGTACTACACACCCCCTTGGTGAAAACCAGGCCATCCTCATGTGTCTGAGGAATTGTCACAGTCTCTGTACAGTAATGTGGAATATGTTGCTTCTATACAATAATGTTAATGAATACTAGTGATAAACAACACCAATAAACTTGCATGAATCTCTGTGCCTTATAGGACATCAGAAGAATTGCCAACTCCCTGTTTAAGGCCCAGAAGTCTCCATTACCCAGTATAGATGTCGTGAAATCAGCAGATATCAATAAACTTTTATCACTTGTAGAAGACATCATCCTGAGACAGAACAGAATTGGTCAAGAATTTTATGATGACAGTAAAAAGGAGGAGAGGTCAATGATCCTCAGCTTGGGCTCTGTAGACCTACGTGGTAAGTACGGTCCAAATGACCAGTTATATAGAGAAAAGCAATAGCTGTCCAAGTATCTGGCACTACTATATGGTTCCACCCATGTGCAGAATATAACATTACTATCCATCCCTTAGTCTCAAGTACAAAAAGTGATGATGCTATTTTTGCATTGCTTAGTTCAATTAATTGTCAAAATGGTGGTGGGCAGTTCATTCCTTATATATGAGACCCTTTAATTTCTAATCACACCCCTGTGCTTAATGCAGGCTTTGTATATAAAATCTATTATCACACTCAGGGGCGTAACTATCATAGCGGCAGACTATGTGACTGTTATGGGGCCCAGGGCAAGAGAGGGCCCAGTTGGAATTATCTCCTCCTCTACTGGAGATGAAAACTTGGTCAGGACTCTACCCTCTAAAGGAACAACTTTTAACAAATGAGGCAGTGGAAAAATGGCCCAAGGGTCATTGAAAGGGGTTTAGGAGGAAACCCTTCTGTCCTGTGTGGGGGGCCTGGTTTGATCTTTGCTATGGGGCCCTTACTTCTCTATGTACGCCACTGAACACTCATGCATTTTTTCCAGATGAACTGAGGAGCCCCACCCCAGACAAAGGCCTTGAAGAGAGACATCCTAGAGGAGATCACAACCGTTACCTTTACCGGCAGTTGCAGCACATAGAGAGGAAGCTAGAGCTTCTTGGACCTCTTCAGTTTCAGGATCCTCAATGTTACATCCAGGCTGTTTCACAAGTCCAGCATATGAAGGAAGTCCTAGAAAACCGATTCTGTGCTTCTGGATCAGCAAGTGAAATGTGAGATCACGTTTGCTTTAGATTTCGCTTAAAGGGCATCTGTCAGCAGGATCAACCCCATTAAACCAGCCATAATGCCTGATAGGGGTGACCCCTGATACTTAGAAACATAACTTCCTTTTCCCGATTTGTTACTGCTTTTAGGAGAAATAAGTATTTAAGAAAATAAGCAAATTAGGGCTTAAGTGCACCAAGGGCAGGTCCTAGCCACTTTGCTTCACTAGGCACTCCTCCTTTACTTGATTGACAGGGCAAAGCATCCAGGTGCAGGTGGGGAATGTCCAGGGAAGAAGGAGCTAAGGTGCATTGAGTGGCTAGGGCCTGTCCTTGGTGCACTTAAGCCCTAATGTTATATTTTTTAAAAACACTTAGCCCTCGGTGCACTTAAAGGGGTTGGCCTATCTCACACTTTGGTGGCATATCGCTAGGACATGCAACCAATGTGCAATAGGTGCGGGTCCCAATGGGACGACCCGCACCTATCTTCAGAATGGGACCTCCGAAGTGATCGGAGAGCAGCTGCGCAAATGCGGCTGCCCTCCATTAATTTCTATGGGACTGCCGAAAATAGCTAAGGTTGCCTCAGCTATCTCTGGCAGTCCAACAGAAGTGGAAGGAGCCGTGACCTCTCTTGTGCAGGGGGTGCTCCATTAATTTTCTGGGAGAGTTCCAAAAATAGCAGAGCTTGTCTTTTCTGGAGATACGTAAGATTCTTACATGCAATTAAAGTCCCAGATGACACAACCCCTTTGAACTTCCTTACTGCACCTATTTCTAGAAAGCGGCCCTCAAAGTGAACGAGTGCGCACAGCGCAAGTGCTGTCATCCTCCATTCACTTTTATGGGATTGCCGAAAATAGATGAGCACCGGCTCACCTATTTTCGGGGCTCCCAAAGAGTTGAATGGAGAGGCATCCGTGTTTGTGCAGTGCTCTCTTCATTCACTTCTGTGGGAGTCCTGGAAATACCTGAGCTTGCTTGCTCGATTCTTTTTGCAGCTCACATAGAAATGGATGGACGTCTGCGGTGTGCTCCCTTTGTCTTTGGGTGCCCTGTCCTGAAAGTAGGTGCAGGTCCCAGAGGTGACTCTGACCATATAGTGATCTTGGAAGGATTCTGCAATATAGAGTATCTAAGTCAAGATGCATATCTTCTAGATCTGGAATAGAGTATATAATGATCATGCATCATCTGGTATATACATAGTTGACCAGTCTTATCTCCTTCTGTCTTCTTTAGATGTTCCTCCACTATGAGTCTCTCAGAGGAGAAGAAGAAAAACATCTCGAAGGGTTTGCCGTGGTGGTTTGTCTTCATTGGATGGTTCCTCGTCCTGGCTACTAGTGGTGTATCTGGATTCTTTACTATGTTGTATGGCTTGCATTATGGCAAGGATAGTTCTATCAAGTGGCTTATTTCAATGGCCATCTCATTTTTCGAGAGTCTTTTCATCACTCAACCTTTAAAGGTGTGGTAGGAAGTTCCTGCATAACTTACGAACACACGTGAGAATGGGATTTAAGTACATACTTTGGTTATATTATTTCTTCCTAATATGTTACAGGTACTTGGTTTTGCAGCCTTTTTTGCTCTAGTTTTAAAGAAAGTGGAACCAGAAGAAGAGGAAGAAACCACCATCAATGGAGATCTTTCAGCACCAGGTACCAAGAATTCCCCAAACAGAGTATTTTCCTTTTCAATCAAAGGGGCGCCATAAACGTAATATGATTATTGGCTATTATGAGCACAACGGAGAAAGAAGTCATGAGTTTAAGATGCCGAGTGATATTTCTTGCATATCTCATAAACTGATGTTGGCCAGATAAGTGGGAGGGATCGGCCAACTAGACCAAATCCGTTTTTTGCTGGATATTGGATTTAGTAGTGTGCCCTACTAATTATTAACATTGGCCATGATATCATGCACCATCCTGCTCAGATCCTCACTTCTGTATGTTCTGATGCCTCCACAGATGTCTATAGTTTCCTCTCTGCACCATGTCCCAAGTGAGAGACAACCCTTTATTCAGGGTTAAAGCTAAATCAGAGAACACTTTTAGGCTAGGGCTACACAGAGACTTGTGAGTACATAACATTAAAGTGGCTGCATGATTATTGATGGTCTTACCTCAGGACAGGTCATCAGTATCTGATCAGTGGGGGTCGTACTCCTGGGACCCCTGCCAATAAGCTGTTTGAAGAGACCACGGCACTCTGGTGAGCGCTGAAACCTCCTCACAGCTTACCAGACACAACGCCGTACATTTGATAGTAACTATGCTTGGTATTACACCTCAGGTCCATACACTTGAGCTGCGTCTAGGCTTAGGAAGAGGCTGCAGTGCTCACCGGCCTCTTCAAACAGCTGATCCACATGGGTGCCAGGAGTCGGACCTCCACCAATCAGATATCGATAACCCATCCAACAATATAAAAATCTCGGACAAGCCCTTTTACATTTTAAATGCTGTGTTGACAGTCGCAACTAATTAGATCTGGATGCCCAGTCCATATACATAGTCATGACGTCACTGGCCTGCGGGAAACAGAGAGAAGGCAGAGGCATTACTGCGAGCGCTACTGCCTTATCAAACAGCTGAGGGTTCCCGGGTGTCGGACCCCCACCAATCAGGTACTGATGATCTCTCCAAATGATACATCATCAGTAATAAAAAGGTACAATTTTTGCATTTTTTTTTAAATATACATTTTTTTAAATTAAATAATTGGCGACATTGCTAATATCTCATAATTCATCCCTTGAAAAGTGAATTGCGGATAGCAAGGAACTGTAGTGCCTGTTCCATGTGGCAAGGTCATATATGTACGGTATACTTGCCTCGTCCCTGTGGAGCACTGCACATGCCAACACTAATATAAAACGTAGCTCTGTACATGTGTATACTTTGTTAATGGATTGTCAGGGAAAAGGTTTACAGTACATACACAATCCTCTGGTTAATTTTCCCCTAGAGATGGACCCAGTCTAGTGAGAAGTAGTCATAAACTCTCTCTCCTGCTAATGGTGGTGTTAAACATTTACTGGTTTTTAGTCTATATTGGAATTTATTATATGTACTTTAGTCATGTCACACTAAGCTACATTACTGAATATCCCAGAACCTGCATGGACAATACATAGCTCTAAAAGACATAAAAAAATATGCATTTTATCAAATGACTGCGATCAGTAGTTTTTCTTCCTGGTGACGATGCTACTGGGGGCACCAGCCAGAACATTTTCAACAGTAATATTTATTGTGCAATGTCTAATGAGAGTAAAATTACAACCTACAAGGGACGTGCAGAGTACTAAGTATGGCTCTAGATGTGAGTACAGTATAGGAACTGATATAACAGTAGAAAAATGAAAAAAGGAACAGAAAACTTCATTAATCTAGACAATCCTCTGCGAGCTAAGTATATCAACAGCACAAATCTGTCTTCTGAGAAGGGGAATATTGAAGAAAAGTATCAGCCTGCAGTCCAGGCCATTCAGCTTATAGCAGATTTCCTAGGCTGGATATCATATAGCTAACCCCCAGTTGTGAGAAGTGTTGTCCATGCACGATCCAGTCCTTAAAGCGTACCTGAGTTTTCAAAAAATGTTTGCATAATGGCTGTGCTTCTTTGTACAATCATAATTGGGAAGGAATAGTTCTTTTCTGGGCTTCCCTGATGTCTCTCAGCCATATTATTGCCATATAATGTTTCAGCTGCACAGTCAGATTAATTTCTCTCACAAGCATGAGGCGTATCCCTTTTGTGGAATCTGTCAGCACTGTACTGCTGTGACGTCCTTTCCTTTACTTCCCAAAGTTTGTTTTCAGCTCCGGAGCTCACAGAACAGATAAGGAGGGATAAATCACACTTAAGGCTCATTCAAATGGACGAATTAGATGCTGACCTATTCACTTCTGTGGGGCCCCAAAAGACGCAGGCAGCACTCTATGTGCTGTCACCATCTTTTCTTCCGTTCTATGACCCCACAAAACAAATTAAATGTTTTATACTTGTCAGTGAAGATCGGGATGTGGCCCCATTGAAGTCTATTGGCCCTCAAAAATGCATAATGCAATCCGTTTTGTTTTTTTTTGTTTTTTTTGCAGACGTGCTGAACTGACCGCAAAAATTTGTATCCGTTTTTCTTTGTGGCCAGTTCAGCATGTCTGCAAAAAAAAACGGATTGCATTCTGCATTTTTGAGGACCAAAAGACTTTAATGGGGCCACATACTGACTACAAAAAACATACAGCCATCTGAATGAGACACACAGGAGGCCCCAATAATCTTCAGAAGCAGTGTAGAAGCAGTTCTTTTATCAAGCTCAGGATCTCTGCTAGCTCTGACACGCCCACACTTCCTCTTGTCTGTTACCAGGCATGGATCTTGCCTGATAATAGGCAGTGGATTACAAATTAGGTGGAAGTGAGACACCTAGTGGTCATGACATTTTACAGCTATTTTTCAGGTGGATGCAGGCAGATTTTTTTTAATGAAGTGATTTAGAAATTTGCTAGTTACACCATTCTCTATTAAATGAAATGAAATTGTATGAAAGTACAGGGACTCTTTAATGCAATACAAAAATCTATAAATATGCAATATTAAACAGGTTGTAAAAATGTAACTATTGTACTTTTTTTCCTTTGGCTATGGTGTCAATAATCAGAAAGGAGATGTAAATATAATTTACCGATAAGAGTCATTTATACGCCCACAGGAGATCCAAACCTTCTGCTAGACTCTCCTAGAGACAGTAAGGTATACCAGCCGCCTCCTCCTACTGATGTCTCAAGAATGAGGAGCATCCATATAAAGGAGCAAAAAGTGTTTGCTTTAATACGGGAAATACTGGGTAAGATTTCACCACATTGCCTTCCAGAACACCTGGCACTCCATGTACATACTCACTACAGACATCAGTGAATTATCACTGGGATATGATATGCTACCGCTGTCTGACCGTCTGTAGGAAAGCGCCATGCCTCTTCATCTCCTGTTACCTCGTGCGCTGGATTCTATTCTATAAAAGCCGCTCGTGAGGCCACCAAGAAAAAAGCCAAACTAACATCGACTATCGTCTCCCTTTTTTGCCCAATATATTATATTAGGGTAGGAGTTCTAGTATACAGCCCAACACCTGAGGTGGCGAAGCCAAACCAGTATATGAAATATGGACGTCCCAACTTAATGTACTGTGGTGTTTGATTTGATTTCATCTACATATTTCATAGTTTAAGAACTCAGCATTTTTACAGTATATGTCACTAAAATGCCCTTTTTTCTAATTACAGTGATATAATGTTTTGGGTTTTTTCCCCTGCACTTTGGGAACATTATCGTCTTTATATGACATTGATCCTCCCAAACTTCATCTGTGTATTTAAAGAGGACCCGTCCCCTATCCTGACATGTCTGTCTTAGTAACTACTTGCATTCCCCGTGTCATAAGAATTCTGAGGAATCTATTCTTATGACTCTAGGTTGACCTGTTCTTCTCTTATTCCTGCCAGAAGTTTATGGATAAAGGTACAGATGGGAGTTACTGGCTGGGGGAGTGTCCCTGCGCAGTCTGACACTGGCAGCGCTGTTTGGATAGTCAGAATTTTCTATTATTTCTACTAGAAGTTATGAATGAATTGCCAGCAGTAAAGGTGCAGAGGGGAGGTAACCAGTTGGGGGTGTGTCCCTGCACAGTCTCACTCTATCCAATCAGTGCTGCCATTATTAGACTGTGCAGGTACACCCCCGACTTGTTACCTTTCCTCTGTACCCTTACTGCAGACTGCTAGCAATTCATTCATAACTTCTAGTAGAAATAATAAAGGAATGGCACAACATAGTGACATAAGAATACATTTTCCAGAATTTTTATCAGAGAGGGAATGCAAGTAGCTTTAAAACAGGCATGTCAGGAGTGGTGACAGGTCCTCTTTCAGAGTCTATGCCCCTTTAGAATAACATAAGTTAGTGGCTTCTCCTACAAGCTGGCAATGGTTTAGGCAGGGTGCTGAATCTCCTTAAAGAGACCAGTCCTGTGTGAAGGTTTACTGGAAGTACTCCATGGTATGGAGAATTATAGGGAGCTACTTCCAAGATGTGGCGATAGCTAGATGGTTCTCTTCCTTGGGAGATACCTCTTGGCATATTTGTTTCCAATATGTCTCCATACCCTGGAATACTTCCAGTAAGTCTCCATACAAGACTGGTCTCTTTAAGGAGATTAAGCACCCTGACTAAGTCACCTTCAAGGCATTGCACTGAGCAGCCTACTCCATACTGATGAGTGGCAAGTCCCCCGAAACAGCTGTCTATGGATGGATATCTGGCCTGGCTATATCCCCTTGTCAAAGCCCAAGGCTTGTTGGATTTTGACTCATAGGTAGCCACTTCCAAGAGGTGGTGCTAGCAAGATGGTCCTCTTCCTTGAGAGATACCTTTTTGCATGTAGCTGCCAACTGTGAAGGAGTGACTGGTGCCATCACTGAATCTCCAGCCTTAGACTCGTTTAGTAGACGTGCCTATTAGACTCATTTTTATCCTAGCTGAAAACTAAACCTCTATTTTACATTATGTATAGAGTCATGATACAATCTCGTGACTTCTGTCTTGCAGCGTACCTGGGATTTCTATGGATGCTTCTTCTAGTTGCGTATGGGCAGAGAGATCCAAACTCATATTACCTCAATAAACATATAGAAAATAGCTTCACTGGTGGACTGGAGAAAGTTTGTAGCTACAAAGATTTCTTTACCTGGGCAAACACCACCTTGATCAGTAATTTATTTGGGACTTATCCAGGTGGGTACAACGCATGGTTGTTTGGTCATTTAAAATATATCCTTCAGTCTACAGCTGGTATTCAGACTGTACATCCTATAGCAAATGATCTCCTACAGTCTTCTAGTGCTGTAGAATAGATCAGGGGTCCCCAGCAGAAGACTAGATCGACACTCTTCATTAAAGTGTAACTGTTGTTTTTTTTATGTGCTAGTTTAGTAGAGCTAGGTATGTATACCTGAGTTAGTCTGTCAATAATTGTCAAAAGATCTGCAATTACCTTATAATAACAGCTTTCATTAATGTCCCCTGTCCCTGTTCGACTGTTCTCTTAAAAGACCGTTGCTAGGACTTGTCTGTCTTCCCTTTAGTATAAACAGAAGACAGAGGGGCGGTCCTTCACACTGCATGCCACTAGGCTTCAGAGTGAGGAGGCGTGTCTCTCAATAATCCAATCTGATTGGCTGGCAGGAAGCTGCTGGCTACAGCAAGTGTGTATGTGAAGTGAGGGAAGGTAGTTTTGGCCTCAGAGGAGCCATCTTGGGAAGATCCTCATATTGTAGAAGTTAAAACAGCCATAACTAAGGGAAAAACTCAAGGGAAACAGTGGTATGTGACGAAACTAAAGATTGCTTTAGGCATAATGCTTCAGCAGCAGTAACATGACAGTTATACTTTAAACATGCCCTAAAAGAACATTAGAAAATAGCTTTCCAGCAGCCATTTTGACCATGAAGCCATGATATCAGTTGTAGTCCTCATGACAGTAGATAAAGAACCTGCCACCAGTTTAAAAGAGTTGTCTGCATTGAATAAAAAGACTTCCCCTGTACATGTGCTAAAATAACAAAGAAGTGATACTTCTCCCTTGCTGATTCCTGCATTGTCTTTCCCCACCACTGCTGACATCATCATCCTGGCTGCAGCAGTTAAGTTCCAAGCACATAAGTCGCTATGCAGCCAATCACTGGTCTCAGCTGTACACATGGGACATGGCCAGTGATTGGCTGCAGTGATGACCTGTGTACAGTGTCGGACCAATGTTACCTGGGTCTGAACCCCTGTATCATCAATAAAGTCTAATAGGTTTTAAATAAAAGAAACAGATCCCCCGTGGCAAGTGATTAGCTCCAAATGGTGCTTTTCTCCTAGACCTTTGGCTTGGCCCATGGACCTAGACCACTATGGCTGTGCCCACGGCAGGATCCTCTGGTACTTTGGTGGGCCAGTCCGACCCTGCGTGGAAAATAATGATCTATGGGGAGGTAAGAAGCGGCAGGGAGAAGAGAGGTAAGCATGGCTTCTTTTTTGTTATTTTAGCACGTGTACAGGGGACGCCTACGTTTTTATAACATTAGAGCTGATGGCCTAGCATGGTCTTATGAGATATACCTAATGTCCCCTGAGGACAAGCTGATCATAGGGTGACCTACTCCTGGGACCTCCATCAGTTGTCCTGTCAGCATGGTGCCATTGAAAGCAAGGCATCGTATGTATTGTGACCTTCTGGTCTTCCAGACATACATTTCTACTCGTCACTCTGGCAGATAGAGAGAGGAACTCTCGCCACTCACTCAAAATGGCAATAATTGTAGTTGAAAATAAACCAGGCGACCCACTTAATATCTGTGTGCTATGATACAGGCTTTGTAACCGATGGCAACTCAAAACTGGTTGGCAGTGCCAGAATCCGACAAGTTCGGGTCAAGAAGGACTCTTGCCCTGTAGCTCGTGCCCTACAAACCACAATTGAAGACTGTCGAGCTCCTTATTCTCTGGACGCAGAAGATATGGAGCAGTATGGCGAACAGTGGAATATCTCCGCTTTGAGCAATTCATCTGACGCAACCTCTGCATGGAGCTACAGGAGCCAGTCCAAGCTTAGAAGCCACCCAACTTGGGGTCGGCTGACCACATACCGTGGAGGGGGCTACGTGGTGGATCTAGGAGGTGATCGAACTACTGCCTTTAGGTAAGTTTACGGAATCTATTGACATCCAGCACGTCAAATCTGCCATCTTCCTTTCAAGCAGATGCTGACGTGAAAGGAACCTTCTCTTCGCTAACGTTCTACAACCACCACAGATTGCGCCACCGCCTGATATTAATATTGTAATGATCGTATCTTCTAGGATTCTACAGTATCTCTTTAACAACGTCTGGCTGGACACCTACACCAGGGCAGTTTTTGTGGAGTTTACCATTTACAACGCCAACGTCAACCTCTTCTGCCTCGTCAGGCTGATGTTCGAGACAAATGCATTAGGTAGGACAATGATAACTTTATAAAATATTCATCAGCAACTACGGGAATGTTGGAACAAGAGAATATCAGCAGTATGTCATCTTCTGATCCTTGTCTTTAAGGCACTTTCCAGACTCACGCAGATCTGCAGAGCATCCGCTTGTATCCGTACACTGATGGCTTACATATCTTTGTTGTGGCAGCCGAAGTGATGTATTTTCTGTTTGTGATCTACTACATGGTGGTCCAGGTATGGCAGTCTGGTTACAGTCCCGGCTCAGATGTCTATATTTTTCACATCATTCTCGAAAATGAATGTAATATCGAATTCACGTAGACGTTTAGGCTAGCCTTCCCCACCCTGTAGACAGGCTCCTCACAGGTGGTATTGTCGGCTGGCAGGGACAAATGAAAGAAAGTATGACTAATGGATCAGACTACACAGGGTTTGTTTTGTAGTCTGTTACCATGGAGACACATAGGTTTGCAGAGGAAATATATGAGCACAATATAAGGATAGTTTTAATGATTTTTGTAATATTTTATAATCATGTTTCTTTAAAAATGAATTTTTGCAATAAAATTGAGATGGTGTCCATAGCCTTTTATCAGATTTAAAGAGGACCTGTCACCACTACTGACATATTTTATTCCCAGATTCTTGAGCATCTTTTCATACGACTCTATGTTGTGCCATTCCTCAGTTGTTCCCACTAGTTTATTAATAGGTCTCACCAGTTGGGATTGTGTCACTGCACAATCCAGTCAGTCCTATCAGTAGGAGACTGACTGGACTGTGTAAAACCATGCAGTGACACCCCAACTGGTGACACCTATTAAAAAATGTGTAGGAATAACTGAGGAACACAGAGTCTAGTATTAATAACTGAGAAAGGACACATGTGAAAAGATCTGAAAAGATGCTCCAGAATCATTATTTGATGGGGAATCATTGGGTTCCGCCAAAATGCATCTAATGTGTATGACCAGCATCATTAAAATCTGTCACCATGTTTACACTGCCCTATCCGACGGAGGCAAAACTAGTGACAGAGACCTTCATTCAAACGTAGGGTCGCTTAAAGGGGTTGTCCCATGTTGGCCTTTTACGGCTGGCGTTCCACTGTTTCTGTAATTCCCATAGCAGTGAATGGAAGCTGCGCAAATAGCACAGCACAGCAAGCTACCCTGTTTGCTTAACCTCTGATGGGACAATCCCTTTAAGTGACCCTGTGTTTCAATCGGGTCTCTGTCACCAGTCGTGGCGCTGTCAGATAGGGCAGCGTAAACCTGGAGACAGATCCCAATTAAGTTGGCCTTACAGATGCATAATGGCCAAACCCAGAAATTTCAGCTCAACCAGCCAACCATCTAAATATGGGTGAAGATAAGGATCAAGCAGTTGGATTTCAACATGTCCAATCCTTTTGTTCTTTAACAGAGGTGTCTGGCAGCGGCTTTCTCCCTATTCAGAATACTTGCACACTCAGCCAAGCATGCATGTGTATGGGGCAGTTGGGAGAGGTAGTTGTCAGCTGAGCAGGCATTTGGTCAACAGCTATGGCCCGCTTTAGCGAAATGTCTGGAAGGAAAAACAATGTGAGAATGGGAAGTTATCGAGTCCTACAAACATTTCCCAGCCTTAACTATTAAAGGAGTTTTCTGGGATTTTTGAACCGATCGGTGGAGGTCTGACACTGGGGACCCCCACTGATCAGCTGTGAGAAGGCACACAGTGCCACAGCCTTCTCTCTTCTCACCAAGCACAGTGCCGTACATTGCATAGCGGCTGTGCTGGTATCAGCCCCATTCACTTCTATGGGGCTGAGCTGTGCCCAGGTCACATGACCGATGAACGTGACGTCACATGGCGTAGACAAAGATGGAGAAGACTGTGGCGCTACCGCCAAAGGAAACAGGGTAGCTTGCTGTCCTGTGCTATTTGTGCAGCTTCCATTCACTGGAATTACGGAAACAGTGGAACGCCAGCCTTCAAAGGCCAAGATGAGACAACCTCTTTAAAGGGGTTTTCCAGGATTTTACTCCTGATGACCTATCCTCAGTATCTGATCGGTGGTGGTCCGACACCCGGGACCCCTGTTTGAAAAAGGTACCGGCGCTCCTGTGAGCGCCACTACCTTCTCGCAGCCTACCAAGCACAGTGCCGTACATTGTACAGCGGCTGTGCTTGGTATCACGCTCAGCCCCATTTACTTGAATGGGGCTGAGCCACTCCTAGGCCACGTGACCGATGACTGTGACGTCACTGGCCTAGGAAAAGCTAATAGAAGGCCGCGGAGGCCTATCCAGAGGATAGGTTATCAGTTCAAAAATCTCGGAAAACCCTTTTAAATAACATTATTACATGCGTACTTTACAGGGGAAGCTCATGAAAACACTGAAGTGGGGATATTTTCGGAGCAAGTGGAACCTGCTGGAGTTGGCAATAATTCTAATCAGCTGGAGCGCCCTATCTGTCTTTGTGAAGAGGACCATTCTTGGAAACAGAGATATCCACTACTACCAGGACCACAAGGATGAGTAAATTGGAGATGTCATGATCATGACCCATCTTTCATGAAATGCTTTGTAGTGAAATGTGCTGTGTAGGCCTCGCAGAGTGAAGGGCGGATTAGTTAGCAAAAAAGATTTGCTGGGATTAGTGTCCAGGGGTTTGGAGAATGGACTTTGAGCCAGCTCTGCAGCAAGTTGCTTAATCCACTTTTAACCAGCAAATGAGGCAATTACAGAACAGGACGGGGTATTATATAGTAAAATAAAGGTTCTCAGCGCCTAGCTGCTGCATTACAAGCAATATGTATGAGAGGGGCAAGATGCAGTGTTAGGATGCAGCAGAGCGTACATCGTAGCATCCCTCCCTGCAATAAAATGAATTGCCAGGTACAGGCATGTGGGAGATGAAAACTTAAAGGGGCCATGCCACAAAAAAATATTTTTCATTTTTGAAACCAGCACCTGGATCTGAATACTTTTATAATTGCATGTGATTAAAAATTTAGCATAGCCAGTGAGCTATTCAATTAAATGTAGCACCACCTGCTGTTTCTTTTCCTTATTTCTTGTCCACCTCACTGAGGTGGTCGCACGCGCTCAGTTTAAATCTTCAACTGTCACCACCTATAACTTCTGTTAGGAGCTGTGGCAGTTACAGGGAAAGGACACACCCCCTGAACTTCCAGTCTGAAATAAATCTAGTTGAACAATTGGAGCAATGAATGGTCTCTGGATCCTTGTGAGGTACAGGGCTGGTTCTAGCTTTGTTAGAAAGAGATTATCATGTCCTATATGATGTCTGATTTTTTTTTACATCAATCATGGCATAACCCCTTTAAAACTGCATACATATGCAGACTAGGCCGCAGAGAATGCCATGGAGCAGTGCCTCGGTGCCAACGCATTCCTTGTGACGTTATTACAGGATTCCCAACCTCCTGTTAAATGGATGGGACTCTAGTTCCCTCTGTCTTCTCTAAGCCACAAGCAGGAGACCCATGCCCAGCACTCGTCACACATGCTTTAACCTCCCCAAGGCATGTGTGCCACACTACACGTACCGCCAAACAACAGTGCCAATTGGAAAATGTAAGGGTGCGTTCACAGTAGCGGCAGAAATCCAGCAGGCTTTTCCCGTAGCCTGTTCCGACATGAATGGCAGCTCTCATTTGTCCGTCCGAAACCCGGCATTTATGCCAGAATGTGACCGGCTCACCGTCGGATGCCATAATAGTTAATTGGCATTCGGCAGTGAATGGTAGAAACAGGAACAGCCTGCTGGATCTAGCAGACGCAGCGGAGAACGTGACCTAACCAACAACATGCATGAAATAAGCTGAAAAAGCGGTATCCCCCTCGGGGCAGACTCTTATAGGGACCGCTCAAAAATTACAGAGCCACTGTTGTGAAATTACATTAAAGGGGTTCTCCAGGATTAGAATAAAATGGCTGCTGTGTTCCAACAACTTCCCCACACCTGTCCATTGGTTGTGCCTGGTACTGCAGCTCAGCTACATTGAAGTCAGTGGGGCTGAGCTGCCACCCAACCTGTGGACAAGGGTGGTGCTGTTTTTGGAAGAAAGTGGCCTTCTTTTTCCAGTCCCGGACAACCCCTTTAATTGTTCAAGGAGACCCCTTTCATACATTTTTTGTGTGGGAGTATGTACAGTATGCAGCCCCACAGAAGTCTATGGCAGAATCAGCAACCTGTAGCTCTCCAGCTGTTCTGAAACTACAACTCTCAGAATCCACCCGTTTTCTATGGGAGTTACAAGTACAGCCAAGTAAGTGTACATGCTGGGGGTTGTACTTTAACAGCAGTTAAAGAGTGCTGAAGTTTGCTGATCTCTAATCCATTATGGCTCTGGGCATCGTGCCATGTGCGAAAACCCCTTTAAAGGGGTCAGGGGCGGACTGGGAACTTGAAGTGGCCCTGGAAAAAATACTAAAAGTGGCCCCGTTTTGTGGTCGGGTCCAAATTGATGGAAGGTAGGGGCAGCAATACCATATAGTGGCACATTATACCAACCCAGCAGAGGCAAATACCACAGTCCATCACAAAATACATCCCCAAAAACTTCCACTGGCCGGCTGTGAGGAGAGCTCAGGCGGCCCCCTGGGTATCGGCCCACCGGGAAATTTCCCTGTAAGGTCTATGGCCAATCCGCCCCCTGAAAGGGGTTATCCGAGACTGAGAAATGCCCCCCTCCCCATATGCCTGGACCCCTCACACTGAATATACTTACCTGACTGCCTGCACCACTCCTGGTCCCAGCACCGCCGCTGCTGCTTCTCCCTGTGCACGGATTAAAACATCTGGTGTCGGTAGGGGAGTAGCTAATGGCAGGTGGTGACAGGGATGAGCCTCCCTAGCATCACCTGTCCCTGCCTGCCATTGGCTGCTCCATCCCCCCACCCAACACCACATCCGCGCACAGGGAAAAGCAGCAGCGGCGGTGCGGGAATCAGGAGTGGCGCAGGGAGCGGGGAGCCAGGTAAGTAGAATCAATGTGAGGGGCCCAGCATATGGGGGGGCATTTGTTAGTCTCAGATAAGCCCTTTAACTAAAAAGTAGAAGAACGTGCTGCAGTCAGAGGGATGACACATTGTACTTGGTGGCGCAGACATTCGTGAAAATTACTTTTTTATCCGTTCAAGCTACAAAATGGAGTTTTCTCTCTGGTGAAATATCTGTTCCTCCTAAATTGCGTGTAGGGTCCTTGCTGTTATTGCTCCTTTATTTATAGTGGACGTGTAATCAAATAGTTTTCTCTTTTTCTATTCTTATTTTAAGGTTTGTAAGTTTTAATGAAACAGCGGCAGCAGACGCCGCCTTGGGCTACCTCATTGCCTTCCTAGTCCTTCTGTCAACCATTAAGCTGTGGCATCTCATGAGACTGAACCCGAAACTTAATATGATCACAGCAACATTACGCCGAGCCTGGGGAGACATCTCCGGATTCATTACTGTCATTCTTGTAATGTTTCTGGCCTATTCCGTCGCTGTGAGTGCCTCCGTGCTCCATTACTGCCGTTGTCATGGTTTTATTTAAAGGGGTCGGAACGAACAGAATTTATCATGATTCATGGAAAAGTCCTTAAAAGAGTTTTCCTACAATGCAAAGTATCCCGTCCATAGGACGGGAGGGGATCCGACGGCCGAGACCCCACCGATCACCAGAAAGGGGGTCCCTGTCTGCATGTGCTGCCACTCCATTCATTCTCTATGGGACTGACTGAATCCTGCCATTTCCAGCAGTCCCATAGAGGGTGAATGAAGAGGCAGCACACATGCCGCAACGTCTATATGGGGGGACTGGACCCCTGTTCTCATGATAGGTGGGGGGTCCCTGAGGTCAGACCTCTCTAATCAGATATTTATTGGAGCTGCTGCAGATTTTAGTTGTTATTTATGTCAGTTTCTGGCGAAAATAATGATAAATTAGCCAGAGCCGGTGGTCCCAGCCTCGTGACGCCTTCACTCCTCTCACGCCACACCCCCTTTCATAGAGGGGATCAGCCTAAAATGCAGATTGCAATTAGAACAGTCGCAAATGCAATGAAAAAAAGGGAATTTGATGGATTTGTGACCTTTCTACGCCAAAAAGAGACGTAAGGGGAATTTATTTATATTATGCACTTATATAGCGCCACTATATACCGCAATGCTTTACAGACATTAGCATCAGGCTGTCCCCAATGGGGCTCACAATCTAAGGTCCCTATCAGTATGTCTTTGGAGTGTGGGAGGAAACCAGAGGAAACCCACGAGAACATGGGGAGAAGATACAAACTCCATGCAGATGTTGTCCTTGGGCGGAGTTCTCTTTTATGAAAACTCAGTGACCCTTTACTGTTCTGTACATGTGGAAAATACAAAGTAACCTTGTTTTAATGTTGCCCTATTTCCGCTGGTTGCAGTGTAATTTGATATTCGGATGGAAGCTGAACTCTTACAAGACTGTGTTCGACTCTGCAAAGACCATGGTCAGCCTTCAGCTGGGAATCTTCAATTATGAGGAGGTATTGTCAGCCATAGTTCATTGCCACAGACAGGCGTGAATGGAGCAAACGGCAATAAAAAAGGAGGAAGGGAGAATATTCAGGATGATTCCCATTGTGCAGAGCGGTGCCTGGTAACTACAGAGACCTGCCGTTTTATGATATGCAGAAGCCCCTTAAAGAACAACTCCCGACAAAAATTTTATTCCATGTCCTGCTAGAAATGTACATGATATAATCTGTAGTAAATGTCATTTTCTTACCAGTGTCTGAATTTTTGACTTATATCATCCTGAAGTTTCTTATCTGTGTCATGTGACCAGCAATTAGACCCACCAACTCACACATAGACTTATGTGTGGACAGGAAGTCTAATTCTCTATGTATTCCTATGAGACTGAAAGTGAGGCTCCCATAGGAATGAATAGAGCAGTTACTGGCTTTCTGTCCTGGGTCAGTTGGAGGTCAGGGAGTTGGTCACATGACCCAGCTACAATAAGAAGAGAGGTTTTTACTCACAGAAACAGTCACTGATAAGAAAATGACATTCACTACAGATTATATCATGCACCTTTCTAACAGGTCAGAGAATAAAAATTTTTGCGGGAGTTCTTCTTTAAAACCCTACAGTCATAGTCTTAGCGATCGCTCTCAAAGGGGTTACATTTTCAGTATTACATGGAATTTAAATGGAATTTTAACCCTCAAAAGTCCTTCAAAAGAGGGAAATATTTTTTACCTTTGGTGCCCCAACCTCGAGACCTTATCACATCTAAAGGAGCATTCAGAAGAACGCCCATTCCAAGCCATTGCTCTGTAAAAATCAGGATATTTTATGTAGACTTAAAATCGCTCACCTCCCCATTTAAACAAGGGATGTGCTGCTGATAGTATGACAATAACTGGATGGGGATGGACAATCATACTGACGATCAATCATCCCTCTTTCAGTTTGCATCAGCTCATTTTGGGGTCCTTTTACATGGCCCAATGTGGGGCCTTAACAAGCACTGATCAGCAGTGTAACAAGTCAGTCTGCACTCGTTTAAACGACCTTAAGGCCCCTTTAACATGAGCAAGTTTTCCACTTGGGTGCAATGCGTGACGTGAACGCATAGCACCCGCACTGAATCCTGACCCATTCATTTCAAAGGGTCTGTTTTTTCATGCATCAGTTCTGTGTTGCGTGAAAAACGCAGCATGTTCTATATTCTGCGTTTTTCACGCAGCTCTGGCCCCATAGAAGTGAATGGGGCTTCAGTGAAAAACGCATTGTATCCTGAAGCAAGTGCGGATGCAATGCGTTTATCACTGATGGTTGCTAAGAGATGTTGTGTGTAAACCTTCAGTTTTTATCACGCGCGTGAAAAACGCATCAAAACGCATTGCACCCGCGCAGAAAAAACTGAACGCAATCGCAGATAAAACTGACTGAACTTGCCTGAAAAATGGCGCGATTTTCACTGAACGCATCCGGACCTAATCCGTCACGCTCGTGTGAAAGGGGCCTAAAAGATCTCATCAGCCGACAAATAGATCATCGTTTCATGTAAAATGACCAATCCAATTGTTATATCATCATTCTGGGCTCAGATCGGCCCATACGAATGGATCCTTAGCCAAGACCATAAGAGCAGGATTCTAAGACCTCAGCCACTTGGCAATTATACTTTGTCCTGTTTGACTCCTTTAAATTTGGTAGTGGACCAGCATGGCACTGTTTAAGTAAAAAAAAAAAAAAAAAAAAACATAATGGAATCATAAAAAGCATAAAAAATGATGTACTGTATATTACTTGGGTATTTAGTAGTTCAGCTAATGATCTGATCCTACATTTTCAGCAGCAGGAGTGAAGACCACAGTCCATGTGAGGGACTGGCTACTGCTGTTCTCTATATATCAGTTTCATGATTACCCTATGTCTCTTCATTCACAGGTGCTGGATTATAATCCAGTTTTGGGCTCTTTCCTGGTTGGATCCAGTATTATTTTCATGACCTTCGTGGTACTGAATCTCTTTATTTCGGTTATCTTGGTGGCATTCAGCGAAGAACAAAAGAATCACCAGGTCAGTGACGATATAACAAAATTAAAGGGGTTTTCCGGGTTTTTAAGACTAAATTACCTATCTTCAGGATAGGTCATCAACATCTGATCAGTAGGGGATCTGACACCCATCACTCCCGCCGATCAGCTGTTTGAAGAGACTGCAGCAATCCTGTGAGTGATGCAGCCAAGGGCGTCATGATCATTGGTCACATAACCTAGACGCAACTAATTAGCATTCAAGTGAATGGGCTGAGCTGCAATACCAAGTACGGCCACTATACAACGTACGGCGCTGTGCTTGGTGAGCTGCAAGGAGGCAGCGGCTCTCAACGGTCTCTTTAAACAGCTGATCGGAGAGGGAATCTGGAGTCAGACCTCCGCCAATCTAATAGGCCATCAATCCTAAGGATAGGTCATCAATGTTAAAAACTCGGACAAGCCCTTTAACGTGAAGACTACACAGGATATCATATGGCACATATTCCATAGTCCTATGATTTTCAGCAGACAATATTTGTATATATTTTTAAAACTACAATAACCTGTTGTTTACATGTTTGTGAACATTGACGGCATGAGGAAAAGGAAAACTACAGGCAAAACTGGTGCAGGAGGGGGCGGAGTATGTATGTAAGAACCAGAGGTCTCTTTACATGTGTACGGTCTAACCATCTAAACCAGCATTTTATCTACACTAAATAAATAGATAAAGGTTTTAAATAGACATCCAAGGGCGGAGAGAGATAAGTCGTGGTGTCCAGTGTGCCTGCAGGTGTGACAGCCTCTTATATCTATAGGTCGAGCAAGCGCTCGTATTATACTCACCTATCATTTCCATATGGATGTTCCTGCATCTCAGTGAGACTGGTGAAATGGTCACATTGGGAGCTCATGTGGACAAGCAGGTGGTGGTACTGGTTTTCACTGTATAGCGACCTTTTCTCCATTACCATCAGTGGAGTCAAAGAAATCTAATGCTTCCCAAGAGCAGACTGGGAACTTAAAGGGGTTATCCAAGATTACATAAAGCCCCCTCCATGTCCTGGGCGTCTCACAGTGATTATACTTACCTGGGTCCCCACTCCCTGCGCCGCTCCTTGTCCCCATCCTGCTGCTGCTGTTTCTTTCCGTGCAGGCATGAAAACATCTGGTAACAATTATAATATATTATACCTTTATTACAGGAGTCATACAATTATAATATAATATACCTTTATTACAGGAGTCATGTATATTATAGTATATTATACCTTTATTACAGGAGTCATGTATATTATAGTATATTATACCTTTATTACAGGAGTCATACAATTATAATATAATATACCTTTATTACAGGAGTCATGTATATTATAGTATATTATACCTTTATTACAGGAGTCATGTATATTATAGTATATTATACCTTTATTACAGGAGTCATGTATATTATAATATATTATACCTTTATTACAGGAGTCATGTATATTATAGTATATTATACCTTTATTACAGGAGTCATGTATATTATAGTATATTATACCTTTATTACAGGAGTCATACAATTATAGTATATTATACCTTTATGACAGGAGTCATGTATATTATAGTATATTATACCTTTATGACAGGAGTCATGTATATTATAGTATATTATACCTTTATTACAGGAGTCATGTATATTATAATATATTATACCTTTATTACAGGAGTCATACAATTATAGTATATTATACCTTTATTACAGGAGTTATACAGTTATAATATATTATACTTTTATTGCAGCCATCAGAAGAAGAAGAAATTGTGGATCTCATGTTGATGAAAATATGCAGCTTTCTTGGACTACGTTATAAGAAGGAGGATGGAGGGCCAAACGTAAATTGTCAGAATACCTGAAGATTTTTATTAGATGTTATGTATGTGAATAATTGTTCGTGTCACTGCACTGTAACCAGTCACTGCACAATGGCAGCAAAAATATAATTGCCTTTTATTGTCGTCATCCATTTCTGTTCCTGTGCACAAGGTTTATGGATGTCCTTGTACTATATCAGTCTGCATGTACTTAATTAAGGAATGTACCAGGGGCTGGACTGAGCGCGGAACTCCCTGGGCATTAAAGGCCATGGGCTTCTTACAGACAGAGCCACACAAGTGCAACCAGCTCCCCCACCCCCTTCTCCGTCACGCTAAAAGGCATAGGGAGCGATTCAGAACTTTTTCCAATAGATCAGGGTACCACCACTGGGACCCCTATCAGACATTAAAGGGGTTTTCCAAGATTTAAAATAAATAAATACAAATTGCAAACCTGTACAATATAAAATTACAGAAGATTAAACAAAATGGCGTCACATTGATCATTCACTTGACCACTGCAGCCAATCATTGGCCTCCGCGGTAACGTGCCATTCATGCATTGGCTGCATTTCTGGCCATGTTGCATTGCAAAACTCAAAACCAAAGCTGAAGAGATTCGTAAGCACTGCATAGCATTGTACCTCATTCTCTCCAAGAAGTGCTGGGGCCCCAACTATAGAGCCCACCACTAGATGCATCCTGTCTGAAGACGGAATATGTGGAAAAACCTCAGTGCATTAGAGAACATGGATCTCTTCAAGTCACTGGATCTCTCAGTTTGTTTCTCCATGAGTACATTCACACCACCCCGATAAATCTTCCAGGCAGCAAACCACGGACACTTCATCCTCCAGCCACAAGCTGCAAGAATTCTTCAATGTGTGAATATAACACAATTAGAGATGAGCGAATTTCATATTTTGAAATTCGATCACTCTTCGTTTGGTGGTAAAAGGTGAATTGCGTTATGGATTCCATTACCACGGACCATGACGCAATTCTATGACGGAATGCATTCATTCCATCGTAATAGAAGTCTATGGGCTGCATAACGGATCCGTCCAGTCTCCTTTATGCAGGGGAGTCCTCTTAAGGCATTCCGTTATAGAATTGCGTTATGGTCCACGGTAACGGAATCCATAACGCAATTCACCTTTTACCACCAAACGAAGCATGAACGAATTTCAAATTATGAAATCTGCTCATCTCTAAACACGACGACACAATGTAATGAATCCCTATTGTAGCCATGTCTCGTGTATAGGTGTCGGGACCTATTTATTTCAGGCATATTATATACTGTACATAATAAATATGCTCACATTACTAGCAGATACTTTCCACTTCTCTTGTGTCCTTTTACGTGTTTTCAGTAATATCCACAAATGATACCCAATAATATCCACATTCAAAATTGATTTCCACCATATTGCTCTATATAGTAGGTAATACATTTGATCAACTATGGTCCACAGAATGAGCAGCTTGGCAGTTGATATAAATACTGCTCTATATATTAGGCTTCATTCACACGACCGTATTTTGTTTCCGTGTCCGTTCCGTTTTTTTTTGCGGATCATATGCGGAACCATTCATTTCAATGGGTCCGCAAAAAAAAACGGAAGGTACTCCGTGTGCATTCCGTGTCCGTATTTCCGTTCCGCAAAAAAAAAAGGACATGTCCTATTCTTGTCCATTTTGCTGACAAGGATAGGCATTGTTACAATGGATCCGCAAAAAAAAAAAACGGAAACACGGATGCCATACGGAACGTCATCCGTTTTTTTTTAGGATCCGCAATTTGCGGACCGCAAAACACATACGGTCGTGTGAATGAAGCCTAATTCTGCAGTGTCCTCACGTAAAGGCTACGCACACCTTTGGGGCCAATTTTTATTATTGTTGCATTGTACTCATTTTGAGCTAAAATCATTTTGTCAATTGGTCTTTATTAAAAATATGGAGCCCTTTTCTCTGTACAGAGCTCAGATGCTCTAATAGCAGTCTGTAGATTTTCTCTCTTTTCCATCAGTTGGGGAGCTGAGGGGCTCCTTATCTCTGCTCTCTGACATTATAAACACTCATTATAGCTCAGTTCTTATCGTACTGATAAGAATGTCACTTAAATAAGTCTTTATAACCTCTTAGTAAATTAGAGTTAAGGGTTATTGGCAGAAAGTGAAAGTACCAGTCACACAGTTAGAAAAACAGTTAACCCTTTATGACAGAACGGCTCAATATTTTAAAAAAGGCCAACTGAAAATATGATTTTTAGCCAAAAATTGCCTCTGCAGGTGTACATAGCCTTTAAAGTTGGCATTCAGCACTATGATCAGAGATAAGCAGGTCTCAATATCATGGACATAAGCCCACATTTTTCGATAATGTCAATTGATCCAGTAGTCACCAATATAGGAAGATAATGTTGCGCTCAGAAGCGGTGCTCTCCCACTCCCTGGGAGTATCCTTAGGACCAGCTATCTCTCCCAAACCCCTGCATACACATACAGGCATGGCTCAGCCAAGTATGCATGTCTTCTGAATAGAGATAGGGTGAGGGACCCCATACATATTAGATGATGGTCCGATCTGCCATGAGCCATAGTGTTTTGCGACCGTACATGGCAGGCACCATGATAGAAATGACTATTCTTGTCCGCAATTGCGGACAAGAATAGGAGATGCTCTATCTTTCTTGTGGGGCCGCAGAACGGAACTACGGATGTGTATAGCACACAGTGTGCTGTCTGCATCTTTTACGGCCCTATTGAAATAAATGTTTTCGCACCCGTTCCGCAAAATACGGTCGTCTGAATGATCCCTAAAGCGGCTCTGTTACCCAGATCTACACTACCCTTCCTGTCTTATGTCACATGGCCTCTGATGTCAGCATCTCTCCCAGCTCTGCTGATGTTTCATGCACAAGCCTGAGAGATCAGATAAGAGTCTGTACACCAGACGTCGCTGTGCAGGCCATGCCCCCTGCACTGCCCTCTGTTCTCTCCCTGGATTCTTTCAGGAAAAACTTTAACCCCTTCAGCCAGCACAGATTCAGGGCTGAAGGCTTTACTGAGTAGCTGCAGGCAGTGAGGAGACAAATGCTGGGAACAGGAGCTGACAAGCTGGAAGAGTTCTGCAGAGCATTGCACAAGAACAGGTAGGGGGAAGTTCCTGTGTGTATCAGCAGTGTCATTGTACAGCTGGGACTTGTAGTCCTATACATACAATATGCTGCTGAGTATCCCAGCAGGCAGACATGTCACTCAGGGCAGCACTTGTATTCACTCCCTTTGCAGAGGGGGGGGGGGGGCAGAGATTGTTGTTACTGCAGGTAAACAAAGAGCCAGAAGAAAACCAGGGAAATGAGGAAATATAGATTTTGTTACCTAAAACTTGCTTAACTTAGTTATATATTGCTGCCCATCAGATTTACAGTGCTATATATTTTTTTCATAACTCGGACAACCCCTTTAACCAGCCGCAGGGAGTGATGCCTGTGTAAGCGGTAAGCGCTCGCTACAGACAATACAGGCAGGCAGGGGGAGGCCTAATCAGTGATGTAATACAGCCGACCCTGAATTAAAGTTGTAGTTCCGTTGCTATTTCCCATCCCTGATACGGAGATGGTCCATAGAGAAGGTTTTTTATTCGTAGAGGGCTGGTCAGTCCCATATAGTGGAAGGACATCATCCTTAACAGTGAAAACTTCGGTACTGTTGCACTTTTTTTTTTAAATTTTTATTTAATTTTTAACAAGCGATCTGCTGATGGGAGGCTGAAGAAGAACTATAACTGTCTGCAAAAATGAAATCCAAAATATCACAGTGCACAGCATGAATGTCTTTGGCCAATATGCTCATCTTCCCAAGGCACACATCCAGCCGAAGAAATGAAACAGTCAGCAAATTGATCCCGCATGCGATTCACAGCAGTTGTTGATCTTGGGCCAGTTTGAACAGCAAAAACAAAGGCTCGTTGGCCAGTACATAATTGTGCAACACAACACGTGCTTTCATACCGTCATCCACTGCCTCAATGTTTTTTTAAAGATTTATAAGGAACGTAAAGTGAAAAATTGTTGTAACAAAGTTGTCGGCAGGGCAGAAATCAATGTGAGGCATCACTTCGGCACACAGGGGCAGTACCCGAGTCCTATAAAATCTGTCATGTATATTGATTTATTTATATTTACATTTATTTATTTATTTTTTTATTTTACGTTTTTTTCTTAATTAGGTATAATAGAAAATATGGATAATACAGAACAGAAAAAAGGCACAAAAAGGAATAAGAAAAATAAGTAGTAGGGGATGTAGGGGATAAGTAGAAATATACAAACCTCAGAGTGACCATAACTCGTTCTTCTGGAGTTACACACTGAAAAAATGTAGTATCCTTGCGTCGTAGTCGTCTACGCAAACATTGGACAAGATCATCAAAGCTTGACACACTAAGGCTACTTTCACACTTACGTTGTTAATTCCGGTATTGAGATCCTCTGCCAGATCTCAATACCGGAATTAACAACGTAAGTAATTAAAGCAATTAAACTGATCTGTTTTGATATTGCTCATCAGGATCCATCCTGTCCGTTAGGATGCAGTTGTGTGAAATCAAAACGGAAAAAAACGGATCCGTCACTAAACACATTAAAAGTCTATGGGTGTCAGATCTGGGTTTTTTTTTAGGCTCCTAAAAAAAACGGATCCATCACCATTAAGGGTGGGTTCACATCACCTTTATGGATTCTGTTATTGTTTTCCGTTATAACGGAAAATAACGGAATCCATAGGACGGAAGTCAAATCACTGTTTCCTGTCGACAGGACTTTGTTTTCCATCTTGCATAACGGAAACCAGACAGATTCGTTATGATTGCCATAACGGTGATGTGAACTCACCCTAACTTACATTGTTTCCTGTGCCAGATCGGTCACAAAACGGAATGCTGGCGGAACAGTCCTGATGTATCTTGAACGGATCTCTTTCCATTCAGAATGCATGAGGACTAAACGGAAACGTTTTTTACAGTTTTGATCTGTTCTGCCGGATCTCTGTTACGGAAAACAATGCAAGGGTGAAAGTAGCCTTGCACGGAGATAGTCCATAAAATTTTCTGGGTATTTTCAGAGTTCTTGATAGAGAGAACCAGGCGTCATTCTCGGATGCCCCTAATATCGCCGTCTTCTTTGACGTATCCAAACCATTCTCCTGTGTCTGAGTTTCTAAATCATGTAGTCAGCTGAAAAAAAGGACACAAGCAGGCGGCATAGTTCTACTTCCAGCAAACAGATGCAAAAGCAAAAAAACTTGCACCGCTGTGAAATTTAAAGCATGAAAATGTGGGCGGTATTAAATCCGTTTTTTAAAGGATCCATTACTACAATCCATCTAAGGGGTCCGTTGTGTTTCGTCATGAAGCAATCCGATTCTTTTTTTGAAAGGAGATCTCAGTCGCTGATGTGAACTCAGCCTTATCTGCTCCCCGACACTCCGGTCCCAGTCCGCGACTTGTTTTCTTCAGGGAAGAATATAAAACATAATCCATGACATAACATACAACTGCAGAGCACCCCAGATCTGGGGCATACTTCCCAACTGTCCCGAATCCAGTGGGACAGTCCCGGATTTCAGTGGCTGTCCTGCTGTCTCGATACGGGGGAGGTTTGTCCCGCTCTATGGCAGCTGTCCCTGCTTCCATAAGAAGCAGAGACAGTTGCCTGTAATGATGAAGCAGAGAGCCGGCATTGGCTCCCTGGTCCATCATTCCTCTCTCCCCTGCCGGCTCTCCACTCCTCTGGTCTGTGCGGGAGGGGGCGGGGCCGGCAGTTTGCCTCAGCACCGCCTCCTCCACAGACTAGAGCAGCCAACTTCCTGCTGCTAGAAACAAGGTGAGTATGTGGTGTTTATTTCTTTTTACTTTCTGTGAAGGGCACATAAGGCATATTACTGGGGGCACATAATAGGACATATTACTGGGGGCACAGCTGGACATAATTCTGTGAGGGGGCACACAACTAGGCATATTACTGGGGGCATATAACAGGGCATATTACTGGGGGCATATAACAGGGCATATTACTGGGGGCACAGCTGGGCATAATTCTGTGAGGGGGCACAATGTGGGCATAAATACTGTGCGGTGGCATGAAGGGGGAATAACTACTATGTGGAGGCATTAATGGGACTGGTTGGAATTAGGTGTATAGTTATGTTTTAGGCTGAGTTAGAAGTGTGGCCTAGTGCAGAAAAAATTTGCTTCACGCACTGCACAAAGTGTCTGTCTTTGTTGGTTTGGAAAGTTGGGAGGTATGCTGGGGTACTGCACAAATATATTTCAAGTCAAAGTGCATGCAGCTCCGATGCAAGCTGACAACAGGCTGTGACTGTCTGACAGCAGCCAGCACTCTGAGGTGCAGCAGTCTGCAGTTTTTGAAGGCGCCGTCCAGAGAAATATCGCGCCTGCGCACTAGCACCACGTGAGGCAGGCGTCGGGGCCGCGCAGTGGCGGCTGGAGCAGGGTGCGCGCTGGGAAAGATGGCGATGAGAGTGCTGCGCGGGGTGAGCAGCGTGTACTGTGCCGCCCGCCTCCTGCCCAGGAACGTGTGCCCGGCCCGGTACCTGAGCGGTGCCGCTCGTCTGCTCGCCGGTAAGTCCCGAGGGCCCCGTCCGTGGGTCGCGTTAGAGCCGAGACAAGTTGCTAACTACTTGTGACGGGGGCGGTTCATTGGCTGCGGGTCACAGTGTGCACACAGCCCTGCGGCTTATTACTGCGGTTACTTGTGACGGGCACTGCCTGGCATGGTGCAGCGGTAAGTGCTCCTGGACTCTGCAGGTCGGTGACCCCGGGAGTTCCGCACATGTTCTGCTCCCTTGCCCATGCCATGGGGTGACCTTGTTGTCAGGGTGCACGGATGTTACCGCCGTTGTCAGAAGCAGGGCTGTGCTCCATTCACTGACAGGTGTTCTAAAGTGCAGGACAGGCTTTATTTTTATTCCTCGCTATCTTCAGGATCTCTGCTTGCTGTCAGTGACTGGGTGCCTGTATTTCACAGTTGGAAGCTGACCTGATCCGATATGAGCAGCACAGGAGGGTGAAAAGCGTCACCCCCTGGAACTAGGTTCTCATTCAAAGCCAGTAAGCAGAGATCTTAAAAACTGGGCTAAACTTGATCCGTAAGGTGTTTTATTTGCTGAAATGTGGGCACCTCTTTGACTGGCATGATGGAGAACTATGGTAGAGCCTGGCGTGGTGCCCATATAGAGATGTGGGGGCAAAAGTAACTATTGAAGGGGGAGGGGGGCGCTGATGGGTACAGCCATTATTTTTCACCAGAAATCATTGAGATTTTGGCACAGGCCGGGTGTCAGGATCTGTGCTTTATGTGGAAATGGGTTAACAGGTTGCGGTTGGAAGCGGGGTTAGAACGGGCCGCGGTTGGAAGCGGGGTTAGAACGGGCCGCGGTTGGAAGCGGGGTTAGAACGGGCCGCGGTTGGAAGCGGGGTTAGAACGGGCCGCGGTTGGAAGCGGGGTTAGAACGGGCCGCGGTTGGAAGCGGGGTTAGAACGGGCCGCGGTTGGAAGCGGGGTTAGAACAGGCCGCGGTTGGAAGCGGGGTTAGAACAGGCCGCGGTTGGAAGCGGGGTTAGAACGGGCCGCGGTTGGAAGCGGGGTTAGAACGGGCCGCGGTTGGAAGCGGGGTTAGAACGGGCCGCGGTTGGAAGCGGGGTTAGAACGGGCCGCGGTTGGAAGCGGGGTTAGAACGGGCCGCGGTTGGAAGCGGGGTTAGAACGGGCCGCGGTTGGAAGCGGGGTTAGAACGGGCCGCGGTTGGAAGCGGGGTTAGAACGGGCCGCGGTTGGAAGCGGGGTTAGAACGGGCCGCGGTTGGAAGTGGACCCATTGGAATGAGTTCTGCCGTCTCCGCAGCAGGTGGGGTACAGCGGAGGAGCGGGGCTAGTAAGGCCAGGTTCACACTGAGTTTTTTGAAGGAGGCTTTGATGCAGATTTTCCTGCAGGATTTTCCAAGCCAGAAGTGGATTTGAAAGGAATCAGAAATATAAAGGAAGGATTTTTCTAGTTGCAGACAAGCTCACTAATTCAGGTAGACGCGCTCCGTGAGTGAGGGACATTCCCCGGCCTGAGCGCTGCTCCTGTGAAGTGAATAATGACTGATAATGTGATTTCCAGTCTCACCGCCGGCGGTACGTGATAAGAGTTCAGTAGACTGTATATCATTATAATGCAGCACTGAGGCCAAGGGAATGTCCCTCACTCACGGAGCGCATTTCCCCATGTGCTCGTCTGCAAATAGCAGAGAACTTCCTTTATATTTCTGATTCCTCTTAAATCCACTTTGGCTGAAATTCCTGCAGGAAAATCTGCCTACCTTAAGGGGCTATTCTCACGACGGTAAGTATTTTGCCGCCCACCAACCTCTGCTCTGTGAAATATGGCTACCGGCTGAGTGCATGCCACATCGCGTTGCAGCTCCATTGACTTCAATGGGTTCATGGTCCGCATGTCCTATCTTTGGTGGCACGTCCATGCAGCCAAAGGGCTTCAGTGTGTTTTCGCATCCATGTCCTATACTTTTCTGCAACACGTGGAGCACTTAACCCATTGAAGTCAGTGGGTCCGCACCATGATGCGGCATTCAACTGTGTTTTGAGGGTCGCAAAAGACTTAGTCATGTGAACAGCCCCCTTAGGGTAGGTTCACCCAGAATTTTTTGGACGAGGTTTTGAGGTAGCTGTGGATTTTTACGGTGTATTTTGCTGTGTGAACGTTCAGGGGTGCACCCGGTCAGTCTGTGTTGCACGGAGCCACCGTGGGCACCCAGGGGTCCGTACTGTGCATGAATGTGGGCCCATTTACTGATGTGAGCGCATGTAGAGGAAGTGGGTCCTGTGCACCATGTGCCTTAAAGGGGTATTCTGATTGTTAGAAGTTATCTCTAGAGTTGATCGTAACGAGCACTGTACTGCTCGGATCCCCTGCGCTCCGCTGCGCAGCCATCCGGATCCGTCCTCACCTGCCTGTAAGTCAATGGGCACAGATCCGTTTGGTATCACACACTAGTGCAGGGGTAGGGAACCTCCGGCTCTCCAGCTGTTGTGAAACTACAACTCCCAGCAAGCATACTCGCTCTGCTCTTCTAAGAACTCTCATAGAAATGAATGAAGCATGCTGGGAATTGTAGTTTCACAACAGCTGGAGAGCCGGAGACTAGTGTGTCATACCAAACGGATCCGCCCCCATTGACTTAGTCAGGTGAGGACGGATCTGGATGCCTGCGGGCATGCGAGCGTAGGGGATCCGAGCACGTTCAATCAACTCTAGTTATCTCCTATCCTCAGGATCCTACCACTAGGACCCCTTCTGATCACAAGTACGGGGGTCCCATGGAGCCTCCAAATGAACTGAGTGGTCGGACATACATGTGCGCGTCGCCTCCCCTTTTAATTTCTATTGGAATTTCGGAGATAGCAGCGCTCCAGTATCTCCGGAATTCCGCACTTGCGCCCGAGCAGACGCTCTGTTCTTTTCAGGGAGGCTACAAGCGGTACAGTTCTTGTTATCGATGGGGGTCCCAGCAGTAGAACCTCCACTGATCTGATAGTTATACCCTATCCAGAGCTCCCCTTTAAGTCTAGCATGTGTGACACCAGCCTTTAGTAAATGACCCCCTACTTTACCAGAGTTTGCATCTAAATGATCAAAGTGCCCCAAGATGTGAATCTTTAAATAAGTGTAAAAAAGATGTTTTCAGGCGTACGCCACGAGGATGGGCAGCGAGCCACGGGGGCACTTTTACTAAGTAACATGCAGGGAGCGGATGACTGTAATGTCTGGCGTAAATGGTTAAAAATTTACACCAGAAAAAAGGTGGCGATGCAGTGATAGAGCGATGTCTGCAGCAGATTCTGTGTCGCCGTGCGGAGCCAGGACACGCTCCCTGCTGTACAGCCCCAGATCTGGTTTCAGCCAGAGAGTTCTCGTCGCAGTCACTGAGCATATAGCGTGTGCAATGTACAGACATGCCGAGTGATGTGGAATCTGATCCTCGCTGGGTGTGCAGTCTGCTGACGTATTGCTGGCCTCCTGTGGGTTCGGTGGCACTCAGCGCACTTAGGACTCATGCACATGACCATATGTATTTTACGGCCTGCAAAAAATACGGATGACGTCCATGTGCGTTCCGCATTTTGCTGAACGGAACAGCTGGCCCCTAATAGGACAGTACTATCCTTGTCCGTAATGCGGACGACAATAGGACATGTTCTATTCCTTTGCAGAACGGGAATGCACACGGAGTAACTTCCATTTTTTTTGCAGACCCATTGAAATGAATGGTTCAGCATACGGTGTGCAAAAAAACGGAACAGACACGGAAAGAAAATACGTTTGTGTGCATGAGCCCTTACAGGCGGTTATATAGCGGGATGATTGGCACTCCTCTTACATCGGAGGTTATCAGGATGTTCATTACAAGCGTTACACGAGAGGATATGTTGCCGACAGATGGTTATTGTTAAAGGGGGGCTTTCCCTAATATATATCCTCAGGATAAGTCATCCATATCTGGTCAGTGGGGGTCCGGCTCCTGATTAGCTGTGTGAAGAGGCCACGGCGGTCCAGTGAGCACCACAGCTTTTTCCCTAGACTCATGACGTCGTGTCCATCGGTCACATTCTAAAGTGAACGGGTATGAGCTGCAATACCAAACACAGCCACTATACAATGTATGGCGCTGTGCTTGGTAAGATGCATGGATTCCGCAGATAAGTGGGCGTGCCAGATTTTGGACCCCCACCAATTTGATATTGAAACCCCTTTAAGGGTATGTTCACACAGGATGGACACACTGCAGATTTTCCCCCGCGTATTACAGTACTAGCAAACTGGATGAGATTTTAGCAATCTACCGTCATCCCCACGCAGTGTAAATGTGATGTCAGTATATTAATGAAAGGTAAGCCAAGCAAGAGCGGCAGGTGTATCATACTGGGGTAAATGTGGCCTTTTTTGCCAGTCTGATCAGTTTTATGTTGTCTAACCTTTGTAGATCTGTTTGTATGTAGATTATTTCTCCTCCCAAAATTTTATGCCTCTTAATTTCATAATATTGGGGTTTCAGACCCATTTTTCTGACTCGAATCTTTCGCTTCCCTTCCTATGAGGTTACATTATTGAACTCTGCCTGTGGTGGCCACTAGGTGGTGCTGTGAGCATATGAATTTGTACGGCTCCCCATTGATTTGTATGTAGGGAGCTGAGCTCCTCCTAGTGGTAGTTGCAGGTTTTGTAGATGAAAGCCTTAAAAAAAAAAAAAAGTTACATTTCCCTTATGGAAACTACTACCCGACCTGTTACGGAGATAAGCATATGGTCCCGAGCATTTTAATTAAATGTGAAGCTGTTATGTTATTCCAATATATATATATAGTTGCTTTATGCTTATTTCTCGCTCTTTGTTTCAACAGCTCGTAAGTTCACAGACAAGCATGAATGGATATCTGTGGAGGAAGGGGTTGGAACTGTTGGAATCAGCAAATTTGCCCAGGTATCTACTTGTTTGTGTGGAACATTCCCAGCCCTGACCCTTGACATCGGTAAACTCCACACTGCCGGAATCAGCTTATCTCTGGTTTTTTTTTTTTGTTTTTTTTTTAATACATGAACTTTGCCTGTTTTCCTATATTTTTCTTAAAGGGCCCTCTTTATCAGTGAGTAGTGAGCGGCAGTAATAAAGGTTACTAATAATATACGGTTTATACTTACCGGTACTATGGTTGTGTACATGTGTGTTATTTCTAAAATATCTAGTAAAGAACGGTTTTACACCTTAACCCATAATGCTATATATATACGGTGTTATTCTTCTGCACGTGTATGGATTGGGCCTCTGCAGTGGGCCCACTCAATACACAGCGGGTGCTGGCTGTATCATACAGCTGCACTCGCCCGCACTGACAGGAAGCGGAGATCGTGGCGCCCCTGTCATTTAACCCCTCAGGTGCCGCAATCAGCGCTGATCACGGCACCTGTGTGTGAAGGCAGAGGGATGCGGCTCCTTCTTCTGCTGATCGGAGCCCCAGCAGTGAAATTGCAGGGCTCCAATCGGTTGCTGAAGTGATCCAGGCCTGTCATGGCATTCTCCATACTGAGCTGTGCACGAGGCAGAGCTCAGAATGGAGAGAGTAAAAATCCTATTCGCCCTAATAGATCTCTATTAGGGCGATCAAAAGATCCCATGTACTAGGCCCCTAAGGGTGCTACTAGAAAAAGAAAGGTGAAAAGTTTTTAAAAATTAAAAAACACCAATATATTAAAAGATTTAATCACCCCCCCCTTTCCCAAATTTACATATACAAATATATAAACAGTAAAAAAAAAAAAATCATATTGCATATCGCCGTATCCAAAACAAAAATGTCTGAACTGTTAAAATATTTTAAAAAACATTCCGGAATTGAAAAAAAATGAAAAACATGCGATTTGCTTTTCTTTTTTTTTTTTTTTTTTTTTGTCATCTTGTCCCCCCAAAAAAAATTTAATAAAGGTGATCAAAACGTCGTACATACTACAAAAGTGGTATAAATTAGAGATGAGCGAGCATGCTCGATTGCCATTTTTGCGTATTTGCGTACGCATTTTAAAATTCCTACGCTATTCATACGCATATTTTAATTTATACGCAAATGCGTACTCTCTAGTATAAATCAAAACTACAGTTTTACGCAAAAAAAAACAAGCCCTCATACAGCTCTGTAGACCGAGCTCTGTAGATATAAAAAAGTTATGGTTGTATATAGAATATAGTGAAGCAAAGACAATTTTGATTTTTCCAAAGGTTATTTAAAAAAAAAAAAAAAAAGTAGTAAAACAAAAAAAAAAAACTTTGTATTGAGCCGCAGAATAAGAACATCAGGGCACTTTTAGTACACATTTGTGGATGATTCTGTCCTTTTTTTTTTTTTTCTCTCAATTTTTCCATGCAAAGAATTTTTTCCCCACTTTCTAATACAAGGCATGGTAAATGAAATGGTGGCATTAAAAATGCATCTTGTCCTGCAAAAATTAGGCTCTCATATGGCCCTGAGAATACAAAAATAAAAAAAGTTATGGCTATTGGAACGTGGGGAGGAAAAATCCAAAATTTTAAAACAGAGATAGGCCTGGTCTTTAAGGGGTTAACGTCAGGTTAGCGGGATGTGAGTGGTTTATGAGATCTGTAAGGCTCTGTTCATTTCCATTAGACCCGATTCACTTGAACCTGACTGCTATATGTATATATGGCGCCCTCTCGCACGTTCAGTAGGTGTCATAGCTACAAGGTGCCTGCTGTTTTAAATAGCTGACACCCAGGGCTCATACCGTGGCCGGCAGTAGCACCAATCACAGACTTATAACCCTTCAGATGCCGTGGTCAAAGCACAGAGCACAGCTTCTGGAGACGCACACTGGAAGCGTGCGCGTCAAGGAAGACTTCATTTGCTGTAGAGTTGTGGTGCAGAATCCACACTGTAAATCTGCCGTATCTGAGCAAGGCCTGGTAGTAGGAGGGGAACTACCACAGCCTGAGTCTATTCCAGTATGCATGTATTCCTCGCCCCCTTCCATACACTCACTCGTATCTTGTTCTCTTCCAGGAGTCATTAGGAGATGTAGTTTACTGTAGTCTTCCTGAAGTTGGGACCAAGCTCAACAAAATGGGTAGGTTTGTGGCATTTTTGGCATGTTTCATCCGAAGTCCATTCGCACATCCCTAATCAGAACTTTTGATATGTTTTCCCAAAGCACAAGAACACTTTAAAGGGGTTGTCTCACTTCAGCAATTAGCATTTATTATGTAGAGGAAGTTATTACAAGGCACTTACTAATGTATTGTGATTGTCCATATTTCCTCCTTTGCTTGCTGGATTCATTTTTCCATCACATTTTACACTTCTCGTTTCCATGGTTACGACCACCCCGCAGTCCAGCAGTGGTGGCCGTGCTTGCACTCTATATGTGCACTCCCGCACTCTTTGTGCACTCCCATGGTCCCAACCACCAGAGAGACCGAGGCTCTTTATTTCCTATAGTGTGCAAGCACGACCACCACTGCTGGATTATAAGGTGGTCGTAACCATTTAAATGAGCAGCGTATAATGCAATGAAAAAATGAATCTAGCCAGCAAAGGAAGCAATATGGACAATCACAATACATTAGTAAGTGCCTGGTATTAATGTATCATGTATTTCTCTACATGATAAATGTCACTTGCTGAAGTGAGACAACCCCTTTAAGCAGGAGGCAAGAGAGAAGGGGCCACAATACAAGGTGCTGGGTGTCTGTCTTGCTCTTTTCCGTATTACAGACAAGAATAGTTATTTCTAGTGATGGGAGGACAAAAAATGTGGACTGCACATTGAAGGTGTCTGTTTTCCAGATCTGTGGTTTTCGGACCATCATTGCTCTGTATTGTCCCACCACGATTGTTCTGCAAGATTATTTATTTTATTAGGGTTTTTGTTTGTTTGGTTTTTTTTACGCTCCATGTTCATGACTAATTTTGCTGCATGTCCTGATTCTGGCCCCGCCCACTGGTGACATCATCAAAGGTCCTTAGGGTGCAATTTGAGCTTTCATCTCCTTTCACTGCATCTTAAAAACCTTCATCATCTAGAGCAGGGATCAGCAAGCTTCTGCACTCCAGCTGTTGTGAAACTACAACTCCCAGCATGCTCCTTCCACTTGTGTGGGAATTTAGAGAACAGCCAAGCAAGTGTGCATGATGGGAGATGTAGTGTCACAACACCTTGTGTTTGTATCAGCCTGCTGAAGGATCACTCAGCCTCCTCTCCTGCCTGCATTGATCACACAGATCAGAGTCGGGCGGGAAAGAGAGAAGTGTACAGATGCACAGTTTTGTAGGAGCGCACCTTAGCAATCATCTGGCAGTGTAATACTGCCACTGATTGCTCGATCATCGGGGAATCCAAAACTCTTGACAGGTTAAAAAAATAATAATTTGCCGGCGCCAGATCGTGATGTCTAATAATGTTCTGCAAACAACTGGACAGCATAGGGACGAGCGATGGTATAATGCTGTGGAGGAGATCGTAGCATGTAATAGCAGCGGTCTCCTCCACTAGTGAGCAGGTAATTGCCGGGGAGGAAAGCTTCCTTCCTGACAGTCACCCGCAGAATCGGACGGTGTAATACAGCCTTAAGACGCATGCACTTTTTCTTTGCTAGATAGTGCGTCTTATAGTCCACAAAATACAGCACGTGTTTTTTGTCCTAAATTCTTTTTGGCATTTTGCACATTTGGTGGTTCAATGGCCCTAAGTTAGTTTGTTGGGCAACAAAAGTAATTTTATTTCTCCATAACCTCTGGAAAAAAAAAAAAAAAAGTCTTATTTTTTTAGATTTAGAGCTCATTATATTTTGAATTTGGAAATTTATTGTAAAACAAAATTTCAGATCAGATTTTTATTTCGATTTTCTTGATTTCTAATCTGATTGATGATTGGTGATGTCATTTTGCGTTGTATTTTTTTTTCTCTCTCTTTTGTCATAGATGAGTTTGGAACATTAGAGAGTGTAAAGGCAGCTAGTGAACTCTTCTCTCCCTTGACCGGAGAAGTTACGGCAATCAATGAAGCGGTGGTAGATAATCCCAGCTTGGTGAACTTATCCTGCTATGATGAAGGTGAATATAATAATGTCCTGTCATGACGGGCAGCTTACAAATGGTCGCCTTTTGTTAGAAGGATTGTCCAGGATGTGGGGTTCTGCCGGTTTGTTTTGGCATTGTGACCCCCCCACACGACTGTCAGTGGACAGCCGCAATGTCATCAGTGCAGGACGGCAATAGAGCATTTGTTATTTCCATAATGGAAGAGCTCATTAGTATTCACCCCATAAGACACAGAGACATTTTCCCCCATTTTGTGGGGAAAAGTGCGTCTTATGGGGTGAAAAATATGGTCCTCAAACAGCTGCACGGAGCACTCTGACCCACTAAACCTACTGTGACGTCCATGAACATGAGCAGATGAATTGCCAGTTCGACAATATAGGAAGACCATCAGCCCTCAATTTTTACCTTTCATTTCGGCTTGGCAATTTTAGGAATGAACCCACACCCCTCCTTATAGAGTGCATTGTTTGTCAGCAGCACGTACCATTGACATGGGGCGATGTGCTGCCACTAAACGATGATCTTTATGCCTGCATAAAAGATGTGATTGATTCCGGCCATATTTACACGGGCAGAGATTAGAGTATTTGTAACATCCTCGGCCCCTGTAGAAGGACCTTTACTCACTATAGGTCATGATATGACTGCCTGAAATAGCCCCTCCAAAGAAAACCCCATTCCCCATGTTCTGATGCTTCTGCACCATCTATCTACTGCAGGAAACACTATTGTGGCATAGGTTATGATGCAAGCCATAATTTGCAACTTTTACGGCCCTTTCACACGAACGGATCCTGTGCTTGGAATCCGCTGCGTGACAGAGAGCCAAGCCCCGTTCCGGACAGCAGAGACACGGAGCAGTAACATGATTGATAATACTTTGTGCCTCTCTGTGACCTCTTTACTACAAAATCATAATGACCACTTTATCTCACTGTCATTTTCTAGTAAAAAGATCACAGAGAGGCAGGGAACATTATCAATCATGTTACTGCTCCGTGCTTCTGCTGTCCGGAACGGGGCTTGACACTCTTTCACGCAGCGGATTCCACGCACAGTGTCCGCTCGTGTGAAAGAGCACTTAGAGCTTTTTGCTGCTTTTCTGGAAGGGGCAGGGCTTAGCAGGAGAGGGAGGGGCTTCCCATGGCCCATTGGATTTACTATAACTTACGCCAGTGTAAGTTTTAGCAAAGATCTACTTCTGCCAGCGAGGCATCTTAATAAATTAGGCGCATCTCACTCCGGCACACAGGCGCGTATGGGAACGCCAGTCTTGATAATTGTCCCTTACTGGCCCACATTTACCGATGTGAGTCTTTTAAATTTGGTGCACCTCGTCTTAAAAACTCCACTGCACCTAGCTTGTCAAGGGCGCTGGCTTGGTGGGAAGGAGTGTGGCCTAAGATGCAACATTTTGCAGCAAAATTGTGCCACGATTCTGGCAATGACTAAGTTCCCCGTTCATCCAGCATGAACTACTGATATGTTTGATGCAGGTCTTCAGGATTAGTAAATCTTCCCGATTGTGCCCCCTGCTGGAGATCTTGCAGTGACGCACACTTCATATGCAGCGGTGTTTATAGGCTTCTCCAAAGCTTCACCTGTCCTCTTCTTCCCGTGCACAGGGTGGTTAATAAAGGTGACGGTGGACGTTCCCTCAGAACTGGAAGACCTGATGAGCGAGGACGCCTACGAGAAATACGTAAAGTCTATCGAGGACTGAAGACGGAACAGCTAGACGTCGTAGGCCTGTTTAGAGTCAGAGTAGTGGTCCTCGGGAGGGCACGTGCCCCCAGGGTCGCGGAGCCGCGTACTTCAGGAATAACTGTTAACCAGCCTTTCCCTCCTCGTAGCTCCTCGTTGAACTGGTCGACAATGAAGCCGCTTCAGGATCCTGTTTAATAGCTTTTTTAAGAAGAATCGATCTGAAAATTTTACAGTGAATACAGATATAATTAACAAGATGTTAGTCTTTTCCTGTCCTCTTATTTTTGTCCTTTCTCGGCTGCAGCAGAAACACTAAATGACACTTTCCAAAGACTGTTCTTTACTTCTGTATTGGATTTTCTCGTAAAAGAAGGTGATTTGTCTGTGATGGAGATGGTGTCTTCTGTAATTGCCGTGACAGGAGCCGACTGCCTGCTCTTTAATACAGGTTCACCGATAATACTGTGTAATAAAAAGGATAATCTGGAATATTTAGTCGCCATTGCATGTTTTATGTATGTAACACACACACTGTTTCCTACATCTTTTCTTAGGCTACTTTCACACTAGCGTTAATATTTTCCGGTATTGAGATCCGTCATAAGGTCTCAATACCGGAGAAAAATGCTTCCGTTTTGTCCCCATTCATTGTCGAGGGAGTGGGGGGACGTAACTGAACAGATCGGAGTGCTCCAAAATGCGTCCTGGGATGTGGAGCAAGATGGATCCGTCATGACCCACAATGCAAGTCAATGGGGACGGATCCATTTTAGAAAAACGGATCCGTCCCCCCCATTGACTTTCAATGGAGTTCATGACGGATCAGTTTGGCTATTTAGAAGATAAAACCGGATCCATTCAGATGGATGCAGACGGTTGTATTATCAGTAATGGAAGCGTTTTTGCTGAACCCTGCCAGATCCAGCAAAAAAGGTTAGTGTGAAAGTAGCCTTAGCCGGTGGCCCCTGCTGTCATCACTGGAAGTAAGTATAAAATGTTCAAATTTAAAGGGGTACTCCCATCTTATAAAGAGATGTCATGTCACGGTTTGCGAGGTTCCAGCCTCTGGGACGCATAGCGATCTTGGGAATGAGGCGGGACACTTCTACTTGAATGGAGCTGTGCAGGTACAGGCTGAAGGAGTCGTGGTGGATATGCACCGTGGACTGTACGTCCTCATGATCATAAAGCGATGACATAAAGGGTATGGTCACGTAGAGAATGTGAATTCTGCCACATCAAGGTGTCTTTCCCTGCACCACATTTATCATCCAGCCTGAGCCTCTGTGATGATCCTGGTGCATGTCCAGACAGCCTGAATTTACGCCATTTATAGGGGTAATAAATCTGCCCTGTTGTGCTTCTAATACGCAAGTGGTAATTGACATGTGGCTTTTGGTGCCCTGCTGAAGCTGCTGTACTGAAAGTTGGTGTTGAATTTGCGTTTATGGGGCATGGTGTATAATTAGGACTGTCAGGCTACATGCACACGACCGTATGTGTTTTGCGGTCCGCAAATTGCGGATCCGCAAAAAAAACGGATGACGTGCCGTATGGCATCCGTGTTTCCGTTTTTTTGCAGATCCATTGTAACAATGCCTATCCTTGTCCGCAAAACAGACAAGAATAGGACATGTTATATATTTTTTTTTTTTTGCGGGGCTACGGAACGGACATACTGATGCGGATAGCACACGGTGTGCTGTCCGCATTTTTTGCTGACCCATTGAAATGAATGGGACCGCATCCTATCCGCAAAAAAAACGGAACGGAAGCGGAAACAAAATACGTTCGTGTGCGTGAAGCCTCAGGTTGCAATGTCCGCATTTACAACACAGCCAATCTCTATAGGCTGACTTGCAGTGTAAAGCATGGAGGAGTGACGGCTGCAGTCTGGGCCTCAAGACAAGAGAAAACGTGCACTCGATGCTCATAAATACACCTCAATGGCCCTGAGGGAAATACGTAGCAGATAGGCATTATATACACACACACTTACCTCATCCACTTGTACGTGCTGACAGTCGCTCTGCATCTGAAGAACCTGACGCTCCCAGCATCAGGACGAGCAGCTTTTCTCTTGTGTTGTGCCATTCCTGTCATTCTTCCTGAATATCTGAATAAAGTGACAACTGGGTCTCATGTGCTAAGACCTAGCTGTCAATGTATTGATACATTTCCAGGAGGAATAATAGAATGCTGCATTGTGCTTTGTGCTGTTCCTATGCTCCAGACTTGTCATGTAATTTTAAGTAACAACAAAGAGGAGGATCACTTCTTTTCAGCATTTTCTCTCTCTGCAGCTAGGAGGAGCTAAAGAGACGTTTTTGATATATATTAGAAATATACACAGCCCCTAGTTATTTTTAAGACTACTTGTTTTTGGCCATTCATGGGGGCCTGGAATTTATTGCAGTATTCTGCGTTGGAGCACTTGGCATCAATTTTATCAAGTGTTGTATGTTTGTTAGGTTTAAAGATGCACCAAATTTAACACTTTTGTCACTCCAGTTTTCCGATGTTCCCCTCCTACTAGAGTTTGCGTGTAAAAACTCATTAACATACTGTAGTAACGCCCACTTTGCCACCTACTTTTCAAAACTGAAGTGAGTGGTGTAAAACTATAAAAAGTCTCAAAGTTTTTGTGTAAGGGATCCAAAAAAGGTCACAAAGCTCCTATTTAGGCCCCTTTCACACCTGCCGCGCGGGGCTGCGGCAGGCTGTTCTGGTGGTTGAATAGCCCGCCGGATCTGTGCTGCCGCAGGTGCACGTGTGGGGCTGGAACTGCGCTCAGGCCCCATTCACTGTAATGGGGGCGGGCCGCGGATCCGGCAGCAGCACGGAAGCATGTATTTTCGTTCCGGCCGCCTCTCAGCAGGGGTTGCCGTGCTGTGGCTGGATCCGCGGCCCGCCCCCATTACAGTGAATGCGCTCCGGCCCCACACGTGCACCTGCGACAGCACAGAGCCCCGCGCCGCAGGTGTGAAAGGAGCCTCAGTGCCTTTTTGAAGCCAGAATTCTGGGGGTGCAGAATTCCCCTCATAGGATATACTGACCTTTAGTGGACACCATTAAGAAATATATACGTGTGCACCTGACTTCCATTCCCGATGCTTACCTGCTCCATTCGGGGACTGAGTGCCTCATTTCACACATCAGCACTACACCAGGTTAAGGGCCCATGCACACGGCCGTTGATTGGCTGTTCCGTGCATTGGGGACCGCAATTCGTGCTACCCAAAGCACGGGCAACATCAGTGCAGATTCTGCAGACGGATCCAGACCCATTCAACGTGAATGGGTTCGTGGTCCGTCCGCACAGCAAAAAAAGTAGTGCATGCAATCTGTGGTTCTCCTGTGGGGTTCCGTGCCTCTATTCCATACCGACCTTCTGGAATGCGGACCCAATTCGGACAGCTGTGCGCATGAGCCCTACGGGTGTTATCCAGGAATGGATAATGATGACTTTTCCTCAGGGTAGGTTATCGTTATCACATCAGCGGGGGTCTGAGCCCTGGCATCCCTGCCGATCAACTGTTTCAGGGAGCCAGCGCACTCACCGGAGCTCTGGTTAACGCACCTGGCAGCTCACCAAGCACAAACGGCATACATATACTTCAGTGGGGCTGAGCTTCAACTAGGCCATGTGACCGATGTACAGTGATTAGAGATGAGTGAGCATGCTCGAGTGCCATTTTTGCGTATTTGCGTACGCATTTTAAAATACGTACGCTATTCGTACGCATTTGCATATAGATTAAAATATGCGTATGAATAGCGTACAAATTTTAAAATGCATACGCAAAAATGGCACTCGAGCATGCTCGCTCATCTCTAACAGTGATGTCAATGGCCTAGGAAGAGCGCCTTTCCTCTTCTAACAGCTGATAAGTGGGGATACAAGGCGTGGGACCCCCATCGATCTGAAACTGATGACCTATCCAGAGGATATACTACATCTGAGTTGAGATGGGGCAGATATCCATGGCTTGTGGATGTATTCATCAGGTAAGTCAGCAAGCACTGGATAACACTTCCAAATATAGCACCTGTCTGGGTCATAGGTGAGAACTGCCACAGGCTATGATAACGCACATTGTGCGCCAAAATGCATCGCTGGAGGTCTTAATCTGCTGAATTCAAAGTTATGTTTTAGGGCGGGTTCACATCATGTTTTTGCCATCTGTTTAACGGATACATAGTAACATATAGTAACAGTTTATAAGGCCGAAAAAAGTCCATCCAGTTCGGCCTGTTTTCCTACAAGTTGATCCAGAGGAAGGCAAAAAAACCCTGTGAGGTAGAAGCCAATTTTCCACATTTTAGGGAAAAAAATTCCTTCCCGACTCCATTCAGGCAATCAGAATAACTCCCTGGATCAACGACCCCTCTCTAGTAACTATAACCTGTAATATTATTACCCTCCAAAAATACATCCGGGCCTCTCTTGGACTCTTAGTGAACTTACCATCACCACCTCCTCAGGCAGAGAGTTCCATAGTCTCACTGCTCTTACCGTAAAGAATCCTCTTCTATGTTTATGAACAATACCTTTCCTCCAGACGCAGAGGATGTCCCCTCGTCACAGTCACAGTCCTCGGGATAAATAGATGATGGGAGAGATCTCTGTACTGACCCCTGATATATTTATACATAGTTATTAGATCTCCCCTCAGTCGTCTTTTTTCTAAAGTGAATAAGCCTAATTTTGATAATCTTTCTGGGTACTGTAGTCCACCCATTCCAGTTATTACTTTAGTTGCCCTCCTCTGAACCCTCTCCAGCTCTGCTATGTCTGCCTTGTTCACAGGAGCCCAGAACTGTACACAGTCCTCCATGTGTGGTCTGACTAGTGATTTGTAAAGTGGCAGGACTATGTTCTCATCACGGGCATCTATGCCTCTTTTGATGCACCCATTGTCTTATTGGCCTTGGCAGCAGCTGTCTGACACTGGTTTCTGCAGCTTAGTTTGCTGTTCACTAAAATTCCTAGGTCCTTTTCCATGTCAGAGTTACTCAATATTTTACCATTTAGTATGTACTGGTGACTTGCATTATTCCTTCCCCTGCTCTTTTCCTATCTTCTGTAGGAAAGAAGGGCGTCATAAACCGTCCGGTGGTGCCGCCATCTCTTGTTTGTGCACTTGTGGATCACCTCGCCCTTAGGATTAGTCTGGGCAGAGGCCTCCATCACTCTGTGTTCATCACTCGCCCATAGGATTAGTCTGGGAAGAGGCCTCCATCACTCTGTGCAAGGATTACCTATACAACATGCATGTTGTGGCCTGTGCTGCATTATTCTGTACTACCGTGTTTCCCCGAAAATAAGACCTACCCCGAAAGTAAGACCTACTGCTATTTTGCCTTTTTTTTGGAGCAGGCTTAAAATATAAGCCCTACTCCAAAAATAAGACCTATCTACATTAAGTCTATTGTACGGTATGTGATGTGACGTCAGTGACGTCACGATCACTGAGAATCGTGTTACAGGCTGGGGGCAGTGATGGGGGACTCCACTACCCTGAAAGTTATGGTATTGGCCATTCAAGGCCTCTTTGCTGGTGGCTCCATCTGGGGGAAAAGGGGGGCAGGGCGCAAATGTGTAGCGCTGATGTGAAGCGCTGACATGTTGTCTTGTCAGCCTAGACCGGGCAGCAGCGGGTCGGCAGCGACATTCATTACTGTGCTCCTGCACCCGCACGTATGCCTTACCGCGCTGCCCGCCTACCTTGCTGTCTGTCCACTGCGATGAGCGGGGCGGCACCTGTCCCTGTGCCCCTGTGACTTCTCCAGCGCTGTGCACAGCCTCTGCAGAGTGTGTTCAAATGATGCTTGCAGCTACCGTAGCTCCGCCCCCTGCTTCCTTCAGAGGCTCCTCTCTGGCAGTGTGCAGCATCGAGTGAGAAGAGGAGGATTAAAAAGTGACATTTGTACTGATACTGCAAGCTACCTGACCCACTGTCCCAGCCCAGTCTCCTACTGTACAACCTACAGGCAAGGTTATACTGATTTTCCAGAATTTCCGTAAATGTGTGATAGTTGTTCATTGAGGCAAAATAAGACCTACCCTGATAATAAGCCCTACCGCTTTTTTCGGAGGAAAAAAAATAATAAGACACTGTCTTATTTTCGGGGAAACACGGTATATAGATTATCTCAGAAAGGATATTCATCATTTTACATCTTCTACCTGTTTTTCATACAGATTAAAGGGGCTATTCCACGAATATGGTACGTGGCAATGTCTAACAAAGCTAGAACCAGCCGTGCACCTCACATGGATCCAGAGATCTCCCCATTCATTGCTCTGATTTAGTTCAAGCTGGCACCTCAGGGGGGGCTGTGTCCCTTCTGCTGCAGCTGGTGGCAGTGGAAGGATGGAACTGAGCATGTGCGACCACTTCAGTGAGCGGGGCAGAGAAATTAGAAAAAGAGCAGACAGTAGGTGGTGCTATGCCGATACATTTCATTGAATGACTTAGAGATGTAGAGATGAGCGAATCATGCAAAATTTTATTAGCCGAACTTTTCCTAAGATTCATATATTTGACGAATAGATTCGTTGAATTTGCGTACAAAATATACATAATTATATGGCTTTTAGCGAACGTTCGCGCACTAATAACGAACGTTCAGGTAAAAAGGTACGTAACCTCTTTGAACGCGTACGCATAAGCGAACAAAGTGCGTATGAAAATGACGGGCTTTGCTGGAGCGGAATGGTGGAGCAGGAGGAATGCTCTGAGTCTGACCCCTGGCTTCATATGGATACTGTATCAGCAGATGACAGCAGATCATCCGGCTGAGACTGAGATGAGCGTGCCATCTACTTTCTCCTCCACTACAATTTTGCGCCTTGGTGGGTTAGCCTGGTGGAACAACGGACAAGTATTGCGAATACTACAAGTAGAAGCTCCGGCTACAGTTCCTTTGGCACTTCCCTGCCCTGTGCCACCTTCTCCTTTTTTTAGAGCTCGAGGTCTGGCTGGAACTGGACCCCTTTTGCTTATCCATTCCAGACATTTTTCAATTCACTCTGTGGCCCAGCAGCTGGTCTTTGTCTTTGTCCCTGTATCTCACTGTCTCTCCCTGTCTCTCCCTATCCCTCCCTGTCTCTCTCTCCCTGCCTGATTAATTACTAGCCCTGCACTGGCCCTGCACTTGCCCAGCAGTTTCGCTGATATGTGTAATATGGATTCCCAGAGCAATTACACCCCAATTTTCACAAAACAGGTCTCAGAGTCTCAGAACTTCACACACAGTGCTTCTGCTCGTCTCAGCAGTTGCAGCAGAAGTGATGCGTCACTGGCTTACCGAGCCTGAGCCAATCAGAGCAAGCCCTGCCCACTAGGTCAGGTGACCGCTTTCTTTCCGGGCTTTTGCACACGAATAACAAACTAACAGTAAAAGTTCGCTAATGAATTGAATTTGTACGCAACAGTAACTTATAATATAACTTATAGCAATAGCATATAATTTATAGGACAAACTACGCAGTGAATGCGTACAAAGCCGAAGCGAATCGCCTAATATTTGGATTCGCTTCGCAGGTAAAAATTTCCAAGATTTGATACGAATCAACGAATCGGCAAATAGATTCGCTCATCTCTACCCAGAAGCTATAATAAATTTTTAATTACATGTAATTACAGAAGTATTCAGATCCAGGTGCTGGTTTCAAAACTGTAGAATATTTTTCATGGGACTACGCCTTTAAATAAGAAAATCCAGATTATATCTGAGTCAGCATAAAGCCATTCCTAATATAAAACAGGGCGCTGAAATAATTGTAAATGATATAAAACTTGTCCCAACCCAGGAAGCAGCTGCTTTTGTATGGATTGTAAAGTGCATGTTCACCTCAGATATAATCCACAGCTTTTATGTAGATTATATCTGAATGCACAGTCAAGATTCTGCCAGTTGCCCTGGGAAACAGTCAACGAATCTCTGTTTTGCAGTCGGACTGTTTATCTGCCCCTACAATGCCTCCTGGTGACTCAATCCAGTATAATTTGGGCAGGAAACATGGTCCACCTCAAAATCAGTACAAGAACACACGTGGGCTTCCAGACATGGTGTATCTCCTCTCCTTGCATCATAGGGAGAAGGAAGACTTGTGTATATGACAGTACTACTAGGTTACCCACCTGCTCCATCTAGGCTCTACTTTGACTAGTACTGGGTACCAGTAGAGCGTAGGGGAAGGTGTCAGATGGACACTACCCTGCTCTGTATATTGGGAGTGGTAGTCCAAATTCAAGTCGCCATCTATTATATGTGATTAATTCCCAAATGAAATGACAAAGCTGATTTCAACTATTCTGAGCCTGGCACTTCATACAACGGCGCCTTCACCCCTTTAGGGCTTATTCACACATCAGAGTTTTGGTCAGTGATTTCCAGTAGTGATTGTGAGCCAAAACCAGGATTGAAGCCTCCACAGAGATAAAGTATAAGTAAACAGTCTGCATCTGTTCTGAGTTTAGACCCACACCTGGTTCTAGCTCAAAATCACTGATGGAAATCACTGACCAAACACTGACTGTGTGAATAAGGCCTTATTCTGCAGAGGAGCAGCGGACATTTCTATTACTGAAATCATTGACCCTGGTTGATTGTTGCACTTCCTTACATCAATAGCATAGCAAGCAAACATTAATCTCCAGACCCCGAGGCCCTGAAGGAATGAAAATTATACATCATGGTAAAGAGAAAATCAAAACCGCCTGACACCCCTAGGTTACTGGTAGCTGTTTCAGTATATGCACTCACTGACAAAAAAAATACCGCACCAAGAAGGAGTTATGGGAATGAAACTTCTTATGTGTGAATGTAATGATGATATATGGAAGTTATTCGAATATTAGAGCAAAAGGAGAAGTTTATTGGGGAAAACTGCAATTGAAAGGAGGCTCCAGGACCTTGTTGGTCATCTCTAAAGATATTTTACGATTCCAGTCCATAGCAGTCCGGGCTTCTCATTCACGACACCACTGCAAACGAGGGCGACAGTGGCTGGCTGACAATGGCAGGATACTTTATTGGTGCCATGAGACAAAATTTTCTTCTGCTAAGCACCTGGAAATGGTCCAGAAAGAAACAGGGGAGTTTAATAAAGGGGCCACTTGGTCTGTATGGTGGACAACAAAACTGTGGGAGCTGCTTGTGCTTCTTGGCAGATCAAATGATCCTCGCTACTGGTAATCTGTTTGGGCGTCCAGAGCTCGTTCGCCGTATGTGCCACCCAACACACCTAACAGTTAGGTCCGAACAGTCTAGATAGCGGGGAGAGCCCCTATCAACTGGGAAAAATGACATAGTGGCATGTTTAGCAGTCAATGATCTCTCACCAAGAGGTACACTGCCCAAAAGTAGCCTCTGAGAGGGTAGCGGGGGAAGCACTTTTACACCTTCTTAAGAGCTAGTGTCTAATCAGGCCACACCTGTGATCATTTACATATCTGCCTGAGACATAACTGCAGGACAAGTTTTGCAGCAATCCATCATTTCTAGCTGGGTGTATTTTTTTGTCAATATATATATATATATATATGTTATAAGATCTGTGTACTTGCGGTGGGGTTGACATGTTCTACTCTCAGACTTCAGGAGTTAAAAGTCCAAATGATGTGTTATTTTTCATCCTGCACAATACAGGGCATCCGAGTAAGGATAGGGCTATACTGCGACATAGGTTGTGCAACATTTATTGTAATGATAGTCTATAGTGTCGTGCTGCGACTTGCAACAGTCGCAAAAAATCCATCCAAGTTGGATTTCTGTGCGAATGTAACGTTGCAGTGTGCCACCATTGACTATCATTACAAAACATGTTGCAGCGTAGTTGTACCCTTTTTGTCGCGTAACACACGTCACCGTGTAGCCCTAGTCTTAACCGTCACTTACAGTGAAGCCACAGCACATCGAGCTTAAAGGGGTGTTCCCATCTCACAAATGTGGTTTGTATAGTTAGATATAGCCATACCAATATTATTACTAATAGAATGTATTTATATAAAATGTACCGTTTAGAAGATTTTCCTATTTGTATATCCATTGTCCCACACACATCAGTCAGGCGGTTGCCTCTAGTTACGACCACCGCGGCCATGTAGTAGTGGAGGCCGGCTTGCTCCTGTTCAAACCTGCTCTGAGGTAACTGCTGTATTGTGAACGCACATTACATGAGCATGTGGAGACACATCTTGGGGCACTTTCACATCTGTGTTTTGTAACAAAACGCAATGGTTGTTACAATACATAGACATACACAGTACGGTATATAGAAATACTCCCGCAAGTAGAGCAGTAGAAGACATGGTTCTTCTAGTAACCATGTAATAAATAACAGGTGCCTTAGCGTCTATTGATTTCTGTAATGAATCACCTATCTCTGGCGTCTACAGATAATGGATTGTGTTGCCCCCTGGGAGACATTTTCAAGTATTCGTCTTGGTAGCCGTAACCTTGGCAACAATCAATATGACGTTTGTCCCTCCGGTTGAAATATAAACATGAAGATGGCATCACGACGTGCTTGATGCAGAGCTGCTCATGCCAGGGTTCAGTGATGACACCATCGTCTAGTCAGGAATAGACAAATCACCATTTCCAGTGATGAGACGGCATTCGCGATGACTCGGGATCTTCAAAGGGCGCCAAATTCTTCACCATCTGATTTCTGTGTCCAATATGGCAGTTCAGAGTAGAGACATAGTTTTTGCTTACATTTAGATCCCGAGGTACACGCTACACATGCTTATAGGGTACATTAGTTAGAGGCCAAAAGACTGTCCTATTAGGCTACGGGTACGCAGCACCATGTGTCACGTGACACATAATGATTGTCCATGGTTTTCCTCTGCGACTACCAGACTCCATTCCACTCCACTCCATCGCTGCTTCCTCCATTAAAGTCAATAGTGGAAAAGTCGCACAACTTGCAACGTGCGACCCAAAATCCGATATGGCTGTATTTTTTGCAACTGTTGCTTTGTGGTTGCAGTATGTCACATTGCGACACTGTTGACAAACATAACCTGAAATGTCGCGTAACACATAACCGTACTCTAATGCAGATTCTATATATTCATCCCACCCAATGGATGTTCAAGGCATGCATACAATACACAGGACACATAGAGCACATATTTACCGTAAATGGGGATGAGCAGTAAGAGGAAAAGTACAGAATAAACATGGTCTTAAAGGCTATGGACACCTTCGAGGGCAATTTTTTTAATATTGCATACTCATCTTGAGCTGAAAATCATTTTTTCAATTGGTCTTTATTAAAAATATGGAGTCCTTTTTTCTGTACAGAGCTGATGTCCTCTAGTAGCAGCTTCTGGATTTTCTGTCTTTTACGTCATCTGGGGAGCTGACGGCTCCTTATCTCTGCTCTCTGACATTATAAACACTCATTATAGCTCAGCTTTTATCTTACTGATAAGAATGTGGCTTAAATAAGTGTTTGACCTCTTAGTAAATTAGAGTGAAGAGTTATTGGCACAAAGTGAAAGGACTAGTCACACAGTTAGAAAAACAGTTAACCCTTTGTGACAGAACGGCTCAATATTTTTAATAAAGGCCAATTGAAACTTTGATTTTTAGCCAAAAACGAGTAAAATGCAATCATAAACAAAAATTGCCACTGAAGGTGTACATAGCTGATTTTCCCCTTTAACTTGGGAACTTTTTAGAGTACAAACATGCACAAATAAAATGTACCAAACCCTGGCTCCCACACCCTGGTGTCAAACTGCACTTACCTGTATCTTGCACTTTACTGCAGTCAGCAAAGCTTCCATGCAGTTTCTGCAGCTGGAAGCTCAGACAGCGATCGGGTGGGGTGTTTAACAAAAAGTGGAATCTTTTCTCAACCTTTGCAGAAAACTTCATTTCCACCCCAGGCAAACAAACTGACAATATGCCCAAACAATGTGACAAGAACACAGTGATGACAGAAATGTAGAAGCAACCTCACCGTTCTCCTGGTCAGTGAAGATCACGGTTGCCATTTTTAGTCCAAATCGTCAGCTCATCTTCTAAAACCAATAACCATTGCAGTGTTTTATGACTATCCCATAAAGCCGTTTTCCCAAAATAAAACTTATAAATAGGTGCCTGACCTGAGCTCAGTGTGGGGCCTGGAGCTTAGCTGGATTTTCAGAGACGAGGCACCACCTCGCTGTGATTGACATTCCAATAGCTTATTGATGTCAGCAACAGTGCACCTGAAATCTCTCTGCCCCTTACACAATGGGGAGTCATTTATTAAGATGGTTTACACCAGTCTTTGCACCTTTCTAAATGACTGTGTGCCAAAATTTGTCTTTGCAACCGGGGATAGTGCAGGAGGCCGGGCAATTGTCCCCATCAATTTCATGACATTTGAAATCTACTTCAGTTGGGGACTACGGGAAGAAGATAGGCTGGCCAAGGCAATGTGATGAACTGGACAATGTTCCAACACAGATGCCTTCCGGTGCCAAGCACACATGGAACACGTCAGCCAGTTTCATAGGTACAAATCTGCTGACAGATGACCTTTAATTTAGGAAATCTGCTCCGCACGCTGAATTGATCTGATGGCAGGTCTAATGTACTGTACTTTTATCACCATGTGAGTACAGTACAATAGAGCTGCGATCAGATAGGAACTTGCTGTATCATAAATCACCGTCAGTCAGTGCTTTCTTGAAGGATAGGATGGAATAAGGTCTTCTACTACACTACTCCATCCTCTTTTTATTTAGCGGTATACTGATGCACACTGGCCAGGGGGAGTCCAAAGGACCCTCTTTATCCCTCTGACTAATGGAGCCCTTATGGGTATATCTAACATGTACGTTGGGGGGTTTTCCAGCATAAACACTACGTTCAAAGCAATGTAATGTGAAGACAGGCTTATTACACCTGTGTGAAGCAGAAGCTGTGCAGAATCTTTTTGTGGTTCTAGAGAGAAAGGAGGATAGTTGTGTGTCTTCTGTGTGCTTACTTCTTTTGCTGGATAACTTATGCATTGTGAAGATGCAGTCCCCATGAAAGGGCTTAGGGCAGGGACCAGCAACCTTCAACACTCCAGCTGCTGTGAAACTACAACTCCCAGTATGCTAACATGCTCGACCGTTCTTACAACTCCTATAAGTGATTGGAGCATTCTGGGAGTTGTAGTTTCAGAACAGCTGGAGTGCCGGAGGTTGCTGATCTCTGGCTTGGGGACTGAATGTCATGTATTTCACCCTTGTTAGAGCACCCCTAGTGTCCAGTTATAGAACTGCTCTTTATATATTTCCAGAGAACTTTTTGGTAAAAGTAATTGATAAATCATTAATTTCACGCCCTTTCATATCACATATAATTTCACTGCACTGAGCCATATTGATCAGATTTATGCCTGAAGTTTCTTAGACGTCATTATAATATAGAACCTGAAAATTTTATTCTCCAAATCAACGTAAAATTTTTCATTAAACAGATGTACTGTACCCTCTGCTTTACAGAGGACCCGTCCCCCCTCCTGACATGTCTGGTTTAGTAACTACTTGCATTCCCCATGTAATAACAATTCTGGAACATCTATTCTTATGGCTCTATGTTGTGCCATTCCTCTATTATTCCTGAGAGAAGTTTATGAACAAATTGCTAGAGGTTTGCAATGAAGGTGAGGCTGGGTGTTACCAGTTAGGGGTGTGTCCCTGCACAGTCTAACAATGGCAGCACTGAATGGATAGTGCCAGGCTGCAGGGACACTCCCCCAACTGGTAATACCCATCTGGACCTTCACTACAAACTGCTAGTAATTCATTCATAACTTCTAGAAGGAATAATAAAGGAATGATACATCATAGAGTCCTAAGAACAGATGTTCCAGAATCAATATTGTATGGGGAATGCAAGTAGCTACTAAAACAGACACGTCAGGAGAGGGGACGGGTCCTTTTTAAGATCCTATACTAAAAAAAAAAAAAAAAAAAGAACAGGAGACACAAAGATGATTTTGGACCAATATTATATAGATTTATTTCAAAATGTAATGTTAATATGACACTTTTCAAATATAGAAATATTGTGACCACAGAACTCTGGAACTGACTTAGCAGCAGGGCGAGAAAAAACGGAAAAATCTACAGCGATCTACGCCATGTGAAGAGGACACAAATGAGCGAGTATGCAAGATAAACAACGCAAAACATCAGGCCTCAAAGAAAAACTAGTGCATGCGACAAAACAAAGGCGTGGCCCCCGGTGACCAATCAGCTCCCAGCGGTTGTGTCAGCTGTGTAGAATGCTGCAATCTGATTGGTTGGCTTCATTTGCATCTCAGATGCACTAGTTTTTATTATATCTAATGCCCATTGTGAGAAATAAAAGGCCAAGTGTAGAAAAAGTCATTGACTCCCCTCCCCCCCCCATGTATGGTCCACATTTACTTGCTACTCTTGGCAAAGTGATGATACGGTTGAGGTTTCGTTAGTGACTACCTGAGTGCATAGGTTGATTTTTTTTTTATTTTTCCTGATAATTTTGCACAGATCTAATAATACACATATTATAAGGCTGAAAAACGATGGCACACGTATGTGTACATGCACACCCGGCACACAAAGAACCTGCTCCCGTCTTGTTGACGGACTAGTATGCAGTTTTATATTACGGTATTATGGAGGAGTGCTAGTGGTCGTTATGTCCGTATAGTGCATTGCACAAAAGTTCTTAGCGACAAACATCATTACAGGTGAACAATAAAAAGACACATCAGTAAACCCCATCTCTAAAACACACAATGCACAAACGCAACGTCTCAAAGTGATAACATGTAATTCACTTCTGCGGGAGGACGGGTGAAGCGGGTGGTATTTTACACTATGAGGGAGATTTATCAAAACTGGTGTGAAGAGAACCTGGCTTAGTTATTCGTTACAACCAATCAGATTCCACCTTTCATTTTTAAGAGCTCCTTTGGAAAATGAAAGGTGGGATCTGATTGGTTGCTATGGACAGCTAAGCCAGGTTCCTTTCACAACAGTTCTGATAAATTCCCTCCCTATATTTTTCACACACCAAAGGAGGCCATATTGAAAACTGGCCCAATGTTCACCCTTTTTAATCCATTGGCTCTTCTGGGAGGACATTCTCGGAACACATTATATGACTTGTCAACTAGACAGATCAGGAAGCCGGGCTGTCTCCAAGTTAAAGGGGTTGTCCCATGATTAATGTAAAAAATAAAAATCAGACACCATATAGTACATGACAATTTCTTTCTAACAAAGCTAGAATCAGCCCTGTACCACACATGGATCCATAGAGCTCCTCATTCATTGTTCTGCTTGTTTTCTATCCCGTTGGCAACTCAGGAGGCATGTCTATGGTCTACCTATCACAGCTCAGGAAGCGTGTCCATTCTATTGCAGCTCTCTACCTATCACAGCTCAGGAGGCAGTTGAAGGAAGAGACTGAGCATGTGTGTCCACCTCAATGAGGTGGACAGAGAAACAAGAAAAAGAACAAACAGCAGGTGGTGCTAAACAGATACATTTTTGAACAGCTCAGTGGGTATGAAAAATGTTTCATTACATGCAATTACAAAAGTATTCAGATCCAGGAGCTGGTTTGAAAACTGCTGAATACTTTTCATGGGACAATCCCTTTAAGGTAAGCCCTTGATTGACAACCGTATTGAGTATCCTGTCTGACCCATTTTAACTTGCAGAGCATTTATCAGACTCCGTCAAGGGTCCCCCATCGTTAGGGCCCTAGCATCTGCCTAACCATGTGGTATGGCCAGCTTTGGTGGTTACACTGACACACAAAGGCATAGAGTCAACTGCATTTATATGTATAGATAGATAGAGAGCACAAAATGGCGAACTCGACTGGTTGCAGCTTTACTGGTAACACATGCAAAGCTACATTTCACCTTCATTTTTGGGACTAATCGCAAAAGTTGTAGACGTTATAATAGCCAATAACAACACAGACAACACAGAGAAAAAAACTAGGCCTAAAACATTAAAAGTTTCCCAGCTGAACATTACCTCATGGATGTAGGCCGAAGCCAGCCCTGAGGTAAATCATTGGTATACACTACTCAAAAAGCCTTCTTAGGTGGACCCTTAGGAAGAACACGTATCAGCATTATAATATTCAGATTACAGGGCACATACTTTGCTAACTACTAAATATCTGAACCCTGTACTGTTCTCTACAGGATCCTGTCCTCCCAGTCAGAGGGAGTTCTTCACATGGATGACTGGGAAGGTCATGTCACTGCTGCCCGGTATGCAGTAACAAACAAATTTATGATCATTGGGACCCATACTGATCATAAGAACAGGGGTCCCCGAGTCCCCTGTAGAGGATCCCCTGAGGGATCACCACTCCATTCACTCAGCAGTCCCATATATGGTTCCATATACACAAGTGACTCAGGAGCCCCATGATTGGTGAGGACACCCATCAATTATACATTTATCATCAATATAAAGGATATAAAGGATCCTTCTTTTCCCATAAAGAAAAAAAACATTAATCAGTAAGCCTATCCCACCGAAATCTGCAGGTTTGGCCTACTTTCATCCACCAGTAGAAATCAGGACAAGAGAACCTCCCCTCCATGATCACAAGTTGCGAGTAAGTATGAACGCGAAGAGGTATGGAGTGAAGTAGTCATTAGCCCATGACTTCTAATCAATGAGAGGTCCACGCTGATAGATGTGACCAAATAATGGCAGGGGAGATTGCTCAGTGACAACTGTTGGTGACATCTGACACACTTTCCATGTTGTTTTGAAGGTGTTAAGCTGTTAATCTAAAAGGCTTGTGGACACCATATAAAAATAAAACACTATTTTAGGCAACTGTACATTAGTGAAGAAGGTATTTGTCACAGGAAGAACATGATAGAAACCTGTCCTGAGGAATTTTAAATGGATAAGATATGTACTATCATAGAAGACTTGGAAAGGTATGTGGACTTTGTATCTCTAAAACCCCTTGGCTAGACCGCCATGTAGAGACAGCTCTGAAGTCCAAGCGATAAAAGGTTTTTCAACCTACAGCACAGTCACAAAGAAAACTGCCGAGATAAATTCTAGCAACACAAACCACAACGAATTCCTACAGAAGAGCAGACACGACCACATAGTAAATCAAGGATAACATTTACAAAGTCTCCAACCAGATCCTTCCTTTTTCACTCAAACAGAAAGGTAAGGCCCCCGCGGTGCCTGAGCCACCACCTGTGCGGTGGGTGGTTTGAGAGAAGGAGAATGTCTCACCATGGATGGTAGGCTATGGTCAAATGAACGAACCTACATCAGAGTTCAATTCTATGTGGTAAAGAAATGACTACACATATAGCTAAAGTTAAAGGAGTTGGCCACCTTTTGGCAAACTCTTCTTCTGTCCAGACATACAAAACGGATGTCGACAGTGAGGAGCAAGGCAGCCGAGGACGGGGAACGAAGGAGCCGGGACCCAGTGGTAAGGAGCAGGTATATTCCCTTTTGCAGGGTTGTTTGCCAATAAGGTGCCCTCAAAAGGTGGCCAATCCCTTTGACCAATACATAGGTTGCTTTTTTGGTCAAACATGAAGGCTACCAAATCCTTCCCCAAGATCCACATGGACTGGAGAGCTCTCTAAAGAGTGAGGAGGTTCAGTGAAATGATCTGCGCACTGCTTTCAGAAATGCCCCTGTCCCTATGTCAGTGGTATGGGATGTCTCCATGGCCAGCGCACCACTGAGGACAACCTCAGACCCAAATCTTGGTAGTCAGCCAAGAGGACAAATGACATTCAGGATGCAAAAGGCCCATTGTGTGGTGGCCATCTTGAACTGTTTTACCAACGGCAACTACGGCCAGGGGTACTATGGCCTACTGTATAGCAACGTGGCCATCAAGGTTCTCCACACCTTGCTGAACCGATCCAGCAGAATTATATAACTCATGTTTAGAGAGGACTCTACAGCAAAATATAATCTATTTTATAGTCTTCAAATCTATATAGTCTTCCTAAAACGGTTACATCAATACTAAATCTACAGGCCCATTCCAACATTTACTACCTCACAATAACTTACCTCTTTTATATCTATCCCGTTTTAGCAGCTTTTTATAAATATACTATATATACAGTATAACATTTCCTATAACAACTATTACTTGTCCTAATGTAACAGATGGTACCACGTAAGCGGTATTAACGTCTGAAGAACGATCACAGGACAAATGGATCAAACATCACAGACACGAGACGAATGCAAATTACTGGCCTAAAGGGGTCCAATCGGTCTAAAGCAGCGGGGCGTTTGGACCTGACACAATAAGAAACCTTCGGGCAATTTTACTGAGGACAACTAAGTTGCCCAACTGAGAGGTTGGATCTCTAAACCTGTGAGAGATCTAGTGGAAGCCCAGACTGACCTGATTATTCTGGAGGAAGGGGAACGCCCAAAATGTCTAGCTTTCCATGCTGGTAATATCAAATGGTCATAAATAACAGTGAAGAAAAGTACAAGTAAAGTGCATGCTATAACCTCTATAACACCTCAGACACAAACATACTATATTGTTATAACTGTATATCTCTCTATATATCTCTCTTTATAGTTTTCTTAAATATGTTCTCCAGCCTTAAAACTATGTAATAAAATATTCCTTTTTTTAGATTAAAATGCCATCATAAATATACCGTACTCTGGTGAAAAATTACTGTTTACATGGTAAAGCGTATTCACTAGTACATCCAGACCTGTCGTTATTTCCCACCCCTCCCCCTTAAATATAACCTGCTGCTAGAAAGTTTCACATGTTTAGGGAACGTAAAGGGGTTGCAGTGGGACAAAAAAGGCGTAAAAAAAATAATATATATATATATACCAACAGCGCTTATGCTCACCTCACTGCCTTTACGACAGCGCCCAGGTCTCTGCTGCTCTCTACTTCCTGTCCCTGTGCTGACACGGCAGGAAATGGCTGGCAATGCAGTACAGCCAATCACTGGCTAAGGCGGGTCTTCACTGCAGCCAGTGATTGGCCGAGCGGCATTCACAGCTATTTCCTGCTGTGTCAGCACAGGAGCAGGAAGTGGAATGCAGCAAGGACCTGGTCGTCGCTGGCAGATCAGTGAGGTGAGAATTTTTTTATTTTTATAATTTTTTTACACCATCTGCAACCCTTTTTTATTGGCTTGAATAACCTTTAAAAGGGTTCTGTAGGAATTTATTAAAGATTGCCTATCCTCAGGATAAGTCATCAATATCTGATCGGAGGGGGTCTGACTATCAGTGTCATTGCCGATCAGTGCCGTGCAGAGTTCAGAGCTCTCATTGGAGAACACAGCCTCCTCAAACAGATTGGGGAAAGGGGGTTGCTGGATGTCAGACCCCCACCGATCAGATATTGACGGCCTATCCTGAGGACACCTCATCAATGAAAACCCTTTAAACTTTTGTTATATTTCATTTATGACTTCTATAAGCCCTGAATGAAGTGTAGCTCATAACGATATAAAGTGTGCAATTGCTAAAGTAGCAGTTCCATGACATAAGACTAGTACTGAAACAGTGGGCAGCACAGGAATCTGCATAAGAAATAACGTGTGTAAGCGATAACTTGTGTAGCAAAGGATCCACCAGATCCCTAAGCAGCGGCGGTCACTGCAGGTAAGCCATCTGGCGCTAAATAGGTTATTCTAAAAAATGATCAAACACAAAAAACAGAAGGAACCTATTAAAGGGACGGTCCATTGTGAACATATCAGGGTATGTCCACAAAGGGGAAGCCTGATGTACTGCGCATGCGCAAGATTACAGGACCAGCGCAATGATGATACCTGGCCCTAACAGTAAAGGGAAGGGGGGCATGGCAGAGGCTCTGAGGGGTTCGGGCCCACCCCTCGGTACACTAAAGCTCTAATTTGCAGATTGATTAAAACTATCATATATCTGGAACAGAGCAGCAAGAAAGTGTTGTGATTAATCAGCAGAATCGTCCCTACCAGACAGTGTGACTGCTACAAATCTGCCGTGTGTGAACACACCCTAAATTCAGGGAGTCGATTTCTGTCCCTCTACAAGAACCCAGAGAATAAAACGCTGGTGGTAACTTCTGTCTGTCGGCCTGTGTCTTCACACCTGTCAATATCTGTCAGTGACGTCTGCTCATCCAAGGATGACCTTCCCAACCCTGGAAGAGGCTCCGCTCCTGGGAATTCTGTAGAAAAACAGCCACAAGCAGCGAAACCGCTAAGCAACAGCCTGGAAAACGGAGGAATGAGCCTCCTCCGACCCCAACAGAATCTCAATGAGATGTCATTGTGCCCTTGGACTTAATACGGGCGATAATGAACCCGAACTCAGAGGACTGAACTGCTGATTATCTGTCTGTTATCTAATCTATCTATCTATCTATCTATCTACCTGTCTACCTATCTTCTATCTATCTACCTGTCTATTATCTATCTATCTATTATCTATCTATCTTCCTGTCTATTATGTATTTATTTATCTATCTATCTATCTATCTCTCTTATCTATTATCTGTCTATTATGTATTTATTTATCTATCTATCTATCTATCTCTCTTATCTATTATCTGTCTATCTATCTACCTATCTGTCTATTATGTATTTATCTATCTATCTCTCTTATCTATTATCTATCTATCTATCTATCTATCTATCTATCTATCTACCTGTCTATTATCTATCTATTATCTACCTACCTATCTGTCTATTATGTATTTATCTATCTACAATCTGCCTGTCTATTATCTATCTATTATCTGTCTATCTATTATCTATCTATCTATCTATCTATTATCTATCTAGACACTATCTATCTGTTTGAGTCAAACCCCAATAAATTGTATTCCAGGTGCTAGGTACATCTACTGGTCTAGAACAGAGATCAGCAACCTTCGGCACTCCAGCTGCTGTGAAACTACAACTCCCAGCATGCAAACATGATCAGCTCTTCTTCTAACTCCCATAGAAGTGAATGGAGCATTCTGGGAGTTCTAGATTCTGGTTGCTGATCCCTTATCTAGAACATAATGATGGCGGGATCTAGCATTAATATTAGTCATGCAAACCACTGGAATTAGTCCGCAATCCGGAAGGTGTGGTGCAGAACAGAGGCACAGAACCCCACGGAGTGCTTCCGTGGCGCTTCTGTTCGTGCCTCCGCACTACATTTTTGCAGCGCGGACAGATTGCGGTCCCCAATGCACGGAGCGGCCGATTAACGGCCGTGTGCATGAGGCAGATATGTTCCTGGCTTTTGACTGAACAACATTATATATATATATATATTGTATATAAATAACCAGTATAACCATTTTCAGAAGTATAACCACCAGCATCCACCAATTCCTATGTCTGCAGTGTGTAGGGATTAATCACCAGTTATACCGCAGGCACAAAATAAGGTGACAGGTAGCACCCTGACATATAACCTCTACTGATGTACTGAGTGAATCAGGCTACTTTCACATCTGCGCTTTGGTTTCTGGTTTTAAGATCTGGCAGAAGATCTAAAAACCCGGACCAAAGCGGTTAAACGGCTCCGATCTAACACATCGGGATGCACCGGTTGCATTAGGATGCAATTGTGTTATCCAAAATGGAACAAACCGGATCTGTCACTAAAAATAATGTAAGCCAATGGGTGACAGATTTTTCTTTTTTTTAGGATCTGACACCATTGACTTACATTGTTTTTAGTGATGGATGACCGGACACAAAACCGCAGCTTGCAGTCCTGTACCTGCAGTGAAGACGTAATCTGTACTCCTCTCCTCCTGGCATCACGCTGTTCCATCCACTCCACATATAACCTTATGTCGGCGACACGTCCCCCTCCTCCCACACACAACTGCTTCAGTGTCAGGGACGGTGACGATTATTAGAGACTCCGACTGTCACTCAGCCGGGGGAGGAGGAAATTGAAAGAATACCAAGAAATGTGTGAAGTGACGTATGCGGAGACCCTTCTCGCGGACGGCGTACGTGCACAATCAGACACTGCTGGCAGAGACGAAGCAGAAGGACCCTGGAATAGCTCAGCTGTCACCAGCCTCCATTACACCACCCGATATCAACTAAGAGGTGAAGACGGAGCCTGCGACGTGATCCCTACTCCCTGAAAAAGCCAGGAAGCAAATATGTGGTTTACGGCGAGGCTGCCAGCTGCTACCTGAGAGCAGTCCGCTTAAAGAAGACTCGTCACGATTCCTGACATGTCCGTTTTAGTAACCACGACCTATGTCATAACAATGCTACAGCATTTCTTTAATAGAATGCAGTGTTGTGCTATCCCTCTGATATTCCTCCTAGAAATGTACCAATACATTGACCACTGGCTGTTTCCCTTGTCAGTGGAGTGTGTCCCTACACACTGGCGCTGTCTAACCGATGCTGACAGGTTCAGACTGTGCGATACCCTGTTGGCAAGGATAATGTCGAAGTATCCATACATTTCCAGGGGGGATAACAGAGGAATGAAGGGCTCTTTGTGATGGAAAATACAAGTATTTACTAATACAGAAATGTCCGGAGAGTAGACAGGCCATCTATAAAACAGCACTAAACATTACCTAGATCAGGGTTCAGCAAACTTCGGCACTCCAGCTGTTGTGAAACTACTACTCCCAGCATGCTCCATTCCTTTCTATGAAAATTCAACTGGAGTGCCGAAGGATGCTGAACCCTGACCTAGATAAATAGATAGATAGATAATAGATAGGCAGACAGAAAGATGATAGATAGATAAATAGATAGATATGAGATAGATAGATAGGCAGACAGATGATAGATAGATAAAGAGATAGATAATAGACAGATAGATATACATATATAGATATAGACAGATGATAAACAGATAGCTAAATAGATAGATGATAGATAGATAAATAATAGATAGATAGATAATAGATAGATAGATAGATAGATATAGATAGATAATAGACAGATGATAGATAGATGATAGATAGATAGATAGAGATAGATGGATAGATAGATAGATAGATAGATAGATAGATAGATAGATAGATATATAGATAGATAGATAGATAGATATGGATAATAGACAGATAGATGGATAGATAGATAGATAGATAGATAGATAGATAGATAGATAGATAGATAGATAGATAGATAGATAGATAGATATGGATAATAGACAGATAGATGGATAGATAGATAGATAGATAGATAGATAGATAGATAGATAGATAGATAGATAGACTGTAATTTTCTATGGAGGTTCTTAGAATTACAGATATGTAAGAAGATAAAATAATGATTGTAGGGCCGGGCATTATCCTGGACTTCCTATCAGAAATCTCATTGTTTTTACCCAGCCCAAAACGGATGATAACAGGGAGCAATAAACTGCAGCCAACTGAAGATCCTGCCCCTTTAACGATTCTCCTGATCTGCTAATATGGCGCAAAATCCACATTTCTGCAATTACAGAACTCATTTCGTTTTGGATCGACAGGGAGCCAATCAGATAATCTCTCAAAGCTGGCAACTGACCTGCCGTCAAAAGATAGAGAATCCAACAGTAACCTGACGTACCTAATAAAAATTTACGGGATCTGCATTTTTTGCGGATCGGATGCAAACCAATTCACTTCTATGGGGTCGCATAAGATGCGGACAGCGCACCGTGTGCTGTCCGCATCTGTATGTCCGTTCTGAAAAGATAGAACATGTCGTATTGTCATCCGTATTTCGGACAAGAATAGGCATTTCCACAACAGCGCAGAAAGATAACGTGCGGCTGGTAATCGTATTTTGCGGATCCACGGTTTGCAGAGCGCAAAATGGATATGGTCGTGTAAATGAAGCCTTAGGCACGTTACTGATCAGAACATGACTATGAAGAGTTAACATAAGTTAACAAAATGTAACCAGAGCCACAATTTAGAAAATTCTCACTTCTCAAACATGACCAGGAAGAGATAAAAATGAGAATTTTGGCCCCCAGTCCTGTAGGTACCTCAATGTAAAGGCAATGTGCCACAGAAGTCCAGCTACTGAGTACAGCAAACATTGTGAACGGTGCAAGGCTGCCATAGTGAGCGGCGGTGGAGATCACACACGTCTGTCTGCAACTTCTCCGACCTCAGGCTCTAAATATAAACCCCCGTTTTGTGAAAGTGTAGAGAGAAAAGCGAGCAAGCCTACATATGGCAATGCACAGTGCAGGATCTATAAATTATTCAGCATGACCTGCTTAACACAGCTCTGAACTCAGTGGACGTGACCAACGAGGAGGCATGCACCAAGCCTGGGCCATATACAACCACAAATACATACAGACATAAAACTGCCACCATAGGTTGTAAAATATATAGCCAACACGACAAGAACCTAAATGTAACAGGGATCAGATGAGCATAAGCACAAGAGAGGAGATATAAAAGTATACAGTGTGGATGGCCAAGGCTGGCAGAATGGTTTGGGTAACCAGAAAACCACCCAAGGCCCAGAAGTTAGTTGAGGGAACCCAAAAGCTGACCCTCAAAGAGGATGAGGCTGATGGAACAGGTTCCACAAGGCTTCGTGCACAAGGCAGAGACTGTAGAACGGCCATAAGTTCCGTACTACGGAGCAGTAGACAGTCCATGTGCCTCTGCATGGTAACACAGCACCTGATGGGACATGCCACCATTTGTGTTCTCCATACAAAATCACAGGCACATAGAGGTTCATACATTTTTGTGGGTGCAAAAACTGGAACTTAGGTGAAGCCATGAAACTTCCATGAGCATGAAGCCTAAGAGACATCACAAAGCTGGACTAGTCCAAGGAAAGGCCACCAGGACACTCTAAGTCTGGCACAGACAATGAATGTGGTAATCATATTAATAGACAATACCTAAAAGATCTAGCACACAAGTGGTTAACATTCTCCCACCCCCCAAAAAATGCCATACTACCAGAGTGGGAAGTTTGCACCATGTTGCTACAGGATAACTATAGGAACCGACATACAGTTGGGGCAACCATTTGGCGCACCGAACAGGAAAATGTGATGACACTGAGTCATGACCAGATGCTTCCTCCACTGTATGAGGGTTCTTATGGTACACATCGGGTGAAGGAGTCATCCAAAATGAGGAAACAGCACTGAGGATCTGAAGGAAATAGGCAAGAAACAGTGAGGGTGACTATGGAAACCGGGTCTTTAAAACAGTCTTGAAGATGGAAATATGGGTCATTGTCCTTCACACGTCATCTCCTTGTGATTAGTGAGCATGATGGTTATTGGAGTTGCCGGTGGTCTTCTTCTCCATAATAAAAGCCTATCCCGAGCTTCTCCACTTGAAGGGCAGTGTGACGTTTCACAGTTATGTTCCTGGGCACGCCGCTTACCCAATCTTATTGCATTTTTGAACTTGCATCAAACTTGGAACTGAATGATCGCTGTCGTCCACAATAGCCTATGTTCCAATGGTGGCTCAGTAACGTAGACATTATATCAAACAAAACGATGAGTTCCTTACTAGACTAATAATGACCCAAGACGTGGCTTATCTCAATCTTCCTTTTAAGCCTCCCAGTCTCCATGCCTCGGTGACCTTGGATGAGGGCCTCATCTTGGCTCTTCTAACATAGTGTAGTGATCCGAAGGCCTGGCTTCCCCAACCCTCCACGGCCCTAGATGAAGTGAATCCACGCACTTTCGTACTCCTTTGGTGGAGACACAGTGGCTCTGTGACTCTTGACCTTGTAGTTTTGCCCCTCGTTATTATCCCAATACTCCGTCCCGCAAACCTTGTACCGAATGGCAAACTCCAACGTCCCTTCCTTGTTCAACAAGGAGGGGCAAAGCAGCTTGAACGAAAAGCGGTCCGAATACCTGTCGCTGTAGCCTCGCTGGTAGGAGGCCATCACTTCGGTTGACGTGCTCCAAGAATCCACCGTGTATCTGACCATCACTTCCTTCTCATAGGACAGGTTAAGGACTCTGAGATCTCCGCTAATGCTGAATGGATCTGTGTGGATGGTCTCCAGGCACACCCTGCGCTGTCTCACCAAGTCTAGGAAGTCTGGCTTAGTGCCTGGGTTGGTGAATAGAGGCTCCAGTTGAGGGGTATTAGGAGAGGGGCGGAGCAACAGCGTGGTGAGCTCCGCCCCGGCGGGACAAGCTTCCCTACAGCGCAGCCCAGCCAGAACGTGGTAGGGAACTCTAGGCAAGTCTGCATCGTTAAAGTGCCGGACTGAGGTTAACTCCAGCCCCAGAGAGTCAGCAAAACGTACCTCCTTTTTTCTTGGAGCCACCACCTCCAGGTGTCTCCTCTCGGCGGGTGTGGGTAAGGACTTAGCTCTTCTCCGGGCAGTTGGGCTCTGTGGCACCACGCTGATCTCTCTTCCTCGGGTGACCGGTTTGCTGGGTTCCTTGGTCTTCTCCACTGTTTCTTCTTCATGGCCATCGAGTTCCTCATCCTCGGGGGTCTCGGGGCTTTCCCCGTAGAGCACCGCTGTGCAGCTGAAGTTGCGGGGCAGGAGGTGGCGGTGGGTGGGCATGGTGTCCATACACCCCAGCAGACAGCTGCTCCGTGCGCTCTCCTCCGTCTCCCCACTACATGAGAGGGGCAGTGTGTGCACTACAGAAGGCTGACGTGTGGTGACGCACATAGCATCCCTGCAGGATCCGCTGGAGGAGGAGGCGCTCAGCATCGTGCAGATGGGAACCCTTGGCGGAGGCCCCTGCCCTGGAGAGGGTTAATCTTGGTACTTCTGGTGGTCCATGGCTGTGCCCTGCAGACTGTCCTCTCGGTGCAAGGGCTGAGCCATCTCTGGTGCATTCCTCATTCATCCAAGGCACTGGTGTCACCTCCCTCGTCACTCCTCTCCCCACCATGCAGATCTTTAACGCTGCCACTGCTGGCAGGAACCTGTGCCGCTCAGCATCCATGGTGGGTGTGAGGCTTCCACCAATGCCAGGCTGCACCTCATGTCTTCCTTGGATGTGAGGTTTCTGCTCATGATAACCATGCCTGCTAGTTTCCAGGTCTGGGTTATAGACCTGGCTGCAGATACATGTCCACCTGGGTCTGGAATTAGTTATGCAATGCCAGCCTAGATCTGTGGGCACCATTATATAGAGCATGCCTGTGGTTATGAGCAGTCACCTTTCCTATTGCTACCCCCTCTGAGCACCCCACCTTTCCTACTTCTACACTATCTGAGCACCCCACCTTTCCTATTGCTGCACCCTCTCAGCACCCCACTTTTCCTACTTCTACACCCCACCATTCCTATTGCTGCACCCTCTGAGCACCCCACCTTTCCTATCGCTACCCCCTCTGAGCACCCCACCTTTCCTATCGCTACCCCCTCTGAGCACCCCACCTTTCCTATTGCTGCACCCTCTCAGCACCCCACTTTTCCTACTTCTACACCCCACCATTCCTATTGCTGCACCCTCTGAGCACCCCACCTTTCCTATCGCTACCCCCTCTGAGCACCCCACCTTTCCTATCGCTACCCCCTCTGAGCACCCCACCTTTCCTATTGCTGCACCCTCTGAACACCCCACCTTTCTTATTGCTGCACCCTCTCAGCACCCCACCTTTCCTACTGCTTCCCCCTCTGAACACCCCACCTTTCCTATCGCTACCCCCTCTGAGCACCCCACCTTTCCTACTGCTACACCCTCTGAGCACCCCACCTTTCCTATCGCTACCCCCCTCTGAGCACCCGACCTTTCCTACTGCTACACCCTCTGAGCACCCCACCTTTCCTACTGATACACCCTCTGAGCACCCCACCTTTCCTACTACTACACTCTCTTTGCACCCGACCTTTCCTACTGCTACACCCTCTGAGCACCCCACCTTTCCTACTGCTACACCCTATGAGCACCCCACCTTTCCTGTTGCTGCACATTCTGAGCACCCATCCTTTCCTATTGCTACCCCCTCTCAGCACCCCACCTTTCCTACTGCTGCACCCTCTGAACAACCGACTTTTCCTACTGCTACCCCCTCTCAGCACCCCACCTTTCCTATTGTTGCACCCTCTGAGCACCCAACCTTTCCTACTGCTGCACCCTCTGAGCACCCAACCTTTCCTACTGCTGCACCCTCTGAGCACCCAACCTTTCCTATTGCTGCACCCTCTGAGCACCCAACCTTTTCTACTGCTACCCCCTCTCAGCACCCAACCTTTCCTATCGCTATGCTGCTGTGGGTACAATAACATTGTGCCATTTTCTGCACCACGTGGACTGAGTCATCATGACCATTGCGGCATGCCCATGTCTAGCTGGGTAAAACTGTGTAGTGCAAGCATTACGATTGCTGTAGCTGCCTGTGGGTATATGTGCCAGCGCCTAGATCGGTGAGCACAGCCAGCATGCTGCCAAGGTGGCAGGGGACGAGGATGTGCACCCCGGACTATGAATTGACATAACTGGGTTGCTCTACTGTGCACCAGGACACATTTATCAGTCTGCTTCACTCCATTAGATGACAAAAGTATAAAACACTGGAGACGTCTGGCCGGAGCTCCGACAGCTTTCTGTGCCATAGTGGAGGGGGGTCAGGTTTCACAGGACAAGGTACTGGATCATTTAGAATAGGAACGCCAGTGGCTGCAGACGTGAAAGTGTTAATTTTGCCGGCGTCACTTTCCATCATCATCAATGTTAAGCCTGGGGTGTCTTTTTACCACCTCGGATGCTTTTTATAGAATAATACAGTATATATTCCATTTCCTTAGTCTAAATATTTGCACAGAGCTCCAGCGTCCCATGGGATTTACGGCCAAAGAAAAAGAAAAGGTAAAAAACATATATATATCTATTCTCATATTTATATATAAGCTGGGGCCTGTGCTCAGTCAAATCTCACCATAGAAACAGCGAGATGGGACAACCCCTTTAAGTCAGAATTCTGGTGCGTTTAGCTTAGCAAATCTCGCCCAATGTTGTTAAAGGGCATCTGTCAGCAGATTTTTACCTATCAACCTCTTTGACCTGTTACATGTGCACTTGGCAGCTGAAGACATCTGTGTTGGTCCCATGTTCATATGTGCCCGCATTGCTGAGAAATATGAAGTTTTAATATATGTAAATAAGCCTCTAGGAGCAACGGGGGCGTTACCATTACACCTAGAGGCTCTGCTCTCTCTGCAACTGCTGAGCCCTCTGCACTTTGATTGACAGGGCCAGACATTACAATGTTCACACTGTCTGGCCCTGTCAATAAAAGTGCAGTTCAGAGAGAGCAGAGCCTCTAGGTGTAATGGTAACGCCCCCGTTGCTCCTAGAGGCTCATTTGCATATAATAAAACATCATTTTTTCAGCAATGCGGACACATATGAACATGGGACCAACACAGATGTCTTCAGCTGCCAAGTGCACATGTAACAGTCAGCCCGTGTCATAGATACAAATTATTGTCCTTCGTCCCAGGGGGTGCATCGCCGTACTCCCCAAACCTGCCATTAAAGGATTAAAGGGGGTCAGTGAGTAGAGGCAGCAAGGACTGGCATTCACCTCTACTGCCTATGACTTCTTTTGAGCACTGCATACGCCTGCTGTTACACTGCCAGCAAGGAACACCATGCTTTCCCAAGGAGGAAAGTATTGGAGTGGTCGGCAGGTACTGTGGCTTGGCTGACACTGTTATGGGGACTTACGGTGGCCCTGTGATGTGGGCACTGTGGCTGGTACTGTCATGTTGAGTCTGTGTGCTTTCATGTGTATGTATGTGTGTCCAGGCCTAAGAGCTGCTCCTTCCTCACAGCAGGGATGCTCAACCTGCAGCCCTCCCTCCAACTGTTGCAAAACTACAACTCCCAGCATGCCCTTACAGCTTAAGGCTGTCCAGGCATACTGGGAGTTGTAGTTTTGCAACAGCTGGAGGCAAGGGCGTAGCTAAAGGCTCATGGGCCCTGGTGCAAGAGTTCGGCTTGGGCCCCCCTTCTCTCAGTGGTTTGTGGCCAGGGGGCAAAAATTGAAATGGCAAGCTGCCCCCTATGCCAAATTCTTGACCTAACCCCTTCCCTCCAGCCAGAGGTGTAACTTGACCAGCATGTAAATTCTATAATACCAGTGTCTTCTTGTGTGGCCTAAGGGTCTTTGGGCCTCCTGGGCCCGGTAACGACTACTACCTCTGCACCCTCTATAACTACTCCCCTGGCTGGAGGGCCGCAGGTTGGGCATCCCTGCTATACAGTATCTGCTGCTTATAGCTCACGCTCTTCCCCCACATCGTGTCCTGGTCCCTGTCACTTTCGGCTTTGTCCTAACATACGGACACAAGTGGCCGGGTCACAGGCTCCACCAGATCAGCCAACGTCTCTACAGAAATATGCATGGCTAAGCTGGACATTTTGACGGCCCGACAGGCTAGTCCTGGAAGAGACTCCTGTTAAGAAAATTCTTAAAAGGGTTTTGCAGGATTAGTAAAAAAAACGTGGCTGCTTTCTTCCAAAAAACAGCACCACCCCTATCCATGGGTTGTGTCTGTCAATAGGACAGCGCTGCAGTACCGAACATAACCTGTGTGCAGGGGTGGTGCTGTTTTTGAAAGAAATCATGTTTCTCTAATCTTGGTCACGAAACATATTCTACATTTTTGAAACCAGCCCCTGGATCTGAATAATTTTGTAGTTTCATGTAATAAAAAAATTATTATAGCCACTGAGTTATTCCATAAAATGTGTCTATATAGCGCCATCTGCTGTTTGTTCTTTACCTTATTTCTTGTCCACCTCACTGAGGTGGTCGCACATGCTCAGTTTAACTCTTCTATCTTCTGTTAGAAGCTGTGCCAGTTACAAAGAAAGATCTACGGCAGAAAGGACACACTCCCGAGCTGAAGAAGAAAGTACACGGCACCCTGCTCTGTCCGTGTCACTGAGCTGGTTGGGTGCGCTCAGTTTAAATCTTCAACTGCCACCAGCCCTATGTACAGAGATCAGCAACCCTCGGCACTCCAGCTGTTGTGAAACTACAACTCCCAGCATACATACTTACTCAGCTGTTCTTGTAACTCCCATAGAAGTTGTAGTTTCAGAACAGCTGGAAGTTGCAGATCCCTGTGTTCGAAGCTGTGGCAGTTACCGGGAGAAAGCTGCAGCCGAAAGGACACGTCCCCTGCACTGCAAGGCTGAAGATAATCTAGCAGAGCTATTGGAGCAATGAATGTGGAGATCTCTGGGCCATGTGAGGTTCAGGGCTGGTTCTAGCTTTGTTAGAAAGAGATTGTCATGTACTGTATGATGTCTGACCCCTTTAAAGTAAGTAAAAAACGATATTCAAATTAAACACAAAATTCTTGAGGTGTATCCATAACTATTTTGCTGTCTGAGGCAGAAAATTAAAAAGAATCCTTCTTACAGAAATATAACATAATGTAACCTATATACGTGTATTATATGACAGCGGGGAAAATGGAGCTTATTAAAAGTTTCCTTCTTGCAAGAATTCTGTAATGGATTTCTTTCATTTTGCCGCCTCTGAAGAGAACTTTACAAATCCCATTAGAGAAATTCAGCGTAAAGTCAATATGATGGAGTCAGACGGCCGTAATATGGGTGCCTTGGCGCACGGAGCTCTCATAATTCATCAGACTTGGGAGTTAAAGGGGTTCTCGGGAAATTAAGAAAATGAAAATACCTAAATATTACTTTATTATAAATATATTTCCAAATATAGTTTTGTCTAGGGAGAAATCATTAGGAGAAATAAAATGGCGGCCGTCCTATTAGTACACACAAAATCTGTCCTAATCACACAGCAGGACACGGCCACATCCCTACCTCCACTCTGTACTTCATGTCTCCTCATGAACTCCATTCCTTCAGAGATTCAGTTGAAGATCATATTAAACTGTATTCAGGATCATAATCCCTGACATGCAGAGCAGAGAGGAGGATGAGGAGGCAGCTCTTTACCTCAGTGTTGTGAAGTAACTTGTCCTCCTGTGTGATTAGGACAGGTTCTGTGTGTACTAATAGGACGGCAGCCATGTTGTTTCTCCTAATGATTGCTCCCCAGAGAAAACGAGTCATTATAACTAATAAAAGGTATTTGGGAATACATTTATAATAAAGTAATATTTAAGTTTTTTCATTTTTTAATTCCTGGAGAACCCCTTTCAGCACCACAGAGGTTCTTCGTCAACTCTAAATCCAGGTCTGATCAACCACAGGTGTCCTAAATCTGAGGGCATAAAAGCACCCCACTGAAAGCAGCCAAATGCAAAGTGAAAGGGACAGGAGTCCTAGGAGACCCAGAGTCCTGATTACCCTTCCTTTACTGTATCAGCGCGTGTACAGAGGCTGTCAATCATCCTGTGAGAGTGGGTTCTTCAGGACTCTCACTGTGTCTCCTAGGAGTCCTCCAGGCTTTTCAGGGCTCATTCAGACAACCGTATGAATGAGTCCGCATCCGTTCCGCAATTTTTGCGGAACGGGTGCAGACTCATTAATTTCAATGGGGTCGCAAAAGATGGGGCCAGCATACCGTGTGCTGTCCGCATCCGCACACAGGTCAGTATCTGTGTTTTGCGGATCTGCAATTTGTGGGCCGTGAAACACTTACAGTTGTGTGAATGCACCCTTACCCAGAAATCCTGCCCCAAATGATATAAACCTATATATCACAGAGCACAACTGGCTCTATGTCTGTGTATTATAAGTGTATTATAAACCAGCCTGGCTGAAGCCACCATGGTAGGGGGAGGGGGACTGATGCGTAGGAATTTTATGCAGTTACCATTGACTGTAGTGGAAGCTGTAAAAAAAATCTCTTTGCACTGAGCTAGTTAGTCACTGTTCACATCTGCATTTTAAAAGTAGAACAGCGAAAATAATGGCAGTGCCAGATCCACTGTATGGCAGATGCAAACTGACTATGATGGGGGTCTGTTGGGTTTCAGTCATAGTGTCCGTCACTTTACCAGATAGCACAGCATAGCGCGCTATTTTGTCCGCGCTATTTTGATATTGGTGCAATACATGCATCCAACCACACAGCAATGCAGGGAAGACAGACCTTAGGCTTCATTCACACGACCGTATTTTGTTCCCGTGTCCGTTACGTTTTTTTTGCGGACCGTATGCGGAACCATTCATTTCAATGGGTCCGCAAAAAAAACGGAAGGTACTCTGTGTGCATTCCGTTTCCGTATGTCCGTATTTCCGTTCCGCAAAAAAGATAGAACATGTCCTATTCTTGTCCGTTTTGCTGACAAGGATAGGCATTGTTACAATGGATCTGCAAAAAAAACGGAAACACGGATGCCATACGGAACGTCATCCGTTTTTTTTGCGGATCCGCAATGTGCGGATCGCAAAACACATACGGTCGTGTGAATGAAGCCTAAGCCTCATGTACACGACCGTATCCATTTTGCAGTCCGCAAATAACGGATCCACAAAATACGGATGCGATCCGCGATGAGACCCACTGTAAAAAAATCCTATTCTTGTCCGCATAACAGACGAGAACAGGACAGGTTCTATAATTTGCGGCCGGCTGCACCGATGTGGACGGCACACAGATGACAGCCATGTTCTGTCCGTTTTTTTATTTTGCAGACCCATGGGAATGAATGGGTCCATGTGCAATCCGCAAAAAAATGCAGTTCGTACATGGACCACAAATATGGTCGTGTGCATGAGGCCTTAGGGTGAGTGTTCCTATTATCTAATTGGTCGGGGGATGGTATTAAAGGGAAGGGAAATACTGCAGTGGTCACTCACTTCATCCAGCCGGTTGCCATGGACACAGGTGTAAGCCTCGCTTACATAAAAAAGCTCTTCATGTACCGACTGCATGTTAGTTTAGTCATAGCCCCCTGATGTATGATTCGTGGCGTCTGTCATCACAAGGTTAATAGCCTCATATCTAGAGGTGCAGCGGCCGGATCAAGGCTCTGCAGGCCCATCCATCAGACATCCATCTGCGCCATTCATTTCTCCTTGCTGCATGTGATGGACGTACTATCTTACTATGGCATGGAAATTGACAGCTTTCTGTTTGCACATCATTATAGGCCGTGATACCATCTGCGTCCTGGTGCCCTCGGGGCTCTGCACTGCTGTCGGGGTTGTCTCGTAGTTGAAACCTAAAAATAACTAAAAAAATCTTCTCAATGATTGGAATTAGAAACTGCGTTGCGGTCATGTTGTGGTTGCGCTGCGGCCGCTCTGCAGTTCAGTACCGCGATGCCCTATGGTCCACAGCAGGCTTTTATTAAACGAATGCGCTGTTTAGTCGGTCTGCACTGGTAAAGGGGTATTCCCATCTAAGACAATGGGACCCGCATCGAGAAAGGAGCCCTGAAAGTGGTGGAGGGCGCACTGCACATGCGCAGCTGCCCTCCATTTATTTCTATGGTGGTGGCCGGACCCCGAGAAACCCGGAAGATCTGGCACAAAATCCTGTGTGCAGTGACGTATGATGTCACCACACTGGCCAGCGTCGTGACGTCATCACAGGCTGCACCAGATCTTCACACACACGGCCCGTCGTGAGCAAATGGATCAGGTGTGATTTTTTTTTTTATACTATTTCAGGTTAAATTGATTCGCTACTACGAAGCATGAGGAAATTCGGCTTTACGGCAAATAGAATTTATCCTGAAATTTTTTTATTTTTATTTTTTTTATATCGGATACTGCAATCATGTATAAACGCGGCATCTGAGGGGTACAGTGCATTCGCCGCTCCCTGTCATTGCACCCGGTACTTACAAAGAAATGCGCTTCGTGCCAAAACAATTTGTCATGAAGCAAATTTTTGGGGTAAAATTCGCTGGTCTCTAATGATGACTGCTGCCTCAAGCCGCTACCCAGAAAGAAAAACCGGAAGAGAGGGCGCAGCTCAATAAATGATAATTAAGATGAATATTATAATAAGAAAAATATATAATAAGATTTAAATCTAGATGTAAAGACTCCTGCAGTGAAGTAGCCATTGATGGAAGCTGGAAATCCCGGCTGTGTACCGCCACACACCGCAGCGCCGCGATCAGCACAATGGGCCCGTACGCTCTCACCCCGGGGTGTGTGACAAGTCCACACTTTTCTCTCTAGCTGTTAATTATTTTGTTACTAGAAAGGCAAAGCTTACCGTCGTTACCAGGGAGAGCTCAGGGAAGGCAATAATGCCGTGACTTTGTAGCAGGCGCTGAGCACCGAGTGAAGGTCACAGCTACATTGTCTATTCCTGTGGCATTCAAAGAGCGGGGACGTCACCGCTGCCGTGGTGTACAACACAGTCACTGTGACAATGAAACGACGCAGGTATGAGACGCGTCCTCTCTAATGTCATCTCACCATGTCACACTCCATTAGACTATTCAGGATTCACCCTCCACCAGCTTTATATCCTGATCCGGTGATGGTGCAGTGAGTGGCGGTATTACATTTTAATGTCGTTGATTGCACTGGAGCAAAATGACTACAAATGGACTCCATTTAACCAGATGGATGAAGTCGGGCGTCTTAATGGATTTTAGAGAGAAGCGGTCACCACGAAAGGTTACAGAGCTGTGGCCGTTGAGCATCAGATCATTATCTACTTGGCCTGTGGCCATAAAGAGGGCTTGAGTGGCTCCCTGGGCATCGGCCCACTGGGAAATTTCCCTGTAGGGTCTATGGCCAATCCGCCCCTGGCTCCACTTAGAATTAAAGGGAATGTCACCAATCGTTTTTTTCCGACAGCGACACATATTGCTTTTTTTCTAATCCTAAATTTTTAATTTCTGGTTGTAGATTTTCTTATTCTATTTTCTGAACACGATTACGGGGGGAGGCCATCTTGCCTGAGTTGTTCTTAACAGCATTTAGAGCCATGCTTGGGCCATAGGCACAATGGACAGGAGGAGACTCACTGACTTCTATGGGAGAGTTTTCTGGGCATCCTCTGTGACCTGTCAGGAGGGAGCAGATAAGCTGTGATATTACCTGTTGTAAATGGAGGATCTTGTGTTATCCAGAGAGAAGTGATACCTGTCATTGTTATCCTGCCTGTGATAATAGTGAGATGGTTACTGAAACGTTACCTGTACAGAACAGGAAATTTTAACATATCATTAGGCTTAGTGGCCAGTGTGAAAACTGCAAGATTTTAGATATTTTTTTTAAATATATAGTGACATGGAAAATTGAAAATAAAATCGTTAAAAAATCATTAAAAATACTTTTAACATTAAAGCCCATCTGTCAGCAGCATTGTACCTATGACACTTGGCAGCTGGAGACATCTGTGTTGGTCCCATGTTCATATGTGTCTACATTGCTGAGAAGAATGATAGTTTATTATATGCAAAGGAGCCTCTAGGAGCAACGGGGGCGTTACCATTACACCTAGAGGCTCTGCTCTTGCTGTAACTGCGTTGATTGACAGGGCGAGGCATGATGACGTTTTTACTGTCTGGCACTCCTGTCAATCAAAGTGGAGAGGGCACAGCATTTGTAGAGATAGCAGACTCTCTAGGAGTAATGGCAACGCCCCCATTGCTCCTAGAGGCTAATTTGCATATACTAAAACATTATTCATTCTTTAAGAATTATTAGGGAATTGCTGCTTCTGTGCCATACGCATAAGGCGTTATCCTGGGTTCACATCCTATCATTGTGTCCAACCATTTTCAGGGATGCTCAACCTGCGGACCTCCACTACAACTCTCAGCATGCCCTAATAGCTGTAGGTTGTCCAGACATGCTGGGAGTTGTAGTTTTGCAACAGCTGGAAGGCCGCAGTTTGAGCATCCCTTAGCCGAACACAACTGTTGACAAAGCTGTACACTTGGGACACAGGTCCGGTATCCATAGCCAGGTAGGGAGACGTCCAGCGGTCCCATAGGAAATTATAGGAGCAGTTTGGTCCTGAGGAGTTCTCTGTGGTACAGGCTGGGAGGACTACTCCTATATGATGGGGCCCAGAGTCTGTTCAATGGCATGAATATTTATCAGCAGTTCACATAATATATCCTTTTACAAATGCAAATAGTAATATACATTCTATGAATATTTCATGGCGCTTCTCATTCTCCTCGGTTTCTACTGGTTCGTATTTCCAGGTTAATAATATATGTGCCTATGGATCGTCTCCATCACTGGATAACAGACAAGCGGCAAATAGACCTCAGGGGGTAACGGGGGTCTCTTCACATCAATTCACAAGTATTGATCTGTCTCATCTCTGTGGTATAGATGTGATGAATGGAGGGGGTCAGTGGTCTGCCCTTACCGCAGAGGCTTGTGGTTTCTTCAGAGGCTTCCAGATCCATGGAGAATTTCAATGACCTTAGAGAAGACTGGCTGTGACTCTTCACCTATGTGGCAGATGATAAGTGATAGAACGACATAAAAACCGTATATAATGTATAGTAAAGCCACGTACAGGGACAGATATGGTCAGAAACGGACGTAGGCCGGAGCACATAAATCAGTTATATGCCAGAGCTGGACACAAGTGACATGGCCGAACCCGGCCTTTGTTACACCGTAGGGATCTGGTCCTGCCGTAGTGTGAAAGCAACAGACAGAACAATGCTACAGGATGGGAGACATCCCACAGAACAATGCAGCAAATCCGCAAAGTGATGTAGTAATATGGGAAGAGGGGATGTATCACTATATAAAGACATATAATAAATTATCTAATAAATCTATAATAAATATATAATAAATCTATAATGAATAATCTAATAAATCTATAATAAATATGTAATAAATAATCTAATAAATCTATAATAAATATATAATAAATCTATAATGAATAATCTAATAAATCTATAATAAATATGTAATAAATTATCTAATAAATCTATAATAAATGATCTAATAAATCTATAATAAATGATAAAATAAATTATCTAATAAATCTATAATAAATTATACAATAAATTATCTAATCAATCTATAATAAATATATAATAAATCTATAATAAATGATATAATAAATTATCTAATAAATTATCTAATAAATCTGCACGGTGATGTAGTAATATGGGAAGAGGGGATGTATCACTATATAAAGATATATAATAAATGATCTAATAAATCTATAATAAATGATATAATAAATATATAATAAATTATCTAATAAATATATAATAAATTATATAATAAATCTGCAAAGTGATGTAGTAATATGGGAATAGGGGATGTATCACTATTAGAGATGAGCGAGCATGCTCGATTGCCATTTTTGCGTATTTGCGTACGCATTTTAAAATTCGTACGCTATTCATACGCATATTTTAATCTATACGCAAATGCGTATGAATAGCGTACGAATAGCGTACAAATTCAATTAGTACGCTATTCATACGCTATTCGTACGCATTTGCGTATAGATTAAAATATGCGTATGATTAGCGTACGCATTTTAAAATGCGTACGCAAAATGGCACTCGAGCATGCTCGGCCAAGCATGCTCGCTCATCTCTAATCACTATATAAGAATATATAGCAAATTATCTAATAAATCTAAAATAAATTATCTAATAAATATATAATTAAAGGGGTTGTCCACTTCAGCATATAGCATTTACCATGTAGAGAAAGTTAATACCAGACACTTACTAATGTATTGTGATTCTCCATATTGTCTCCTTTGCTGGCTGGATTCATTTTTCCATCATATTTTACACTGCTCATCCATGGTTATGACCACCCTGCAATCCGTCAGCGGTGGTCGTGCTTACATACTATAGAAAAAAGCACAGCCTATGTGCATGACCACAGTCTCGGCCGCCAAAGAAACCAGAACTTTTTCCTATAGTGTGCAAGCACGACCACTGATGCTGGACTGTAGGGTGGTCGTAACCATAGAAACAAGCAGTGTATAATGTGATGGAAAATAAATCCAGCCAGCAAAGGAGGCAACATGGATAATAACAATACATTAGTAACTGGCTGGTGCTTTTTCCTACAGTGTGCAAGCAAAGCCACCACTGATGGATTGCAGGGTGGTCGTAACCATGAAAATTAATCCAGCCAGCAAAGGATGCAATATGGACAATCACAACACATTAGTAAGTGGCTTAATTGTATTAACTTCCTCTACATGTTACATGCCACTTGCTGAAGTGACACAATCCCTTTAAGGACCACTCCATTCATCAAATCTCTATAGGAGGTCTGAGCGTGCTCAGCAGTTTTCAGTACTCCCATAGCGGTGAATGGAGGGTTGTCGTACATGTGCGCTTACTCTTGTGCCACTTTAGGGGCCCCGTTCTGGAGATAGGAGGCTCCAGAGCTAGGACCCCCACGTATATGACACTGATCCTAGAATATGCCATGAATATGCCAGATGGGAATACCCTTTAAGGGTCAGACAACCGGGTGTAGCTTATTTGTAAGGAATGTAACAGGGCAGGACCTAAACATCAGCCAAATACTTCTCCTTCCAATTTCTCAAAGGGGTTTTCCAGGATTGACTAATTCATTTATTTTAAGTCATCATAGGGGAAGTCCTGGAACCCCCTTTAAAGGAACATTGTGGCCAAAAGCAAAGAGAGAATAAAGCTGAGTACAGCATCTAATGGGGAGGAGCATGACAAAGCGAGAACCCCCGTGTCAGGCCCCGCCCCCTCAGGTCCCTGCTCATACTTTAGCCCTTCTCCTCAGGGGGAGGCCGCCGGTATACGCCAGGGGACAGAAAGACGCCACAGCCCCCCCACCCCACATCAGAACCAAGGTCAGCGGCTCAGCAGGGTCGCGTGACCCGTCACTTCCGCTTGGAAGCGCCGCCCCCGGACACGTGACCCAAGCGTAACCCCTGACAACGGCTGCGGTTTGTTTTTGTGGAGGGAGGGCGGAGATGGAGACCGCATAGAGCGCACCGCGTCCTCTACCACTGCTGGAGACGAGGGAGGATGCTGAGGGTCGTAGTCCCACACTACCAAAAGAGTTCTAAGAACGCTGTGACTTCTGTAAGTCGTGCGCTAGAATGCTGGGGCTTGTAGTCCTTCTTGTGTTGGAATGCTGGGACTTGTAGTCATTGTGTTAGAACGATGGGACATATAGTCCTTGTGTTAGAATGCTGGGACATGTAGTCCTTGTGTTAGAATGATGGGACTTGTAGTTCTATAACATGTTAGAATGCTGGGATTTGTAGTTTTTGTGTTAGAATGATGGGACTTGTAGTTCTTGTCTTAGGATGCTGGGACTTGTAGTCCTTGAGTTAGAATGATGGGACATGTAGTTATTGTGTTAGAATGCTGTGACTTGTAGTCTTTCGTGCGTTAGAATGATGGGACTTGTAGTTCTTGGGTTACAACGTGGGGACTTGTAGTTCTATAACCAATGTTGGGTCTTGTAGTCCTTGTGTTAGAATGCTGGGACTTGTAGTTGTATAAGTTATGTTAGAATGCTGGAACTTGTAGTTCTTGTGTTAGAATGATGGGACTTGTAGTTCTGTAAACGATGTTGGGCCTTGTAGTCCTTGTCTTACGTGAAAGACGTCATGTGCACAGAGCCCTTGTAATGAATGGGCCGCCGTGCTGTCATCCTGCATGTGGATTTCCGCCAGGAAATTCACGCTTTGCAGTGCAGCATTTTTGCAGTCCATAGTGGCGGTATCCTTAAAGGGGTTGTCCCATTTTGGCCTCATTTACATGTCAGTTAGGAGATCCGGCACATTGACATTCCCATTGACTGCAGTGAGGTCTGGGTTCGGATGGACAAAAGCCTGCTGAGGGGAACTGGTTTTTTTTTGTCCGGCCGACAGCAGACGTTTGCGCCAGATCTCCTAGACGGAGATGTGGACCAGGCCTAAGAGAACTCATCCTCCATCCTAAGTCTCTGATCGGTGGGGGGTCCAGGGTCCAACCGGTGAGGCACAAAAAGGGGGGGGGGGTCCCTCCATTTGTGGCGGTGGTCACTCATTCAACCCTATGGGGCGGCTGGAGATAGTCGAGCACTTGGACTTGGCTGTCTCTGGCAGCCCCTAGAGCTGGAGTGGTAGTGGGCGTGAAATGGGGTAGAACAGGCCCCCGTTTTCGTGATCGGCGGGGTCCCCAGCTGTCGGAACTTATCCCCTATCCTGTAGGCTGGGAATAAGTTTTTGTAATGGGACAATCCCTTTAAAGGGGTTATTGGACACTAAAAAAATGGTGGTCAGAGAGTATTTAAAGGGGTTGTCCAGGATAAGACAAAGCTGCTTTCTTACTAAAAGTGCGCCACACCTGTCCATAGGTTGTGTGCGGTACTGCAGCTGTGCTCCATTGAAGTGAATGGACCACTCGCAGCCTGTGTACACGTGACCGCTGCCGGCCAATCAGTGTCCCCAGCAGATTTTAGATTTTATCGACCCGCAGCATGGCAGCCAGCAGAGATCCTGCGTGACAGGTAGCGTGGCATTTTTCTATGGATACATACAGTAATTAGTCGCTCTGATAATTAGTGGGTTTATAATCGTCAGCCCAGAGATAACGTCGCCTGTAATCCCGTATCTATGGCGGTGTTCATCCCTCCTGAGCCGCTGATGGCGCCTGCATGATTTATGGGAGGTTATCTGAGACCCTGTGGAATTATTTAGCGGCACGCCCCCGGCGCTCAGGTGCCGCACTAACCTTGCTTCGCTCTTGAGCTGTGACGTCCGCGAGACTCGTCCTCTAATTAAATCTCATTGATTTCTAGGAATCGCTGGGAAGTGAATTGTCTATTTAAGGTGTAATTTGTCGCATTTCATTGACCTGATTATCTGGTTACCACTCCCCCATTCATTTTATTGTGTCTATTCAACACATCAGTTTTTTACCATGGTCCGTGTTTTTAGTGCGGATGCATGCTCAATTTTATCCATGTTCACGGATCCATCTCGCCCATTATAGTTTATGGATCCGTGAAAACCACCGATGCCATCCGTGTTTCATGGATCATTAGGCCCCTTTCAGACAAGCGGGTGTCACGCCCTGGACTCGCAGCGCAGCCCCCGGCCTGAACTCCCAGCACTGCCAAGGTCGCATAGAATTTTATTATTTTATGATGCTATGTAACCCTTAGAGGTCTGGAATGTATTGGATAACACTGACATAATAGTGTCAGTGTTATGCAAAACATTCCAGAACTGTAAGGGTTACATAGCATCATAAATTAATAAAATTCTATGCGACCTTGGCAGTGCTGGGAGTTCAGGCTGCGCTGCGAGTCCAGGGCGTGACACCCGCTTGTCTGAAAGGAGCCTTAGGGCTCAAGCACACGAACGTGTGCCGGCCGTGCCCGTGCTGCGGCCCGCAAACTGCGGTCTGCAATGCACGGGCACTGACCGTGAGGCCACCGCATGCGGATCGCGGACCCATTCACTTGAATGGGGTCCGTGATCCGCATCCGAGGGTCCGCACCGCAAAAAAGTAGTGCTTGCGCTACTTTTTTGCGGTGCGGAGGCACGGCCAGAAACACCACGGAAGCACACCGTAGTGAGTCCGTGGTGTTCCGATCCGTGCCTCCGCTCCACATCTCCCGGATCGCGGACCCATTGAAGTGAATGGGTCCGCGATCTGTGATGCGGGCTGCACACGGCCGGTGCCTGTTTATTGCGGATCCGCCGTATGCGGCCCGCAGCACGGGCGCGGCCGGCACACGTTCGTGTGCATGAGCCCTTAGGAAGAGATGCTTTGAAAATTATTTTTCAGCTGTGCAGCGTCAGTGAAACACGGATGACATACGGACAGTAAAAAAACGGACACACGGATCCTTCATAGACAGCTTCACAGAAGCATCACTGGCCACCTTTTTGCAGATTTAAGCGCGGACATGTGAATGGACCCTTACACCTACAGATAATCGCTAACAAGCCTTCGTATGATCTGGCAGTGTAATACTGCCACTTGTTCATCGAGTAATTGAAATCTTTCAACATCTTTAAAAATGATCGTTTGCCGTGTAATCACAATCTGCTGCCGGCAAACAATGAGTCAGTGTGGGGTTGAGCGATTGCTCGTCTCCATACTGTGGAGGAGATCGTTGCATGTAATAGCCGCAGTCTCCTCCGCTAGTGAGCAGGCGATTGTCTTGAAGGAACGCCTTCCTCCCAATTATTGCCTGCAAAATCTGTAGGTGTAATAGGGCCCTAAGGCTGCATTCACATCTCTGTTTCAGAGATCCGGCTGCCTGATCTGGCGTCAATTCCAGCTGTCAGACGGACAAAAAAGACTGATGCATGCAATCGGAAATCGGCCAGATCGCCATCGGACCTCATTGCAGTCAATGGGGATCCAGTGGTGAAGTAGAGAATCAGCACCGTACATTGTGTTTGGATTGTGTTCAATGGGCCCCTAGACCATCTGACCGATGTACATGTGATGTCATCACGCCTGGACCACAGGTATGGATGAGGAATGCAGAGTACACTGCACATTCACGGTGTGCTGTCCATTCACTGCAGGGTCACAAAGGTGGGACCCGTCCCTATCTGTCATTTATGGCATATCCTAGCGATAGCCATAAGTGTCCCAAAGATGCTTGTCTTGAGGACATCCCCTTTAATTTCACTGCAGTGGACGGCGGCTCTAACACACTGCTAGGTAAATTCTGCTTCGGTGCAGGTGCCTTTACTTTGTCCATGTCTTAATTAAAGGGGTTGTCCAGGATTAGACAAACATGGCTGCTTTCTTCCAGAAACACCACCGTCCATGGGTTGTGCCTGGTTTTGCAGCTCGGCTCTTTTGGAGTCAATGATGCAATAACTGCACACGGACTGTGGACAGGGGTAGGTGTGGATTTTGGAAGAAAGCAGCCATAATTTACTAATCCTGGACCATCCCTTTAAGGTCCGACATTTATGTATCTGTGAAATTGAAATCTGGTTGCCCCGGCCTCTAATTTAAATATAAGGATTCGCCGTGGTCCGTGTCTGGCCTACAAGCCCGGCTCTTCTTCTAGATAATAGCATTTGTCTTCAGAAAATGAGATCACGGTTGCGGCTTTATTAATGTCCTCCAGCCATAGAGGTCGTAATGTAATAAGCAGACAGACAGATGCAACGTCTGGAGCATGAAATTAAAAACAATAAATGACAACCGTGGTCATCTAAGCTGGGAGACGCCCATTAATCAGACCAGCCATCTGGAGCTGTGGTCATCAGCTGGAGAGACGCACGCCGATCAGCCACCACATTAAATTACTGATGAGTGGAGGACGTTGATTGTCTCGTCACAGAGAAACTTTACGAAGGCAGCAAGTGAACAGGCGGGTCTTGACGGTTAGAGCAGGAAAAAATTGGTGAGAGTAGGGATCTAAGAGACTTTGACAAGGGCCAAGTTGAGATGTCTAGACTAGGGTAGAGCGAAGCGAGCGTCAGATGTTCAAAACTTAGGAATAATACTGTACGGAGATTCGTCTCTATACAGTATTAGAATGTATGAGCTCCGATGAGCCGAAGTAAGTTATTCAGGAAGTCGCGGGTGACTTTGAATAACCTCGGTAGTTGATTTTTAAAGGGAGTCTTTCACCTAATCTGAGCGTTATAGACCGCCCAGATCAGGCTATAGCCTCCTTTCCATATATCACAACGGTACCTTTATTATAGATGTCCCTCGCCGATATCTCTGAAAAATTACTTTTATAACTTATGCTAATTAGTTTGCGCAAGTGCCCGGGGGCGGCGTTATTGCAGATGGAGTCCAGGCCCCCGGGCGATTTGCACTCTAAACCCCTCCTATTCCACTGCCCCGGCCTGCCCTAGTTTATTATAATTACATCCTCCTCGTCACAAATCCAGCGCTTGTGCCGCTCATCCTGGGCCCGGCCCCTGCGCACTGCTCTGCCCACTATGGGCAGGGGCTTTTAGCGCGCATGCGCCAGTCCGTTCGTCACAATCCGGCTGGGCACAGGCGCTGGATTTGTGACGAGGAGCATGTAATTATAATAAACGAGGGCGGGCCGGGGCAGTGGAATAGGAGGGGTTTGGAGCGCAAATCGCCCGGGGGCCTGGGCTCCATCTGCAATAACGCCGCCCCCTGGGCACTTGCACAAACTAATTAGCATAAGTTATAAAAGTAATTTTTCAGAGATATCGGCGAGGAGCATCTATAATAAAGGTACCGTTGTGATATATGGAAAGGAGGCTATAGCCTGATCTGAGCGGTGGGCGGTCTATAACGCTCAGATTAGGTGAAAGACTCCCTTTAAAAATCAACTACTGCTACGGGAGTTTAAAAAAAAACAGTGGCACGCAGTCGGTCGGGATCCACAAACTGCATACCCAAAATGGATCCGGTCGTGTACACGAGGCTTTAGTGTGACTGGATTGGTTCCATGTTTCCGATTTTCTATTGCAGATGCGACGCTGATCAATGGCGATCCAAGATAATGATTCCCTGCTGGAAACGTTACAAGAACCGGAAGAATTTCCTCAGACAGTCTGCTCTCCTCGTGAGGAGAAATGGGAGAAGGAGCTGACAGAGGCATTGGTGGAGATCAGCGAGAAGATGCTTGAAGATGACCAGAAGGCCACAGCGTGGGTGATAGGAACAGGATGGGAAGAAGCTGTGAGTACCTTATATATCCATGTGTTACCGGTTAGGTGAAGGCTACTTTTACAGGTGCCACCCCCCCGATCTCCCAGTGAGACATGGACGTGATCTGTTCTTGGTCTCCATGGACAGCCTAGGTATTCATTGATTTTAATGTGCATTTAAAAAAACAACAGACATGAAGTATTGTGATGAGCAAATAGTTCTTCACCTCCAAGGGGGTCGCCCCCATTTGATTGACAGGACTGCACATCTCACCTGGTTCTGCCCATCTTGCGGCTCTACTTCCAGAGTAGTGACTACATGCACCTTCTACACTTCCAGGAAGGAGAGCAGCAGCGCCAGCACAAGATTGTCAGGGCTGGGCGAGATGTCTAACCCCGTTCAGTCAAGCAGTCGGGGAGGGACCTTCTTCAGCAGCGGGGTCAGCCCCTCACAGGGGAAGAACTCTTGTGGATGACACAAATTGATTTGCTCCTCTCTAAGGCAGTACTTTGGGCCGTGTTGCAGACCAAACATGCCCATTAAAGTCTATGGGTCAGGTAGGAGAGGATCTGGAAAATCTCTGTTTCATGCTAGATGTGCACAAAAAAACCAACAAACAAAAAATGGACCCTTCACCGATGACAAACTCACCATTTTTTTGGGCAGACATGTTGATCTTTGCTCAGTTTAGTTGCACCTATTAAAGTCATGCAAAAATGGCCCAGGTTGTAAGACCATGGCAAGTCTTGACCCCCTGTAGTTCTACCATCGATCACTATAGAATGCAGTAGGTCTAAGACTAATTTCACACAAGTGTTTGGTCTGGGATAAGCGCTGTGTGATGGCTGCATTACCTGGACCAAACTCATTATGATGCTGTGTTCATATCTGACTGTGGGTCTACTATACAGTCAGTGCTGGGAGTACAGTACAGTAGACCCGGCGCCCCATGTCAGGCAGGAGCTAATAGTCATGATGCTGAGAGTTCTGGTCAGAAGAGCAGTGTTTGGTCCAGGAAATGCAGCAATCACAAGGAGCATGTCACCCAGACGTTAAAAATAAGCCCATTGATTTCAGTGGGGTCTCTCTGGTCATGACATGTGAATAGCTCCTAGACTTTAAAGGCTTTATACACCTTTTTGTTATTATTGCATTGTACACATTTTGAGCTAAACATATTTTTTTCAATTGGCCTTTTTCTGTACAGAGCTGAGATGCTCTATTAGCAGCCTATGGATTTTCTCTCTTTTCTGTCAGGCCAGGAGCTGATGGGCTCCTTATCTCTGACCTTATAAACACTCATTAGGCCTCTTTCACACCAGCACGGATCCGGCGGGTGAAGGGTGCCGCCGGAGCAGCGCATACATACACAGACACTTACCTGTTCCAGCAGCTCCGGACCTGACCAGCGACGAGGAGAATGGCGCGCACAAGGGTAAGTTTACCCACAGCGCCACCTGCTGGAGGGAGGGAAAATTGCAGGGAGACGGATCCGTCATGAACTCCATTGAAAGTCCCCATTGACTTGCATTGGGGGTCATTCTGGATCCGTCCTGGTGCGGATGCCCAGACCAGAGAGAAAACCGCAGCATGTTGCAGTTTGCTCTCCAGTCTAGAGCCGTAACGGTATGCTTCTAGGAGCCTCCGTTCTCTTCAGTTCAGTTTTGTCCCCATTGACAATGAATGGGGACAAAACTGAAGCGTTTTATTGCGGTATTGAGCCCCTATGACGGAACTCAATACCGGAATATGTAAACGCAAGTGTGAAAGTAGCCTTATAGCTCAGCTCTTATCTTACTGATAAAAATGTGGCTTAAATAAGTGTTTATGTCCTTTTAGTCATTTACAGATAAAGTTTATTAGATGACCAAGTGAAATACCAGTTAACCCTTTGTGACAGAACGGCTCAATATTTTTTATAAAGGCCAATTGAAAATATGATTTTTAGCCAAAAAATGAGTAAAATGTAGAGTTGAGCGAACGTGCTCGTAACAAGCACTGTACTGCTCGGATCCCCTGCGCTTGAATGGCCGCAGCCACCCGGCTCCGTCCTCCTCACCCGACTGCAAGTCAGCGGGGACGGATCCATTTGGTATGCGTTCTTGTTACGGCCATGTGGTTAGCACCATGTGAATGCAGTCTTGCTTCCATTTCTTATGCCATCGCACAGAAGACCTAATGGAGGTCTCAGTGACAGACTCTTTAAAGGGAACCTGTCATCACCGAAACACCCCCTGAACTAGAGTAAGCGGTGTATAGTGTAAGTGATGCTGAATCCGAATATGTAAGTTTTATCTTCATACTCACTTCCATTCCGACGCTGTGCTCCTACAAACCAGCAGTAAAATACATTGAGAGGACTCTTCTTTGAGTCGTCTTCATTATGTGAGTGAGGACCGGAGTCCACTGAGTGCATTTTACTGCAGGTTTGTGGGAGCACAGCATCAGAATGGAAGTGAGTGTGAAGATAAAACTTACATATTCGGATTCAGCATCACTTACCCTATACAACGCTTACTCTAGTTCAGGGGGTGTTTCGGCGATAACAGGTTCCCTTTAAATATGTACGATCACGTGTACACATTTCCCTTTAGAATCGAGTGTAGTTCTAAAAAATTAAGGCTTTGTGGTTTCTACTTCTGCAGGTGTGCGGCTGGGGTCCAGTTTCAGCAACGGCGTGTCTGCACCCTCTAAAGAAGCAGAAGAAGCCTAAAACTGGGGAGACCACGGACTGTATCTTATGTCTAGACCTGAGCTTTATACCCGAGAGTAAAGATACGGCTGCAGAAACTAAACCCAGCGCAGTGACCAACCAGAAGTCAACGAGCGAGACGAGCGTCACGGATCATGTCCTACTCTCTGCAGAGAAGGACTCCGACTTTACAGGTCACCGGCCTTCCACTGCCGCCGTGTCCAAGACAGAAACCTGTGGTGAGAAAGTGTCTTCTGTAGAGGAGTCCACTAGAGAACCAAGACAGAAGGAGAAGACTTCACAGAGGAGCTCCTCACCATTCGCCGGGAGAACCATTCCTATCTGTACCAACTGTTACAACACCAAGGCGTCGCTAATGCTTAACGCGCCCATCTTACTGCCACCGCTGAAAGCTTCACCTGGAAACGGGCACGCGGAGCAGATGGCACGAAGGAGAGAGATTCTGCTCCAGCAGCTGGAAAAGCTTCCTTCAAAGGGATTTATGGGTAATTCCCTGACCGGACAAGTCCTCCACAACATTGACCTAAGGGTAGAGCGGAAGCTTCTCGAAGCCATGAGTGACCTTCCTCCAGAGCAGCTCAGACTACCCGAACCACTGTCCTTCATCACCTCCTGCACACCAAAAACACCGCCCAAGGACGCTGAGCGTTTGCACTGGCAGTACTCGTTACTGGCCCAGAAGTCTACTGCCGCGAACGGCAACTCTGTAAAACACGCCGCCAACTCCGCCCCGGTGGGCTTCCTCCATACTAGAACACTACAGAACAAGCGAAATATCCGCCAAGACCTGAGAAACCTCAATGATAGTAAAGTTCGAAGAGCAAAATCCGGCACCAGCCACGTACCCGACACAGTATTACCTGCTTTAACTGTCACCAGAGTAGAAATACCCGTCAAAATGAAACTGTGCTAATAACGATAGTAACGTAATACACATTTATAACCAGCTACCTCTATTAATACTACATGTTACCTGGTGCCAATAAACCCTAAGGAGAAAACAATCTCTGGACTATATTCATTATTTTACTATGAAAAATGTCAGATTGATTAACCCAGAAGGGGGCGGAAAAAAATACAAAAGAATTTGAAAACTCCTAATATTAGAGGAAAGTTTCCAGAAGTAGGGCCCATACGCACAGTGCAGATTAATCTGTACTTTGCATGACTTAAAGGGGTCGTCTCCCTTTAGTAAGTGGCATTTATCCTGTAGAGAAAGTTAATACAAGGCTCTTACTAATGTATTGTTATTCTCCATATTGCCTCCTTTGCTGGCTGGATTCATTTTTCCATCTCATTGTACACTGCTTGTTTCCATGGTTACGACCACCCTGTAACTCCATCAGCGGTGGTTGTGCCTGCACAATATAGGAAAAAGCACTAGCTTATGTGTACTCCCACAGTCCCGGCCACCAGAGAGGCTGACGCTTTCTCCTATAGTGTGCAAGCACGACCACCACTGATGGATTGTAGGGTGGTCGTAACCATGGAAACGAGCAGTGTATAATGTGATGGAAAAATGAATCCAGCCAGCAAAGGAAGCAATATGGACAATCACAATACATTAGTAAGCGCCTTGTATTAACTTTCTCTACATGATAAATGCCACTTACTGAAGTGAGACAACCCCTTTAAGGGGAAACCGTCACTTGCAAGGGGGCTGCAGTGCTAAACTATCATCATGCTATTATCATACATGTATGTTGTATTCTATGAAAAATTGAAATTCTCATGTACACAATGCAGATTTTTTCCAAACGGATTTTAAAATCAGCAGCATATCGACTTATTTTATTTTTCCTGAACTGATTTCTTGCATTAATTTCAATAGGGAGAGTAAAATCCACACCACTTGATGCAAATTGTTCATGTGGATTTCCCTGCAGATTCCAGCGCCGATTCTCTGCTCATAAATCCTGAACGTGTAGATTTAGGCTAGGGCTACACGGCGACAGTTGTCGCACGTCACCCGTCGCAGCCAGGATGCCTGAGTAGTGGGGATCCCATGGAGATGAATGGGATCGCCGCGGCAGTCGCAAGAAATCCAACCGTGTTGGATTTCTTGCGACTGCCGCGGCGATCCCATTCATCTCTGTGGGATCCCCGCTACTCAGGCATCCTGGCTGCGACAACTGTCGCCGTGTAGCCCTAGCCTTATACAGCCGGCATTGTCTTTCTAAATATGCCCCTGTGGAACCCAGACATTTAAAGGGGGTTGTCTCATGATGGACAATGCTAGGATATGCCCCCATAGTCTTATAGGTGCGGGTCCCACACCTATATCCAGAACGGAGCCCCAAAAGGTGGTGACTGGAGGACTCCGGTCTTACCACCACCAAGCCGTCTCCCCATAGAAGTGAATGGGAGCGCACCGCGCATGACTGGCCACCGCTCCCATTTATTTCTAAGGAGCTGACGGAAATAGCCGAGTCAGCATTCGGCTATTTTCGCCGGTCCCATAGAAAATGAATGGAGGGTGGCTGCACATGCGCCCTCCTTCACTTTCGGGGCTCTGTTCTAGATATGGGGTCATATCCTAGCAATATGCCCCCATTGTACATCATGAGACAAACCCTTTAAGGATTAGCTACAAAAAAAATAAAAATTACTGAAGAGGAGTCCAGGACTCATCTCAGAATTAGAAATGCATAGATTTTTGTATTTAGGATCCACTTCTGGTTTTGGATACAACTAAACCCCTAAAAGGGCCTGTCCCACCACAGGCTTAATATCGGATCGTGGGGGTCCGACCGCTTATACTCCAACAGAGCACAAGAACAAGGCGCTAAATGGAACAGCTATATCCGGCAGTCCGTGACCGCAGCTTTATTCCACACCTCATTCCTGTGAAAGGAAATGGGACGAATAATTTTGCACGCCCCACTTTTCAGTTTTATTATTGCAAAAAAAGTTTAAATGATCCAATAAATTTCGTTCCACTTCACAATTGTGACCCACTTGTTGTTGATTCTTCACCAAAAATTTAAAATGTTATATCTTTTTGTTTGAAGCCTGAAATGTGGCAAAAGGTTGAAAAGTTCCAGGGGGCCGAATACTTTCTCAAGGCATTGTATATCTTTATGAGCCACTTATACAACTTTTTTTTTTCTTTTTGGCAGATTGCACAGCAGTATAAATGACATATTAACTTTTTTTTCCTGTGGGCGATACCAAATTTATATACTTTGTGTTTTACCACATTTGCATTTTTGGTAGGTTTAGAAAACATCTTTTGGTCGCCACATTCCAGGGCCAGTAATTTAACTCCCGCCTTGGCCAGACCTGTGAAGGGAAACCTACTTACCTGCTTCCTGGCCTCAGCTGCTCGCTGTAAACATTCGGTATGACTCCATCTGCAGCCAATCGCTGGCTGCAGTGGTGACCTGTTCCCCTTACATCATGAAAAATGGTCGATTGACACAAGGGGAGAGGTCACCACTGCAGCCACTGGAGCAGCCCAGGCCTGGAAGAGAAGGAGCAGTTTGCCAAAAACCCTCCAAACTTGCACAACCCCTTGAAATTTTTTTTTTTTTTTTACCATATGTTATAAATTACTTTAATAGCATGGGTTGCTAAGCGATACCAATTTTCTGTACTTTTCTATTTTTTCCCTTTATAAAGCATTTTGAAAGGGAAAAAAGGAGTTTTTTTTACTTTATATTTTTTATTATATTGGTCTCACCAGGTGGCCGGTACATGTTACCATTTGATGGCTTACATAATACACTGCACTGTGTAGTGTGATGTATTATGCTCACAGACAGCCCTTTGTTACATCATCCTGCTGCCATGGCAACCCATAAGCCCCCCACAATATCGCGGCAGAGGCACTGATGGGCGTGCAGAGGGGGCTAGTTGTGATCCTAGTCACTGTAGCAGAGTGTCAGCTGTATCGTGTGCCGTACCCCACACAATACATTTTGGAGGCTTTTTTCACTTTAAATGCATTTTTTTTCTAGCGTGTTTCAAGCCGTAGACTTTGATGTTACATCTGTGTTTTTGGCAAAAAGAAAAACAAAACAAAAACTTGTGGCATATTTACATTTGCAAAACCAGCTAAAAAGGCATCTGTCAGCAGTTTTGTCCCTATGACACTGTCTGACCTGTTACATGTGCACTTGCCAGCTGAAGACATCTGTGTTGGTCCCATGTTCATATGTGTCCGCATTGCTGAGAAAAATGAGGTTTTAATATATGCAAATGAGCCTCTAGGAGCAACGGGGGCGTTACCATTACACCTAGAGGCTCTGCTCTCTCTGCAACTGCCGTGTCCTCTGCACTTTGATTGACAGGGCCAAGTAAGTGTGATAATGTTTTCACTGCCTCACCCTGTCAATCTAAGTGAAGAGGGTGCTGCCTTTACAGAAAGCAGAGCCTCTAGGTGTAATGGTAACGCCCCCATGGCTCCTAGAGGCTCATTTGCATATAATAAAACTTCATTTTTCTCAGCAATGCGGGCACATATGAACATGGGACCAACACAGATGTCTTCAGCTGCCAAGTGCACATGTAACAGGTCAGCCAGTGTCATAGGGACAAAACTGCTGACAGATGCTCTTGAAGGCACCATCTACACAGCACACACTGCCGTTTGTACTGCAAATTATAGCAGTGGTTGTGCCAATGAAGGCCATGTCCTTTCTCAACGCAGTCGTGGCCATAAACCTTGACCACCCATCGAAAGCTATAGAAGACAGAATCAGCAGCAAATTTCTGCTGTTTAAAATATACCGTGTGAACATACTCTAATGGAGTGTGAATTTTTTCAGGATAGTATAAAAAGGAGTCACCCTACCGATCCCCCACCACTCTCCACTTCTGGCTTGACACAGGAAATGATGTAACTGTCCGCTCAGCCAATCACAGGACACTGTTGCAGTCAGCGATTGGTTGAGTGGTCATTTCCTGTGTGTCGAGCCAGGACAGGAAGTGGAGACAGCAGTTGGGAGCAGAGCAGCATCAAAACGGAAGCTGCAAGGGATCAGTGAGGTAATTGAGGACTTGTTTTTACCCATCCTGAAGGAAAGCACCAAGTAGATTGCCTGCCCCATCTAATATACCACATTTGAGAAGACGACCAGCGTAGTGAAGGATAAGACCGCACTTTGGGGACGCAACGAACATATCCAAAAAACCCAGTTTCTCACAAAACGAAAAGACATTTTGCTGCCTGATATCCTTTATCTTGACAGAATAAATAATTTACAATGGAAACCAAATAAATAAAGTGCTTCTCGAGGTTTCATAGCCAATATAAAAATAGACTGACCGCCTAATGTCCAAGGACGCATGCATAAGCATTCAGAATCACGGTAACAGAGCGCTGCGTCGTTGGGCTGTAGTAGTTTCTGCCGCAACGTCTCAAGGCGGTGGCAGGACAGGGAGGAAGGTTGGTTTCACAGGATGCATAAAGACATGCATGGTCAGACTGATTAAAGGAACGGGTGATGTTCATTCACTGCTATCGGCATGATTAGTTCTGAGGTAAGATCTTCAGTTGTCAGATTTTTCAGAGAATAAAGAGAACCTCTCCTCGCAAGTCTGGGTTTCTACTGAGCTGAACTGAGACTCCATTGTATTCCATGCCAGGTCAGCCAGCAGGAAATCATCCATTGCAGTCTGGGTCTCGTTACTAGTCAAGAAAAGACTTCCGAGAGTATCAAAGGAACTGTCGACCGTCTGCGTTTCAGCACAGTTCTGTCGTACGTGGCTCTCTAGAGAAGAGCAGGGTAGGGTTTTGCCTGTCAATGTCCCCTCGCCGTGGCTCTCGCCATCTGACGAGTCCGTACTCATTGAGAAACTTGACTGCTTCAAGATGTTCCCCAGACGCAAGTGAGAATTACTGTCTAAAAAGTAGTCGAGGTCAGTTTGGGTTTGCGTATCAAACATTTCCATGCCGAGAAGGTTGGAGTTTCCTTTGTTCGGGAAGGACTGGGTGGAGTCTTCGGAAAACAAGAAGTCTGTTTGAGTTTCTATATCCAGATATTCAGAGTTAAGGTTGCCCAACACGCTCTCCTCGGTTTGGGTTTGGATGTTCGAGGCTGAGAAGAATTCCTCTATGTCGAAATCTATACTTGGGTTTTGGTTACAATTGGACGATAAATTAGTGTCTCCACCGGACATGGACTGGCTGGAGATGTTGTCCGACAGGATCTTCTCAAGATCGCTTAAAAGTTCCATGGTTTGGGTTTGGTTATCGATCATGTTTTGTGGTGGGAACGTCCCGTTTTGAGAGTTAAAATTCATGAAAGAGGTCTGCTTAATCTCCTCTTCCCTGATGTCCTTGAGGTTATTGGTCTCCAGTAGGTTTTGTCCCAAGGATCCAGAAATGTAACGGTGGCCTGCTTGGCTCGTTTGGGTAGATACAGTGTAAAGAGAACTAGCACTTGTGAAGATGCTATCACACATGACCGACTGGTCCACCAGCAACGTGTTGTCTCTTAACATAGTGTTTGTTTGCGTTTCCCGAGAAACGCCGTAAGTGCCACCACAACTGACGGAGGCCTCCGACTGAGACTTCAAGGGAAAAGAAGCAGCACTTTCTTGAAGCGTCTGAGTCTCAACACTAATCGGTTGAGACATTTGGGCGCTGAACGATAAGTCTGTTTGAGAAAAAGACGACACACAAGGTTCGGTAGACGTCCAAGAGTTATTTGGCACCATATTGTGTGAGAAGAAGGACAAGTCAGTCTGGACATCGGACGTGGTTCTAGATTTAGTAGTCACACTGTTCATGGAGGCTGAAGGCTGTGGTCCTTCCATATTGACCTGCACATACGTATTTACAGAACCTACTGGACTACTAGCCTCAGTATCTACGTTAGAAAGAACAGTCCCATTATACTGAGGTACTATTTGTAAAGTGCTCATTACTGACCCCCGATTGTTAACCGCCACGACCATGGGCTTCATGGAGCACTCTGTAGATGAAACCAGGACAGGCACATGGGCCACTTGCACCACTGGTAACTTGATGAACGTCAGTTTTGGTTTCGGTAAAAGGAGTTTTTGTGCTTGGTTTGATTGAATGGAAAACATGTCCGTCACTTGGGCGCTCACGTAGGTGTCATTGGTAGTGACGGCCTTCCAGTCTGCCAGCTGCTGGCCAACATTCGTGGTAGCTGTGGACACGGTGGGCTGCTCTTCCATCACAGTTTTCTGATTTTGCTTAGATGCTTCAAGTTTTCGTTTCTTCACAGGCGGGTCTCTGCAAAGAAATCACACATTGCCTACATTAAGCAAGAGGTAGAAGAGAAACTATTCTACTTTTGTGGCTTTTCCCTCCACCACCTTAAATAAGCCATTACGAGCAGGAGAACCCCCACAATCAGCCATTAGTCAACGCAAAGCTCTCCAAAGGATCTCCTTAGATCTGGCTGATGGAAGGGGGTCCAATGAGGAACCCACTGTATTACTTCAGAATGCCTGATTGTCCCTGTAATAAACCCATCTGCCCCATCTCAGACATTGGGGGCATATAGCTTGGATGGAACCCTTCATGGCCGCCCTCCATTCATTCCCATTGAAATGAATGGAAAGCACATTGCGCGAGCTAGGCCACTGCTTCATTCACTTCTATGGGGCTTACAGAAACGGCCGAACTATCGCTAGGCTATTTTCGGCAGTCCCATAGAAATGAATGAAGGGCAGCCACGCGTGGTGCGCCCCTGGGACTTTGTGGGCTCTTTTCTAAGTAGAGGTGCGGGTCCCAGAGTGGCAGGACATGATTATCTGTCCCCTTCGTTCAAAAATTAGAAATATCATACTAAGGGCCCTGTTCACATGGCAGATTTTGCAGCATAATTTTGCTGCGTCAAAATTCAACCGAAAACCTGCCCATAGCCACATCTTTTCCCTCTCCCATACATCTCAATGGGAGCCTCCCACTGAAATGAATGGGAGTCAGAAAGGACGTGTCTGCCCTTTGCAAAATTTCAGCAAAACACGCCATGCTAAAGGGCCTTAAAGGGATATTCCTATCTCAGACAATGGAGGTCTGGTAAGGTGCAGGTCTCACCTCTGGGACCCACACCTATCTCGTAAACTGAGCTGGCAAAGTGAAGGAGGGCGCACCAAGCATGCATGCCCACCTTCCATTCATTTCTACGGGGCCTCTGAAAATAGCTGAGCTCTGGCTTGGCTATTTCGGTCAGCCCCATGGAAATGAATGGGAGCACACCACGCATGCGCAGCCACCACTTCCATTCACTTCAAAAGCCAACGCGCCGCTATTTGTGACGGCCCCATAGAAATGGGCTTTGCCGGCTCAGTTTACGAGACAGGTGCGGGTCCCAGAAGTGAGACCCACACCTATCAGACAATGGGGGCATATACTAGTGATATGCCCCATTGTCTGAGATGGGAATACCCCTTTAAGGCTAGTTTCACACAAGTATAGCCGGATGCTACCATTGCCGCTGGAACCCTTTGACTACAACGGCCATTAGCGCCAGGATTCGGCAGGACATAAAACAGTGCTTGCAGCGGTATTGGGCAAATCCTGGTACTAATCCAGGACACAGACCGGATACCTTTATAGTCAATGGGCTCCATCAGGGAAAGGTAGTATCCGGCTACAACCTTTCCCCTCCTTACATCTCTGACCTGCTTTCCCGATACATCCCCGCCTGTAATCTTCGATCCTCACAGGACCTTCTCATCTGTTCTTCACACAATTGTATACATTTCTCAATTGTCTCTCCCCAACTCTGGAACCCACTACCCCAACATCCAAACCTTCAAAAGGTAATCCGACAACCTACCTCTTCATTTAATGGCTACCACCTGCAATGAGCATGCTGCCACCACACTGACAGGTGAGCAGCCTTTACCCCCCCTACATACTGTGTTCTTCCCCTTCCCTTGTAGATTGTAAGCTCTTGGGGGCAGGGTCCTCGCCCCTCTGCACCAGTCTGTTAAGTTTCCTGTATTTTTTAGATTATGTATGTGTAACCCCATCTTGATGTAGAGCACCATGGACTTAATAGAGCTTTCAAATAAATAATATGATGATCTCCAGCAGGCTGTTCCTTTGCTGGAAGTTTTTAGCACTAGTGTGAATTTAGCCTAAACTGTAATTAGAAATCTAGCTGCCCACACACATTAAATGGATTCTGCAGGACAAAACTATTGATAACCTATCCTTTTAAATGATATACCATATTTTTTGGACTACAAGACAGTTTTTCCTCCTTAAAGGGAACCTGTCATCTCTGAAACACCCCCTGAACTAGAGTAAGCGTTGTATAGCGTAAGTGATGCTGAATCCGAATATGTAAGTTTTATCTTCATACTCATTTCCATTCCGACGCTGTGCTTCCACAAACCTGCAGTAAAATGCACTCACTGGACTCTTCTTTGAGTCCTCGCCATTATGTGAGTGAGCACTGGAGTCCCCTAAGTGCATTTCACGGCAGCTTTGTGGGAGCACAGAGTCAGAATGGAAGTGAGTATGAAGATAAAAATTACATAACCGAACTTGACGTCACTTACACTATACACCGCTTACTCTAGTTTGGAGGGTTTTTCAGAGCTGACAGGATCCCTTTAAGAGGGAAGAAGGGGGGGTGGGGTGGCAGTGAGTCTTATAATCTGAATGCAAATGATAGATTCCATTATGGAAGCAGTCATCAGCATGCAGGAGGAGCAGGGAGGGAAGCACTACGCTAGCTCTACTAATCCTCCCTGGTATACTTCTGGATCCCACTATGACCGGATGCTGACATCAGTTCACAGTACAGTGTGGGCCAGAATAAGCCATGGAGCGGTGAATCCTGGATCTACAGTGCAAGCTGGAGCAAGCGAGGTAAGTTTGTTTGTTTTTTAATGTCTGATATAGGGGCGCTGATCTGAGACTGATGGAGGCTGGGGGTCTGATCTGAGTCTGAAAGTGGGCTGGGGGGGGGCCTGATGGCAGGCAGATGGAGGTTGGGGGGGGGGGGGGTGTCTTAAAAAATTAATAATAATAAAAAATATATATATATAATTTTTTTTTTTTTTTTTTTAAAGACCCCCCCCAACCTCCATCTGCCTGCCATCAGGCCCCCCAGCCCACATTATTTATATATATATATATATATATATATATATATATATATATATATTATTTTTTTTTTTCTACCTCCAAATCTTATGTGCACCTTATAGTCTGAAAGATATGGTATATTTATTACTACTTTGATTTTTTTTTTTCCCCCGTTTAATCTCTAAGATGTACAGTGGTGTCCCAACTTCATAAGACAGGGCGCTGTTATAACAGAAAAGCTAAACATTAAAAATGAATCAAAGTAATATTAAATATACATCATGTCACATTACGGTACAATCTCGAATAAGCCATTTTAGTGATTTTGTGTGACCTTATTTTTAAGGCCACCCCTCTCATGGGATTCATCTAGGGGAATAGGGGGCAACATGAGAGGTTGGCAAAAATTTCTGTACAATAGGGGACATGGAAAGCAAAATGAGAGAAACTTTACAAGGGGGGGGGGGGACTGGGGAGACCATTCCCCATTTGCAGCAGCCCCGAGGAGGCAAAAAAATAGAGACCCCCTAAAAGGTTACTCCCATAGTCTTCTGCCCCCCCCCCAGAAAAAAAGAAATATCACTATACCCCATATTCTGGGGTATAGTGAGATTTTTTTACTTTTGTTTGAGGGTTTTAACAGATGTTCCCTCCAGGGGCAGAAGCGCTATAAGTTTTAGGGGATATACTGGAATGTCAAATGGTAGATGGAGAATATAGTAATGGGGTAAAATTGGAAATAAAACGATAGCAAACTGAATAAAATACATTTTAGGGGAAATTAAATAAATTGACCGATTGGGGGTTAGCTAAAGCTTTCACATAGCCCAGGCTTTGAGGGGCAGGTTTCACAGTGGTGGGCTGTCTCTTCTAATTCCCCGCATTGAACACACCTGACGCCTTTTTTAGGGCTGGCCTGGTGCTACTCTAGACACCAAAATTCATGCTTCCTCTGCCTTACCCATCCTGTGAGTTCTAGGGGTTGTGCCACGAGAAATATTCTACAGTTTTCAAACAGCCCCTGGATCTGAATACTCTTGTAACTGCATGTAAATAACTTTGCATACCCATTGAGTAATTCAGTAAAATGTATCTGTATAGCACCACCTGCTGTTAGTTTTTTTCTTATTTCTTTGACCTGCTCACTGAGAAGGTCGCACATGCTCAGTTTCATTCTTCAACTGCCTCCTGAGCTGTGATAGGTAGAGCATGGACACGCCCCCTTGGGTACAGCACAAAAGACACTCCCCTTGAGCTGCAGCAGAATGGACACGCCCCCTTAGCTGCAGTAGAAAAGACACTCCCCTGAGCAGTCAGCTTGATATAAATCTAGCAGAGCAATGAATGTGGAGATCTCTGGATCCATGTGAGGTACAGGGCTGGTTCTAGCTTTGTTAGAAAGAGATTGTCACGGACTATATGATGTCTGATGTTAATTTTTTACATTAGTCATGGGATAACCCCTTTAAATGAAGGCTTTGATACCATTTCCAAATTCCAGTAACGCCCCTTACTGACAGCACTTCTATAGTGTTCTATGAGGCAATTCGTCAGGTGGAGCACCAATTTTTTATGTATCTTCCCCCAGATTTCTGTAGGGCGCAGTAAGTCTGCAGCACCTGATCGGACACCCACCCATAAACCTGTTCTAGTCTAGGACAGCTACAGGCTTATTGGTCAGCTCTGGGCTTCCGATGAACTGAGCTAGGTGCGGAGGATTTCTCAAGACCTAGATGCACCAAGCTGTGCCAAATTTTGGCCCAGTTTACAGCAGTGTCTACAGGCACTGACATTAGCGCGTCTCACATATGATAGATAAAGCTTACCTGTGCTCAATAGGAATCTCGTGGCCCATCCTGTGGGTGTGTGATAACAGGGCCGTTCTGCTGGCGTACGGACAACCACAAGTGCACTTAAACGTCTTCCCACAGTATCCAATATGTCGCTTCAAGTCCCATTCTGTGCCGTATGAATTTCCACATCGGTCACATTTGTGCTTCTTTTCAGCATGCATTTTCATGAAGTGCTGGAACATGCAAGGAGACACAAGGTACAGAAAATGGGATTTTTTTTTTAAATTTCTTATGTTTATGGAAAACTTTGCTAACAGGGTGCAGAAAAGGTGAAAAAATAAAAAAATAAGGTGAGAAATAAGGAAGAGATGAATGTCAAATTTAAAGGGGTTTTCCAGGAGTACAATATTGATGACCCATCATCGGCATAGGTATTCAATATCTGATCATTGGGGTCCAACACCTGGCACCCGACGATCAGTTGTTTCAAGAGGCCATGGTGCTCTGGCGAGTGCTGCCTCTTCCTAAGCCAATGACGTCACGTTCATCTGTCATGGCCTAGGTGCAGCTCTGTCCAATTCAAGTGAATGGGTCTGAGCTGTAATACCAAACACAACCACTATACAATATATGGTGGTGGTGAGCGCAGGAGCCTCTTCACATTCAGCTGATCGGCCGGGGTGCTGGGAGTCAGACCCCTGTCGATCTGATACTAAGATTACATCAATCTCAAAATGCTGGATAGCGCCTTTAAAGGAGCATTAACAATGGGGGCATAACGCTAGGATATGCCCCCATTGTCTGATAGATGCGGATCGCACATCTAGCACCTGCACCGAGAACGGAGCGGGGAAGGTGGTGGCCGGAGGACCCTGGGTTTCCCCCAGTCCAGCCACCATCATAGTAGTGAATGGGAATGCATTGCGCTTGCACGGCCACCGCTCCCATTTATTTCTATGGGGCCGACGGAAATAGCCGTCCTATGTCTGCTTGAAAGGCATTGTTTGAATTTTTTTTTTTTTTTAGCCTGGAGCTGTGTAATATAATTCAAGTCACACTGCCCTCACCAATCCCCGGCTGCTCCTATTTCCGAAGTCCCTGGGTGGTTTCTACCTCTTGGTCGCTCTGTACACAGGTGACCACTCACCAATCGCTGGCTGAGGCAGGTCACCGCTGCCACCAGTGACTGGCTGAGTGATCACATTACCTGCGCCTAGAGAAAAAAAAAAAAAACAAACTGTGGGGGCCCGGGAAGCTACAGGGCATCGGCACTTCCCAATGGGGTCTTACTGCTGTGACAGCCCACCCCCCTCCCTTCCAGCTCAGCAGCCGCTACGGTTCATCTTGTCTGCAGCTTCCAGGCACCAAAAAGCAGCATCAGGGAGCGTGCAGCAGGGGCGCTGGAGAAGGGGAAGCTGTGGTCACTACATGGGAAGTGAGGCCTGCTGTGACTATAGGAGAAAGGCTGAGACTACTGGGGGTGGACTGAATTTTAACTAGTCTTCCAAGTGATACTCCACTCTGACCGCAATTTTTGTGGGGGGATGGAGGGAGGTGTTCGACCATGCCAACCCTCAAATGATGTGCAAGTCCAAGCCTGCACATGTCAGGTTGCAATGCATTGGCTGCTTTTTATTTAAAATATGTGCTGGTAGCGCATGCGCAGTGAATTTCGAATCAGCTCAGTTCATTGTATAGGAAGCACTGTGAATGTGCACTGTCCTGCGCATGCGCGGTCAGCTGAATGTCAGTGACCAAAGTTCTCCAATATTGCGCATGTGCCAATCAGCCTACTCCTGCAGTATTTCCTTATTCTATTCAATGTAGCTCCTCGTGAATGTGCACACGCAGGCCTGTACAGCATGAAATTCTGGGACTTGTAGTCGCCAGGCCATACGGCGCACAACAAATACGTCAAACGGCCTTGCTGATTTCCACAACGAAGTGGTTCTGCGCAGGCCGAGTGATGAGGCTAATTGGACACTTGGGAAACTGAAAAGCATCGGGCTGGCCTTTAGAGACAGCTGGAACACCCCTTTAAAGGGTTTCTGTCACCAGATATGTCGCTATTAAAGGGAACCTGTCACTTCAAAAAGGCATATAAAACCGCCAGCATTACCTTATAATAGCCCCCATGCTGTTTCCTCCTGTACTCTGATGCTCAATAGATTAGAAAAACGATCTTTTAAGCGATATGAGCGCTATCTTGCTGGTCAGCTCCAAGTCAAGGGGGCAGTGGCTTCCTTGCTTCAAGTCAAGGTAAGCCCGCCCCCTAACCGTCCCCTCTCTTCTTTGATTGATGGCCTGGAGTGCGGCCGGGATCGCAGAAGTCTAGCGCATGCACAGTGCGCTCTTTGGTAAGGTACAATCCTGTCTCCGGCTGCCGCTGTTAGCCGGGCTTCAGTGGCGCACTGTGCATGCGCCGGCACCACTGAAACCCAACTAACAGCAGCAGCCGGAGACAGGATCGCGTCTTACCAAGGAGCGCACCGCGCATGTGCTAGACTTCTGCGATCCCGGCCGCACTCCAGGCTATCAATCAAAGAAGAAAGGGGGCGGGCTTACCTTGACTTGAAGCAAGGAAGCCGCTGCCCCCTTGACTTGAAGCTTGCCAGCAAGATAGCGCTCAAAAGATCGTTTTTCTAATCTATTCAGCATCAGAGTACAGGAGGAAACATATGATTATGAACAGCATGGGGGCTATTATAAGGTAATGCTGGCGGTTTTATATGCCTTTTTGAGGTGACAGGTTCCCTTTAAACAGGCTGACACATGTGCCAATGTCACCTGATTTTAACAGTGATATTTATTTCTAACTTAGTGGCCCCTTTTTTCTATAATTATGACTTTTATTTTATTCTAATTACCCTCTAGGAGCAGGGAAGGCGTTACCCCTGGTCCTAGAGGCTCAGTTGCCCACCTTTAGTAACTCCCACTTTGTCTGGAGTCACAGGGCCATGCAGCGTTGGTCTCCTCCTGCCGGCCCTGTCCTCCATATACATCGCGTGCCTGCGCCGTCCTCTTCAGCACTCTGCGCAGGCGCAGTGAGTGAAGGGAGCTCGCCGGCTCCCTCACTGCGCCTGCGCTGTGCTTGACTGTGCCGTATTCGGCGCAGTGAGGGACCCGACGAGCTCCCTTCACTCACTGCGCTGAGTGCTGAAGAGGACGGCACAGGCGCGCGATGTACACGGAGGACAAGGCCGGCAGGAGGAGACCAACGCTGCCTGGCCCTGTCACTCCAGACAAAGTGGGCATTACTAAAGGTGGGCAACAGCCTCTAGGAGCAGGGGTAACGCCTTCCCTGCTCCTAGAGGGTAATTAGCATAAAATAAAAGTCATAATTATAGAAAAATGGGGCCACTAAGTTAGAAATAAATATCACTGTTAAAATCAGGTGACATTGGCACGTGTCAGCCTGTTTAATAGCGACATATCTGGTGACAGAAACCCTTTAAGTATATAGCAGCCATAACCACTTACCTGCTTTACGCGGGAGAACTGTGAGAAGGGCCGGTTGGTTCCTCGAGGACATCCTTCTACTGGGCAGCAGTACAGCTTCTGTGGAGCTTTGAAATCTTTCCGTAACGTGGGGTTCGTTATGCCGGCCTGCCAGAAAAAAAAATAAAATAAGAACGTAAAGGAGCGGACTGACGGACGAAAGAACGGCCTGATGGACAGTTCCTAAAATAACAGAGACAACGTGGCGCAAAGAGAGTCACCAGGAACAGCTCCAACGTCACCAAGCGACACAATACACCTGCTCCAGAGCACAAATCAATGAATTCCCTCAGGCAGAAGCAAAGCGCCAAGGAGCGGAAAATCTTCAAGGACGTCACGTTCACTACGCCATGGAAAAGACGTTAAAGAGGTTATCTGAGACTAAGGCAGACCTCCAGACGTGGAGATGATACTCACCTGGCCCCGCCACTGGATTCAGTCTGTGTCGTCATGAAATGATAACCTATCCTTAGAACAGGTCGTCATCATTACAACGGCGGAGGGGTCCAAGTACCGGTACCCACGCTGATCAGCTGTTCCCGGCAGCTCACCAAGCACAGCACCATACATAGTATAGCAGCTCATCCCCATTCACTTCAGCCACGTGATGTCACATGTCCTAGGAAAAGGGTGCAGCACTCACGGAGCGCCAGATCTTCTAACCCGTAAGTTGGACCCCCACCGATCTGACTGATGACCTATCATCAATCAGTACATATCACCAGGAGAGAACGGATCGAACGCATTCTCTGTATTATCATTAGTGCAGGACATAAGGGGGTGTGGCATGACAGAAAAACAGGGCGAGACCTGTGTCATGCTCCTCCCCCTTAGGCCCTGCACTATTCATAATAGACATTTCCTGGAGGAATCCTATGTCTAGTGAAAGATACCAAAGTATCACTGCACAAAACCAGCTCCCGTTGTAGAAGCCATGTTGTCACTGTATGGCTGGTGACTAGACCCTCGCATTGGCAATTATGGTGTGGGCTGCAGCTCAACCCCGACGCAATCACATTCAGGAGAACCCTCACCTTATTAAAGGGCATCTGTCAGCAGTTTTGTCCCTATGACACTGGCTGACCTGTTACATGTGCACTTGGCAGCTGAAGACATCTGTGTTGGTCCCATGTTCATATGTGTCCGCATTGCTGAGAAAAATGATATTTCATTATATGCAAATGAGCCTCTAGGAGCAATGGGGGCGTTACCATTACACCTAGAGGCTCTGATCTCTCTGCAACTGCCGCGCCCTCTACATTTTGACAGGGCCAGGTGTATTGATGTTTACAATCCCCTGTCAAAGTCTAGAGGGCGTGGCAGTTGCATAGAGAGCAGAGCCTCTAGGTGTAACAGCAACGCCCCCATTGCTCCTAGAGGCTCATTTGCATATAATAACTTTTCTCAGCAATGTGGACACATATGAACATGAGACCAACACAGATGTTTTCAGCTGCCAGATGCACATACAACAAGGTACAAAACTGCTGACAGATGCCCTTTAAAGGGGTTGCCTATTTCATGAGGCCATGAGAGCATGCATTCTGCTCGTCAACAGGCCCCATCTTATCAGACAGTATATGGTCAAACCCTATTGATAGGGTAGGATAAGGGTTATAGTGATTCTCTTTTATCAGTTTATTCATATATTTCCTGGAGGAATAATAGAGGATCAACACTGCATTTTATGAGAAAAAAAAAATGCTCCAGATTTGTTTTTCTCCATTTGCTATTAACTACGTAGGACATGTCAAGAGAGTTGCCAGGTACAGGTGATCTACCGCCATTATACCGGACAGCGATGGAACAGCAACCCAAATGGCAACCGCCGCCCACTTGGGTACCACTGCACACATCTGTATTATGTGAGCCATAAAATCACATCAACATCTACTACATACATCCAATACACCTTCCCCATCACTACCACTATGGAATGTCTGTGTTTCTTATTGCACCCCCTTATGTTGCTGCCTTTTGGTACTTCCCACAAATATCTCACCTGCACTCCATGGGACTTCACCAAGTGCATGTTCAGGGCGGGGGGGTTAGGGAGCACTTTCCCGCATCCATTCACCGTACACAGTATGTTTGTACGGACCTCCCGGGAAAGCTCAGTCACCGATGGCTTAACGATCTCCCAGTGCTCGCAGGAGTACGGCGCCCGTACCTTGGGCCCTCCATGGGCCGCCATGGCACCACGACAACGGCGCCGTACACACAGACAGCATGCACCCGACTCCCTCCCCTCCCCCACTGCCCTGTACGCCGCCAGATCTATTTCCGGGGCGGGGCAAGGGGCAAAAAGCAACCCGCTACTGGCAGGGATATTAGTAATTTGCATATGTAGGCGGTGTATGCTGGTGGGCGTGGTCATATGAGTGCTTTGCTTGTTCTCTGTGAGAAAATAGCTCCGCCTAGTGTTCGTAACCTTCCGCATAGTGTTACACCTGGAAAATAGTTCCAGGGTAGAGTGATATATACGTTGTATATTTAGTGTATATTACTTTTATCTAAATATACACAGCATAATAATTATGAATATGGTTTATTACACGATGTGTAATGTTATATAGTGCTTAAGGGCAAAGTTTACAGAAAAAAAGAATACAAAAATATACACTCACCGGCCACTTTATTAGGTACACCATGCTAGTAACAGGTTGGACCCCCTTTTGCCTTCAGAACTGCCTCAATTCTTCGTGGCATAGATTCAACAAGGTGCTGGAAGCATTCCTCAGAGATTTTGGTCCATATTGACATGATGGCATCACACAGTTGCCGCAGATTTGTCGGCTGCACATCCATGATGCGAATCTCCCGTTCCACCACATCCCAAAGATGCTCTATTGGATTGAGATCTGGTGACTGTGGAGGCCATTTGAGTACAGTGAACTCATTGTCATGTTCAAGAAACCAGTCTGAGATGATTAAAGCTTTATGACATGGTGCATTATCCTGCTGAAAGTAGCCATCAGATGTTGGGTACATTGTGGTCATAAAGGGATGGACATGGTCAGCAACAATACTCAGGTAGGCTGTGGCGTTGCAACGATGCTCAATTGGTACCAAGGGGCCCAAAGAGTGCCAAGAAAATATTCCCCACACCATGACACCACCACCACCAGCTTGAACCGTTGATACAAGGCAGGATGGATCCATGCTTTCATGTTGTTGACACCAAATTCTGACCCTACCATCCGAATGTCGCAGCAGAAATCGAGACTCATCAGACCAGGCAACGTTTTTCCAATCTTCTACTGTCCAATTTCGATGAGCTTGTGCAAATTGTAGCCTCAGTTTCCTGTTCTTAGCTGAAAGGAGTGGCACCCGGTGTGGTCTTCTGCTGCTGTAGCCCATCTGCCTCAAAGTTCGACGTACTGTGCGTTCAGAGATGCTCTTCTGCCTACCTTGGTTGTAACGGGTGGCAATTTGAGTCACTGTTGCCTTTCTATCAGCTCGAACCAGTCTGCCCATTCTCCTCTGACCTCTGGCATCAACAAGGCATTTCCGCCCACAGAACAGCCGCTCACTGGATGTTTTTTCTTTTTCGGACCATTCTCTGTAAACCCTAGAGATGGTTGTGCGTGAAAATCCCAGTAGATCAGCAGTTTCTGAAATACTCAGACCAGCCCTTCTGGCACCAACAACCATGCCATGTTCAAAGGCACTCAAATCACCTTTCTTCCCCATACTGATGCTCAGTTTGAACTGCAGGAGATTGTCTTGACCATGTCTACATGCCTAAATGCACTGAGTTGCCGCCATGTGATTGGCTGATTAGAAATTAAGTGTTAACGAGCAGTTGGACAGGTGTACCTAATAAAGTGGCCGGTGAGTGTATACTAGTCTAATATAGGTAGGGTAACTTGCCACCTTCCCCCCCCCAAAAAAAACTGGACAAGTTAAGCCACACCCAAATGGGGTGTGGCTGTGGGGTATGGTTTAACACAGATGTTAAGTCGCTTTGTTATAATGTGGCCGCCAGTAATATTAATGCCCCCATTAGTGCCCCCAGTAATAGTAATTCCTTCATTAGTGTCCCCCGGTAATATTAATGCCTCCATTAGTGGCCCCAGTAATAGTAATTCCCCATCAGTGCAGCCCAGAATTAATGCCCCCCACTAGTGCCCCCCAGTAAGAGTAATGGGCCCATTAGTGCCCCCAAGAAAAATAATGCGTCTATTAGTGCCCCCCAGTAAGAATAATGCCCCTATTAGTGCACCCCAGAATTAATAACACCCCTCTTCCTAGGCCAGTGACGGCTAGGGTTGTCACTAGGGATCAGTGAATCGACTTCGGATACGAAGTCGATCCGCATAAAACTTCTTTCTAATACTGGAGCTCCCGCTCTGTACAGTATTAAAACAAAGTTTTATGCGAATCGACTTTGGATGTTTCATCTGAAGTCCATTCGTTCATCCCTAGTTGTCACCTTTCCCAACAAAAAATACCGGCCAAGTTAAGCCACACCCCCAAAGGAGCATGTTCGTGGGGGCATGGCTTAAAACAGGGTGTTAAGTCGCTTTGTCATAATGTGGCTGCCAGTAATATTAATGCCCCCATTAGTGCCCCCAGTAATAGTAATTCCTTCATTAGTGTCCCCCGGTAATATTAATGCCTCCATTAGTGCCCCCAGCAATATTAATGCCTCCATTAGTGCTGCCCAGAATAAATAATGCCCCCATTAGTGCTCCCCAGTATTAATAATGCCCCCATTAGGACTCCCGGTATTAATAGTGCCCCCAGTAATAGTAATGCCTCCATTATTGCCCCCAGAATTAATGCCCCCATTAGTGCCTCTAGTATTAATAATGCCCCCATTAGTACCCCCCAGTAATAGTAATACCCCCATCAGTGCCCGTCAGTAATATTAAATTTCCCAATTAGTGTCCCCCAGAATTAATAATGCCTCCATTAGTGCACCCAGTAATAGTAATGCCTCCATTAGTGCCCACAGAATTAATAATGCCTCCATTAGTGCACCCAGTAATAGTAATGCCTCCATTATTGCCGCCCAGAATTAAGTGCCCCCCACTATTAATAGCACCCACATTAGTGACCTCAGTAAGAGTAATGCCTCCATTGGTGTCGTCAAAAATTACAAATGCTCTCATTAGTGCCCCTAGTATTAATAATGCCCCCATTAGCTCCCCCAGATAGCAATGCCTCCATTAGTGCCCCAGAATTAATAATGCCTTCATTAGTGCCCCCAGTAATAGTAATGCCTCCATTAGTGTCCCCAGTAATAGTAATGCCTCCATTAGTGCCTCCCAGTAATATTAATGCCTCCATTAGTGCCCCTAGAATTAATAATGCCTTCATTAGCGCCCCAGTAATAATGCATCCATTAGTGCCTCCAAAATTAATAATGCCTTTATTAGTGCCCCCAGTAATAGTAATGCCTCCATTAGTGTCCCCAGTAATAGTAATGCCTCCATTAGTGCCCCCAGAATTAATAATGCCCCATTAGTGCACCCAGTATTAATAATGCCCCAATTAGTGCCCCTCAGAATGAATAATGCCTTCATTAATGCCCCCAGTAATAGTATAGCCTCCATTAGTTTCTCCCAGTAATATTAATGCCTCCATTAGTGCCCCCAGAATGAATAATGCCTTCATTAGTGTCCCCAGTAATAGTATAGCCTCCATTAGTTTCTCCCAGTAATATTAATGCCTCCATTAGTGCCCCCAGAATGAATAATGCCTTCATTAGTGCCCCCAGTAATAGTAATGACTCCATTAATGCCCCCAGAATGAATAATGCCTTCATTAGTGCCCACAGTAAAAGTAATGCCTCTATTACTGCCCCAATATGAATAATGCCTTCATTAGTGCCCCCCAGTAATACTAATGCCTCCATTAGTGCCCCCCAGAATTAATAATGCCCCAATTAGTGCCCCTAGAATTACCAATGCCTCCATTACTGCCCCTTTCTCTGCTTGTGCAAAAAAAAAAAACAACTCAACTCATCAATTTAATTGCGCCGCTGTGAACTAACATCTCTATCCCAGGCTGTATAGCAGCTAGATATCTGAGCCAGCTATGCCTTCATTAGTGCACCCAGTAATAGTGATGCCTCCATTACTGCCCCCAGAATTAATAATGCCTTCATTAGTGCCCCCAGTAATAGTAATGCCTCCATTAGTGTCCCCCGGAGTTAATAATGCCCCCATTAGTGCCCCCCCCCAGTAATATTAATGGCTCCATTAGTGCCCCCCAGAATTGATAATGCCTCCATTAGTGCCCCCAGAATTAATAATGCCCCCATTAGTGCCCCCAGTAATAGTAATGCACCCATTAGTGACACTCAGAATTAATAGTGTCCCCAGTAGTAGTAATGCCCCAATTAGTGCCCCCCAGAATTACTAATACCCCATTACTGCCCCTTCTCTGCTTGTGAAAAAAAAAAAACAGGCTTCACCTCATCAATTTAACCGCGTCGCTGTGAACTCAGTACTAATATCTCTATCCCAGTCTGTATAGCAGCTAGATATATGAGCCAGCTAAAAGAATCTAAACCTACTACCTGCAGATCTTACTCCGACCCAATATCTAAAGGTTCTGTCTCTGGCTGTATGGCAGCTAGCCCTGCAATCCTGCTAAGTGGCTAAGGAAGAGGTTACACAGACCTCAAAATGAAAAGCATGTGTTTTTAAAATAATTTACACACTTTTCCATTATTTAAAGAGGATCTTTCACCGCTCCTGACATGCCTGTTTTAATAGCTTCATGCATTCCCCAGGTAATAACAATTCTGGAACATCTATTCTTATGTCTGTATGTTGTGCCATTCCTTTATTATTTCTACTAGAAGTTATGAATGAATTGCTATTTGTCTTCAGTAAGGGAACAGAGGGGAGGTAACAAGTTTGGGGGGTGTATCTGCACAGTCTGAACATGACAGCACTGATTGGCTAGAGTCAGTCTGTGCAGGTACACACCCCCAACTGGTCACCTCCCCTCTGTTCCTTTACTGAAGGCAAATAGCAATTCATTCATAACTTCTAGTGCAAATAATAAAGGAATCGTACAACATAGAGACATAAGAATAGATGTTCCAGAATTGTTAGTACGTGGGGAATGAATGGAGCTATTAAAACAGGCATGTCAGGAGTGGTGAAAGGTCCTCTTTAACCCCTTCATTATCTTGTATATGTGGTCTACTCAGTGACTGCTTAATGGAAATTTTATTTCCTTGATATATCGATTCTCTTAACTAATGACCATATAGTGTCATTTCTATTCCTCCACTAACTTTTAACTCTTTTCTTCTTTCCCCTTCCCTGAATATTGGATATTAATATGTTAAATGGCTTACTTTAAGACAGAATTGTATCAGCAAGAGTAGAGATATTGACTGACACTGCAACACTGAAAAGCAACCAACTTCCATCAAATTCATCTGGACCTGGGGTGTGTGCACAAAACAGCGGTATAGGTGGTCAGTGATGTCACTGTAGTAAATGGCAGTCAATATAGAAAAAAGATTGCAGCACTCACCACAAAAAATCTTCTTTATTTCGAAATAACGATTAAAAGCGCCATTGAGGTAGAGGATGCAGGGTACATGGAAGGGAGACTTTTTGCACACTTGCACTTCCTTTGGGCCTTGCATACAGAATTGTGGTGCAATTATGGAGCAAAATGGCGCATCTTAGGCTAGTTTCATGTTGTATTTTCGCTCCGGCCGCCTCTCAGCAGGGCTTAACGTGCTGCGGCCGGCCCCACACGTGCACCTGCGGCAGCACGGATCCGGCGGGCCCCTTCGCCCGCCGGATCCGTGCTGCCGCTAGTGTGAAACTAGCCTTAGGGCCAGCCTCTTTCCCATGAAGCTCAACCCCTGTTCCACCAAGCCCCACCCCTCAAGCAACCATGTCGGAAGAAAATGTAGAAACCCTAGATGTGGCAAATTGTGCCACTTTTTAGACTTTTATTGTGCTTTTATTGTGATTTCAGATGGGAAAGATATTATAGGAACTTTAGATCTTTACAAGGTAATCTCGTAATCTCATCTGCAGCAGCACAGAGGTAATAAAGAAGAAAAGTAACTACATCTGATCTATCAGGTCCAAATAAAGAAGCAGCACTCCAAAAATCTACTTAAAAATGGATTTGTTCACCCAGTGAACACCAACTTTTTACATCCTCTATGGAACCTTTCTCAAGACATAAAGGGATCAGTTCTATAGATGGATCAGTTCTATAGAGGGATTAGTTGCATAGAGGAAGCAGTTCCACAGAGTCAGGGGGCATAACTACCATAACGGCAGACCATGTGACTGCTATGGGGCCCAGTCTTAGGGGCCATTCAGATGCAATTTGCGGAACACACATGGCCGGCACCCCATACAAAATACCTATTCTTGTGCACAATCTAATGCTGCCCATTGAAATGAATGGGGCCGCAGCTATTCCGCAAAATTGCAGAAAAGATGCGGACCCATTCACGCGGTCGTGTGATCGGGCCCTTAGTTTGGATTATCTCCTCTTCTACTGGAGGTGAAAACTTGGTCAGGACTCTACCCTCTAAATCAACAACTTTTATCAAATGAGGCAGTGGAGAAATGCCCCAAGGGTCATTGAAAAGGGTTTAGGCAGAAACCCCTCTGTCCTGTGTGAGGGGCCTGCCTTGATCCTTGCTATGGGGCCCTTACTTCTCTAAGTAAGCCACTGCATAGAAGGATTAGTTCCATAGATAGATCAGTTCCATAGAGGGATCAGTTCCACAGATTGATCAGTTCCATAGAGGCATCAGTTACATAGAAGGATCAGTTTGACAGATAGATCAGTTCCATAGAGGGATCAGGTCCATAGAGTGATCAGATCCATAGATGTAACAGTTTTATAGAGGGAGCACTTTAATAGAGGCAGCAGTTCCATAAAGAGATCACTTGCATAGAGGGATCAGTTCCATAGAGGGATCAGTTCCATAGAGGGATCAGTTCCATAGAGGGATCAGGTCCATAGAGGACGCCCCTGAGCTGTGATAGAGAGAGCTGTAGCATAAAGGACACTCCCTCCTGAGCTGTGATAGGGAGAACTGCAGCAGAAAGGACACATCCCTGAGCTGCCAGCTTGAAATAAATCTAGCAGAGAGATTGGCACAATGAATGGGGAGATCTCTGGGCCATGTGAGGTACAGGGCTGGTTCTAGCTTTGTTAGAAAGAGGTTGTCATGTACTGTATGATGTCTGATGTTCATTTTTACATTAATCATGGAATAACCCCTTTAATAAATGAGTATATAAATAAGTACCTAAAAAAAGGATAAAAACACCGTAATATTGCAAGGATAACGTCTGCTCTATAAGCCGGCAGTGGCTCCATAACAGTGTCACACTGACACTGGTAATGCTGTGATTTGGGCCACTGCCATGCACTTACAACCAAGCAGTGATTGAGATAAAACAGTAATGAGGAACGGGAGGACATGTTATGCTTTCCCCGTCCCAGATCTGTCACCTTTCTTGTAATGAAAGAGAAAAGCAAGTTATTCCTTCATGCATATTGTATGGTAAATGGTTCTAAAGCAGTTTTTGTAAGGCAGCTGTGGTTCCGGCTCCGGTTGAAAGTGCTCTTTCAGGCACTGGAGGCTGCAGTGAACATCGGATCGGCATGGGTGCTGGGAGACAGATCCTCACCAAGGAGCCTGGAAAACCCCTTTAGGCCACCTTTACACAGTTGCGGGTGAATGCACATAAGATCCGCACGTTTGTACGTTCCTGCAGCATATCTGCACCAAAATCCGCAATGTCTAAGGGTGACTCAAATTTACCATTAATATGACGTACAATGTGTCAAGAGAAAACAATCTCAGAATGGTTTGGATAAGTAAAAACATTGCAAAATTAGGCATGTTCAGGAAGGGGGCACATGGCCTGGTCTGGAAGTGTACTTCATCATTAGGCTCTGCAACTAAAGTATTAAATATTTGTCGTGTTCTTGCACATTCTTAGGTCACCTTTAATTCTTAGGGCTCATTAGACTCGTCCCCTTTTGAGACCATGACTAAGGAGGACATGGCATTATTTGCATATGGTATCCCATTTTTATATGTGGAGAAGTGGTATATATTGTTTCCTGTGCATAGAGCTTGTCCTGGGACCCAAAACTATGTGGAGAACGGAGATCCTGCAACCACTTGGAGTACCCAGGTGAAGGATGAGGTAGCTGTGCATAGGCAGTGCTGTCTGTAATCACTTCTATCGCAGTCACAGACACAGACGAGCATCTGTCACTTTCCCATAAATAGCCATGTTAGGGGTAACTTAAAGAGAGTCTGTCAGCAGTTTTGACCATGCAAAACTATTGTCCGTGCTAGGTAGGACCCAGGAGTAGCAGTACAAACATATATCTTTTGTGGAAGTATTATTATTATAAGGAGTAGTGTGAATATGAGGTTTTATTCTGCCAGGTTCTGCTCCTGCAAGTGCCATGCTTTCCATTCACTTTTATGGGAGTTCTGTAAAGAGCTGAGCGATTATGCTTGACTATAGAAGTTAATGTAGAGCGCACCGCGCAAGCGCAGCCGCAGTTACTTCTCCATATACCTTTAGGGGAATTCTTGAAATAGCCAAGCCAGCGCACTTCTATAGACGTGAATGGTCGGTAGCCATGCTCTTGTGCACTTTGGGGGCTCGTTCTAGAAATAGGTGTAGGTCCCCGAAATGCCACCAATGTGTGAGTTGGGCCAACCCCTTTAAGAGAATATCAGTCAACTGTCCACATGGAAAATCTGCAAAACAAATTGAAATTATTATGCAATAATTAAGGTTTATTGGCATAAAATGTAATTCAGATTCCACCAATGAATTAGATGAATATGCAGTGCCTATCTTTCTAGCCAAAAAAGCTTGTCTTTAAATTAGGGACTATCACAGTAGTAACCCATTAACAACTAATAAATAGGATTGCACTGCCCTCTAGTGTTCACAACCAGTATCAACCAATTCTCTGACTGTATACCAACTATTGTTCGGCTTACTTTAAGAGCTCATGCACAGGAGTGTGTGTGTGCTCCGTGCCAGTATTGAGTACTGCAAACAGCGGATACACAATATATGGGTACCGGCCATGTGAACTCCATATTACGGATGAGGACCCATTGACTTGAATGGGTCTGCAATCCGCAAGATACGGAGCAGTGAGGAACGCAGGCATGGATTGGAAACCCACGGAAGTACTACGAAGCACTACTCGACTGGTCCCCGCGCATTGCGTACCACTATTTCCGGTCCACAGCAGGGGCATAGGACACACACACACTCGTGTGCATGAGCCCTAAGACAGAGTTTTATGCCAGAATTGTGCTGACATTTTGGTAAAAAATGGTGCGTATTAGGTCCGCCTCCTTTTAAAAAAATGTCCACCCACCCACCTTGTCAAGCATGTGAGATTTTTGGCACAGACAGATGTGGGACAAGAGGTTTTTTTTTTGTAGTGGTGCTCTGGGTGTGGAATTTTTCAGCACACTGTAATCAGTATCAGTATCTAATTGGCGGGGTTCCAACACCCGGGACCCTGCCGATCAGCTGTTTGAGAAGGCACCAGTGCTCGCAGTAGTGCCGCGACCTTCTTGCAGCTTTCCCTAGGCCAGTGATGTCACGTTCATCAGTCACTTGACCTAGACGCAGTGAATGGGACTGAGCTGCAATACCAAACACAGCCATTATACAATGCACGGCGCTGTGCTTGGTGAGCTGAGAGAAGGCTGTGACGTTACTGTGAGCGCCGGTGCCTTCTCAAACAGCTGATCAGTGGGAGTCCTGGGGTCCAGACCCCACCAATCAAGTACTGATGACCTTTCCAGTGGATAATTCTTCAGTATTTAAGTCTCGGAAAACCCTTTTAACCATTTTTGTACTATACTTTATTAGGTAAAGATGAAAGCAGGATGTAAAGAATCTCCTTAGCAAAGATCTTACTGAGCACTGCTAAAGAAAATCTGTCTTCAAGTCTTCAGTTCTACTGAGCGCTGAAGACACCTGTGTGTAACAAGTCAGATAGGCAGGGTGAAGTGCAATGATAATTAGGACACATGTACATAGTATGTTAGCTTTATGGATGTGCACCTGTGACTTTGGATATGCTAGGCTAAATTTTCTTGCACTCCCCGCCCATCTGCCAAGGGCTTCTAAGCAGAGTATAAATGTAGCTGGTTCCTACACTGCCCTGAACATTGGAGGCTTAGGTTAGGCCCAGGAAAGGGAGTTCTGTTAGGTACCCATCTGCAGAAGCCAGACGTTGGTAGATGGGCCTGACACGTTTGACGAAAAATTAGCACGAAGAGCTTCCAAGTTTTCATGTATAGTAGGTATAGTACCAATGTAATCCAGAATAATATTTAATCCCTAGTTCTATTGCTTGTATGTACGACAGGATGCTGCCCAGGTGTGGAATGGGTACTTAAATTGGCCCTGGAAAAAAAAAAACTAAAAGTGGCCCCATGTTGTAGGTGTGTCCAAATTCACAGAAGGCAGTCCATCACAAGTAGGCTGGGCCAGCACAAAACACAAGTAGGCAGGGACAACAGAAGTAGGAAGAGCCAACAGTACCATAGTGCAGCATAAAATACTGCCGTTTCACCATTCTGAAGACAGTGATACAGCTGAATTCAGGAAGGCAGCTGTGGCTGGAGGCCAGGTGCATCCGTACCTGATGATCCTAGCATTAATTAACACTGACAACATCAGACCAATAGGTACCTGGCCAGTGGCCGTGGGGAGGACTCAGGCAGCCCCCTGGGCATTGGCCCACCGGGAAATTTCCCTTTAGGGTCTATGGCCAATCAGTCCGTGGTGCTGCCATATTTTGTTGCTGGGCACATGTACATAGTCAGGGACTGGGTAGTGACAAGAGGCAGGCTGGAAGTCTCTGTATGTTACACACAGGCAGGAGCAGATTGGCCATAGACCTTATAGGGAAGTCTCCCAGTGGACCGATGCCCAGGGGGCTGCCTGGGCCCTCGTCAGCGCAGGCCAGTGGAAGTTTTTGGGGATGTATTTTGTGCTGCTGGCAGTATTTTGTGAGGACTGTGGTATTTGGCTCTGTTGGGATGGTATAATGTGCCACAATATGGTATTGCTGGCCCTGCCTTCCATCAATTTGGACCCGACTACAAAACAGGACCACTATTAGTAATTTTTCCAGGGCCACTTTAAGTTCCCAGTCCGCCCCTGCACACAGGCATCTTTAGCGCTCAGTAGAACTGAAGACTGAAGACAGACTTGCCTAAGCAACACTCAGAGCTTTGCTATGAAGACTCTTTACACCCTGTTTTCTAGTATAAAGAAAGGTCTTTCCCTAATAAAATATATTACAAAAATTTTTAACACCCCTGTCCCTACATGATATTAAAAATAAACTGAAAATACAATGACACTTACTCCACAGATAAAGAACAAGCTAATGTCCTCTAACCTCAGACGTTCAGTCTACTATCACGTCACCTTTAACTTTGTGTGGAAGGAAGAGTGTGGGAGAAAAGCAGAAACCCCTGCAGTGGTTTCCCATGGCCATGGCCATGGCTATACTAACCACTATGGCTTGAGGTCACCTGGCAGAAGGTGGTATAGCTATTATTTAACAATTTCCTCCATGTGTGGAAAAGCTGTGGAGCTGATAATAATATATGTGGAAAAGACTTCACTACAAGACAAGGCTCATAAGTCGAGTTGCCCATAAGCTGATCACAAAGTACCCCCTGCTCTAAGACCCCTAGTGATCATCTGCTTCTCTAAAACAGTCCTATAGTGATGACATCACTCATTCACAGGGAGAGACACAGGACTCCCATTCTTGTGATTAGTGGGGGTCCCCATGATCAGACACATATTACCTATCCTGTGGACATGGTTATGATGCGGATAGATAATTTGGCAGAATACAGCGCTGCATCCTGCATGCTTTACCCAGAATACTTCGCCCCCCTTAGTTCTAGCTCAGTGTCCTATCCCGTGCACTCGTTTGCTTTCTGTTCAGTCCCTTTCAGTTTCGTTTTCCTGTAATGCTCCCACTGAGAGGTAAGTCTGTGCTCTTCTCCATGTATAAGGGGTCCATCCGGAAAATCATAGTGAGGGATTAACCCTTCCAGGGCTTTGCTCCCCTCACCCCTTTAAATCCCATATTGTAGACCCCTGTGCATTCTGTACTTTTTGCTGTTTGCATATCTGTCCGAGCTGTGATGGTGCAGCTGACATGCCCTGTGTAGAAGAGCAGCCAGCAGAATATGGAGCACAGCTATGTGTATGAAAGGAAAGAATGATGAAAAATAGCTCAAAATGCATCCTAGCTCGTGGTCATTGTGTGAATTAAACCTAAAATGTGTATATTTTATATATTATGAGCAGAGAAATTCTTTCATCTGCTGGTCTGTGATGACAGTTATTGAGGGACGATTATTTAAAGGGACAGACCACATTAAACTAGTGCAGAACCTAAAAGGGGGGCGTGACACAGGAATTCACTCTTTGGTCTTCTTTCAAACTTTGGACAGCTTGTGCCATTTTTGTCTTTAAAGAGATTATTAATATCATGTCAGCAGGGGCACCTAATGCGATTGCTGTTTCGGGAAGCTATGGCGCTCATTGGAGCTCTGGTGAGTTCAGTGGCTCCCGGCAGCTTTCCAAGCACTGCACCGTGCAGTGGCCATGCTTGGTATTGCAGCTCAGCCCCATTGACTTGAATGGGGCTGAGCTGCGACTAGACCATGTGACTGATGTATGGTGATGTCACATGGCCACGGAGTGCTTGGCCTCTTCTAACAGCTGATCAGCGTGGATCCTGGGTGTTGGACCCCTGCCGATTTGATACTCATCAATATTAATTCCTGGGCAACACCTTTAAGTACTGTCCGTGGGACAAACTTTCTTGGTGTCCAAGGCAGGTCTTTCAGAGGGCATACCCAAGGGTCCTTAAATTTGGCATGATAGATTTTGCATGGATAAACAATCATTTTAATGCCCCTTATGAGATTAAAAAGTCCTCATCATACCCCATTATGTACAGCATCATCAGCAGCTCAGTCACAGTATGTATTTCGACCCCCCCCCTTCCCAGTGATGCTCTGGGCAGCTGCCTACTATGCCTATCCTCTTTTCCTGGAAACTGATTGAAGAGGAGCTGTCCCCTCTCCTGACATGTCTGTTTTAGTAACTACTTGCATTCCCCATGTAATAAGAATTCTGAAGCATCTACTCTTATGACTCTATGTTGTTCCATTCCTCTATTATTCCTGCTAGAAGTCATGAATGAATTGCTAGCAGTGTGCATTGAAAGTCTAGATGGCTGTTCCTAGTTGGGGAAGGGGGGTCCCTGCACAGTCTGACACTGGCAGCACTGATTGGATAGTGCCAGACTGTGCAGGGACACCCCCAACTGGTAACACCCATCTGGACCTTCAATGCAAACTGTAAACAATTCATTTATAACTTCCAGCGGGAATAATAAAGGAATAGCACGCCATGGAGTAATAAGAATACCTGCTCCAGAATTATTATCACATGGGTGATGCAAGTAGTTAACAAAATTGACATGTCAGGAGAGGTTACAAATCCTCTTCAATCCACCTCAATTCATATGACTCCATGCTGCACTATTCAACTCTACGGGACTGTTGAATAGAAGCTGAGTACAGTGCTATGCTGTCCCCAGCAGTCCCAATCCTGTGGATTGGTGGATACCTGCAGGGGTGCACCACCAATGAGGCCAGGTGGGGCGATCACCTCAGGCAACACCAGGCAGGGGCAAGAGAGGGGGCAGTGGAGGTGCAGAAATTTCTGGAACAAATCTGCCGTATGTGAATGTACCCTGAGCAAGTGTTCACCCCTCTGATCGTCAGGATCCACAGGCTTCTTTGCTTATCTACCGGCTTTAAAGGGAACCTGTCATCAACTTTATGCTGACCTCACCGAGGGCAGTATAAATCAGTGACAGAAATGCTGATTTCAGCGGTGTGTCACTCATGAGCTAATAGTAAGTGGTTGCTGAGAACCAGCATCTTAACCATTGCAGCACAAGCCTTGAAAAGAGTCACATCTACCTGAGAAGAGTCATGGTTATTCCTAATCTCCTGCTCTCCCACCCATCTGCTGATGATTGGCATTTCTCTCCTAGAGAGAAAGGGAGAAAACTAGGTAGAAGACTGTCAATCAACAGGAGGTGGGCAGGGAGAGCAGGAATTCATGAATAACCATGAGTCTTCTCAGGTGGCCGTGACTCTTTTCCAGGCCCAGTCTACAATGATTGTGATGTTGGTTCTTGGAAATCACTCACTTTTAACTTATAAATGACAGACCGCTGAAATCAACTCACCTGTCTCTACTTTATTCTGCCGTTAGTACGGGCAGCATAAAGGTGATTACAGGTTCCTTTTAAACCTGTGCCATATGTTCACAATGATGTGGCTTTAAGGAAGGTTGTCCAGGATTAGGAAAACACGAATGCTTTCTTCTAAAACAGCACTATCCCTGTCTGTGGGTGGTGTTTGGTACTGCAGCTCTGCTCCACTGGAGTCAATGGGGCAGAGCTGCAATACCGCATTTAACCTGTGGACAGGGGTGGTGCTGTTTTTGGAAGGAAACAGCCATGTTTTTCTAATCCTGGGCAATTCCTTTAAATTTCAGTACCATAAAATGACAGCATTCTGCACTGAGCGGGGTGAATTAATCTAACTTGCACAATGAAATGTCAGTGAAAGTGAAAATACACGTAACCTGCAGCACATTGTCTGGGCACAAAGGGACAACATTTTTCCTTCTTTGTCTGGTTTGGAGACTGCACAAAAAAGAAGAAAATTAGAAAAGTTTTGGAATTGTCATAGTCTTTTTTTCCCAACATGCCTAATGGTGTGATTCAGGCACTTTTTATAACCGAAGGTCACACCCTTTTTTAACCAGGAAGGGGCTTTCCATCATTCATTTACTTTCTCTTTCCATATACAGTATGCAGTAATATTCATTTGGCTGCGAAGATAAAAGACATGCAACGTAAGTCTTCACCAGAAAATGCGATTGTAAGTAAAAATTCAGTGTTATATATGTGGTAGATAGATGTAGATAACGGATGTGGTAACCTGAAGATAAAAGAACATGTCTCGGGAGCTGCAGGGACTCTATGTGCCGCCACATGGTGCTCCATGCATCATAGATATTCTTTCCCAGATGGAGTTCTCACCTCCTTAAAATGGAGGCTGAAGGAACATAGAAATCGGAGGCTAAAGAATTGCTGTAGGGCCCAACAGAATTCTATAAGTGCCCTATGGAGCCATGAGAAGGCCATGTGTATGAGCAGTACCAGCACAGCTACTCAACTATGCTGGTTTGTTCTAAACTGAGCACATATATTATATAGTAGAATATGTGTGAATTTAAGGGGGTTGTCCAGACTTTACTAAGCGATGACCTATGTTCAGGATAGGCCTTCACTAGCTGGTGGCGGTCTGACATCCCACACCTCTTCTAATTAGTAAGGCTAGAACTATACATTACCATGAACCTAGTAGTGGTGGCACTTGGTTACTATAGCGCTGCTTCAATGGAAGCAACAGTCTCCCTCCACTAGGATAAGCCATCACTTAGTAAAGGCTGGACAGTCCCTTTAATTGTCTATGACTCCGTTATCTTATTGGGTGATGAGGTCTGTGTGTACTGTGAAGAATATCGTAGGTCATTTATTACACATGATATGCCTGACAGGTTTGGGTCTGACCACATCTGGGACCCGCCATTTATTGTGACATAGTATGAAGGTCCCTCATCCAGGTGGAGACTGAACAAAGAGGTGCACGTCATGTCCTCATTTCTTTCTATATAAATTTATTTATTATATTCACATATAGTGTTGACATATTCCGCAGCACTTTACAGACCTTACTATCGCAATCTAAGTTCCCTATCAGTATGTCTGAGCACATGGAGAAGACCCACGTATACACAGGGAGAACCTACAAACTCCATGCAGATGTTGTCCTTGGTTGGAGTCAAACCCAGGACCCCAGGGTTGCAAGGCACCAGTGCTAACCACTGAGTCACCTGTGGACGTTATGGAAACACTGAGCCAATGCCTCTCTATTCAGTCTCCACCTGGATGAGGTGACTGGCAGCCACCTCATCTGGCAGAACCAGAACCTAGGACACCTAGGTTGCCCTGATATATACATGCCCAGTGTCGGACTGGAGTGCCGAGGGCCCACCAGTAAAATTCACTCTGGGGGGCCCATTGTAAAGCTACATGCATATCTGCCCAAACTATACAGTCTATTATATGGACATAAGCAATGTACTGTATAGCATCTTAGACTGTCAATCTTTTTGTCAGTCTAGTGTGCCACTTGTGCAGGTGATTGGGGGACTAGGGGCCCACCTTACTCAGGGGCCCACCGGGGGATTCACCTAATCCCCAGTGGGCCAGTCCGAGCCTGTACATGCCATACTGTATACTTTGGAGGGAAATACCTGTTCAATGTGTCCTAGTGAAAACTGAAAATTCCCTTTGAGTATATGTAATTATAGGGAGTTTCGAGCCAAATAAAAATGGTGGCAGTGGGTTCAGAGGGACCTAAAAACAAAGAAGAACTGCTGTTCCGCTACTGCTCCGGTCCCTGCTGATCTTCACTCTCTTCACTCCAGTAGAGACTGGAGCAGGGTAGAATAGCAGCAGCGGGGCATCCATGAGCGTATTTATTATTTCATGTTTTTAAACTCCTCTGAAGTTTTATTTGGCTGGAAAATCCCCCTCTGATGTCCGTATGTGTTATTCTTCTGAGAAATGTATTGGTTTCATTCTTACATTGAAGAAACAGTTTGCCAGCTCCAATCCGTTCCACTCCTCCAAGATCTAAATAGAGCTAATAAAAATCAAAGGGAACAGGGGCATAGGGGGTGCAGAGGTATCAGTCGGTACCGGGCCCAGGAGCCTGAAGGAGCCCAAAGACCCTTGTGCTACATAAGAAGACATCGGAATTATAGAAATTACATGCTGGTCAAGATACAGATCTGGCTGAAGAGAAGGTCTTAGGTCAAGAATTTGGAATTGGAGAAGGGAGGGGGGGCTTTCAATTATTGCCTCAGGTAGCACGAAGACTATGTTCTTCCCTGCCCCTGGCCACAAAGTACTGAGGAAGGGGGGACCCAAGCTGAACCCTTGCACCAAGGCCCATGAGCCGTTTGCTACGCCCCTGAAAGGGAATACAACCACAGTTCACAAATGTGGCTACCTCCATAGACCTCTATACTAATCTTGTATGAAGTCACTCTTCGTTCCATCCATGAGTCCTCGGAGCAAAAAGTTTTGCTCAAAGGGGCAGATTTTAAGGCCAGTGTGGCAGAATTCTCCCTTGTAATGCAACAAAAAACGGTGCAAATGCTGTACTCCACTTTTATTATCTGTTTTAAACACTTTTAGTGCCTTGATAAAAACTTTTCAAAAATGTCAAACGGCTATGCCTTTTCTTGAGTCATGAATAGGGCCAGAATTAATGTGAAGAGGTTGAGTCTTGTGCTAAGATGCACCAAATCAATCAAACAGCCCACGCCTCATTGATTTATTTGGTATATCTTCAGCCTAGCTCCTCTAGATTTGGGCAATCTTCATTTCAGCCAATATTTTAAAGGGGTTGTATCATGAAAAATATTCTGCTTTTTTCAAACCAGCACCTGGATCTGAATACTTTTGTAATTGCCTCTAATTAATAATTTAGTATAGCCAGTGAGTTATTCAATAAAATGTATCTGTATAGCACCATCTGCTGTTTGTTCTTTACCTTATTTCTTGTCCACCTCACTGAGATGGTCGCATACGTTCAGTTTAAATCTTTAGCTGCCATCAGCCATATCTTCTGTCAGATGAAAGAACATGCCCTTCTGAAAAAGACACCCCCAGAGCTGCAAAGGAAAGGGCAAGTCTGAGTTATTCAATAAAATATATCTGTATAGGACCACTTAATTTCTTTGACCTACTCGCTGAGAAGGCCGCACATGCTCAGTTTCAACTTTTAACTGTCTGAGCTGTGATAGGGAGAGCTAAGACACGCCTCCTGAGCTGCAGCAGAAAAGACACTCCCCCTGAGCTGCAGCAGAACAGACACTCCCCTTGAGCTGTCAGCTTGATATAAATCTAGCAGAGCAATGAATGAGGAGATCTCTGGATCCATGTGAGGTACAGGGCTGGTACTAGTTTTGTTAGAAAGAGATTATCATGTACTATATGATGTCTGATTTTAATTATTTATATGAATCATGGCATACACCCCTTAAAAGGTTATTACTATCCCATAATTTATGGCAAATCCACAGGATATCATGTCTGATAGATGCAGGTTCCACCTATGTTCCATCACAGGTCACCTACAGAAACAACATAACACATCCGGCTCAGAGCTGGTTCTGGAGTCCTACATCCAGGTGGAAGTGGTGGGATCCATTATGAGATGGGAACATCAATTTAATAAAACTGCCCTATTATGTATAATCATTTAGAGCACATGTAAAGTACAGGAAACCTTTTCGGATCAAATAATGGATCTGGCGCAGGGTGAGATGGTTATATAAATGTTGGATATTGCAGATCAGGTACCATCATCCTAATTTTGAAATCATTCTTAGTCTAGTGACATATCGTTCAACATTTTTATATGTTTGAGGAACAAAAATAATAATATATGGTCAAAATCCTTTAAAATAATTTTTCTTACAGCGTTAGGATGGAAGACACGGAAGCACAAGACGAAATAAACATCATCATGCCTCAGCTGGTGGACTTTCTTTGCCAAGATGTAGACTGGTTGATGGGCAAAGTACAGGCCTTAGTGCCTCAAGTGGACCGCCATATACCAATAACCAACGATGACAAAGAAAAAGTTGCCGCTATTGTTCATATGCTACGGAAATCTCACCCGGCAGCCTGGAAGACACTTATAGGGTCCATCTGCATGGACTGTGCACTTCCCATGGATCTCGAGGTTCCTTTGCTTAGTCTAACAGGAGAAGGTTAGCAGATGAGGGCCTGTCAGCTCTCCCAACATGTCTATTATAGTAAATAATGTACTTAGATTTTAGATAATTTAACAGTTCTGGAGTATCTTTTCTTACAATGCTACATTGTGTTGTTCCTCTGTTACTCCTTATAGAAATTTATGATAATATTTACATCAGGGTGTTACCATTCCTCTTGTTAAAAGGGTGTACTCCTATAGTCGGCAATGATTGAACTGTGTCAGATTGTGTACTGGCACAGCCCTGGACAAGGAGAATGGTATCACCCAGGTGTCAGTTGTTAACTACATTTATAGGAGGAATAGCAGAGGAAGGGCACAATGCAAAGTTTAAAGAGAATCTGTCAACACATTGTACCTATAAAACATGAATACCAGTACTTATAAGTTAGCCCCTATCTTTTAGGGGCATCTGTCAGCAGTTTTGTACCTATGACACTGGCTGACCTGTTATATGTGCACTTGGCAGCTGGAGACATCTGTGTTGGAAAGACGGTTGGTTGGACATTTTCCAGAAACAGCAATGCTCTTGCCCATGAGTATGTGTCTGGTATTGCATCTCAGTCTTATTTACTTTAAGGGGAAATACTGGTACTTATAAGTTAGCCCCTATCATTAAAGGGCATCTGTCAGCAGTTTTGTTCCTATGACGCTGGCTGACCTGTTACATGTGCACTTGGCAGCTGGAGACATCTGTGTTGGTCCCATGTTCATATGTGCCCGCATTGCTGAGAAAAATGATTTTTTTAATATATGCAATTGAGCCTCTAGGAGCAATGAGGGTGTTGCCGTTACACCTAGAGGCTCTGCTCTTTCTGCAACTGCTGTGCCCTCTGTACTTTGATTGACAGCACCAGGCAGTGAATATGGCATCAAGCCTGACTCTGTCCATTCAAAGTGTAGAGGTTGCAGCAGTTACAGAGAGAGCAGAGCCTCTAGTTGTAATGGTAACGCCCCCGTTGCTCCTAGAAGCTAATTTGCATATATTAAAACATCATTTTTCTCAGTAATGCGGACACATATGAACATGGGAACAACACAGATGCCTTCAGCTGCCAAGTGCACATATAACAGGTCAGCCAGTGTCATAGGAACAAAACTGCTGACAGATGCCCTTTAAAGATAGGGGCTAATTATAAGTACTGGTATGCCCCTTTAAAGTAAATGAGACTGAGATGCAATACCAGACACATACTCATGGGCAAGAGCATTGGTGTTTCTGGAAAAAGCCCAACCAACCATCTTTCCGAGTCTCATTCAACCCCTTTAAGATCGATGGATGTATAAAAATTTTCATTAGGGCACCTAATGATAATCACAGTAATGGGAACAAGCCAGTAGAAAGGTTATCATGTAGAACATACTTGTATAGTTTTATTGTTATACTCATATGTTTGAACCATGCTTTAGGGTCAAGCGAAGTGACATGGAAATGCTCTTTGTCGTATGAAGAAGGCAGACAAAGGAGACTACAAGGTAATTCGTGAACATCCCAGTGCCACCGGCTCAATGTGATTTACGTTATTCCCTCATGTTCAATGTTAATTAGTATTTCCTCTTTCTTTTAGAATCCGCAGAACGGTACAAAGAGCAAATCCGAAGTTCTTTGCTGGAAAAGTATGGGTTTAAAGATGTCCAAGATCCTAGAGGACAGCGCAACCCAATGTTTGTGGAACCATTGATCAAAGGAGCCAAGATGTCCAAGGAGAAACATAGAGGTCAAGGTGACCCTGAAAAAACCTCAATTACAGAGGAAATCGTTGACACTGTAAAAACAAACAATCTTTTCAGGAGAAACAGCTTAGTTAAGACTCATGTTATTCTTCTGGTGGGTATGCCTGGCACTGGCAAGACAATGTTGACTCATAGAATCTGCTACGACTGGGCAAGTGGAAAGTTCAGTCAGTTTATGTTGACTTTTCTATTCGAGTTTCGACAGCTTAACCTGATCAACAGACATTTTACTCTCAGGGAGCTTCTCTTTGATTTGTTTCTGAAGCCCGAGCCCTATTCTGATGAAGTGTATGACTACATCATCAAGAACCCTATGAAGGTTCTTATCATATTTGATGGCTTGGATGAATTTTTAGGCCATTTTACAGCCAACTCCCCGACGACTCAACAGGACATTTCTCAGATAACTTCCATCTCTCAACTGTTCACCAACATCTTTCATGGAACGATTCTACAAGGATGTACAGTCATCGTCACATGCCGGTCGAAAATCTTAAACAGCCTTCCAGTAGATTCTGTAGACCATGTAGCTGAGGTTCTGGGCTTTGACAAAGAAAGAGTTGAGCTATATATTGATGACTTTTTCTACCAGAATCCCATGAAAGACAAAGTCCTAGCTTACGTAAGAGACAATAATAAGCTAATGCACATGTGCTTTGTTCCTGCCTTATGTCACATTATATGTGTTTGCTTGGAACACTTACAAAACATTTTGCCTAAAAAGTCCCAACTTCCGCAGACAATTACACAGTTCTATGTGAAAATGCTGATTATATTCATTCAGAAAAGAATGACGCAACTTATGGAGGAAGCAACCATAGTAAGGACCTTCAGACCTCTCATCCTTGAGTTGTCTTCTGTTGCACATTACGGACTTGATAATAACAAATCTGTATTTTACACTGGACAAATTTCTGAAGACCTTCAGCGTTTTGCTTCAAGTCATGGACTTCTATCAAGCTTTGACGTCAAAAGGTTTGACAGTTGCACTGATGTTGGCTTTTCCTTCGTGCACCTTAGTTCCCAGGAGTTTTTCGCCGCCTTGCATTTGATGGTTAGTGACTCAATAACGGAGGACAAACTACAAAAAAAACTATCTCTAAAGTCAAAGTGGACCTCGAAGCAAAATACAAAGGGCGAGCTCACGGATAATCTTCATATATTCCTTTCTGGGCTGTCGTCCAAAGATTGTCAGCCATTTCTGTATGAGTTAGGAGGCCAGGAGAATCTGATACTAAAGAAACAACACACCATTATCGAATCTCTCAAGAAACTGGCAGATGTTCAGCTCACCGGGCCTAAGCTGATCGAGCTGTGTCATTGTACGTATGAAACTCAGAATGAGAATCTGGCCCAACACGTTGGAAAGTTGACAGCTATGAAATATGAGCTAAGAAACTTTAGGATTTCTCCGGTTGACATGACCGCCTTGATGTATGTCGTTAAACATGGATCGTGTTTAGTTTCATTAGATTTTGCTGGATGTCCGATGGAGCTGGAGTGCTTAGACATTCTCGGAACATGTAAGCACATACAATCTCTAAGGTAGGTGGAAATCGCTGTATATTCTGTGCTTCTCAATGACTTGGGCCCACCTCCAGACTGCCAATTACATCATATGCCCCAGTAAATGCTGAAATTATGCTGTCTAGAATCTATATATACTATCATTACATAATACGCTATAGTCAGGGTTGTAACTGCCATAGCTGCAGACCATGAGACTGCTATGGGGCCCAGGGCAAGAGGGGGCCCAGTCTTAGTTGGGATTATCTCCTCTTCTACTGGAGGTGAAAACTTGGTCAGGACTCTACCCTCTAAAGGAACAACTTTTAGCAAATGAGGCAGTGGAAAAATGTCCCAAGGGTCATTGAACATGGTTTAGGCCCATGCCAGAAAAGTGTCTCTGATTAGTGGGTTGTTTGTGGAATGAGTGCGAATTCCCAAGATATGTAAGAACAAAAGATATATTAATCTAGTGGGATAAATATATATATATATATATATATATATATATATATATATATATATATATAAGATACTGTATGAAAATAGACCTATCAACATCCCTATACAAATCCTTCAATTATTAATCCCATCCATTCCCATAGAAACTTGGATACACAAAGGTGTAACCTACATCCAGGAGACAACATGATCAGCTTCTTAAAGCTAAGCCAAACTTACAACATTCCAAAAACAGACCTCTGAATATACCTCCAAATTAGAACTTGTTTGAATAAACTAAACATATCATTTCCTATGATTCATCCTAACACTTACATCTTAATTGAACGAAAATTCCAAACCACCATTAAAGGCCTAAAATTGTTCTATTCTCATTTGACTAGTTTCTATTTGGACATCCACTCTTCTCACATCCACAAATGGGAAAAAGATCTAAACCCTCCCTAGACAGTTGGCAAAAGACATTTCTATCTGTATCTAAAAGCTCATCCTGTTTAGACCACCAAGAAGCCTACTGTAAATTAGCTTTCCGATGGTACTTCACGCCATATAGATTGGCTAAGATATACAAAAACTCTTCAAATCTTTGTTGGAGAAAGTGTGGGTTGATAGGTAACTTACTACATATCTTCTGGAATTGCCCGTTAGTAATGGAATTCTGAAAAAAAATAAAAAATAATATATTTGAACCATTAGGTTTGGAGTTACCATTCACTCCAGAATTCTATCTTTTGAGAATAGGTATATGTGACATACCAATCAAACACAGAATCATAGTACATCATATACTCACCGCCTACGAAAAAATGCTTGCAAAAAGTAATGGTAGAACAAAAAAATTCCAAGACAACTGGAAGATATGGCATGATTCCCCTTTTATGTCCAAATAAATCCCCGTGCTATATGGATATCATGAGAGTCCATAATATAAATAAATACCCTAAGATAACGTCTCTCTACTGCAAGACCTGTTATCTTTATTGTTAACGGTCTATTTATTTTTCCTTGAATTAATACTAGTTCTGTTGTGTTTTCCCCCTTGAGATCTCAAATCTCTATTTCCCCTCTGAAATAGGAGTGTACTTACTAGCTCTAATAGGGGGTAGTCGGAGATCGGATATAAGCTTCATGTGCTACCGGTCACCAGTCTATGTCCGCTCCATAATTTATAACTACTGATTATACACAGAGATTACACTGTCTTTGTATTATATCATCACCAGAAGGTATAAATGTGATATATGCAATTATGTAAAGTATACTCTACTCTTTACCTGTTATTTGTGTTGGAAAAACATTTGTAAAAAACCCAATAAAAACTATTGAACAAGAAACCCTTCTGTCCTGTGTGGGGGGCCTGGTTTGATCTTTGCTATGGGGCCCTTACTTCCCTATGTACAGTACTGGCTATAGTTATTAAAAATATATAGTTACATAGCTTGTAGTAAAGCATCACTGCCCTATGGTGTGCAGTGGGACAATACACTTATTATCCAGCCATGATACGGTAGTCAATGCAAAGTCCTCTGCAACTTAGCCTTATGTCACTAGGGCCGCACTCTGTACACAAATAAATGCATTCCAATGGACCGCTCAGCCCACTCCCATTGAAAAATGATATACCATGTAGCAGGGATATGTCATAACATTATGAGGAGTGGGGGGAAGATATCTGGGACCTGCTCCAATACTAAACAAAGGGACAGATATCCTTTTGTCAGTTCTCTGGCCGTCCACCCGCTGTTCAAACAACTCCATTCAAATGAATGGCACTGCATTGTAGTGATCGGGAGCATTGCTGTGCAAGCAAAATCAGTGAAGGATTAAGGTACATTCACACAACCAAGCAAATAGCTGATCCGCAAAACACGGGTACCAGTTGTGTGTGTTACGCATTTTGCGGACCGCACATGGCCTGCCCTATGATAGAAATGTCTATTCTTGTCTGCAATTGCGGACAAGAATAGGACATGTTCTATCTTTTTTTGTGGGGCCACGGAACGGAAGTACAATTTGTGCCTCATTAGTAGTAGTGCCCTCTATATTGTGCCCACTGCCCATTAATAATTCCCCCACTGTACCACCAGTAGTAATGAAACCCCCCACAGTGCCTGCAGTAGTAATCATACCCCATAATGCCCTCAGTAGTAATACTTTCCCTACTATACTATGTCCCTGCAATAATGCCGCTTATAGTGCCCCCAGCAGTTATAATGTTTTCTATAGCACCCCCAGTGGTTAAAAATGCCCCCCCCATAGAGCCCCCAGTAGTTATAATGCCCCCTGGAGTGGCCCAATCGTTATAATGCCCCCTTGAGTGCCCCAATAGTTATAATGCCACCCTGTAATGTCCCCAGTAGTTATAATGCCCCCTGTAGCACCTCCAGTAGTTATGCGCCCACAGTAGTGCCTCAGTAATTATAATATGTTTCTTCAGTTATATCCCTGGTATTCATAATGCCCCCCCAATGCAATGCCCTCAGTAGCTATTCTGTCCCCCTTTAGAGCCTTCAATATTTAAATGTCCCTTTGAAGTGCCTCCATAGTTATAGTGCATCCAGCAGTAGTGACAAAATAATAAAAACCCCAAATACTCACCTCACTCCCGCTGTCTGCTATGCAAGCCATTCTTCAGGCCTGTCGTCTGAGTTGCCTGCATCCTAGTGCAATCGGTCACAATGACGTCATCATGCCACCTGTGTCCTGGTGATGACATCATTGCACTACCTGAGACCTGGTGCAGGCGGTCATGATGATATAATCACACCTGTGCTGTTCTACACTCTCATAGGCTTCAGGACTAGTGGCTTATGGCTTGTGGCCTATGAGAGTAAACATTGGGGACGGAGCCATCAGTATCCCAGTACGGGGCAATGGGCAAAACCGTGGCTTGGTCCCTTTCTTTTTTTTGATGTAGAGAATCCAATTTACGATTACATCTTATAACCGGAAAACCCATTTAAGCTATCCAGTGACATTTAGTGACATTTTGACTAAATGGATGTTTGGCTGAAACTATCTTTCATGGCTTTATGTGCATGTATATTTCAGTGATCTTCTGCACGTTGACTTGTCTGTTTTGGTTTAGTTTCAGACACCAAAAGTATGGTGACCTGTTTGCACAAGCTCTTTCACCTGTGATATCTGGCATGGAAAATATGAAGAAAATTAGGTACTTTACAGACCATTTATCTTCTTATGCAAGTGCATCTGTTAATGTTTTGCTATACTTTCAATTATTATCAAAGGACAAATTACATTTCTAGTCTCTTGATCTACTATGCAGTAAATGATGATACATTGCTTTACAAGGGGAAACTCTGTATTAAAAAATTTAAAGGGGTTATCCAATTTATGAAACAGTTCCCCCCCCCCATGTGTCGGGCCCCTCACAGGTAATATACTTACCCCGCTCTTCACGTCGCTCCTGGTCCCCGGCCGGCTGCTGCTGCTTCTCCCCGTGCGTGGATGAAAACATCCAGTGTTGAGGTGGTGATTGGGAAGGGGGTTCGTAAGCAGCCAATGGCAGACGGGGACTAGCCTCCCTAGCATCGCGGGTGACTCTAGGGAGGTTTGTCCCTGTCCCTGCCTGCCATTGGCTACTCCCCGACACTGGATGTTTTCATCTGCGTCCTGGGAGAAGCAGCAGAGGTGCGGAGACCAGGAGCGACGCAGGGAGCGGAGTAAGTATATTACATGTGAGGGGCCCGGCACATGGGTGGGGGGGCTGTTTTAGAAATTGGATAACCCCTTTAAAGTGTAACTATTGGCTAAGAGTCTTCTTAGCAAAGCTCTAACTGAGAATCTGTCTTCAGCGTTTTATTGAGCGCTGAAGACACCTGCTTGTAGCAAGTCAGATAGGAAGTGACGGTGCGTGCGCACTAGGTGAAATGGACTTGCGGAGATCGGCACTGCATGGAAAGTGCACACGCGCCATCAGACGTGGGGGAGCGCGCGAGCGGGATGTCAGCGTTAGACCAGCGAGTCTAGCACTGTCAATCAATAGACTAAGGGGCGTATTTTTTAACAAGCAGGGCGGAACGAACAGGCAGGAGAGCTCGGAGATGCAGTGCTCAGAAGCTATAAGCACAACTCCGAGTGCTCCGATTCCTAATTAGCATAATTATAAAAGTGAATATTCCAGCCTAATCCCTACTTCAATAAGGGAAATAAAGGTAAGTGTGTGATATGTGTTTTGAGCCCTACCTGCTTATATGTCTACCTTGATATCTTGAAACTGGTGACAAAGCCTCTTTAATAACATTTTTTCAATTGGTCTTTATTAAAAATATTCATCAGCTTTGTCACAAAGGGTTAACTTCTGCCTAGCTGTGAGATTTGTACTTTCATTTTCTGCTGGTCATCTAATAAACCTTATCTCTAAATTACTAATAACTCAAAAACACATATTTAAGTTACATTCTTATCTGTAAGATAAGAATTGAGCTACAGTGAGTGGTTATAAGATCAGAGATAAGGAGCCGTCAGCTGACCTGCCTGATGGAACACAGTAAAAATACACAGCATGCTACTAGAAAATCTAAAGTCTGTACAGAGTAAGGGGCTCAACAGTTTTAATAAAGACCAGTTGAAAAAATGATTTTTAGCAAAATAAGTACAATGCTATAAACAAAAAATTGCCCCCACAGGTGTCCATAGCTTTTAAGCATCTTGAAGGAATTCAGAAAGAGATAACTAGGAGTATTTGTAGGGTTTGTGGCGTAAAAAAAGTCACAAATGATGCATGCCCTATTTGCAACTCGCAACTTTTCATTTCTCTTGTCACTTTTAAAAAGTGAGCAGGGTTTAGCGGGAGGGGGCTTGGCCTCCATGGCTCGACAGGTTTACTATCATTAAAGGGAACCTGTCATCTCCGAAACACCCCCTGAACTAGAGTAAGCGTTGTATAGTGTAAGTGATGCTGAATCCGAATATGTAAGTTTTATCTTCATACTCACTTCCATTCCGACGCTGTGCTCCCACAAACCTGCAGTAAAATGCACTCTCTGGACTCCGGTGCTCACTCACATAATGGAGAGGACTCAAAGAAGAGTCCAGTGAGTGCATTTTACTGCTGGTTTGTGGGAGCACAGAGTCAGAATGGAAGTGAGTATGAAGATAAAACTTACATAATCGGATTCAGCATCACTTACACTATACAACGCTTACTCTAGTTCAGGGGGGGTTCCGAGATGACAGGTTCCCTTTAAGCCAGAAACTGGTGCACAGACTGCCTGGAAATGGGGCAAATTTATTAAGAGGACTATGTCTCATAATAAATTTGGTACACTCTATGCCAACGGACTTTATACCAAGACTGGCGTTTGTAAGGTCAGTCTTAGTATATCTGCCCCACTGTACGTGTCTTTTTTTCATTTTCATCTCCAGTCTATTGGGCTCAGTGGTCTATGTGTTTGTTGTAAAGCATATCTCTAAATGATGTTAACAGCGGCTCAGGCAAGATGGCTGCCAATATAATCATGTACAGAAAATAGAATTTTAAAAAATGTACAACTACAAAATAAAAAAAAGATTAGAAAAAAGGAATATGTAACAGTATCTGGTTTTAATTAAAAAATGAAAATAAAAAATAAAAAAATAGAATGAAAAAATATATAGGTGATGCATTCCCTTTAAGTGTCTCGACACTAGAGCCTTGCTTCATGTCTGGCTGACATAACTGGTATTACATTATAGGCTCTATTTGTGCTTCTGTTTCTCAGAGTGACAGCGGGGCGGCTCACAGCGGACGGGGTCAGGGCTCTAATAATGTCGTTCCTCCTCTGCTCTGCACTGCAGGAAATCAAGTAACTGCTTTTTGTACTTTATGGTATATGTGCTATCATTTGTATCAATGTGGAACCCTGTGTGCACTAATAGCAAGTCATACTAAGAGTTGTCAGAGGAGTTTTGAATGGGAACATGCTTTTTCTATTTCTTAGTTCTTTTTTTTTTTCCCCGCTTCCTGTCTAAGTCAATTTCTAAGATTTCCCCTAAAAATATTCAATATAATACAGCTACTAATTTGCAATTTATGTACAAATCGTCCACAGCAGATCCCATTACTAAAACAAGCTGACAGTAATGTACATGAAAAATATGGAAACATGTCTTTAAAGGGGTTGTCTCACTTCATCAAATGGCATTTATCATGTAGAGAAAGTTAATACAAGGCACTTACTAATGTATTGTGATTGTCCATATTGCTTCCCTTGCTGGCTTCATTTGTTTTTCCATAGACTTATACACTGCTTGTTTCCATAGTTACAACCACCCTGCAATCCAGCAGCGGAGGTTGCAGAGAAATCTGTGTCTTAAATACGCCAAAAAGTGGCGTATATTTCGTCATAAATCACCCCCATAGTTGCCAAGTGTCTGGAATTTTGCAGGACTGTCCCTGATTTTTGGAGACAGTCCTGGCAAATTTGCACTGTCCCAGGCACAAACCCCATCCATAAACAGGAGTTCCCTGGCAGGGTGTTCCCAGGGGTGGGGTTTAGATGCCCCGATTTTACCAAATGAAGTATGCAAACACACTGCAGTAACACCAATTAAACAGCGTAGAGCGCCATAAGACATGGGACATGACAGTTAGGGCCGTTGTGTGTTTCATAATCTCCACCACCAGCACATGTACACACACTTCACTCAGGCAGTGCACAGGAAAGGAAGTGTCATGGGGGAGTAGTAGTAATTCTGCAGCTACTGGCATTCTGGATGCAGAGGATTACCACCACCCTTAATGTTTTTGTGAGCAACTATTCCAAACTGGTTAAAAAAAAATGATGCTTTGCATGGCGTCACTAGCCTAGGGTAAGCAGCAAGAACGTAGTGGCAGTTCTGGAATGTATTGGATACTCAAATCACAATCCAATTTCAACATGCACCTGGATAAAGGGTGCTAGAATACAACCCACGCTAATTAATCTGTATAATAAATATAGGGTGTGCGTTTAAAACGTAACATTTACTAGATATCTTTAAAAATTTAGCCCACAATAGTACAATAATAATGATATAGTGCTCACATGAACCAGTGCAATATAAGGGAATGCAACCTTACCACTTTGCATGGACAAGTATATACAAGTATAGAAAAGAAACAGGGGTCTGTCTGTCCTAGGGGTACCGGGTCTCTAACCACTGAGTAGCCCTGTGCACATACTATCTACATACAAATGGAATATAGCACTCCATGGTCAGCCATACCCTTTTCCTAGACTGTCCCTCTCTCTGTCCCTGAAAAAGACAGATGACTGCCCAATAATTTGTCAGAGATAGAGGATTAGGGATCCCTCGTACTAGAAAAAAGGAAAAGAAAGAAGTCCCAACGCGTTTCCTTGGCAATCAAGCCAATTCATCAGGGGACAGATATTCACAAGTGGTTGTAGCAGGGCCAGCGCTGGTTCTCCGTCTGGATTCCCCACATGAGTCCGGATGAGCCCCAGTGTTTGGCTCTAATCCGGCAGTGAAGGTGAGACATGTAACATCCACTCTGGGTGCACTGACCAGTGCTGGCAGTACTGGGAGATCAGGACGGGAGCTGCCGCATACTCACTCTTATGCTCCATTCACACGTCCTGTTTTTCTTTCCTGATTCGATCCTGATTTTTTCAGGACCCATTGAAATGAATGGATCCAGATCAGGATCGAATCAGGAAAGAAAAACAGGACGTGTGAATGGAGCCTTATTCTGAAATATAAATTTTTTTACTCTCTCCTAGCTTGCAAAATAACCATCTAAAAGTTGAGGACATGACTTCATTAATTGAATTATTTTCAAAGATGGAGCAGCTGAGAGTGTTGGAGTAAGTGATGCAACGTTTTGCAGTTTATTGGAAATGTTATATTATTGGGACACCTTTACACGCAGCAGATTTTGTTGCAGAAAATTTCAGCAAACAAAAATCAGTCCCATTCATCTGAATGGGGTTATTTTGGCGGGAAGCACATGGATTTCTGCAAAATAGAACTGATTTTCAGTCACAGAAATTTTCTGCAACACAATCCGCTTTGTGCGAAGCGTCCTTAGATGTCCCTGTCATCCATTTTTATCAAATTCTTCATGTTAAAAAGGTTGACGATAGTGGCTATATAACTATATGGCTATGGTGATGGGGTAGATTAGAAAGGACCTATAACATAGTTGCCAACTATACTGAATTTGGCAGGACTGTCCCTGATTTTCAGAGATAGTGCCATAGCAACCAATCGCAGCTAAGCTTTCATTTCAGATCTGCTCTTGAGAAATGAAAGCTGTGCTGTGATTGGTTCCTATGGGCAACAACAGCAGCTTGCGTTTTAGACAGGTTAATATGTTCCTATAGTGTCTTGCTCCTGCGTGACTGAACTTGTCACCTTGGAGGCTGTAAAGATATTGTTGAGAATTGGGGCAAAAAGGACCTGACAGGAACCTAACTTGTCAAAACTGTCTAAATGAAGAATTCTTTGCTACTTATGGCAGCCAATCAGAGCTCAGCTTTCATTTCATATTCTGCTATTGAAAAGGTAAAGCTGTCCCGTGATTGGTTGCTGTGGGCAACAAAGACAGTTTGACTTTTAGACTGCCCCTATAGTACCGTGCTCCTGTGTGACTGAATTTGTCACCTGGGAAGCTGTAGAAGTGCTGCTGAGGAGAGAACAGGGTAAAAAAATGATCTGACAAGAGATATGGAGATATTGGGTCTCATTTTTCAGAGCTGTCTAATTAAAAAAAAAACACTTTTGTGGAGATTTATCAAAACTGGTATAAAGGAAAATTGGCTTGGTTATCCAAAGCAACAAATCAGATTCCACCTTTCATTTTTCAGAGCTCCTTTGGAAAATAAAAGGTGGAATCTGATTGGTTGCTATGGGCAATAAATTAGTTTCCCCGCTGTGTAGGGAGATGCTCCATTTAAGTGAATAGGGATGGCTGTAGTTCTCTGCACAGACCTGTGGCTTGGGAGTACCACTGTGCAGGGAAAATGCAAGAAAGGACAAAAGCTAAATTGGCAGTGTGGCCCCTTCATTCCAGGTTCAGTGGGGGTCCCAGAGGTTGGATCTCCAACGATCATAAAGAGATGGAATATCCAAGTAATATGCCACCTTTCATAACAGGGTAATACCCTTTTAATATATAGAGATGCGGCAGCTGCTAACTGAAGGTTCTGCATTCTAGATAAATAGCGTAAAGCAGCGACTATTAATATATACAGATAACCTAGGCGTCCTATGTTGATGTCGTAGCTGTCACACTGGTGGGGTTGAGGCTGCCTCATCTGTATGAGCGCTGACAATGCATAATTATTTATTTCTTCTCTATTAACCAGCCTTAGCCACAATGATATGAATGTGACTGGAGTTCTTAAATTGCTCAAGTCAGCTGTCAATTGTCCCAGCATAACGGACATCCAAATAATGTGAGTAGTAGTAGTGGTAGTAGTAGTTCTTAATGAACTAAAACGAATGTGATAGATACCTATAATTTTTTTTATTTCTGTTGTATAGAGGGGACACTACCACAGCCGTCTTCTCCTCACAGAACTGCAATGAAAGGTACATTTGTGAGCACAAATATATGTTAAAAGTTAAAAGTTATGGATGCCAGAATGTGGTGATGAAAGGAACGTTGTTTTTTCTTTTTTTTTAACGTATTCAAACATAAAGAAAAATATAAAAATTTGGTATCACTGTAATCATACTGGCAGGGAGTAGAAAATGAAAAAATGGAAAATTGCTGCATCAGGAAGGGGTTAAGCTGATCAGATTTAATATTATATTTTGTTTCAGCTCTCCAAAGGTCAAAAAAGCGAAAGAAGAAACTGCAGATATAAATGTGAAAAAAGTCAGGTAAATCATTGCTGTGTGTGGATCAGGCATCATTTATGTTAAATTTACATTGAATTCAATTAACAAGAATGTAACGAGGCTTCAATTCGTTATCTGGTTTAGAAAACAAATTTTCACAGGGACTCGACTCTCATTTATTGATCATAGTCGGCTTCAAACTGCCTGTCGCACTCTGTAAAGGTCCTTTTACACCAACCGATAATCGGGCCAATTATCAGGGATGAGCATTTGTATAAATAACTGGTCTGTGTAAAAGGTCCCGGCAATCACCCAAACGAACATGTGCCAAAAATCCTTGTGTAGCAGATCGTACATTCCAAACGTGATCTGCTTCCCAGGAACCCTGCGGAGGTGACTACTGCATGTAAATACAGCCTTCATCTTCACTGAAGATCAGGCAATTATCGGGAGCAACTGGTTCATTCCCGATAATTGCTTGACACATTGGTCCACGTAAAAGGACCTTTAGACACAGCACATTAGTGCCTTAAATAAACAGTCCATTGATTTCAATGGAAACAAAATTTATTTCTTCATTACCCCTGTGGTGGTGCTGCAAGGATTTTGAACACTTGCTCCCCACAGATTACAGCTGATCACTGGAGGGCTAAGCAGGACTGTCCACACTAGACAAGGCCTTAGTTCTAAAATATATTGATGGGCAGGTGAACACAATCTTTTATTATCTGTTGTCAGCCATTCTACGGTGACTGCAATGGATGTACTGAAAAATAGATGCCCCATAATCATCACATTATCCCTATTGAGAGTCTCTAGAAGCGTTCATGAGAATATTAGTAATAACTATTACACAAGCCACACTTTTTATACACTGCATGCATGTTGCACATTTTTATTGCTGATTTGTTTTTCTTTTTATACTCCGTTGACATTGTTACTAATTTTTACTTTTTCTCTCTTTTTCTTTCTTCTCAGTCTTGAAAAGTGCAGTCTGACATCTGAAGACATTCCAGAGCTGGCCGAGATACTCGCAGGCCTCCAGCTTTCTGACGTAAAGTACGGAAATAATTGACTAAATAAATTCCTTGACTGCTGATTAGTATTTTAAAGAGCAGATAATTAAAATAAAATTGTTAATAACGTAAAAGTCATTTGGTCTCATGTGTGAAAACTAGTGAACTGGGGTGTTCAGAGTATTAGTTTTGACTGAAGTGCTACTTTAAACCAGAGTACCAGAGGAACCCTTTGGTGCAGTGGCGTACATAGAGAAGTAAGGGCCCCATAGCAAGGATCAGACCAGCCCCCCATCACCCCACAGGACAGAAGAGTTTCCTCCGAAACCCCTTTCAATGCCCCTTGGGCCTCATTTGCTAAAAGTTGTTCCTTTGGAGGGTGGAGTCCTGACCAAGTTTTCACCCTCAGTAGAAGAGGAGATGATCCCAACTATGACTAGGCCCCTTCTTGCCCTGGGCCCCATAACAGTCGCATGGTCTGCCACTATGGTAGTTACGCCCCTGCTTTGGTGGGCCCAGGCTCTGATAACAAAATGGGCCCCAAGGGTCCAGGGTAAAAAAAAAAATTTGGAGCTACCTTCAGAGACAATAAACTGCCACTGTTTGAATGATTTGATGATAGGGGGTTGGGCCCAGAGAATAATTTTGTCTGGTGAGTCCAAGGAACCCCAGTCCAACCCTACCGAAATGGACTTCTGGTGCAGACTTTTAAATCGGCAACATATCATTTTCTGCTGCCGATTTTTCCTAGTGACTTCAATGGGTAAGTGAAAACCTTCAAACAAATGCTTATATTGCAGATTTTACACCAATGCTGAGGTTTGTCTAAAATAAAAAGTCCAGTATACTTACCTTCCCAGTCGTCTGTGTCTCTGTGGTGAAGCTCCCTGGTCCCCCAGGTGGTCTCTGTTTATTGGCCCCTTTCGATGAACGTAAAAAATATATATTACACGGAGCAGATGTTTACTCTCATAGCGTGTCAACATGTGACCGCTGCAGCCAATCACCAGCTTCATTGGTCACAGGTGTTAATGCATCATCACTGGAAGCGGAAGTACAGGGACTGGTTGGGGAATCAGGGAAGGCTCGGTATGGGAACAGGCAGAAGACCTGCTTCTATCTCAAGGAGGGGGCCCCAACATGAATGGGGAGCAAGTTGCATATGTGCCGCTCTCTCTATTCATTGCTATAGGACTTCCAAAGATAGCTGAGCACTGGCTATTTTCGGAAGTCCTATAGCAGTGAATGGAGAGGACACAGTACGCGTGCGTCATGCTCTTCATTCATGTCGGGGCCCCTTTCATGAGATAGTCCTAAAGGACATCTATGGCCTATCCCTGTGATGGCTAACCTCTGGCACTCCAGCTGTGGTAAAACTATGACTCCCAAGATTTACACTTGCTTGGCTGGTCTCAGAATTCCATACAAATGAATTGAGAGTGCCTCTCAAATAAGATAATACAGCCTAACGTTCAGTCATGTTATTAATAAAGGCCGGTCTGTGACATCTTTTTTCATATTTCTTATTTCAGCTTATCTGGGAATCCTTTTGGAGATCATGGTTGTAAGAGGTTGATGGACAGGCTTTCCAATATACATATTTCCAGGAAACTAGAGTAAGTTTAGTTTATTTTAAAGCAGTTGTTCTATATGGTGCATAATTCATACAACCTTCCAATCCTAATCTGATCAAAATGCATGCTATTATCTTCAATTACAATTTCCAGCGCCCCCACAGGAGAAATGAAGAATGACACAGTTCCCATTAAAAATCACGATGCTGGGTCCTCCAGCACAAAAACAGCTTCTCTAATAGTGGGGGTCCTAAGTGTAAGAAACACCTAATTTTATTTTATTAGTTTGGCCTCCATAGTACTTAAAGGGGTTGTGCTATGATTAATGTAATAAGTGAAAATCAGACATCATATAGTACATGACAACCTCTTTCTAACAAAGCTAGAACCAGCCCTGTACCTCATATGGAACCAGAGCTCTCCACATTTATTGCTCTGCTAGATTTATATCAAGCTGGCAGCTCAGGGGAGTGTCTTTTCTGCTGCAGCTAAGGGGGCGTGTCTCAGCTCTCCCTATCACAGCTCAGGAGGCAGTTAAAGGATGAAACTGAGCATGTGCAGCCATCTCAGTGAGATGGACAAAGAAATAAGAAAAAAATCAAACAGCAGGTGGCGCTATACAGATACATTTTATTGCATAATTTAGCATCTATGCTAAATCTTTAATTACATGCAATTACAAAAGTATTCAGATTCAGGTGCTGGTTTGGAAAATGTAGAATATTTTTCTTAGGACAACCCCTTTAATTTTCTTTTTCTTTTATATGTTACGTCAGGAGAGACATAAGGAAATGACTGTATTATGTAATACAGTTATTTTAAAAATCTTTCCATGATTGTGATGGTGGATGGGGATGTGGTTCTCCAGATTATGGTTTAGTACCATATATATACATATATATATATATATATATATATATATATATATATATATATTGCTCATGTGTTCACACATTACACAGAATACATAGGTGGAGAGTGATCAAAACTGGCGCAAAGGAAAACCGGCTTAGTTGCCCAGAGCAACCAATCAGATTGATCCTTTCATTTGCCAAAGAAGCTCTTCAAAATGAAAGGTGCATTCCGATTGGTTGCTGTGGGCTACTAAGCCAGTTTTCCTTCACATCAGTTTTGATAAATCTCCCCCATTACGTTTTTAGACTTAACAGGACGCTGTTATCTGAAGAAGGAATCTCCCATCTTGTTTGCTCCATGGTGACCTGTCTCAATGTAAAACGGATAGCAGCCAGGTAAGGATTTTCTTAAAAATATTTATTAATCTGTTTTTTTGCGAGGGTGAGTCATTATAATTCAGTAGTATAATCGTGATTTCATGGGTCCTTATGTTGTATGTTTTGCATATTCTTCTAGTGGTTCTCATCAGACTGCAGAGATCCTCTTCTTCACCGGTATCGATGACTCTCCAAGAGAGATCAGGTCAAATTTACATTGTTGATGAGAAATGAATTATGACTTATGAATTTTTAAGTTCCCGATTCAATACGATCTGTTATCCATGTGCTACTAATATAATATACTAATAGAAGCAGCAGTCTGCTTTCCGGCCTTGTTTTAAACTTCAGTAGTCCATCATTGGGTGTGACTGAGCATTTTAGCTATCGGATCAGTAAGGGCAGGGGTGCACCTAGTCTTTCTGCTGCTTGAGGCGAAAACTGAAACGGTGCCCGCCCCGCCTCCCAATGCAAATTTCTTAACCTAACTCCTTTCCTTCAGCCCATGGCCCCCCTCTTGCCTCTACCTGGTTCTGCCTGAGGAGATCGCCTCACCTGGCCTCATTGGTGGTGCACCCCTGAGTAAGGGCATGTTCTCACTGTGATTTTTTGACATTTTCTGCACAGAAATCCACATCGCCATTGTTGTAACGAGAGTTTGAAATATGAGAACAAGCGTTCTTCCGCAGTACTATTTGCATTGTATATTGTAGTATTAGATGTGTTCTGCCCATCATGTCACAGAAACTAGACTATAAGCCATGCCTCACATGTCACTCTCATTTGTAGTGCATTCAGAAAGTCTTCAGATCTTCACTTTTTTAACATTTTGTGAAAATAAAAAAGTGTTCCCCATCATTCTGCACTCAGTACCCCCTAATGACAAAGTGAAAAAAGAACGTTAGAAATCTTTGCTAATTTATTAAAAAAGGAAAAACTAAACTCTTGCATTGACATAAGTCTTCAGACCCTTTACTTAGTTGAAGCCCCTTTGGCAGTGACTCCAGCCTCCAGTCTTCTTGGATATGATGCCATGTGGTTTGCACACCATGGTTGCACATTTTATGTCATTCTTCACTGCAGATCCTCTCAAGCTCTGTTAGGATGGATGGGGACCATCAGTGGACAGCCATTTTTAGTCTCCCCAGAGATGTTTGTTTGGGTTTCAAGTCAGGACCTTTGGCACACTCTGAAGTCCAAAGCACTCTAGATCAGGTTTTCTTAAAGGAAATCTGTCACCAGGATAATCGCTATTGAAGTAAAACCATAGTCTAATAGCACTTAGTACCTGATTTTCAGAGGTACCTTTGTTTCAGCAATAGATGTTTTCTATCTTCTGAAAATCAAGTTTATTTGGTATGCAAATGAGCCAGTAAGGTGCCCAGAGGGGCGTTACTCTTGCAGGAAGGAGCCCAGACACGCCTCCTGCTAGTGCCCAAGCCCGCCCTCATACTGGGAGCAGGGAAAAGGGGCGGAGTTATGGTTTGAATATGATGTAGGAGGCGTGCCTGGGCTCCTTCCTGCAAGAGTGACGTCCCTCTGGGCACCTTACTGGCTCATTTGCATACCAAATAAACTGGATTTTCAGAAGATAGAAAACATCTATTTCTGAAACAAAGGCAAATCTGGGAATAAGGTACTAAGTGCTATTAGACTATGACTTTACTTTAATAGTGATTATCCTGGTGACAGATTTCCTTTAAAGAATATCTCTGTGCTTTGCTCCATTCAACCTTCCTCAACCCTGACCAGTTCCCCTGTCCCAGACGCTGAAAAACACCCCTATATCATGATGCTGCCACCACCATGCTTCACTGTAGCTATGATATTGGGCAGGTGATAACCAGTACCTGGTTTCCTCCAGACATAACCCTTAGAATTCAGGCCAGAAAATTCAATCTTGGTTTCATCAGACCAGTCTGAGAGTCCTTTACCTGCATTTTTTTGCAAATATCTGAGGAAAGGCTTCTTTTTGGTTCCTCTGCCATAAAGTCCACATTTGTGGAGTGCTGCAGTGATGGTTGATCTTCTGGATGTCTCTCCCTTCTGTACATAGGATCTTTAGAGCTCATCCAGAGATACCATTGGGTTCTTGGTCACCTCTCTTACCACGGCCCTTCTGTACTGATTAATTAGTTTGATAGGTCAGCCATATGCAAATACAAATTACTTCACAGTAGTTCGCTGTAGACTTGATGGATGTCTCGGATGTTTCCTGGACCATCCACTATCTCCTGCAAAGACATCAATGATTAATTATTCACCACTGATGATTTGTTCTTTGCCATATGCCCAGTTATATTCTAGCAGCTCACATGTTGATATCATGTTCTAGAATAACTGGCTTCAAGTACTGCCCGAAAGCGATGGAGAAACTGTGCCAGGTCCTTCAACAATGCAAGGAGTTAGCATATTTAGAGTAAGTCAGACTCTTATACTGTACATCACATTGTACCTCTCTGATGATGTTGATGTACAGGCTTCTACTTTGATTTCTTGCAGTTTATCTGACAACAGATTGGAAAATGGTGAAATTCTTGGATTAACCCAGATTCTTTCTGAACTAAAATGGCTTCGCTCAGTAAAGTAAGTAAAGAGGTTGTCCAGTTTTTTTTTTAATCTGCCCCCCTCCCCAACCAGCGGTATCTGCTGAAAGAATCATGCTCAACTACTTTCTGCCACTCCATTCCAGTTCCTGGGCTCTCTTTACTGAACTTCTGGTCACCATCTGTCTATTTTCACACAAATGCAGTCCAGTCAAGGCTTGCAGTAAACCAGTGTGCTTCTTTACTGGAGGAGTGAAAACAATATAGGCAAGGCACTAAGCTGGATTCTCCAGTCTGTCTTGTGGTAGCAGAAGGTTCTGTGTGTGTTGAAGAAAGGCCTGAGAGTATCCCCATCTCAACGTCATCTTCTGGTCACTCATGTGGTTTGGCAGATTCTCTCCTACTAAACACTGGTCCCTATCTGCAGACAACTCTGAGCTCTGACTGCTCTCTTTATATACAGTTTCTAGCTGAACTAGAACCTTCTACCAGGAGGGTTGGAGTGGAGAAGCACAGCCTAAACAGAAACATTGTTACAATTTCTGTCTATCATAGACTTGTAAAGAGCTTCAATGCAAGTTTATGGGAATGAATAAGCCGTTTGTCCAGATATAAACAAGTCTTCAGACATAAACAATAGACATAAACCAGACAGTCAGAAGGTCAGTGTGTCTGTTTTTTTCCCTCCAAAACTTTGTATAGGTAGAAAGTCATAAAGTCTCTCAGTATTAGCTGAGACCCATTCCACAGTGCAGTGCAGCTATAGTGTCATAACAGTGCAAATGAACAGGATATATTACAATAAACATATGAATGCAGTTCAACAATATGAAACGGTATAAGTGCACACAACAGCATAAATCGTTGTGCAAGTTAACCCCTCTAAGGGCATTTAGGTAGGGAATTGATAGCTTTGCATAGTAGCAATAAGGGCAAATGTCCACAAATGTCCATAGTCCAAGGCACCCTTGCTCCAGGGCACTACACAGACAGGGTCATGTGAGATGCTGCAGCCAATGACCGGCCTCAACGATGACCTGTCCCCAAGCAGCACATGACCCAGCACTTACATGGCGCTTGGGGACACCTCACCATTGAGGCTAGTCATTGGCTGCATGTGGAATTTATCAAACAGGGAAATTAGATGACTGGGAGAGGATGAGTATGATTTTTTTCAACAGGTACCGCTGGCTGGGGGCATAATTTAAAAAAAAACCCTGAACAACCCATTTAAGCTGGTCCTAATCCAGCATCTTTGCACAATATGCAGCCAGACTTTGTGGGACTCCTCTGCAGCCATAGGAGACCTCCAGTTTTTTTCGGGAAACTTTCCGACAATCTGGGGGAGTTGAAATTAAATACAGTATATTACAACAGGCCAAATCCTTACAATGTGAACATAAAGTACCTTTAATCATCTATCTGATTGTATTGTGTGTTACAGTCTGAGTGGAAATAGAATCTCTCTGGGTGACATTACGTGCCTGGTGGAGTCTTTATCTAGGGTGGAGAACCTGACGGATGTCACCATTAGGCAAGTTCCTGATCTATTACCTCCTTTTTCTGTATAACATACTGCTCAAACAAGCCAAGGAATGTTTTTATGCTTTATACGTAGATTTGGAACTCAACGGAAAGTGATGCTAACATTTCAGGAGGTCGACAGGTAAACATAGAAGAACTATATAGACTGAAATACATGATAACCATTTGTGAGATACTAGGTATGACATATGATATTCATACATATAGTGTGCAGATCTGACAAAAGTCAACATTAGGAAGTAGATGCACAGTATCAAATATTTGGACCAGTCCCCCCCCCCCATGTTTGGTAAGGCCAGTTTCAGACCAGCGTGCTCCCTGCATGAAGCACGCCCCATGTGGGAGCTTGAATTCCTGTAGTGAATTCTGCTCCTATGACCAGACCACGCAGTATTATAATAATTTATACTGCTGTACAAATCATCACAGTTGAGGTTGGGCAGAGACACACAGCATTATAAATCATTATAATGCCGTATGGTCCAGTCAAAGGAGAGGAATTCATGCTCCCACATAGAGAGCTTTTAACGCAGTGAACACGCTTGTCTGAAACTGGCTTTAGGCTGGATCTACACCTAGACTTTTTGTAGCACTTTTAATTGATTTTAATGTGTGATAGCTGCAGTGCCCAAGACTGAATACAAGTCAATGTACTGCTTTGGACTACAGCCGTCAATCTATAGTTAAAAATTAATCAAAGGGAAGGTATCACCTATATTTTTTTCTAATCTGTTTTTATTTTCTGATTGTAGATGTTTTAATTCTATTGTCTGAACATGATTATGGGGGCGGCCCAGGGGTAGACTGGAAACTTAAAGTGGTCCTGAAGAAAAAACCTAAAAGTAGTCCCATGTTGTAGGCGGGTCCAAATTGACAGAAGGAAGGGCAAATATAAGAAGGGGCAGGGTCAACATAAGTAGGCCTGAGGACGGCAATACAGTTGAATGCAGGAGGGCACTTTCTTCTGCCAGCCAGGTGCATAAGTACCAGATGCCCCTGCCATTAATTAATGCTGAGAGCATTAGATCGTTATGTACCCGACTGGTAGCTGTGTAAAGGGCTTGGGAGGCCCCCTGGGCATAGGCCCACTGGGAAATTTCTCTCCGGGCTCTATGGCCAGTCTGCCCCTGGGGCAGCCATCTTTCCGGACTTGTGGCTAACAACATTTAGAGATATGCTTTACAGCTGCCACCATGGGCCTTAGATACAATAATCTGGAGGGGACCTCATTGACTTCTATAGGAGAGTTTCTAGACATGCTTTGTGACCTGTGCAGAGGTCGTTGTGCTGGGAGGGGGAGTAGATAAGCTCTGATTTCACATATTGTGAATGGTAGATCCTGTGCTATCTATATATGGATGATATCTGTGATTCTAAACCTGTCTGTAAAGATAATGAGAGGGACCTATTATTCGGCTCAGGGGCCAGAGTAAAAACTGCAGGATTTTAGGACTATTTTAAAATATGCAATAGATAATGACATGGAAAATGAAACATTACCATCAAAAAGTCTTTAAAAACACTGGGGCACATTTATTAGACGCGGTTCTTAATAACCGCTATACTTTGTGGTGGATCCGCCGGAGTTAGGAAGAGGTACCAGCTTCTCCATAATGTTGATGTATCCAGCGCCAGTCTAAATGTAAGCCAGCTTCCTTGCTGTCTTACATTTAGACCATTTTCTATGCATAAAACAGGTGTAGAAAATGATGAATGAGACGGTACTGCCGGCCCATCCCCTTCCCCGCCCGCCCCATGACCACTTTTTTAGACACAGCATTAAACATTAAAGCACCAATTACACCATGATTTCGTCATGTTACATCGTCCAATGGCTCTGTGCCGATTTATAGCCATCTTAACTGTAGTTTGTCTTATAGGAAAGGATCATTCTTAATCCATAATGAAAGGGGTTCGGCATCACCTCGACCGCCAAAGTCCTTCAGGTGAATAAATATCATAGCTATAGTTTTATGTCTTTTGTGCATTCATAATAGGCAATTACTATTTGATTCAGTTGGCATCAGAACACAAGTTGTTAGGTTGGAGCTACCCTAGACTTGTAGCACTTTTTGTTGATTTTAACTGTTGAGTGACAGCTGCAGGGCACAAGACTGCATACAAGTCAGTTTATTGCTTTGGACTTCACTGTCTTTTGAAAGTTAAAATGAATTAAAAAGTGATCAAAAGTCTAAATGTAGCTCCAGCCTTAAAGGGGGCTTTATAGGATCTTTATCTGATCGGCAGGGGTTCAACACCTTCCCCGATCTGCTACTTCAGGGCAGCTACAGCACTGGAAATCAGTCCCGCCGGAACTACAGCGCTTCATCCATTGTATAGTGGCCACAGCTAGTAACTGCAGCTCTGCCCCCATCCACTTCTATGAGGAAAGATCATCTATAGTAAAATCCTGGACAATCCAAGATATTTGGATAGAATTTGGATATGTACTGATATATTATATAAATACATAAAAATTATTATAAAAAATAAAAAGAAAGGTTTAGTGGGGCTTTATATCTGATGGCCTACCCTCAGGATGGGGCATCAGCTTGGGCCCCCCTTACCGCAGTGCTTTGTGGCCAGGGGCAGTGGAGCAAATAGCCTTCCTGCTGTCTGGGGCAAAAATTGAAATGGCACCCCCCCCCACAGCCAAATTCTTGACCTAACCCCTTCCCTCCAGTCAGAGGTGTTACTTGACCTGCATGCACTTTCTATAATACCAGTGTCTTCTTATGTGGCACAAGGGTCTTTGGGCCCCTCAGGCTCCTGGGCCTGGTAGCGACTATGCACCCCCTATAGCTACGCCCCTGGTGATCAGTGTCTGATCGGTGGAGGCCTGACACCTGGGATGCCATGCACCAGTGCTCCTCACTGCAGCTTCTCTCTGCTCACCAACCACAGCGCCATACATTGTATAGTGGCTGTGCTTGGTATTGCACTCAGCATTATTTACTTCTATGGGACTGTGCTGCGCCTAGGCCATGTGAACGATGAACATGTCGTCACTGGCCTAGGGAAAAGCTGAGAAGGCCATGGCGCTACTGCGAGCACCGCTTCCTTCTCAAACAGCTGATCGGCAAAGGTCCCGGTGTTGGACCCCTATCAGTCGGGTGCTGGTGGCCTGTCCTGGGGATGGGTCATTAGTTGTTAGGTCTTGGAAAACCCCTTTAATAAATTCTTTCCCGTCAGCATGGAAAAAATAAAAATAAATAAATCCCTTTAATGAACATAGTTTTAGGGCCTTTTTACACATGCAGATTATCAAGTCAGTTTATTGGGTGAGTTCATCTTTCATGCAGCACCAAAAGGCATTGTTTGTCAGCAGCACCTTTATGAGCTGCACATCTGCTGTTTACACAGGGTGCTGTCTGCCAAGCGATGCCTTTTAACGTATAAAAGATGCGTCATTTGATAAATGAGTGTTCACTTGTTTGTCAGATAATCAGGCGCGTGCTTACATAGGGCAATGATCAAGCAAACTAATGTCTGTATGAACGTTCATTCCGAATTATTGCCCTGTGTGATAGGGCCTTTAAAGGAGACCTAAACCTTTAGGATACGGCTACGCAGCGACAGCAAGGTGCACACGACACAAAAATACATGTCGCTTGTACTTGTCTGCAACTTGCTGTTGTGCCACTATTTAGGCTAGGGCTACACTGAAACTTATTGTAGCGCAATTTATTTTAACTATTGAACTATTGAACTACAGCTGCCGTCCAAATGAATGCATTCAGTTTAACCCAATCTTGTGGACTGTCATTCAATAGTTAAAGGTGTTATCCTGGAAAAGATAATGATGGCTTATCCACCAATTAACTGTTTCAGGGTGCCGCTGTGCTGACAAGAGCTCTGCTTAGCGACGCAGGCTCCTAACAGCTTTCCAAGCACAGCGCCGTACATCGTATAGTGGCAGTGCTTGGTATTGCAGCTCAGCCCCATTGACATCAACTAGGCCATTGTGACCAATGTTCAGTGATGTCATTGGCCTAGGAAGAGGCTGTCGCCCTCTTCTAACAGGTGTTGGACCCCCGCAGATCTAATATTGATGACTTATCCTAAAGGATGGGTTATACATATCTTTTCCTGGACAACCCCTTTAACCACCTGTTTTGCCCGAGTCCATCTCCGGCAGTGTGAAAAGTAGCTAACTGGGGGGGTGATTTAGATGCTGATATCTCCTGAATGGTAGCACCTAGAAACATGCAATGGTCTTGTTTGAAAGCTGACAGTCCAGGCTTTCATACAAGACCAAAATGACAGCTAAAGTCCAAGCAACAGAGGAGAAATCACTGTTAGAAATCAAGTTGGGAATAATTGCGAGTGTTTAGTTTCACTTTCAGCTGCATTCACAGCATTCCGATTTCTATCAGTGATATCTTCCTCTGTCCTGAACGTATTGCTGTCATTTTGGTCTGAAAGCTTTAAATGTCTGCTTTCAAACAAGGCCAGTTGCATCTTTCTAGCTGCTACCATTCAGGAGATAGCAGCATCTAAAGCAGCCCTCCCCCCTCCAGTTTGCTACTTTTCCCTCTGCTGGAGCTGGAAAGCATGGAAGGTGCAGTGGCTCTTCTCAGGGCGCTCTACATCATCAGCTTGGATCACTGTGCTCTGCTTTTCCAGCATGCAGAGTACGGATCCATAAAAGGCCTATAGGATCAGTATTCAGCACACTGGAAAAGCAGAGCGAGGCAATACAAGCCAAAGGTGCAGAGCGCTCTGAGAAGCACCACTGCACCATCTGTGCTTGTAGTAAAAGTTTAGGTCCCCTCTCCTTTAATTTTTTACTTCTCTAATTACTTTCCTTAATTCTCTCAATACATTATCATTTGCCTGATATTCATAGCAGCAAATAACAATTTGGTTATTTTCAATCTGTACTTGTTATATTGCAGCCTGACAGAATACCGCATGACTGCCCAGAAGCTACAGAGGCTCCTACTGACTCTGATCCAGTGTTCTGATCTCACACGGATAAAGTATGGTTTCACCATGTGGTTTCATGCATGTAGACGTATATGAGTGCACAGAAGGGTTTTTAATACTGCAAGATAGTGCTATATTGTAACATGATTGTAACACCTTACAAACCCTTAAAGGGGTTGTCAGATCTGATAGGTGTGGGTGCTACCTGCTGACTCAACTATTTTTAAAAGTGCTATTGAAGTGAATGGAGACAGCCACACCTCTTTGTTCCTTTTACTGGGGCCCAGTTCTTGAGATAGGTCATGGTTTCACCTCTGGGTCCTGCTGCTATTGACATTTATTGCATATCCTCACATGTATCTGTGAAATACATGTAATTGATTAATCAACTTGATAGACAGAGATCCAGAGTTGGACTGGCCCACCGGAGTACCAGAAGGGCCCAGTCTCTGATACTATAATGGGCACCATAATGGGCCCTAAACATGTAGGAGAAAATAACATTTGGAGCCAATCACTTGCCACTAGAGTCTATTTTTTTTAATCAAAACCTATTAAATTTTATTGATGATGTAGAGGTTGGGGCTTGAGAGTAATTTCCTCTGGTTGGCCCCAGGAACCCCATGCCGACACTGCAGAGATCCACTCTTAAGCTGGACATATACTGTACATTGGATAAACCCAGCAACAGTATTGGCCATTGATCTAAAGCAGAGATGTACAATGTTTTCTGCTCCAAGGACCACTTTATCAGATTGAACCTCTCCCAAAGGCCGCAATAAAACTTCCACATCTGAGAAATTTGTGGCAGATCGACAGAATATACTGTACCATATATGTCTGATAGGTGGGAGTGGGACACTGGGATTCAGTAAAAGTCATGGTTCGCACTAGTCAGGTTACTTCACAACACTGAGGTAAAGAGCTGCCTCATCCTTCTCTCTGCTCTGCTTGTCAGGGATTATGATCCTGAATACAGATGATAAGATCTTCAGCTGAATCTATGTAACAATGAAGTTCATGAGGAGACAAGAAGTACAGAGAGGACGGACAGGACAGATTGTGGTAATGGAGACTGCATACAAGTGCTGCTGCTCATCAGCCACATCCCCACCTCCTCTGTACTTCATGTCTTCTCCTGAGCTCCATTCCTACAGAGATTCATCTGAAGATCTTATCAGCTGTATTAAGGATCATAATTCCTGACAAGCAGAGCAGAGAGGAGGATGAGGCAGCTTTTTACCTCAGTGTTGGGAAGTAACTTGTCCTCCTGTGTGATTAGGACAGGTTCTGTGTGTACTAATAGGACGGTGGCCATTTTATTTTAAAGGAATATTTCAGTATTTTCATGTTCTTAATTCCCAGAGAACCCCTTTATCTAAGGACAACATTCTTTAATTGACCCAGCCAATATCCCAAAATCTTGTGCTAAACATCTCCAGTGCATATACCATATTCATGAGCTCATGGTTCTCCCTGCCCACCTACTGCTGATTCAAAGGGAGGTGGACGGGGAGAGCTGTGAGCTCATTGACATGTGCCTGAGATGTTAGGACTTAAAAGTGAAGGCAGCAGAAAACTGGTGACAGGTTCCCTTTAAAGGCCCGCGTATGGATTGATCTGGGTAGAAGGCCTTAAACGTGACTTTACAAATTGTTTTCATTCACTTTTTTCTGCAGTTTATCCGACAATGCACTGAACTATCAAATGATTGAGATCCTGCTGAACCACTTTCCTCAGCTTCCCCACATGTCAACGCTCAAGTAAGAAATCTATTGGGGGGAATTTATCATTAGGAGAATATTTGAAGTCAGTTTTGCTTCAGTCTGTGTTGGAGTACTTTGTGCCACATTTATCAAATGTCACAGGTTGTTTGATAAATGTGGCTTGTCCTTAAACCTAACACTTCTGTCTAGAGAAGCTCTTCTACTTTTCCTGCTCCACCCTCCTCCTGGAGTGAGATTGTGACTATTTTGCGACTTTTTAAAAAAGTCTCAATGATAAATCTGGAGTGAAACTCATTAACATAGCTAACCACACCCACTTTTCCACCCATGTTACAAAACTGGAGTGAGTGGTGTACACATGAAAAAAGTCACAAAATTTTGCGCAAGTGTAAAAAGTCGCAAATTTTTGTGCAGTCGCATAAATTCTGCGCATGAGAATGCAAAAAAGTCGCAAAAAAAAACCTATTTTGCGACTTTTTGATGACAGAATTCTGGAGTGAAGGTATAATAAATCAGGGCCATTATGTTTAGACTTTTACCTTCAAAGTATAGAACCATATAGAGCTTGGCCACTAAAGCCTCAGTCAGTGAAGATGTCCATGACCATGTTTAATCATGGGTAAAATATTAAGATCTAGAGCATGTGACCCTTCAAAGCAAACCTCTCTTCCACGTAGGCGACCTTCTGTAGGACTACATTTTGGAATGCAGGTGGACAAATGCGCAGAACGTGTTTGAGACTCTATTCATGGTTGGAGGGCTTGAATATGTGTGCAAAAGTAAGGCTACTTTCACGTCTTCATTTTTGCTGGATCCGTCAGTGGATTAGCAAAAACGCATTCAGTCAATAATACAACCATCTGCATCCGTTCAGAACAGATCCGTTTGTATTATCTCCAAAAAAAAACGCACTAAAACAATTGTAAGTCAATGAGCTTTGGATCCCGAGTCTGAAAATGATTGACTTACATTGTGTTTCATGACGGATCCCTCTTGATCAGTATCCCATGACACGGCGGCTTTGTGTCTGGCATGGGAACGCAACAAAACGGAACAGAATACGTTCTGGTGCACTGTATTCCAATGTGTGACAATGAATGGGGACAAAAGATTTTCCTCCGGTTTTGAGATCCAAGCGCAGATGTGAAAGTAGCCTAACTCCTGAAGGATTCACAACAAGCTGATCATTTGCTTCATTGTGCTCTCAGCATCAGTACGAGTGACCTCTCCACAAGCTGTGTGGCATTACTGGCCGGATCAATTAACCTTTGTGACCGCATTACGGAAGTGGAAGTGAGGTGAGCAGTGACTCTCTATGTTACAACGTACATCGCTATTCCTTGACTTTACAGACAATACTGGAGCTACTGATGGACCTTCCCCAAAAAATGGTGTATCTTGTTTGCAGTTTAAATATATTTATGGCATATCATATGCCATAAATGATTAGTCAATGGGGTCTAATTACTGAGATCCCAACGTGTTTGATTAAGCAAATCACCACTACTTGGGAGAAGACAGGGCCTTTTAAGGCTACTTTCACACTAGCGTTTCTTTATTCCGGTATTGAGCTCCGTCATAGGGGCTCAATACCGGAATAAAACGCTTCAGTTTTGTCCCCATTCATTGTCAATGGGAACAAAACTGAACTGAAGACAACAGAATGCTCCTGAAAGCATTCCGTTCCGTCTTCAGACCGGAGAACAGACCGTAGCATGCTGCGGTTTTCTCTCCGGTCCAGGCATCCACACCAAGCCGGATCCGGAATGACCCCCAATGCAAGTCAATGGGGACGGATCCATTTGGTGTGACACACCAGTAATCCGGATCTGTCCTCCATTGACTTGCAATGGGGGGTCATTCCGGATCTGGCTACACAGAAATACATACATACAGACATACAGACATACATACATACACATACATACTCACATACTCCAGGCAGGGACGCCGGCAGCATGTCTTCACGCGCCTCCTGCGCGCAGCTATGACGTTTCCCCACTGCACCCAGCAGAGGGCGCTGTGGGGAATCGTCATCACTGCGCGCAGGAGGCGCGTAAAGACGTGCTGCCGGCGTCCCGGGCTGGAGTATGTGAGTATGTATGTGTATGTGTGTGTATGTCTGTATGTATTTCTGTCAACATGTGTGCGCTGCTCCGGCTCCATACATGTATCAGCGTTAGCACGGATCTGTTGGCACCCTTTAGGTGCCGGATCCATGCTAACGCTAGTGTGAAAGAGGCCTTAGGTAATACAAATCTTTTACTTTACTGGATTAGTTGGGCTCATTCAGACGACCATATCCGTTTCTGCGGCCACATGCATCCCACATTTTGCGGAATGGAACGGCCAGCCCTATGATAGAAATGCATGTTCTCGTCCGCAATTGCAAACTAGAATAGGACAATTTCTATCTTTGTTTGCCGGGCCACGGAACAGAAGCACCGCGTGCTGTCCACATCTTTTGCGGCCATTGAAATGAATGGGTCCGCAGCGGACACAAACATACAGTCGTCTGAATGAGCCCTTAATATGTGCATATGTTGATTCATTTTTCTGATTGCAGATCTGCTGAATACATTTGCTTGCATTTACAAAGGCAGCCGAAGGCCAGCAAAGTTATTTGCAGGTATGTGATATTACAAACACATATCTACTGTAGAAAGAAATATTGCAGACTCTAGGTCTAGACAGGTTCTATGGCTGGCACTATAGGTGAGTGTTTGGCAGGCACCCTGAAGGTAGCACAATCATAAGGGACTTTCAGTGGCATACTCGTAAGGTGTCCACACAAATAAGTCCTCATGCACATGACTATGCCCATGGTCCGCATTTCGTGGACATATTTTATCCTTTTGCGGAAAGGACATAGGTATGCGGAAAGCGCATTGATGAGTATATGACTAATAATGAGCAATATACTGATAGTTTGTGAATTTTATTTGTAAAGCAAAATGTTCCTTACAGACATTATATTTGCTATAATTTATTGCACCTAACTAAAATCCCATACGTTTACAATATTCATTGCTTATTTTTGGCTTTTTTTGTTGATATGTCATTTGACAACCACTAGAGGGGGATATATGCATTCTATATTTTCACAGCGGTATGGCTACAGTATAAAACACATTAAGACACAATGGATGTTCACTATGAAACACAAATGATAAGAGGAATATCAGCTTGGTGACAACTCATTTGTCAGTAATAATGGTGGGCCCAGTGGTTGTCATCCAGCTCTTTAAAGGGCATCTGTCAGCAGATTTGTCCCTATGACACTGGCTGACCTGTTACATGTGTACTTGGCAGCTGAAGACATCTGTGTTGGCCCCATCGTCATATGTGCCCGCATTGCTGAGAAAAATGATGTTTTAATATATGCAAATGATCCTCTAGGAGCAACGGGGGCGTTACCATTACACCTAGAGGCTCTGCTCTCTCTGCAACTGCCGCACCCTCTGCACTTTGATTGACAGGACCAGGCAGTGTAAATGTCATCACACCTGGTCCTGTCGGTTGAAGTGCAGAGGACACAGCATTTACAGAAAGAGTAGAGGATCTAGGTGTAATGGTAACGCCCCCGTTGCTCCTAGAGGCTCATTTGCATATATTAAAAAGTATTCTCAGCAATGTGGCCACATATGAACATGGGACCAACACAGATGCCTTCAGCTGCATGTAAGAGGTCAGCCAGTGTCATAGATATAAAACTGCTGACAGATGCCCTTTAAGAAATTGATATATGCTAAGAAGTGACAGATTTCCCTTGAATATAAGGACCTGTCATCAGTGATATTTTGCTCTTTTTTAATCTTTTATAGAAATACAAGTTAAATAAACTACCGGTATATGATTTCCTGGGACTTTGTGGCATTTTGCTTTACTTTGTCACATTGTAGCTGTACAGCAGACCTCGTGTTACCCTCCATTATACCAAATGTCATGTACTGGATGTATGTTGTAACATTGTAAATGCATGAATAAGCTGGCAAGAAGCAGAGGAGCGGAGTAGTATAACACGGCGGGGCCTGTCAGTCAACATGACAGCTACTAGATTTATTCTAACTACAAACATGGTGAAATGTTCTCATCTTTCAGATTTAACAATTGTAAAATTGGCAAGAATGAAATCACCAACCTTCTGAAAATACTCCAGCAGAACCCTAACCTATCTGAAGTCAGGTACGTGTCTTCTAATGTCCTCGTAGGCTGATTTTTCTTGTCTTACACGTACAACAGAATAAATGGAATGCAAAAACTTGAATACATTCAGGGCTAAAATCTCAAAGCAGCATGGAAGCCTGGGGTGCCAAGTACTAGTACGCACATTTTTTTGGCAGGTTATAAACCTATTAACAATATACCTTTCATAACTAATACTTGAATCCATATATTATAGCATAATGTTTTATCATACTATTAGAATAACATTAAAATAATCATATCACTATGCATTGATAATGAGTAATACAGTGGCTGAATAATACCACAAATCAGTGACTAAATAACGCTGCTATACAGTAAAAAAAAATAATGCCGGCATACAGTGGCTGAATAAAACCACCATAGATAAAATAATGCTGCTATACAGTGAATAAATAATGCCGGCATAGAATGGCTGAATAATACCACAAATCAGTGACTAACTAACGCTGCTATACATTGAAAAAAATAACGCAGCATACAATGGCTGAATAAAACCACCATACATAGATGAATAATACTGAATAATTTTACATAAACTGACTGATATTGCCATACAGTACCTAATATCGCTATATACATAGCACTTGAAACATGCCCCCATACAGTGACTAGTACTTCCTTACACTAATAATACAGCCACACAATGCCTATATAATGTGAGTGAATAAGCCTGACATACAGTAACTAAATAATACCGCTATATAAGTGGTTGAATCATGCAACCGCACAGTGTTTGAATAACACCACAATACAGTCACCAAATAATACCACGTACACTGAATGGGTAATATAATAACTTGCAGTAATTTTATCAGGACTGAACAATACAGCCACATAGTGACCTGAATAATAACATTAGCCCTGAAATGAATAACTGAATGATATCACTATACAGTGACCAAATAATACCACCACACACTGACTGAATAATATCACTATACAGTGACTAAATAACATACTTCTGTAAATGAGGAATAAGTGCTTCTGTCCCCTTATCTTAGTGATCAGTGGGGACCACTGTCCTGGAAATCTGACAGCCGAATAAAGAATAATTTTAGCTATCAGATGAGAAAAACTTGTTTGTTCGTTCATCAGCTGATCGGCTGCTCCATTATACGACCCGATTATTGCGTACGAGTGTTACTATGAAGGCATGTTCCTGATAATTTGCTGATAATCATGCGGTCTAATAGGCCCTTAAAGGGGCATTCTTTTAAATTGGACATTGGGGGTATATCGTTAGGATTTGTCCCCAATGTCTAATAGGTCCGGGTCCCAGAGTTTGGACCTGAACCTATACTTAAAATGGAGCCTGCAAATCGCTGGAGGGCGCACCATACATACGCGGCTGCCCTCTATTCATTCCTATGGGAGTGCCAAAAATAGCCGAGCAGTGCGCTCAGCTATTTTCGGAAGTTCTATTGAAATGAATGGGAATCATACTGCGGTCATTGCTCCATTCACTTCTATGGGACTTATGGAAATAGCCAAGCCAGCACTCGGTTATTTATGGCACTCCCATAGGTATGAATAGAAGATGTCTGCCCTGTGGCACTTTGCAGGCTCTGTTGTAAGAAGGTGGGACCTGCACCTATGAGACATTGGGGGCATATGCTAACGATATGCCCCCAGTGTCCAAGATGGGAATACCCCTTTAACTCAATTCACTGCTCAGAATTGTCTTTAGTGAAGATGGACTGCCGGTTCACTGGAGGATCAGGTTACATAGTCTATGGAGAGGGGGAGGGCAGAGGGAGAACGGAGGGGCTGCTGCTGACAGGTAGAGAAAGAGAGACTGACTGAGAGAGACTACTGGTCGTCTGTAAGTGATTTACTGTCTTAATTAACTGCTGGATTTACATCTAAACTGCTCATTACTGCTGTATGATGTCCTCCATTACTGTTGCTGTTTCTGAGGGCATACTACAGAGTTAGAAAGAAGGGCAAGATCCCCTGTTTATCCATGTGTAGTCTACAGGCAGACATGAAACCAGCTAATCTCCATGCACCAGCTCAGAAAAAGACAGACCACAGAGGGAAAAAGTGTTATAAATACCAAATACTAGTCATATAATGGTCAGGAATAGTGCTATTCTTTATGTACTCCAACATGGCAGCTTATTTAGAAAAATGATCTGAAATATCAGTTACACTTTAACACAATGATCTTTTTGCAGCATGTGCTCCAACCATCTATCAGAGGACGGCATCCTGCAGCTGCTTTCATCTATTAAACATGGTACAGATGTCAGTGCCAGGTAAGGACAACTCACTAGAAAAAGTTCTTCACCAGTGAGGGGCTGTCCCACCAATTGAAGAAGCGCCTACCTGCCCTATGATTGATGGGTCTAGACATCTTACCTGACTGTGACAATCCTACGCCGCTGCTCTGACAGTAGTAGTACAGAGGCTCCTCTGCTCCGAGCAGGGTGCAGACACCTCTTATCAATCTACAGGCAGGTGGGTGCTTCTTCACCTGTGGGGATAGCCACTCGCCACTGAAGAATTCTTGGTAATGCAAAAAATCGATTAATTAGTCTAAAATTGTGAATTTTTCCAGGAGGCGGTCCCCATACCACCGATTTGTATGTAATTACATTATAAACCTGTGGACTGTGTTCCATACAGTGGGGAGATTTGTCAGAATCAGAGCGTTAAAGGGAACCTGTCATCTCCGAAACACCCCCTGAACTAGAGTAAGCAGTGTATAGTGTAAGTGATGCTGAATCCGAATATGTAAGTTTTATTTTCATACTCACTTCAATTCCGACGCTGTGCTCCCACAAACCGGCAGTAAAAAGCATTGAGAGGACTCTTCTTTGAGTCGTCTCCATTATGTGAGTGAGCACTGGAGTCCAGTGAGTGCATTTTACTGCAGCTTTGTGGGAGCACAGCATCAGAATGGAAGTGAGTATGAAGATAAAACTTACATATTCAGAGTCACCATCACTTACACTATACAACACTTACTCTAGTTTCCGGGGTGTCTTGGAGATGACAGGTTCCCTTTAAGACCCCTTTTTATTGTTTTAATATAGTTTTTTTATCAATGCTTTTTTCCTGTACAGCTCTCCAGAGAAAGTGATATCACAGGGAGCACATACTTTCCTCCCAAGAAACGCTAGGCATGTAAAAAAAAACTGTTAAAAAATTCCATACTGTAGCTTTAAATATATGCTGTAGCTGTAAATATCCATTTCAGTACCATTCTTTCAAACCCCATGAGATATGAGTTAAACATCCCTCATCTTGGGTATACTGAGAAATAAATATCCTGCCAGGCCCATCTGCCCCAGGACATGAAGACTGCAGAAGACAGCACAGACACATTGATTCTTTTGGGCTGATTCAGCCCATGACACCAAACAAGAGCGTTCTCCTCCAGCAGATGGGTATGATAAATGTGCACATATTGAGCTTATTGAATATCCTTTCACTTAAAACAAGACTGCTAATGAGCTTGGTAAAAGGCCAGACGTTGTGAGAAACCTTTGTACTGACTCTGGTAATCGGCGGCAGGGGTGGCAAATGTTAACTCTTCAGCAAAGGGAACGTCATGGTGTTTATGAGCTCTAGATGAAGTAACTTATAGTAAATTGCCATATCACTAGATTATACCATGCTCAATCATTGGAGGTTTGATCAAGTAAGGTGAGGAAAGTCACTTTGTCATGTGTTGGCTCCACTTGGCTGTATGGTCCTCCATTATAGTCAATGGTTATCTATATCATCTATATCCTAGCGATGTGCCACCAATATCTGTGGTGAGCCAACCTCTCACTGCTGTAACTTCAAACTAAAAGCAACTCTCTAGGTAAACCATGACGAGAATGAGAACTGTGTAACACTTCATGTGACCCGGGTGCGACTGCCAAGGGTTGATCTATTTCACGCATTCAATCTCTTATGCCCTTCAACAGGCCTCAGATTGAGCCTAGATCACACCCCGACACAGCTTTTCATGAACCCCAACACGCTGCCACCATCTATGACATTTTAATTAATATACTAATTAATTAGGGGCTCATGGAAAACCCCACCGGGCCCCATTCGCAAGCAGGCACACAGAAGCACTAGCCAAACTAATAGCAAATATACAGTAACGCAAAACGCATTCAGGGCACAAGGCAAAACCATTAAAGATGTGCTTTAATGTACTAAAAAGGGTACGGTACTTAGTTACAAAAATGAAAAGAAATAAGAGACATACCTAAACATGCATAAAAATAAAAGGATAAAAACAGAAAGGTTGTTACTACTTAACGAATTGTGTGGGGGGACGGGAGAACGTGGAACCCATCCCAAATTGTGAAAGGTTCCAAATCCCACATTTTTATGCCCATTTGGCAGAGGTTATAGCTGAGAGCTGAGAGGGTTCTCCCCCTCATCCTTGGCCCAGCCTCCTGGGAAGGCCTTCATTATGGGTGTGTGTTCCACCTCTATCTCTCGGCTGGCAAGCATATAATATTAATGAAACATGGCTTCCCGGCCATTTCTCACAGCTTCCTCTCTCTTGCGGTGACATATAGACATATAGTTTTACTGTTGGAAATTGTCAATACCAGTGTGCAGTGTGTTTGTAGAAGGGCAGAGCTGTTAAATTGTGCTTCTGTCTGTACCCCATGAAATGGACAGGTTGTAGCAGGTTGAGCATGGCAGTTCAAGAATCTCTATGGGACTGCTGGAAATAGCTGAGTGCTGTACCATGGCCAGCCCCATAGAGATGAAAAAAATGGCAGTGCGCATACTTGATCAGCCATTCCATTCATTTCAGGAGACCCTGCAGGGTACGGTGCCTCCTTTCTTGTGAACAGTTGGAGTACCATTGGTAGGACTTCACCCTGACGTAATAGTTATCGCAATACCCCTTTTTTGTACAATTTTCCTGCAGTGCCACTACAGGGCAAATGAAGTATTACACAGTGTCATATCAGTAGACAAGTCCAGGAATGAGGGTCCTGAACAGATGTCCTCTTCCCTCTAATAACCCAGAATTCACTAGTCGGGTATATGAAAATGGGTTTGTCTAGACCCCTTGAACTCATGATCATTTTTATGTTTTTTATAGTCTTTTATGTTTTGTGTTGTCTTTTTTAGTTTGAACCCAAATGAAGAAATCCATGTTGTTTTCACATCTTCTGGAGACTCGTCAAGAAAAATAGGGTAATAATTCCATCTTATAATTATATTCTTTGAAGTTAATTTTGACTCCTGGCACTATGTGAGTGGTATGGTATATGTTTCTCAATAAATATCATGATTTCTGTGATTGCCTCCATCCATTATGTTGCTGGTGACTTCTCAAAAGCCTTCAGCAACATCAAAGTACGAGGGTCACTGCGCTTTTTTCTGCCTTGCTTCTTTATTGGCCAATTTCCAGAGATTTCCTTTTTATACAGAGACATCATTATATTTGATGATATTTTCTAGTTCTTTCACGTCCGAGTCTGCATTTCTTAATTGCTGCTCTTTTGAATCGCATTTCAGATTATCTGGGTATAACTTTCATGCAGAACATCTTAAGAAGCTCTGTGCTGTACTGGAAAAGAGTGACCATGTTAACCATGCGAGGTGAGTGTACCAAACAGAATATCCATAAGCTACATGTATGAAGTTTATGTACATAGCTGGCGGGAGGCTGTCATGGCATGTGCCTAAAAGAGATGCCAACAAACCACTCGGATACACAGTTAGGACTAGGGCTGTGGAGTTGTTAAGCCAAACTTTCAGTTGCAACTCTGACTCCAGCTCTTACATAAACGGCTCATGTGTAATTAATATGTAATAGCAAATTTAGTAGTATACTGGTGACATCAGGCTTTTCAACAGCATCATGTAAATAATAACTTACTGAGATAGAATACGCCGTATATTTATTGGAATCCAATTTCTGAACAAAAAAACTTCTCAAAATTGTTAATACAGTATGCAATGAATTCAATAAATGGAAAAGAATTAACTAAAAAAAAAAGCATAATTTGTGAAGATACATATTTATTTAAGGGGTTTTTATTTTAAAATGATGACCAATCCTCTTTATAGGTCATTAGTATCTCATTGGTGGAGGTCCAACATTCAGGCCCCCCTCCGATCAGCTATTTGAGAAAGCATCGGCGCTCCTTCTCCAGATTTGTTAATCTGTCGCATGACTTAAGCACAGCTCAGCCCCATTAAAGTGAATGGGACTGAGCTGTGATACCAAGCACATAAGTATCGCTATACAAAGTACGGCGCTGTGCTTGGTGAAATGAGAGAAGGCCGTGGAGAACACCTTTGCCTTCTGAAGTAGCTGATCGGCGGGGATCCCGGGTGTTGGACTCCCACCAATGAGCTACTGAAAACCTATCCATAGGGTAGGTTATCAATTAAAAAATCCCAGGACGGTGTTGGCAGTTTTGACCACGCTAAATAGCTGACAGCAGTAGTTACGGTGCTGGGTAGAACAGTAAAAACATCTAGCAAGTGTCTAGGAGGCGGAGCTTCACCATGAAGATCTTAGATCCACAGCCCCTCCCTTTGCTTTGAGTGTAGGCAGAGAGGAGGGACTATGAAGCAGGTCAATGCAGGCTTGAGAGTAAAGCTCCATTTTCAGTCCCATTTGCAGAACCTGGGAGAATAAAAGCTCATATTCACACTACTCCTGATAATAAAACTTTCACAAAAGGTATGTTTGTATTGTTCTCCCCAGCCCTACCTAGTGCTGTCAGCAGTTCAGCATGGTCAAGACTTCTGATAGATTCTCTTTAATATTTTGAAAAAGTCTTTGAATTTGTTCTTAGAAAAAGTTTTCAAACTTCATTGATTACTTCAAATTTGATCTCATAGTCACTTTTTTTTAATAAACAGGGGCTTTAAATTGAGATAACAATGAAAGTAATTAACTTTTTTATTTTGCAGAGTTGGATATGCTACAGTTTTTCCAACTCCATCTAAAACTGTCTCTGACTCCACAGCTCCTGTTAGGACAGCAAACTAAAATTTTGCGCTGGCTTAAAGGGGATTTATCATGTATTGTGATTGTACATATTGCCTCCTTTGCTGGCTTCATTCATTTTTGCATCACATTATACACTGCTCGTTTCCATGGTTACAACCACTCTGCAATCCATCAGTGGAGGCCTTACTTGCACAGTATTAAAAAAAAGTGCCGGTGATACAAAAATATGAGTCCTGCAACTGGGAAGGGTTAGCATCATTGCAGAAGAAGCCACCTAGGTGAGGTGTAACTGATCACTGAGTTACTGTCCATGGAGTAGGGATATGGTGGGGGGAAGAGAGAACCATGAAAGTTGCAGATGGTAATGGTGAGTGGGGTCTCACTAGGATTTTTTATGGGGCCTCATTGTTACTTGTTATGGTCACGTCTGACAGTTTACATAGAGTCAGAGCTAGAGAAGAATGGGGACACAGGGGTATGGATGTTGAAGATGGTTCAGGTGTTGAAAACCATCACTGGGACTTCTGAATACCTTTACTAAAGACTAATGACTTCCATACCAAGTTTTCAATTTTGAGTATTTAATTCTAATTAAAATGTATTCATGCAGGTTAAAGAAGAACAACATATCTTTGGAAGCAACGAAAGAGCTTTTTATGGTTCAGTCTAGAAAACCTCATTATTTCACATTAAGGTAAGATTAGGTAAATGAAATGTGCTAGAATTCTGGTTGTACAGAGGATAAATAAAATCCTCAGGATAGGTCATCAATATCAGACTGGCGGTGGGCTGAATCCTGGCACATTTGAGGCAGTTACCTGTGTGTCGTCTCACCCGCAGAGGTGGCGCAGTGTAATAACTGTACAATACACTCACTTGAATGAAACGACCAGATGTCATTACACTGCACCCCCTCTACAAGTGAGATGACCCGCAGGTAACTTTGAGGCAGAAGCAGCACTCGCACAAGTGACACTACTGCTTCAAACAGCTGATTGGTGGGGTGCTGACCCCCGCCGAAGTGATAATCGTCACCTGTCCTGAGGATAGGTCATCAATATTTACCCAATGTACAAGCCCTTTCATTTTAAAAACTAGGGTACAGTCTTTGCACTATGTTTATTATATGTTTTAGACACTTTTTCTGCCTTCTTTGACAAAAGGAACATAACACAAAGTGTGCCAATATGTGTCAATATTTGTTAAAATTAAGTCAAGTAATAGGGGATGTAAAGTTAGAAAAAACGTGTCTACAGATGGGCCAAATTTATCATCTAGCAGGAAGCACTTTGATACATTTGGCGTGCTATTAGACAGCCCGATGTAAGTTTACACCATCTAAATATTAGTCAAAATTAGTAAATCTGCCCAAATGACTTTTCCAGAAAAAAAGTAAAGCAAATCCCAATATCTTGTGAAAGTCCTGCATCACTGGTAGCACTTTTAGCTAATGATTTTGTTGCTTTTTGTGTTTCAGTATTGATGAGCCATGGGTGGGTGGAGAACATTTGGTGGCAGCCCTGCATCATTTCGTGCACATTTCTACAAGAGTTCAATGTATCAGGTAAAAGTGAAAATTACCGGTAGATGTTGAAATAAACTGTCCTAGGGGAACCTGAAATTGACTTGAGAGAAAGGCTTGCTAAAACGTGAATTCCTGGTTTATGATGTTCATCGGACTGTCCATAACCAGCTATGTTGAATCTGAACCCCATTATATGTAGGACCTTACCAGAAAAGCAATGGGCATTATTGAACAATCAAAGGAAATCACAGAGATGAAAAGATTTTGGAATGGAAAAGGTTACAGGCAGAGTCATTTTGAAGACTGTGGGATGCAACCAACAACAAGAAGGAGAGCCATTATCTTCTATTAGAGAAGAATAGATGATAGGCCTTCTTATACAGAAGTGTATAGAGGCTAAGATGTGAATCTAGATAAATGCTTTGCATTAGGAGTAGGACCCAGGAGCTTCAAATTACCCTTCTGTTAGAAACATAGGCTGATGGAGAAGAATGTCTTGACCAGTAGTTTGATGTCTAATGAAGCCATTCCTAACAAGGGTTGCATGGAGCCTCAGGGTTCATTGGAGGCCAGTCATATGTTCCATTGGAAAGACAAGAAAAAAACAATGTCATAAGTACATCTGGCCATATATTAAGGATTTCAAAGAACCGTTTTCTGAATGTGTCACCTGTGGTTGGTCGGTGAAGGATGTTGTCTTGGACAACAATGTCATAAATACACAATCCATGGCCTGTGACTTACATTGGTGGGATGCAGTACTGTTGTTTGGCATGATTGACTTTTCAAGCAGAGCACCCAACTAGCGAAAAATCCAAGACTGCAGATCAACTTGTCCACATATGCATTCAGTTGGCATCATTCAAAATCTGTAGTGTATGGCGAGCTTTAGAGTTTCCCAGGAAAGTAGATTCTTTCAGGGGATCCCCATGCATAAAAACATTATAAATCATTGGTCTATTATATGTCTGTTAACATAATAGTGAGCACTGAGCGCTGAGCAATTTTGGCAATCGGTGGAGGTTACAGCACCATGCCCCACCAATTGACTCCAGAACATATAAAGAGACACAAGTATTGTTCTTATCTCCTTGGGGCCAATTATTTTGAAACTTTGTGCCCACTAGTGTACATTTCTGAGGGCATGGAACATATTCCCTAGTCGAAAAGCAACCTATGCTGGAGTGATGTTCACTTTAAACATTGAGAATGAGGCAATTGTATATACATAGTAACATCGTTTATAAGGCCGAAAAAAAACATCTGTCCATCCAGTTCGGCCTGTTTTCCTACAAGTTGATCCAGAGGAAGGCAAAAAAACCCTGTGAGGTAGAAGCCAGTTTTCCCCACTTTAGGGAAAAAAATTCCTTCCCGACTCCAATCAGGCAATCAGAATTACTCCCTGGATCAACGACCCCTCTCTAGTAACTATAACCTGTAATATTATTACCCTCCAAAAATACATCCAGGCCCCTCTTGAACTCTTTTAGTGAACTTACCATCACCACCTCCTCAGGCAGAGAGTTCCATAGTCTCACTGCTCTTACCGTAAAGAATCCTCTTCTATGTATATGTTGAATAAATATAACTATGTGTGAGTAGGATTTTCGCAGTTCACATCCAAAAATGAAAAATAATTATTGTCATTTTAGAGTATTTCAGAACAAGTTGACTATAGAAATGAATGATGTGGACAGTCAAGATCAAAGGTAAAAATCTCTCAGCAGGTTAACTTGAAGAAGTCTATCGTGGACCCCTAACAATTTTGCTCAAGCTCTGCTTGGGCTTTGATAAAAAGGATTAGCAGATTAGCCTGAACAAAGCTTGGCTTGGGTAGCAGGGTGAAGGGAGGACTATTTTAACAATTCATATCTCAGGCTGTGGTCTTGTTTGAAAGCTGACTGTCCAAACTTTAAAACAAGACCAGGATAACAGCATTAGCTACTCTACATTGGGAGATATAGCCTTTATAAATCTGGTCAGGAGTGAAAGCAGCTGAAACCTTTGGTAGATAGGTGTGGGTCCCTCCTCTGGAACCCACTCCCATCCCAAGAACAGGGCCCAGTCACACGCCGTTAGTAATGAAGGAGAAGCCAAGCCTCTCCACTCTTTGCTGCTGCACATCCAAAAATAGTAGGTGTGTTTAGCTATTTTCAGAACTCCTATAGCAGTAAATGGAGAGTTCTGTGCACAAACAGCCTCCTCTCCATCATTGGCAGCGCATGACAGAACCCCGTTCTTCAGATCGGAGTGGGTCCCACCCATGCCTATCAGACATTTATGGCATTTGTAGCATATCCTGTGGTTAGAAATTAATATCTATGGATGGAGGACCACTGACCAGCAGGTCCTGGAAACCTTCCTGTGTCTCTAGCAATTTTCAGTTTCTTCCAGCTTCTTCCTCCTCTGCATAGACCTCTATGGGCAACTGTAACCTGATCAATCAGTGAAGCTCAATAGTTGTCTCTTCTCGTAGACAGAGTTTACAGTGAATTTAAAGTGAGTGATCAGTTCAGGAGGCAGGGGAATAGGAGAAAATAAACCTGGTTAGTGGAGAAAGAGGCATTTTCTAAACATATTACAAAGTTTGTGATCTTTGCTTGTTCTGTCGATTTATGAAAAGTTGTTAGGAGGTATACTTTAGATAATTTCTTCAGCACTAGACAATTCAGTTCAGAGTCAGTGAAAAATAACTTTTTGTGATTTTTGTAGTTATGTCTGGAAAAATGGGCATGTATTTGTTTAACTTTTTATTTTTGGATTTCAGCGTTGCTGCAGGTTTCCAGGCTCTGAAGTTATTAAGGTAAAAAGAACTGGCGTTATTATGGCAGTATTTCTTCTTTACATTATAAAGACTTAAAGCATACAATCCTTGAACATGGATCCAGAGCAACAAAGAAAAGAGTTAACTGAGAAATGTAATGAAGACCCTTCTTGCATTTCTACTAAAATAAAAATAAAATTATATGAAGAACTATCTTCTTAGATCCCAGACCGCAAGCTAAAAATACAAGTGGAAGTGTATACCATATTGGACATAAATAACATTATCAATGTAATTTTTTGTCATGAATGTTGTCTATGTTTCAGGTTAAATGAATGCAGACTGGATATTGATAATGTGAAGTCTCTAGATCCTGTGATTAAACACAGTACAAGTCTTATTGAGCTGAGGTAAGCTCAATCTTCATAATGAAGACGTCTGAGAAAGACATATTTTACCCAAAGATAAGATTTATTAAAGAGAGTCAGCAGCTTTGAGCATGCTAAACTGCTCTAAGTAAGGGTTGGGCAAAGCAGAACAAACATACTTTTTGTGGAGATTTTATCATCAGGAGTAGTGTGTATATGAATTTTTATTCTGCCAGATTTGGCTCCTGCAAGTGCACTGGAGGCAGAACTTCTGTGATGCCAGGGGTCCATGCCCAACAGCATCTCCTCAATTCCGCCAGGCACGGCCACCCCAGTATTTACTCTTGCCCTACTCCTCCATGCTGGTGGCAGCTCATAGCCATCCTAAACTGCTTACTGGTGCTTGCTCCATTAGAGCGCACACGCTTTTCCTGGCACTTAAAGCCAGGCTAATGTACACAGGCTAATCTGTCCCCAACCATTGGTAGCATTCCCTGGGGGTATGCTACCCCCCCCAAAAAAAGGGTGCCTTTCTCTATTGGAAAGTTCCTGAGCTTTAGGTTCTCAGCTTGTCTAGTCCTGCAAAGGTGTGCTATTATATTGTTCTGTCCGCCCATGCCCAACCTCTGCCTGTTAAAGCTGTCCTGACCTCTGCCTGATCTCAAATTGACCAAAATATAGTTGTGGCGGTGAATGATGCAAACAAAACAAGAATGTGCCACTGACATTGATAGGCAGTCCTTGCTTGCTACAGTAGCTTGTTCCCACCATGCCTGTGCCTCTCTCTCTGTTTCCACATTCCCTACCTCCTACCTTTAAAGGGGTTGTCCAAGTTATGAAAAAAAAATATATACAGTCATGGCCAAAAGTTTTGAGAATGACACAAATATTATATTTTCACATGATCTGCTGCCCTCTGGTTTTTATGTGTGTTTGTCAGATGTTTTTATCACATACAGAAATATAATTGCAATCATATTATAAGTAACAAAAGCTTATATTGACAGTTAGAATGAGTTAATGCAGCAAGTCAATATTTGCAGTGTTGACCCTTCTTCTTCAGGACCTCTGCAATTCTCCCTGGCATGCTCTCAATCAACTTCTGGACCAAATCCTGACTGATAGCAGTCCATTCTTGCACAATCAATGCTTGCATTTTGTCAGAATTTGTAGGTTTTTGTTTGTCCACCCGTCTCTTGATGATTGACCACAAGTTCTCAATGGGATTAAGATCTGGGGAGTTTCCAGGCCATGGACCCAAAATCTCTGTTTTGTTCCCTGAGCCATTTAGTTATCACCTTTGCTTTATGGCAAGGTGCTCCATCATGCTGGAAAAGGCATTGTTGATTGCCAAACTGCTCTTGGACGGTTGGGAGAAGTTGCTCTCGGAGGACATTCTGGTACCATTCTTTATTCATGGCTGTGTTTTAGACAAGACTGTGAGAGAGCCGATTCCCTTGGCTGAGAAGCAACCCCACACATGAATGGTTTCAGGATGCTTTACAGTTGGCATGAGACAAGACTGGTGGTAGCGCTCACCTCGTCTTCTCCAAATAAGCTGTTTTCCAGATGTCCTAAACAATCGAAAAGGGGATTCATCAGAGAAAATGACTTTACCCCAGTCCTCAGCAGTCCACTCCCTGTACCTTTTGCAGAATATCAGTCTGTCCCTGATGTTTTTTCTGGAGAGAAGTGGCTTCTTTGCTGCCCTCCTTGAGACCAGGCCTTGCTCCAAGAGTCTCCGCCTCACAGTACGTGCAGATGCACTCACACCTGCCTGCTACCATTCCTGAGCAAGCTCTGCACAGCTGGTAGCCCGATCCCGCAGCTGAAACACTTTTAAGAGATGGTCCTGGCGCTTGCTGGTCTTTCTTGGGCGCCCTGGAGCCTTTTTGGCAACAATGGAACCTCTCTCCTTGAAGTTCTTGATGATGCGATAGATTGTTGACTGAGGTGCAATCTTTCTAGCTGCGATACTCTTCCCTGTTAGGCCATTTTTGTGCAGTGCAATGATGACTGCACGTGTTTCTTTAGAGATAACCGTGGTGAACAGAAGAGAAACAATGATGCCAAGCACCAGCCTCCTTTTAAAGTGTCCAGTGGTGTCATTCTTACTTATTCATGACAGATTGATCTCCAGCCCTGTCCTCATCAACACCCACACCTGTGTTAATGGAGCAATCACTGAAACGATGCTAGCTGGTCCTTTTAAGGCAGGGCTGCAATGATGTTGAAATGTGTTTTGGGAGATAAAGTTCATTTTCTAGGCAAATATTGACTTTGCAAGTAATTGCTGTTAAGCTGATCACTCTTTATAATATTCTGGAGTATATGCAAATTGCCATTATAAAAACTGAAGCAGTAGACTTTGTAAAAATTAATATTTGTATCATTCTCAAAACTTTTGGCCATGACTGTAGTACTTTAAATCTGATGGGCAGTAATATATAACTAAGTTAAGCAAGTTTTAGGCAAAAAAAACCTCTATTTCCTCATTTCCCTGGTTCTCTTCTGGCCTTTGTTTACCTACAGTAATAACAATCTCTGCCCCTCCCCCCTCTCTGTAAAGGGAGTGAATACAAGTGCTGAGTGACATGTCTGTCTGCTGGAATACTCAGCAGCATGTTGTATGTGTAGGACTACTAGTCCCAGCTGTACAATGACACTGCTGATACACACAGGATCTCCCCCCTACCTGTACTTGTACTTTGCATCTCCTCCAGATCAGCTCCAGTCAGCTCTGTGTCTGTAGGGTGAGGAGGGCAGATCCTGTGTCTCTTTACATCTGCAGCTGCTGTTGTAAAGCCTTCAGTGTGTTCTGGCTGAAGGGGTTAATGTTTTATCTGAAGGAATCCAGGGAGAGAGCAGATAGCAGCGGCAGTGTAGGGGGGCGTGGCCAGTGACGTCTCCTGTACAGACTGTTATCTGATCTCTGAGGCTTGTGCACGAAACATCACACAGCAGGGAGATAAGCTGACATCACAGGTCACGTGACCCTGAGTTAAATCTGAGAAACCAGCAGCTTTAGAAGCAGAAAGTGTATGGAAAAGCTGTTGTATTTGACTAGTTAGAAACATACAAAGGACAAAAAAATAACTCGGACAACCCCTTTTAATCTTTCTCCTGACCTGAACTTTATTTAATTGGTGGCAGTGGCCACTTACATGTTAGCAGAGGCTAACTAACGTCCCTCCTCTGCTGCAGCAGCACCTAGAACTTACCTTCACTGTACAGTCTGCCTGATGTCTGTCATACCGGCTGGGCAGGATGAGAACACTGCTCCTGGTCTGGACAGCAGGGGTGTGAAGTCCAGAATTGGACCACGGTCCACCAGTTGAGTACCTCTGGTTTATATATCGACCTCAATAATAAAACAGGATACTTTTTAGAATGTGTGACTTATAATGGTCTCAACAACCGATTAGATGACGAATAGTTTCAGTGTTTTTTTATGTCGATAACATACTATAGAAACCCGAAACTTCACTCTACTGATGCTGTAGTCCGAGTGCTGACCCCTGTTCTTCCCGTAGTGTATCCATGTAGAAAGTACTGTTTCTCAAATGGAAATGTTCCATTCATTTTCCCAGTTTATCGAGAACCAACCTTGGTGATACAGGAGTTCAGATTGTTTCCAGTTTACTGACCTCACTTCCAACCCTTAGGATCATCAAGTGAGTAATAATTCTTCACTTCTAGTTGGATGTATTATATTCTTAGAGTTCAGTTTTCTATAGCTCTGCTGTAAGATTCTTTCTTCTGCTGCTAGAACTACATGGTGGATTTTATAACACGGACATACAATGGTGGAACATATATCAAGCTTGTGTGCAAAATATTACTATGAAGTGTGGAGGCAAGGGTGCACATACTGGAGATTCAGCCCATGCTGTGGGGTCCATGGAAGGGGGGGGGTCACCCCAGGTGTCCCCATCCCTTTCCCTCTTGGCGGGTATAAACCATAGGGCTCCATAATATTAATGAGCAAAGACTGAAAGAAATCTCGGGATACCCTCCTGTCTGACGAGATTGGAAGACTGGGTCTTCATTTTTTAGGTATGAATGTAGGATATTCCAGCTAAGATAGGGATCCATTTTGATTTTTGCAGGGGGACCCACTCACCTCTACATACACATTAACAGTGAGATTATATTGTATCTCTATATGCCTCTGAATTCAGAATCTGACAGAAAATAAAACTGTGGTGGCAAACTCCATTGGATGCCATATGGAGGCACAATATGGTGGCACTTGGGTTGCCTCCATAACAGTCATAGAGGCTGTGCACCATCATACCGGTTCCTTGCATACAGCTCTGGAGTGTAAATGAGTTATGGAAAGTTGTGAATTCTCAGAGCTCTTCAGTGGCTTCTTCAAGGTTTCTCAATCAGTATCATCCATCTTGTTGCCATCCTCTTTTGTGGACAACTATTTTTTTCATTGCACTGGATCTTCTCATAAAACAATTAGAATGAGATTTGTTCTTCAGGTTGAAGTGGCTTGAGCATGTCCAACATCTCTCCAACACGTACACTGAAAGACATTGATCTATATGATCAAGATATAATCCTCTCTTTTTAACTTTTATAACAGATTGGCGTCTGTAAACATGTCCCATATCGGCATTATTCCTCTTACAGAAAGCCTGAAGAACTGCAAATCAATCCAAGACATTGAGTAAGTACTGTGAACCCCTAGTGTTCAATTTTTACAACTTCCATCATCCATCCATTTTACGACCATCCATCAATCATTAAAATCAAAAGTTTTTTTATTTAATATCCATAAAACATGGGAAATATAGTCCACAAACATCTATGCATTTCGAACCACGTGTGTTCTTATCCACAACTATTGATGACATGCCCTGTGTGTACAGTAACATTGTTTGCAATTAAAAGTGGACATGTAGATGGACAGTACACCCCAGAATCATGTCCTCAGGTTGGCACCGGGTTCCTTTTTTTAAAATTGGCACATTGTCCTCCAATTAACACCTTAAGGACCACCCTGTCACGTTGTGGAGCAAGTCAGCCCTGAGAGTCCACCCACACCGCTGTCCCTGCCTGATTGCATGACCCGCCCTAAGTAGCGGTCCACAACTTGATGGCGGTCCCTAACTTAGCTAAATGCTGGGCCTTAAAGGGAAGGGAAAAATGGGAGACAAATAACAAACAAATGACAGAACAACACAGAAGCTTAACTATACCAAGCCGGGGTCCAATACCAAGAAAACAATCAAACCTAAATCAGAGACACAAACCAGAACCAGGGGAAGCCAACAGTCAAAAAGCCAAGAGGTAGAGTCAGAAAAAAAGGTAAAGCAAGGTCAGGGACCAGGTACACAAGCCAAGGTCAAGTCCAGGTATAATGAGTCCAAAAAGTACTGTAGCTAGTGTGGCAATTTCAGGAGAAAAAACAGTCTCAGGTAACCTGTGGCCAGCAGGCTGCCTGTTTAAATAGGGAATGTCGTATTGTTACTGAGCGCCGACTCATCTAGCTCCCCGCTCAACCTCTGGCCCTGCTCGTTGTTAAGGGGACGAGGACACTGGCCGTGCTGAAGGGAATGCACGCCGCTGGCTGCTCTCAGCCCCCTGTAGCCATGGAGATGAGGATGCCGGCCGCGCACACTACTGGCGGGGACACGGGACAAGCCTCCCTAGCGTCACCCGTGTGCAGGGAGAAGCAGCAGCGACAGTGTGGGGACCAGGAGTGAGGGGCCCGGCACATGGGGGGTTTGAGAAATTGGATAAACCCTTTAAGTAAATCTCTCCCTTTGTGTTTTTGAGAATGCATTATAACGCATCTTTTTCACTACTACTATTTTTCACCACTCCGCTGTGTATTTCTCAGTTTGTCCAGTAATGCCATTGGTGAAGAGGGGGCAAAATCTCTGACACACTTCCTGACACAGAAGAGGAATCTGCATTCCATAAAGTAAGTTTCACTAAAAAGTAATGGATTATAATATCAGAGAGCTGCGGGGAGAAGCTGACAATTGCCTTGTGCATCCTCATTCAGCAAATATAGAAGGTTAGATAAACTGGTCCAGTCTTTACAGAAATGTGGGTTTCTCTTCTGGGCAGAGACATGTTCCCTTGAGTCTCATTTTATGTGTGTGGTATCATCCCAGTTGTAAAACACTGCACAGGTTGGTGCTATCCACGTGAGACTGATTATTCTTCGTGGACCACTGTACTGTGTGGAGACTGGATATCATCAACGAGCAAACCTTCTCCATGGTTTCTTCATAATGTCCTGTCTTCTGTGTTGTGTCCTTCATCTCTTTCAATGGAATGTTCAGGATTTCAGTGTTAGTATAAAATGTACAGGAGGACGTCCTGGCACTGAGGCAGTGGTGGAAATCAGCGCCATTTTTGCTGTAGGATATGCAGCCCACAGGATATACATATACACAGTCGAGTCACATTATTATGACCACCTCCTACTTTCGACGTCAGCAGCGTGTTGCTCATGAAGGAAGTCACGTGTGTTGAGCAGGCTCGGTGGGTATATAAGGTGTGTGGTACTCTGTCTACATACATATCCCTTGTTGCTGTCATGCATAATAGGGACAATTCATCAGAGTTGCAAAAAGAGATGATTATTGGCTTTCGGGCCAAAAGTGCCAGTACATTTCTGAAATTGTGCAGTTTGTGAACATTGCTGCTGTGGTGAGAGTGTATCGTGAGATGGTAAATGGCACCATTGTGAATAAGTGATGCGGAACCTGCAGAGCACCAGGTGCCATTGATGGGAGAGGGCAATTTGCAGGAAAACCATAGTAGTGAATTGAGAGGACACTACGCATGCACAGCCAACCCTCCTTTGACCACTATAGGACTTTCGAAAATAGCTGAGACAGCACGTGGCTATTTTCTTAAGTCCCATAGCAGTTAATGTACTGCTTGCTCTTCGTTCACGTCGGGGACTCTATTCTCTGGTGCAAGTCCCAGAGGTTGCACATTGAACATTTATGGCACATCCTACTGATCTGTCACTACCAGATGGGAACACCCCTTTAAAGGTGTATGTGATAGGTGTGGGTCTGACACCCAGGACCCCCATGATCAGCTGTGGTGTAGGAAAGCACCGGCATGCCTGTGAGCACCACGACCTTCTCACAGCTTACCACAGTGCCATACATGTACAGTGGCTGTGCTTGGTATTGCACTCAGCCTCATTCCTTTCAATGGGGCTGAGCTGCTCCTAGTCCACGTGACCAATGAATGTGACGTCACTGGCCTAGGGTAAGCTGCAAGAAGGCCACATCGCCTTCTCAAACAGCTGATCGGCAGGGGTCTCGAGGGTCAGACCCCCTCTGGTCAGATAAAAAGTGTTGAAAAACCCCTTTAAAGGGGTTCTCTGAGTTATATATATTGATGAGCTATCCTCAGCATAGGTCATCAATATCAGATTGCGGGGGTCCGACACCCGGCACCTCCACCGATCGGCTGTTTGAAGAGGAGGCGCGCGCCCTACCAGCGCTGCCTCCTCTTCATTGTTTACATGCTGGCCGTAACATGGGTAGCGGTGAGCGGGTGTAATTACACCTCACCGCCCCATTCATTTCTATGGGGGTCTTGTTCCCATAGACTTGTATAGGAACGAGCCTTCCCATTGAAATGAATGGGGCGGTGAGGTGTAATTACTACCCCGTTACAGCCAGCATGTAAACAATGAAGAGGAGGCAGCGCTGATACGGCGCGCGCCTCCTCTTCAAACAGATGCCGGGTGTCGGACCCCCGCGATCTGATATTGATGACCTATCCTGAGGATAGGTCATCAATAAATATAACTTGGACAACCCCTCTAAGCTGCATCAAAAGAACCCTGTAACAAATCTTTTTTAGTGTATTCGGCTGTGACTTCTCTGCAACTTCAGAAGGAGGAAGACAATTTATTGCAGAATTAACCAAGTGTCGTGAGCTTCAAGAATTGAAGTAAGAAAGCATATTAATATAACATATTATATATTATAATTTAATATATTCTACATTTTATATAACATAAACTGGATAGATCAGATAAATGATGATAATTAGATAATCTATGCACATGCCGATTTAGTCCAGATCCGCTGAAACCTGATGTGTGTCAGGCCGCTGCTTGTCTGTGGTCATCTGCCTTTTGGGAAACAAGGGTCAGGAAGTTTTTTATTTCAACCTGGCCAATCCTTTCTCCCTCCCGATGTATGATTATTCTGAAATCTCATTATATAACTTACACTGGACCATGGCATTTATCACAGTGTTTTCTCTTTTGACCAGTTTGCAGTATATGTCGGTGGATGATGACTCTCTCCTCATTCTCTGCCGAGCATTTCCACAGATGTTATCAATGCGGAAACTAATGTAAGTTTGTAAGCTCGTAGTGCACACGTCTCATACACCATTGATAGAATAGATGCTTGTTCTTTGTAATAAGTAAAAAAAATAAAATTCAAAAACCCAACTATTTATCGCCCCCCAGAAAACTTTTTAAAGAGAAGCTATCCCCTCTCCTTGTAGCACCTTCTTGTATTCCCCATGAAATGTCAATTGCAGAGCATCTATTCTTATGGCTCTATGTTGTGCCGTTCTTCTATTATTCCTACTAGAAGTTATGAATGATTTGCCGGCAGTTTGCAATGAAGGTCCTGCTGGGTGTTACCAGTTGGGGGTTGTCCCTGCACAGTCTGACAATGGCAGCACCCAGTTGGATGATCGGCCTAAATTAATAGGATGAAAAGCCAAATCTATGTGGCTAAATCTGGTTATATGACTGTTGCATAGCCCTGCTGCTAGGATGAAGCATGTAAAGACTTGCTCCTAGAGATCAGTTATCACATTGGTGTAATGTATAACCTAACTGAGGCGCCATCATCTCTCCTTTTGTCATATTTTTTAGGCTCGCCAACAACAAAATAACCCATAAAGGTGTTTTTCACTTGGTTGAAAATATCACCCATTGTACTGCCATAGAGAGCATAGGGTAAGTCTGACTACACTGCAACATCTGATTATACTGTCATGGGTTATAAAGCACTCTTCATTCCCTTTCCATAAATTATTTTCTCAGCATTGAGAGTACATTTTATACATCTCTCATAGCTTTCAAAAGAGCTGGTGTCATCAGGATCAACCCTATTAAACCAGGAATAATGCCTGGTATGGTTTATTCTGATGAGTAAAACGATATCTTATTTATGTGTCTCTGCTGCGCTGTTCCTGAGATATATAATTTTTTTAGTGATATGTAAAGTAGGTCTTCGGTGCACCGAAAGGCTGGTCAGAGCACCTCAGTGCACCTTTTCTACCCTGTGTTCCCTTGATTGACAGGGTCAGGTATCTCTCCTGGCTGTGTAATCTCAGTCCTGCTCTGTAAATTACACTACTGGTGCATGCACAGTGATCTGTCTCTGCTTCTGATCTGTCTCTGTATAGACGACTGAACATTCTCCAATGACGTTATCCTCCTCGGACCACGTCAACGGCAGATGCGCAGTAGTCATCTGAACCGCTGGGGAAGCAAAGCCAGATGTACTGCACATGCTCCGATAGGGAGAACTAAATCTGGTACCAGCAGTGGGTGAGGAACCACTAAAGGCATTATCTTGGTGGTCCCATTGTTTTCACCCTTTAACACCCTATACAGGGATCTGGACTTCGTTGTGGGGGGAGTCACCAGGCCTCAACCTCTTGGAATAGTCCTGGTGTGGTTGACAGCTGGCCTACAGGGCTCATAGACACTAGTGAGTAGTAGCACCGAGGAATCAGGTGAGGACGAAGTCAGGGACAGTCTGAGGTCAGGGCAAGCACCGTACAGGCAATCTGATATAACAGTCCGAGGTGAAAGCAGGCAATGAAGGGTCAGTATAATGAACAGGCATAGGTCAGGTCAGACAGTGGAGGGTCAGATACGGGTAACAGGCAAAGATCAGTACATGGGCAGACATACAGAGTAGAACACCTTTGCAGGACTAGTAGAAAACTAGCCTATTGCTCAGATGTCCTCCCCTAGAGAATGGTGCCTTAAGTACCCCAGGGTTACCATCCATTGGCTGGAGTAGATTGGGGTGCATGCTCTTGCTCTTTAAGAGCAGGGGAACATGCATGCTCTATGGGAGGGCAGTGGAGATTCAGCAGACAAGCACAGGCCGTGGTCTGTATCTGAAGATGGGGGACACAGAACACCGGCAGCCGGGCCCAATGCTGGAGGTAAGAGAAGGGCCAGCAGGTCCGGGCCACTGGAAGAGCAGGAAGGTAATTTAAGTGGCACCCATGCCCGCCAAGAGGAGTCGGACAGTGGTGAGCACAGGCTTCCAACATAACAACAGCACCGATTTTATGACATTACAGAGCCAGGGGCACTGTTATTTAAGGGGATGGGGACAGTGACAAGAGTTGCAGGTCAGAGGAGGCCTGTATTCCAAGGACTTGATCACACGCCTTGGTAGACCCAGGCATTGGGCCTGGTTTAATAGGGTTGGTCCTGAAGACAGATGATCTTTAAAGCACATCTGTAAAGGGATTGTCTCATGATGAAACCAGGGGCGTAGCTATAGGGGAAGCAGCTGCTATGGGGCCCAAACTCAGAAGGGGCCCACCCAGGATGAGGACTGAAAGATCTTATTGTCAGGGCCCCCTCAACAGTATTATAATATGACATTATATACAGTCTAGGAAACGGATGGAGCAGCTGTCGGGCCTGGTCTGAGAGAGTGATCTTGACTAGTCACAGGAGTGGGGGTTGCACGAGAGGTGGGGGTTGTGAAGAAGTTTTGGGCGGGGCCCATTCTAAAATTTGCTGTGGGGCCCAGTCATTTCTAGTTACGCCACTGGATGAAACGTGACCCTAATACGTCATATGAATGTCATAGAGGGGATTTTAACACTCAGGACTCCCTCTATTGGCTAAAAAGGAGAGCCAGTTTGTACAAACCACTTCCTTTCTGATAAACTTAGGCAATCCTTGTATTACATGGTTGACCACTCATCTGAATCCCACCATTAATGCTACATGTAAGGGGAAAAAATGCCTGGCTGGCCACGACTTCCTCCAGCATTATCAACTGTTTTTGGGACCAGGTTTGGGGCAACCCTTTAATGTTTTTTTAGACCCATATTTTTTAATCAATGAAGCTTCCTCCAAAATAACAGAATACGTTGTACTCAGCCTTCAGATCCCCCACTGCTTCTGCACTAATGCTCTTTGTGGAAGCCACTCCAGCGATAAAGTGTCACCTACAGCTGTGACATACTGACCTCACTGACCACAGCGAGGACACATAAAAGTGAGAGTGACTGCAGAAACAGACTACACAGGTTTTGTTTGTAGTCTGTAATCATGGAGACATATAATTCTGCATTGGTGCTGTATACAGAAAACAGTAGGATATTTGTAATCAAGACCTTTTTCAAACTTGCCTGATTTTTTTAAAATTTTAGATATATGTGATGTCTGATGAAGGCACGTGATGTTGGCAGATGACACTGACAGTCTTTTTATTTTGCAGTTTGGGCTGCAATAGCGTTGGTGATATTGGTATTGAAAGACTTGTTGCACTTTTGCCGAGTTTAAAGAACTTGAAGAAAATTAAGTAAGTTCTAGTCAATTACGGTATTTACAGCCGACCATGTCTCCTAATTAGCGCTTCATTTTTTCCCTTTTACACCCATAGAGGCATTAAATTCATAAATGTTCATCCACGTTAACAGAGCTCTATGGGGCACTTTTGCTTGCATGCATATACTTTTGTCGTGGTCCACTAACACTATGGTGGTCAGACATCCAGCTTTCCCTGTCCAGTGTGAGGCCTGGATGGATGCATGGGTCTTCTCTTTTTCTTCGGCTCCACGCGCAGACAGCATCATTGCTACAGCTACAGACTGACTAAGGCTTTCTCTCACCCCCAGTCAGTCACTAGAGTCGGCTGTCACGTCACTCTGTGACTGACTGAAGGTAAGAGAAGCACTAGTCCTGCAGGAATACCTGCTCTTTGTGCAGCACTGCGTCTAGGAATCCACTACACTGTGACCTGACCGCAGGACATCAGGTCATAGTATGCTCCCACGCACAGTATGTCCTGTCCTGAAGCTGTGCGCGTGGAAAAGAAGAACAGGGAGCGGCGAGTAATACCATTGCCAGGACTAGGAGCACTATACTTACCGCTCCCCAGGCCCTTAAAGGGGACCTGTCACCACTCCTGACATGCCTGTTTTTATAGCTTTATGCATTCCCCCAGGCTCAGACTGGCCCACAGGGGAACAAGTGAATCCCCCGGTGGGCCCCTGAGCTAGGTAGGCCTCTAGTCCCCCACCTCCTGTACAAGTGACACATAACACAGTAGACTGACCTATAAATAGGCTGCCTAAGATGCTATGCAGTACATTGCCTATGTCCATATAAAAGACTGGATAGTGTGGGCAGGTAGCATATGCATGTGGGCCCCCAGAGTGAGCTTTACAGTGGGCCCCCAGAGGGAATTTTACTGGTGGGCCCTTACCCCAGTCCAACCCTGCATTCCCCATGTAATAACAATTCTGGAGCATCTATTCTTATGGCTCTATGTTGTGCCATTCCTTTATTATTTCTACTAGAAGTTATGAATGAATTGTTAGCAGTCTGCAGTAAGGGTACAGAGGGAAGGTAACCAGTTGGGGGTGTGTACCTGCACAGTCTCACTTTATCCAATCAGTGCTGGCATTTTCAGACTGTACAAGTACACACCGCCAAGTGGTTACCTCCCCTCTGTACCCTTACTGCAGACTGCTAGCAATTCATTTATGACTTCTAGTAGAAATAATAATGGAATGGCACAACATAGAGCCATAAGAATAGATGTTCCAGAATTGGTATTACATGGGGAATGCATAAAGCTATTAAAACAGGCATGTCAGGTGAGGGGAGGGGTCCTCTTTAAAATAAATCTGCTTAGGGGTACAGAATTAAAGGGTTTCTGTCACCACAATTTATCATATTAAACAGGATGGCATTTCCAATGCGCAAATGTTATCTGATTCTTAATATGTAATTTATTTTATTGTCACTTGCCCCGTTTTTGAGTAATATTAACTTTTATAATATGTAAATTAGCCTCCTAGGAGCAGGGGAGGCGGTACCCCTGCTCCTAGAGGCGCCATTTGCCCACCTTGGAAAACGCCTTCTTTTCTTGATTGACAGGGCCAGGCAGCTCGCTCCATCTGCTGCTGGCCCTGTCCGCGATCCAAATCCCGCGACTGCGCCGTGCGACCTTCATTCGGCGCAGTGAGGTAGCCAGGAGCCTGGCAGCCTGCTACACTCACTGTGCCTGCGCCGAATGAAGGACAGACGGCGCAAGCGTGGGATTTGGATTGCGGACAGGGCCGGCAGCAGATGGAGCAAGCTGCCTGGCCCTATCAATCAAGAAAAGAAGGCGTTTTTCAAGGTGGGCAAATGGCGCCTCTAGGAGCAGGGGTACCGCCTCCCCTCCTCCTAGGAGGTGAATTTACATATTATAAAAGTTAATATTACTCAAAAACGGGGCAAGTGACAATAAAATAAATTACATATTAAGCATCAGATGACATTTGTGCATTGGAAATGTCATCCTGTTTAATATGATAAATTGTGGTGACAGAAACCCTTTAAGATATGGCTGGCCAAACCTTCTCAAAGTGTGCAAGGGTGTGTTAACAATATTCCTTCTCACAGCAGCAAAGTCTGTCTCTGCCATAAGTGTGCACAACACCTTGCTGTCTGACTCCAACACACGGCCTTTAGTTTCCTTTCTTTGTATGGAGCACTTTGATGTAGCAATGGCTGTGAATGCCTCAGAGATGAAGGTTCTCTGAGCTCAGGCCTAGTTCTGAGGAGCTTGTACAACATAGGTCTTCTCTCTCCCTAAGCACAGACTCTTCACTAACTAGGAGGCACACCCAGGTCCATCTCCTAGTAACCTAAGGGGGTGAGCTAAGCTGTTTAACCATTACTTCTCCATGCAATGCTGTCCAGTAAATGAGAACATTTCTCTCAACAATATAACATAACAACAGATTACTCTTTGCAGTGAGCCTGTTCTGGGGTACTGCTCATGCTAATACAAGCCATTGAAAAGCAATTGAAGGTGTTTGCTTCACGCATTTAGTTTAGATAACACGTCTCAGAAAGCATGTGTGTTAACTCTACTACATCCGTACATTTTAGGATAGAATGTACTATTAGTTATAGTTTTGCCTTGGTTCCAAAAAAGGGAATTTTTCTACAGATCAGATCCTATATGTCGTATGTATGGGGGATACAAGTGTACAAGTACAATTCTGAAAATGTTAGGAGTCGTGCTTTGTTGTAAACAGTGATTCCTTATATTTTCCAGGCTCCCACAGTGTAGCATCAGCTCGACAGGAGGATTAAGACTTGCAGAAGCGCTAAGACAGTGCCCCCTTGTGGAAGAGATTGAGTGAGTCACCTACAGATATCCTCTGATCTAATAAGTAGAAAACTCTGTCCCATAGCATAGGAATTGGACACCACAGTCTATGGGAATCATTTACTTTTATTTAATTTTTTCCCTCTTTAATTATCCTTAAAGAGCACCTTTCAGCAGGATGAATCCTCTCAAACCTGGTATACTGACTGGTAGGGTTGATGATCCTTCTGTCTTGTGAAAAACGATTATGGCGTTCTAGAGATAAAAATGCTTTTTTCCTTTATTCATGCGACTGAGGGATTCAGTACACCGAGGGGCATGTCCAGCACTGGAAAGCTGAGGAGCTCCAGTGCACTCAGTTGTTAGGCCCCACCCCTCAGTGCATTGAATCCCTCATTTGCATGAAGAATAAACGTCTTTTTTCTCGGGAGCGCTGCAACCGATTTTCACAGGACAGATGTTATTTTATATTAAAAATGTTATATATATCAGGCTCCATTCCCGAGTTATAATTCTTTTTCAGAATATGCAAATTAGGCCTTTGGAGCAATGAGGGCGTCACCATTGCTCTTTTTTGCACCCAAGCATTGCTCATTTCTGTGACTAGCTTCTCCCTCATTGCACTGTCACTGTCTGGCCCTGTCCGTCAAAGCAGCGAGGGATGAACTGACCATAGAAATGAGCGGAGCTTGGGTGCAAAAAGAACAATGGTGCCTTTATCGTTGCACCAAAAGTCTAAATTGCATATTGGGAAAAAGTATCATAACTCGAGAACAGAGCTTCGGATCTAAAAAAGAAAAGCAATATTTTAATCGGCAAATACCGTAGTTGGATAGGGAGGTATCATTTACCCTTTTTTTTCATATTTGTTAACCATTTTTTTGGTGTCCTTTAACACGGATCAATAAAATTATATGTGGGCACATTATATATCATGCATGTCACTTGTAATATAACATAACTAAAATACATTTCACTTTTTCACAGCTTATCTGGAAATAATTTTGAAAACGAAGCCACTTGTCATCTCGTTGCTGCTCTGGCCCAAGTACAGCATTTAAAGGTTCTCCAGTAAGCAAAACTGATTTCTACAATTTATATATCAGAATGAATTTAACACTTTGAAGGTGGCCGACCACAACAGTAGCTGTCAGTCGAATGATTGTTCTGCTGACAGCTCCTCCTCCTGACCCCGCTCCGATCAGATCATATTCTTATAATAGACAGCACTACTAGATCACATCATATTCTTATAATAGACAGCACTACTAAATCACATCATATAATAGACAGCTCTACTAGATCACATCATATTCATATAATAGACAGCTCTACTAGATCAGATCATATTCATATAATAGACAGCTCTACTAGATCAGATCATATTCATATAATAGACAGCTCTACTAGATCAGATCATATTCATATAATAGACAGCTCTACTAGATCAGATCATATTCATATAATAGACAGCTCTACTAGATCAGATCATATTCATATAATAGACAGCACTACTAGATCACATCATATTCATATAATAGACAGCTCTACTAGATCACATCATATTCATATAATAGACAGCACTACTGGATCACATCATATTCATATAATAGACAGCTCTACTAGATCACATCATATTCATATAATAGACAGCTCTACTAGATCACATCATATTCATATAATAGACAGCTCTACTAGATCACATCATATTCATATAATAGACAGCTCTACTAGATCACATCATATTCATATAATAGACAGCACTACTGGATCACATCATATTCATATAATAGACAGCTCTACTAGATCACATCATATTCATATAATAGACAGCACTACTGGATCACATCATATTCATATAATAGACAGCTCTACTAGATGACATCATATTCACATAATAGACAGCACTTCTAGATCACATCATATTCATATAATAGACAGCACTACTAGATCACATCATATTCATATAATAGACAGCACTGCTAGATCACATCATATTCATATAATAGACAGCACTGCTAGATCACATCATATTCATATAATAGACAGCTCTGCTAGATCACATCATATTCATATAATAGACAGCTCTACTAAATCACATCATATTCATATAATAGACAGCACTGCTAGATCACATCATATTCATATAATAGACAGCTCTACTAGATCACATCATATTCATATAATAGACAGCACTACTAGATCACATCATATTCATATAATAGAGAGCTCTACTAGATCACATCATATTCATATAATAGACATCTCTACTAGATCACATCATATTCATATAATAGACAGCTCTACTAGATCACATCATATTCATATAATAGACAGCACTACTAGATCACATCATATTCTTATAATAGACAGCTCTACTAGATCACATCATATTCATATAATAGACAGCTCTACTAGATCACATCATATTCATATAATAGACAGCTCTACTAGATCACATCATATTCATATAATAGACAGCTCTACTAGATCAGATCATATTCATATAATAGACAGCTCTACTAGATCACATCATATTTATATAATAGACAGCACTACTAGATCACATCATATTCATATAATAGACAGCTCTACTAGATCACATCATATTCATATAATAGACAGCTCTACTAGATCACATCATATTCATATAATAGACAACACTACTGGATCACATCATATTCATATAATAGACATCTCTACTAGATCACATCATATTCATATAATAGACAGCACTACTAGATCACATCATATTCATATAATAGACAGCTCTACTAGATCACATCATATTTATATAATAGACAGCACTACTAGATCACATCATATTCTTATAATAGACAGCACTGCTAGATCAGATCATATTCTTATAATAGACAGCTCTACTAGATCACATCATATTCATATAATAGACAGCACTACTAGATCACATCATATTATATAATAGACAGCTCTACTAGATCACATCATATTCATATAACAGACAGCTCTACTAGATCACATCATATTCATATAATAGACAGCTCTACTAGATCACATCATATTCATATAATAGACAGCTCTACTAGATCACATCATATTCATATAATAGACAGCTCTACTAGATCAGATCATATTCATATAATAGACCGCACTGCTAGATCACATCATATTCATATAATAGACAGCTCTACTAGATCACATCATATTTATATAATAGACAGCACTACTAGATCACATCATATTCATATAATAGACAGCTCTACTAGATCACATCATATTCATATAATAGACAGCTCTACTAGATCACATCATATTCATATAATAGACAACACTACTGGATCACATCATATTCATATAATAGACATCTCTACTAGATCACATCATATTCATATAATAGACAGCACTACTAGATCACATCATATTCATATAATAGACAGCTCTACTAGATCACATCATATTTATATAATAGACAGCACTACTAGATCACATCATATTCTTATAATAGACAGCACTGCTAGATCAGATCATATTCTTATAATAGACAGCTCTACTAGATCACATCATATTCATATAATAGACAGCACTACTAGATCACATCATATTTATATAATAGACAGCTCTACTAGATCACATCATATTCATATAATAGACAGCTCTACTAGATCACATCATATTCATATAATAGACAGCTCTACTAGATCAGATCGTATTCATATAATAGACAGCTCTACTAGATCACATCATATTCATATAATAGACAGCTCTACTAGATCACATCATATTCATATAATAGACAGCTCTACTAGATCAGATCATATTCATATAATAGACAGCTCTACTAGATCACATCATATTTATATAATAGACAGCACTACTAGATCACATCATATTCATATAATAGACAGCTCTACTAGATCACATCATATTCATATAATAGACAGCTCTACTAGATCACATCATATTCATATAATAGACAACACTACTGGATCACATCATATTCATATAATAGACATCTCTACTAGATCACATCATATTCATATAATAGACAGCTCTACTAGATCACATCATATTCATATAATAGACAGCTCTACTAGATCACATCATATTCATATAATAGACAGCTCTACTAGATCAGATCATATTCATATAATAGACAGCTCTACTAGATCACATCATATTTATATAATAGACAGCACTACTAGATCACATCATATTCATATAATAGACAGCTCTACTAGATCACATCATACTCATATAATAGACAGCTCTACTAGATCACATCATATTCATATAATAGACAACACTACTGGATCACATCATATTCATATAATAGACATCTCTACTAGATCACATCATATTCATATAATAGACAGCACTACTAGATCACATCATATTCATATAATAGACAGCTCTACTAGATCACATCATATTTATATAATAGACAGCACTACTAGATCACATCATATTCTTATAATAGACAGCACTGCTAGATCAGATCATATTCTTATAATAGACAGCTCTACTAGATCACATCATATTCATATAATAGACAGCACTACTAGATCACATCATATTTATATAATAGACAGCTCTACTAGATCACATCATATTCATATAATAGACAGCTCTACTAGATCACATCATATTCATATAATAGACAGCTCTACTAGATCACATCATATTCATATAATAGACAGCTCTACTAGATCACATCATATTCATATAATAGACAGCTCTACTAGATCAGATCATATTCATATAATAGACCGCACTGCTAGTTCAGATCATATTCATATAATAGACAGCTCTACTAGATCACATCATATTTATATAATAGACAGCACTACTAGATCACATCATATTCATATAATAGACAGCTCTACTAGATCACATCATATTCATATAATAGACAGCTCTACTAGATCACATCATATTCATATAATAGACAACACTACTGGATCACATCATATTCATATAATAGACATCTCTACTAGATCACATCATATTCATATAATAGACAGCACTACTAGATCACATCATATTAATATAATAGACAGCTCTACTAGATCACATCATATTTATATAATAGACAGCACTACTAGATCACATCATATTCTTATAATAGACAGCACTGCTAGATCAGATCATATTCTTATAATAGACAGCTCTACTAGATCACATCATATTCATATAATAGACAGCACTACTAGATCACATCATATTTATATAATAGACAGCTCTACTAGATCACATCATATTCATATAATAGACAGCTCTACTAGATCACATCATATTCATATAATAGACAGCTCTACTAGATCACATCATATTCATATAATAGACAGCTCTACTAGATCACATCATATTCATATAATAGACAGCTCTACTAGATCAGATCATATTCATATAATAGACCGCACTGCTAGATCACATCATATTTATATAATAGACAGCTCTACTAGATCACATCATATTCATATAATAGACAGCACTGCTAGATCACATCATATTCATATAATAGACAGCTCTACTAGATCACATCATATTCATATAATAGACAGCACTACTAGATCACATCATATTCATATAATAGACAGCTCTACTAGATCACATCATATTCATATAATAGACAGCTCTACTAGATCACATCATATTCATATAATAGACAGCTCTACTAGATCACATCATATTCATATAATAGACAGCACTACTAGATCACATCATATTCTTATAATAGACAGCTCTACTAGATCACATCATATTCATATAATAGACAGCTCTACTAGATCACATCATATTCATATAATAGACAGCTCTACTAGATCAGATCATATTCATATAATAGACAGCTCTACTAGATCACATCATATTTATATAATAGACAGCACTACTAGATCACATCATATTCCTATAATAGACAGCACTGCTAGATCACATCATATTCATATAATAGACAGCTCTACTAGATCACATCATATTCATATAATAGACAACACTACTGGATCACATCATATTCATATAATAGACATCTCTACTAGATCACATCATATTCATATAATAGACAGCTCTACTAGATCAGATCATATTCATATAATAGACAGCTCTACTAGATCACATCATATTTATATAATAGACAGCACTACTAGATCACATCATATTCATATAATAGACAGCACTACTAGATCACATCATATTCTTATAATAGACAGCACTACTAGATCACATCATATTCATATAATAGACAGCTCTACTAGATCACATCATATTCATATAATAGACAGCTCTACTAGATCACATCATATTCATATAATAGACAGCTCTACTAGATCACATCATATTTATATAATAGACAGCTCTACTAGATCACATCATATTCATATAATAGACAGCACTACTAGATCACATCATATTCATATAATAGACAGCACTACTGGATCACAACATATTCATATAATAGACAGCTCTACTAGATCACATCATATTTATATAATAGACAGCACTACTAGATCACATCATATTCATATAATAGACAGCTCTACTAGATCACATCATATTCATATAATAGACAGCTCTACTAGATCACATCATATTCATATAATAGACAGCTCTACTAGATCACATCATATTTCTATAATAGACAGCACTACTAGATCACATCATATTCATATAATAGACAGCACTACTAGATCACATCATATTCATATAATAGACAGCTCTACTAGATCACATCATATTTATATAATAGACAGCACTACTAGATCAGATCATATTCATATAATAGACAGCTCTACTAGATCACATCATATTTATATAATAGACAGCACTACTAGATCACATCATATTCATATAATAGACAGCTCTACTAGATCAGATCATATTCATATAATAGACAGCTCTACTAGATCACATCATATTTATATAATAGACAGCACTACTAGATCACATCATATTCATATAATAGACAGCACTACTAGATCACATCATATTCATATAATAGACAGCTCTACTAGATCACATCATATTTATATAATAGACAGCTCTACTAGATCACATCATATTCATATAATAGACAGCACTACTAGATCACATCATATTCATATAATAGACAGCACTACTGGATCACAACATATTCATATAATAGACAGCTCTACTAGATCAGATCATATTCATATAATAGACAGCTCTACTAGATCAGATCATATTCATATAATAGACAGCTCTACTAGATCAGATCATATTCATATAATAGACAGCTCTACTAGATCACATCATAGTTATATAATAGACAGCACTACTAGATCACATCATATTCATATAATAGACAGCTCTACTAGATCAGATCATATTCATATAATAGACAGCTCTACTAGATCACATCATATTTATATAATAGACAGCACTACTAGATCACATCATATTCATATAATAGACAGCACTACTAGATCACATCATATTCTTATAATAGACAGCACTACTAGATCACATCATATTCATATAATAGACAGCTCTACTAGATCACATCATAATTCATATAATAGACAGCTCTACTAGATCACATCATATTTATATAATAGACAGCTCTACTAGATCACATCATATTCATATAATAGACAGCACTACTAGATCACATCATATTCATATAATAGACAGCACTACTGGATCACAACATATTCATATAATAGACAGCTCTACTAGATCAGATCATATTCATATAATAGACAGCTCTACTAGATCACATCATATTCATATAATAGACAGCTCTACTAGATCACATCATATTCATATAATAGACAGCTCTACTAGATCACATCATATTTATATAATAGACAGCACTACTAGATCACATCATATTCATATAATAGACAGCTCTACTAGATCACATCATATTCATATAATAGACAGCTCTACTAGATCACATCATATTCATATAATAGACAGCACTGCTAGATCACATCATATTCATATAATAGACAGCACTACTAGATCACATCATATTCATATAATAGACAGCACTACTAGATCAGATCATATTCATATAATAGACAGCACTACTAGATCACATCATATTCATATAATAGACAGCTCTACTAGATCACATCATATTTATATAATAGACAGCACTACTAGATCAGATCATATTCATATAATAGACAGCTCTACTAGATCACATCATATTCATATAATAGACAGCTCTACTAGATCACATCATATTTATATAATAGACAGCACTACTAGATCACATCATATTCTTATAATAGACAGCTCTACTAGATCACATCATATTCATATAATAGACAGCACTACTAGATCACATCATATTCATATAATAGACAGCACTACTAGATCACATCATATTTATATAATAGACAGCTCTACTAGATCACATCATATTCATATAATAGACAGCTCTACTAGATCACATCATATTCATATAATAGACAGCTCTACTAGATCACATCATATTCATATAATAGACAGCTCTACTAGATCAGATCATATTCATATAATAGACAGCTCTACTAGATCACATCATATTTATATAATAGACAGCTCTACTAGATCACATCATATACATATAGTAGACAGCTCTACTAGATCACATCATATTCATATAATAGACAGCTCTACTAGATCACATCATATTCATATAATAGACAGCTCTACTAGATCACATCATATTCATATAATAGACAGCTCTACTAGATCACATCATATTCATATAATAGACAGCTCTACTAGATCACATCATATTCTTATAATAGACAGCTCTACTAGATCAGATCATATTCATATAATAGACAGCTCTACTAGATCACATCATATTCATATAATAGACAGCTCTACTAGATCACATCATATTCATATAATAGACAGCTCTACTAGATCACATCATATTCATATAATAGACAGCACTACTAGATCAGATCATATTCATATAATAGACAGCACTACTAGATCACATCATATTCATATAATAGACAGCTCTACTAGATCACATCATATTCATATAATAGACAGCTCTACTAGATCACATCATATTCATATAATAGACAGCTCTACTAGATCAGATCATATTCATATAATAGACAGCTCTACTAGATCAGATCATATTCATATAATAGACAGCTCTACTAGATCAGATCTACTTCCAAAAGGTGGCGCTGGTGAGACGGATCTCTTTTCCTGGGAGATACCTCTTTGCTATACTTTTGTAATACATATTCGGACAGCAGTGATTACACTCAGTTGTATTCATGCACTGGGGGGATTTGGCTATTATGACAGTGAATGAAGTTGCAGATATCTCCAGGCTGTTAGTGCGGATGGTACTTTTACTATTCTAACTACATAAATCGCACATCAGTGAAATGTGGAAGATAATAAGGTCCATCTCACCCAGGTCGGAAGCTGTGGGCACGTTCAGTGTGGATCAGAGGAGCGTTACCCCTCCTTGTGTGTTATCCCACTAGATACTGCTAGTGCCGGATAAGGGCGTATTCCATAAGGATTTATATTTCTGATGTCCCATAATGTTTTGCAATTGTTTGCATAGAAATACTGTACTGTGCCTTTAAAAAAATACCTTAAAGGGGTTTGTGCAGTGCTATGATACTGATGACCTGGCTACAAAATTACCTGCACGCAGGGGGTGCACCAACAATGAGGCCAGGGGAGGCGATCGCCTCAGGTAGAACCAGGTAGGGGCCAGAGGGGGGCAGCCGAAGGGCCATGGGCTGAAGGGAAGGGGTTAGGTTAAGAAATTGGCATTGGGGGGCGGGGGACATCTCAGTTTTCGCCTCAGGCAGCAGAAAGGCTAGGTGCACTTGTTTGTAGAGGGGGCGCAGTGTAATTGCAGCTGCTCTGTCCTATTCAAGTGAATGTATTGTAATTACACTGCTCCAAGGAAGACGGCGTGCAGGTCATTTTGAAGAAGAAGTAGCTCTTGCACAAGCACTGCAACACCTGAGCAAGGGTGGAACCTCCGCTGATCTGATATTGATAACCCTTCCTTTCCGAGGATAGGTCATCAATATTGTGGTGCTGCACAAGCCTTTAATTGAACTGGTATAAAGCACCTGTTACCATTAGATACATATGAGTAGTCTGAAAACGCAAAGGTCTGGGGGTGGACTGCAATCCTGTATGTAAACGTCCTGGCACATATGCTTTCTGCCATCTAACTTTAGCAGCACTGTTTATAATAGGAATTTGCCCTAATCCAGCAGAGAAGTCTATTTTATGAATAGAGAGAATTGAGCCTCTAGGTGTAACGGTAACGCCCCCGTTGCTCCTAGAGGCTCATTTGCATATATTAAAACATAATTTTTCTCAGCAATGCGGGCACATATGAACATGGGACCAACACAGATGTCTTCAGCTGCCAGGAGCACATGTAACAGGTCAGCCAGTGTCATAGGGACAAAACTGCTGACAGATGCCCTTTAATAGTCTGGAAACAGAGTCTGCCCCCCCCCCCCACCGCATTTTGTAAAGGAGGGGATGGGTACAATTTCGTTCCCTTAATATTTCCATATAGGATAATTTGCCTCCTGGACAGATACGTTCTACCTCTGATTATAGGGATGCCGTAACAAGCCTCGGTGCACCGAGCACATGTCTTGGTGCCACTGTGGCGCACAAACTGTTCTGATTGGCACGAATGATGTATAATCAGGCTTGGACTGGCCTACAGGGGTACAGGTAAATCCCCCGGTGGGCCCCTGAACAAGGTGGGCCCCTGGTCTCCCAGCCCCTGCACTAGTAGAACATAACACAGTGTAGACTGATAGATTATTAAAGAAACTCCCCAGTTTATTATTATAGACACGATCAGAGCTGAGATGACTTCTAGGTATAGAGGAAAGCCACCAGTGTCTTCTTCTCCCCAGGACCTACCTTCTCAAATTTACTACAGGGACCCCCAGATTTTACTGGTGGGCCCTAGGCACTCCAGTCCGACACTGTGTATAATCCATTCCAAGTGATGTGTAAAATGCATTTCAGATGTGATGTTGTTACAAGCTGCAGTTCCTATCACAGTCACAACGTAGCGGCCGTCATTCTTACTAATGACTCCGCGCCGGGCTCCTGGTGACCCCTGGCGTACAACGGTGGTACTAAGTGCCACCGCACAACTGTTTACATAACCCACACACTTCCTAACGGCTCGCCCATGTCAGCTGCTGTTTATTTCATGGGCTCGTAGTCCTGGGGCATCTGATGACATCACCGGTGAGGCGTGTACACAGACAGGCACTGACAGGTTGCCATGGCAACTTCCTTTTTAGCAGCAAGTGAAAAGAACATTTTATTTTGTTCGCTGTGCATGCCAGAGCTAATATCCTGTGTGCTGACCTATGTTATTGCCAAGCGCAGGCTGCACCCAGCACCAGGCTTCTGTCACTGTGGCTCAGATCTATCACAGAGAATAATACCGCACAGCACCGCGCTCATGCGGCTCGTACACGGGGCACTCATGTGCTTATTAAATATCGCATACCCTATTCATGCCACTGCTATAGCAGCCGTCAATTCTCGGTGCTAAGATAATGCACTGCAGTCCTAGGGGGGGAAATAATGCAGAAACAAACTCAGCTCTGCTGCATCTATATCTTACATGGCGCAAACATACGGTTATATGGAGAAGACAATTGTTCTACATAGGCTTCCTGTTTATGTAGGTGGGCGCTCACATAATGCACCAGTCAAGGAGGTCCTAGATCTCCATGGGAGGCACATGCCTGGGGCACATGTGTGCCAGTACTAGTCTCATGGCACAGGAATGGCAGAGCAGGCCGTGCTGGATGCCCATCACACATTACGCAAAGTCCAATGATCTCATCAGCTGAAGTATTTTTCGGCTGATGGCTATCTGACCCTGCCCTGGAAAAAGGACGGAGCTACGACTATAGTACACAATATCTAAATGTGCGCCTAGCTAATAGATCTGACCGAATATTACCAATCATTATGAAATATGGTATGACTACGTTACTTATTATTCGTCAGTTGTAACATAATTATGACGCATAATGGACGTACTGACCAGAGGACCTATAAGGCCTCAGTTTTGGTCCGCGGCCGATCCGCATTTTTTGCAGTTCGGATGTGGACCCATTCATTTCTATAGGGCCGCAGCACACAGGTGTCATCCATATGCCGTCCGCAAATTATAGAACATGTCCTATTCTGGTCTGTTTTGTGGACCAGAATTGGCATTTCTATAGTAGGGACTGATGAACGTGCAGGATGCATATGGCCGGTATCCGTATTTTGCGGATCTGTGATTTGCAGACCACAGAATACTGTACATATGGTTGTGTGCATGACGGGCCAGATGCGGCACTCTGTCATAACCTCACTTACACGTGGTGGCCATGACCTTACAATTTTGAACATAGTGCTATTTTATATACATCGTATAACAATCAAGTGCACATCTTAACCTAACCCCTTTGCCACAATAAAAGCGCTCATTGCCCATTGCCTGTCCGCTTTCCTTCACTTGCCCCAACTTGGTGCTGCCTGAGGCGATCGCCTCACCTGGCCTCATTGGTGGTGCACCCCTGATAGGAACAGGCCTAATATTCCTATAGGTAGCTCCATCCCTAGTCAGCCATGTTAATTATAAACAATACGATGACCATATTATCTGCAGATTAATATGTAGTTACATAGGGTGCAGTCATGACCATGTCCTGGGCACGCAGAAGCCCCTTTCCTCATAAAGAGAGGATAAATATCCTAGTTTTTTAGGGGTATATTACATATTTACATAGTGTTTCAGCAGTTTCCACTGCTATTGTATTGGCTTTAGCAAATAATAACAGAAAACATGTAAAACATAGTGAGCACAATGGTCGCGGGTAACCTTTGCCTCGCCAGTGTCTTTGGCCCCACAGCAACTACACTGCAGCTATGGCTGGAAAGACAAGGGTTAATTGGATCTGGTGTACTATGTAGCAGTGCTACTTTATGAATGGAGTGTTTTCTGCTTAGAAGATGTGTGGGTGTAAGATGGAAATGTAATGGATAAATTAAAATTTGTATGTAGTACACTTCTGGTGTTTCTGCGAGTACATAATGTTGGCTTGCATGGCATAGCGTGGCGCACATCGCATGTTTACTTAACAATTGAGAGCGGGTCGCGGGGGGCGTTTTGCAGCAGAATGTGTTTCTTGGTAGAGAAATGTGCTTTTGTCTATGATAATCTAATATGATGACATCTAATTTCCACCATTATATGACAATGTGTTTACACAGTCTGCGCGCCTGCGGTTTGGGGGTGAAATCGGAAAGTGCACTTATGGAGGCTTTGGGCTCATGTCAGCAAATGGAAGATCTCAGGTAATTGCATCAAATGCTTTTTCTTCTGGATTTTGTAATACATAATTTAGCAATCTGATCAAAACAAATTGCTGGGAGCCACACAGTTCAAAGCATGTTAGAAATGTCTGCTGTTACTAGTCCTTTCGATGGAAGGGTCCATGGAAAAGCCATGTGCACAGACCCTGTGCTGTAAGCAATACTTGTGCTGCCATATGGTACCGCTAATGCTACTGAGGAATAATACATCTGCTGCAACCTGTCGGGAGTGCAAAGAGGAGGATAGGAGTGGTAGTCCTCACAGGGGCTGGTTCCTCCTTCCACACTCTTATGGCTGGCACAATGATGAGGAACAGTAGTTGTTTTCCCCCAGGTCACACCCTGGTTGGAGTCTCCTGGCTGATAGAAGGTAGGGTGCCCTTGATATAGTGATGTGGGTAAAAGACAGGAGACCAGAGTGAGCAAAGTGCGGCTGAACAAAGAAGCAGAGAGTGATGAAATGTACAGTACACGATGGAGGCACAAATCTTAGTACAGCGATTCCAACAAGTTCTGGCTGAACCATGGGTCACCTCCAAAGTCCCTCTGAGATGCAAATTCTTACATACCAATTCCTTATATACAATGCCAGCTTGGAGGGGGATGTAAATATATCCAAATGTTCTTGTGCAGACTACAAAAGCAATAATGCAAGCTGACAACTTGTAGCAAAGGGGATTTGGAAACCTGGAAACCTGAAAAGGACTATTAGCCATAGACGTGCGTTACCCTCATGGACAAAAACTTTGTTTCTGGACACCGTATGACTTCTATCTGCCATTTTTCTGCAGTTTTCCCCTGTGCATGCTGAATGTCTAGTTTGCAATTCTTCTAGGGATGGTTGGTGGAGATCAGCTGCCATCCACTGTACACAGAAAGTAGAGGAGAATCTGCTTACTAACCTTCTCTTCCTCACTCAGAAGCAGCCCCCGGATCATGGAGGACATAACAGAGAAGAACTGACCTGTATGGCTGGGAATAAAACACTTGTGCAGAGATATAATTTCCTATTTTGCTGCAGCAGTCTTTTTGTCCATGTGTGTCTCATTCAGTTCCTGCTTACTCCGCCACCACCCCTCTCCATAGACTTCTATTGAAAAGCGTAATATAATCCTTTTGTGGGGCTGATCCATCCCGGATTTTTCAAATTGAAAAGCAATTAGCAAGTTTGGAGGGAAGGAGGCAAACAGCTGATAACATGACAACTAGACATCTTACTGATGATGTATTACAAAGTTTCTTATGGTCGCTTGCTGTTGATTTATGGAAAGTTGTGTGAAAAGTTAGGAAAGTATTTTTGGGGGTGGATTAACCCATGGTTAGTTTACAGCCTACCTTTAAAATCATAACAACACTATTTTATATACAAATGGTGTAAAGCAGTACAATACATGATAACACTGCAGAACATCAGGAATATATCACACCACGTGAATTCCTATAGAAAATTCCTGCTTTAAACACTAGCAGAGGCCTAGTGGGACATGGCACTTCCATAATAAGACATGTGATGGAACATGTCATGATTTTACTGTTTGCCTTGTATATTACCAGAGGCACAGCATGTGTTCATAATAGTCTATGAACCCCATATAACACAGATAAAAAAAACACAGGCATGGGCCCTTAAAGCAATACTACTGTAATGGAAGATTAACCCCCCCCCCCACCCATCACCTCTTTCATAAAAGACGGAAAACTAATTGACCCACTATGACTCAGCTTTCCCCAACTTCTATATACAAAATCTAGGTACAGGGCTAGAGGAGAAGGAAACTATAATTTTTTTTTAGGTTTTTAGGCAGCATTTGATGCTTGGATGTGTATTGTGTTGGACTGTATTTTAACATTTCTTATTATATTCTTCACAGCTTGTCAGAAAACGCATTTACGGAGCAGTACTTACTGAGACTTACAGAAAGACTTCCACATTTGAGTTTGCTAAGGAAACTTGAGTAAGACCTTTTACTTCTCAAAGTCACTTTGATGTACATTCCTTATAGCAGATCTGTTCTTCTGTGGATCCTATACAATAATAAATGTTTGCTAAAATTCCTAAAATCGTCTGCCAAGTAATAGCTCCCCCAGTTGTGATTTCTTCAGGATCTGCTGACCACCTTATGTGTTCAGGGGCCTCCTTATGGTCCTACCAAGGCAGAAGACTATCTCATTATATTTCACACATTCGAACAGGGTTCAGAGCGGCGTGGTACACATGAGAACTGGGCTACTACTATAGTAGACCACTATAAGAAGTATTCATAGTTACATAGTTACATAGTTACATAGTTAATATGCTTGAAAAAAGACACATGTCCATCCCCCTACTCAGCACCTACAAACAGGGTAAACTGTCCCTACAGTCGGAGGTTCACTTTCTGTAAAATGTCACCTGCTGCTGAGAATCCTTATAGTGGCTAAAGATGCCCTCACACCTTCAATAGATGTTGGCCTAAATGTTTGGCTGACAACTATAGCCCCCAACTCCCCCATATACGTATACATTCAGGTCACCAAGCTTCTTCCAGACACCTCTGGTGGTGGCTTATCTTCTGGGAAACCAAATTATGAAAACAGATGATGGTAGAGATGAGAATCAGGAGCTTTCACTGCCCAATCCTTCTCTCTTCTGACATGCTCTTTGGGGGGAAATTCAGGATCTTCCCATACAGACTAAAGCACAACTGCTACTTCCTGAATGACTTGCGACCAGCTCGGACCCAAAGAAATATGAAGGTCTCCTTCGTTGATGTAACTAGTTCAAGACTCACTAGCCAGACTTCACATGGAGGATTGTGTACAACTTTGGGACAAGAAAGATATAGCAGAGCTAGAGAGGGTTCAAGAGTGGGCAAGAAAAGAAATAACAGGAATGGGTGGACTATAGGACCCAAAAAAATATCAAAATTAGGGTTATTTCGAAAAAAGAAGACGGAGGAGACATCTAATAACCATGTATAAATATATCAGGGGCCAGTACAGGGATCTCTCCCATCATCTATTTACCCCCATTACTGTGACGAGGGGACATCCTCTGTGTCTGGAGGAAAGAAGGTTTCTACACAAACATAGAAGAGGATTCTTTACGGTAAGAGCAGTGAGACTATGGAACTCTCTGCCTGAGGAGGTGGTGATGGTAAGTTCACTAAGAGAGTTGAAGAGGGGCCTGGATGTATTTCTGGAGGGTAATAATATTACAGGTTATAGTTACTAGAGATGGGTCGTTGATCCAGGGAGTTAGAAAGGAAGACATTTTCAGCATTACAAAACTGCGTCACTATATTAGTCAAGGGAATTTCAACTATGTACCTCCAAGGCTACCAGTAAATGTTGTTGTGATTCATGTTTAGAGTCTGGGCTTATGGAGTTAAATATCTTTATATGGCTTAGTCATATCAAGGGCAGAGAGAAGTAAGTAGATATTTCCAATTTTTGGAGATAAAGAGAGACACATAAATATGTGGTGTGATGTAGACATCTTGGCACATTTTTAAGGTGCCACATATATTCTATAAAGGAGTCAGACACCTTACCAATATAACCGAGCCAGGCACATCTCCTCCATTGGAATCAAAACCATAGTGCTCCACACTGCTGCTATAATAGTGGTAGCCTGCAAGGGTGCCCCACCACATAGCACACCTGTAATAGTCTGGCACACTCCTTATAGACCCCTTTAGACCTGAGGCATGCACCCCCTTCACATAGCACAGGTTGTAGAATGTTGTTCTATGGCAGGGATGCTCAACCTGCGGCCCTCCTGCTGTTATAAAACTACAACTCCCATCATGCCCTGCTGTCGCCTGATAGCTGTAGGCTGTCTGAGCATGCTGGGAGTTGTAGTTTTGCAACAGCTGTAGAGCCGCAGGTTTGGTATCCCTGCTCTATGATGTCTACATGATAAAGATCATGTAAACCATAATCTATTCTCCACTAGTTCTGCTTCTACAGAAAAAATGCCCCACTGCTCGTAGGTATCGCTGAAGTGACTTTAACCCTTTCCTCTGTGTTTCCACAGCCTAAAATTATGTGGCATATCTGACAGTGTTTGCAAATCTCTGGCAAATGTGCTCGGGTGCTGTCAGAACTTGGAAGAAATCATGTAAGTATGCAAAATGTGTAAAGAATACGAAACACACGATAATATGAAAATCAGCGGCAGCAAATAAACAGGTTCTATGAAAATGCAATTCTGATATCAGAGCTCATGTCTATTTAACATGGTAAAGTCTATTTTATATAATGTATTACAGTATTACAGTACTGTATTCCACCGCATAGATTTAAAGGGGTTATCTCTTGAGTAATGTAACAAAAAAATGAACATCAGACATCATATAGTACATGACAATCTCCTTCTAACAAAGCTAGAACCAGCCCTGTACCTCACATGGATCCAGAGATCTCCCCATTCATTGCTTGAGCTGCTCTGCTATACTTGTTTCAAGCTGGCAGCTTAGTGGGCGTGTCCTTTCTCAGGTGGCATGTTCTTTTTTTGCTGTTGCTTTGTCACTGTAACTGTGACAGTAGATAGGACTGGTGCCAGATGAAGGATGGAACTAAGTATGTGCAAGCACCTCAGCGGGGTGGACAGAGAAATAAGACAAAGAACAAACAGCAGGAGGCGCTATACAGGTTTTTGTTGCATAACTCAGTGGCTGTACTAAATGTTTAATTACATGGAATTGCAAAAGTATTCAGATCCAAGTGTTGGTTTCAAAAATGTAGAATACTTTTTGTGGAACAACCCCATTAAAGGGGGTTTGCAAGAATGTGGGGTGGAGGGGGTTTGGCAAACTCCTGTAAAGGGAAGATTATCTACCTGCTTCCTGGTGCTGGCTCCTCGCATCTCTTCCAGGCCTGCGATGATCACTGAGCCCTCTCAGTCTAAACATCTGGATTGACATCGCCGCAGCCAATCACTAGCAGCGGAGGTTACCGGCTCCCCTTACATCACGACAAACAGTCAAATGACATAAGGGGATCTGGTTTCTGCCGCGGCCAGTGATTGGCTGCAAAGATGTAAAACTGGCCGCGGCAGAGACTCACAAGCCTGGAGGAGAAGGAGTGGTGAGCCAGTGCCAGGAAGCAGGTAACTAAGCTTACCTTCACAGGTCTGGCCAAGCCCCCCTAATTTTTGCACAATCCCTTTAAGTCATTTAAATTACTATGTCTATAGAGACCTAATTTAGAATGGCTGTTTTATTGCTTTATCTCCTCCTGTTAGCCTACCCTTCATCGTTTTTACATGCAATACACAGATGATCAACCCCTGTCTACTTCGGTCATAGGCATCCTTTTCTTTTGTGCGCCCTTCTTCTGTGGGACCTTTAAAGGGAATGTGTCATTAGAAAATGACCTGATGTTAATATCAGGTTTTTATGTAAAACAACTTTTTAACTTTCTGGGTCGGACTGGACCAACAGAGTACCAGAGAGGATCCTCTGTTGAGTCCAGGCTCTCATGCCATAGGGGAGTCCAAAGGTCCTGGGAAAAAAAACAAAAAACATTTGGAGCTGCCTTTGGAGTCAATCAAGGAACCCCAGTTCAGCACTGCCCCAACCTTTTTTGCAGTGCTCCTCTCATCTCCAGGACAGTTTTTTACTATGCTACCACATCTCCCAAGTTCCAATGGTCCACTACAACTGTAAAGCCAAACATAAAAACAAACAATAAAAAAAAAAAGGTTTCTATAGTAAAAAAAATTAACAGAGTAAAAAAGCACAGATTAGATAAAAGACCGATTTTCTACCATGTCATACTTTGTATAAATAGACATATAATAATAATATAATAACAGGATAATATACATTGATCACAATTAATGAAAATATCATTGTAGATTGTCTTGGAACAGAATTGGAGATGAAGGATCGTGTGCTCTGTCTTCTTCTTTAAAACACATGAGAAGACTAAAGAGGATGGAGTAAGTGGAAATCTTAACTACTCAATATATTTAGGGTGTAGATTGATATTCATAGATTAATAGATATCTTAGATTTGGCGAAATGGGCATGCCCACCCTGGGTAGAGGAATGGCGGCGGGCATGGAGTGCTGCCACGACATGGTGCCATATGTTCTTAACAGCCACTTAACCCCCTGTCTCTGTGCCTGCTGCCATTACACTATCCAGGGCAGACACGGGCACTACTTCACTTATTTAGCCCCTGCTGGCCCATCTCTGCCTCAGAGTCCTGTGTCCCTTGCTGGGGGCCTTAGCCCGCACCAGACTGTAAGGCCTCTTCCTGTCTCCAATTAGGCACACACATGTTCCCTGGCTCTTAAAGCGCTAGTACACAATTACTGTAGTCTCTGTCAGGCAATGGCTGGACCCCTGTGGGTACTTAAAGGGGTCATTCCATGACTAATGTAAAAAATGAATACGATAGGTCATCAATATCAGAGCAGCGGAGGTCTGACACCCGGCAACCCCGCCGATCAGCTTCCATAGACATAGCAGCAGGAAGAGAGACAGAAGACAGCACACGCGTGTGCCTTCTCTTCATACAGCTGATTGGCGGGGTGCCGGGTGTCGGACCCCTGACGATCTGATATTGATGACCTATACTGGGGATAGAGATTCTGGATGCAGGCGTATCTATCATTCGCTCAGTAATAGAGGGAAATAAAGAGATAAAATGGGGCGCACAATAGGGTAGTATGTTTGACAAAATTTATGTAATTAACAATTGATGAGAATGGAGGCTCACCTTATATGGTTGTGCTAAAGATAGCCACAACCCTATTGTAGACTTATATAGAAAAAGACCTCCGGTCACCAGGTATGCAATCACAGAGGTACAACCCTATTGTAGACTTATACAGAAAAAGACCTCCGGTCACCATGTATGCAATCACAGAGGTACAACCCTATTGTAGACTTATACAGAAAAAGACCTTCGGTCACCAGGTATGCAATCACAGAGGTACAACCCTATTGTAGACTTATACAGAAAAAGACCTTCGGTCACCAGGTATGCAATCACAGAGGTACAACCCTATTGTAGACTTATACAGAAAAAGACCTTCGGTCACCAGGTATGCAATCACAGAGGTACAACCCTATTGTAGACTTATACAGAAAAAGACCTCCGGTCACCAGCTATGCAATCACAGAGGTACAACCCTATTGTAGACTTATATAGAAAAAGACCTCCGGTCACCAGGTATGCAATCACAGAGGTACAACCCTATTGTAGACTTATACAGAAAAAGACCTTCAGTCACCAGGTATGCAATCACAGAGGTACAACCCTATTGTAGACTTATATAGAAAAAGACCTCCGGTCACCAGGTATGCAATCACAGAGGTACAACCCTATTGTAGACTTATACAGAAAAAGACCTTCGGTCACCAGGTATGCAATCACAGAGGTACAACCCTATTGTAGACTTATACAGAAAAAGACCTTCGGTCACCAGGTATGCAATCACAGAGGTACAACCCTATTGTAGACTTATACAGAAAAAGACCTTCGGTCACCAGGTATGCAATCACAGAGGTACAACCCTATTGTAGACTTATATAGAAAAAGACCTTCGGTCACCAGGTATGCAATCACAGAGGTACAACCCTATTGTAGACTTATATAGAAAAAGACCTCCGGTCACCAGGTATGCAATCACAGAGGTACAACCCTATTGTAGACTTATATAGAAAAAGACCTCCGGTCACCAGGTATGCAATCACAGAGGTACAACCCTATTGTAGACTTATACAGAAAAAGACCTCCGGTCACCATGTATGCAATCACAGAGGTACAACCCTATTGTAGACTTATATAGAAAAAGACCTCCGGTCACCAGGTATGCAATCACAGAGGTACAACCCTATTGTAGACTTATATAGAAAAAGACCTCCGGTCACCAGCTATGCAATCACAGAGGTACAACCCTATTGTAGACTTATATAGAAAAAGACCTCCGGTCACCAGGTATGCAATCACAGAGGTACAACCCTATTGTAGACTTATATAGAAAAAGACCTTCGGTCACCAGGTATGCAATCACAGAGGTACAACCCTATGGTAGACTTATATAGAAAAAGACCTTCGGTCACCAGGTATGCAATCACAGAGGTACAACCCTATGGTAGACTTATATAGAAAAAGAGCTTCGGTCACCAGGTATGCAATCACAGAGGTACAACCCTATGGTAGACTTATATAGAAAAAGAGCTTCGGTCACCAGGTATGCAATCACAGAGGTACAACCCTATGGTAGACTTATATAGAAAAAGACCTTCGGTCACCAGGTATCCAATCACAGAGGTGCTTGTGCGCTGAAGCAGAATTTTCCTTTCCTTATCCTGGTGATAGGTCATCAATATTAAAAGCCTGAAAAACCTGGGACTGGGACTATTCAGGAGATAGCGGCCTGGTGGCTCCCCTGCAGTGAAGCCCAGATCCCTGTATAAGGGTTAATGGGTGAATACCAGGGGACTTCTGGGATAATGCCCTTAGAAGTAGCCCAAAGTCAGACCAGTTGTTTGACATACTGGATCCACATCCACTGAAAGTGACACACCACTTCTCTTTTGATGAATTACACGGTTTAAAATCCAACCCAGTCCAATGGTAAAAACTGTGAGACGTGGGTTTTTCCCCATAGACTTAGGATGAAGCAGAGCCTATACTGTATACACTGTAGACCCATCTGATATATCCAAATTATCTTTTCCTTGAAGTCTTGAGAAAAATCAGATTAGAGTGAAAGGCGCAGAAGCGATGGCCCAAGCTTTAAGTGTCTGTCTTTGGATTAAAGTGATAAGGTAAGTGAAAAATACTCATTATAGTCAACATAGGAACATGCAGAAAAAAAACATTCTCCTGTGCGGCTAGTAAAATGCAAAATGACTGCAAAATGGCCATTAAAAACAGACAAACGGCCAGGAAATGGATGCACAATGAGACGTTTTTAATGGTCATTTTTTCACTGTCAGGTTCCTATGCACAGAATGACTGTGTTGTATGTAGAAATGATCCCTACTGATCAGGTCACCACTGACCTCTCCTACCTACTATATACACAGTAGGTCTTAAAGGGGTATTCCCATCATAGACAATGGGGGCCTATCGCTAGGGCCGCTGGGACCTGCACCTATATCAAGAATGGAGCGGGGAGCGCTGCGCCTGGAGGACCTGCACCTATCAGACAATGGGGGCATATCCTAGCGATAGGCCCCCATTGTCTATGGTGGAACAACCCCTTTAAATCTCTTTATAGTATGACCCACCCATTCCAGTGCCTCATAGAGACACACAATGATTCCCTATGCTCTTGATGCGGTAAGGAAAGGGTTAGTAACATCTTTATGCCGCGTCCATTATTGCTTTCATTGATTCCTTCATAATTAACAATGAGCGCAATGTTGATTTAACATTCTTGTGTATTTTTCAGCTTGTGGGGCAATCTCCTAACAAAGGAGATGGCTGAGAAGCTACACAAAGAAAATGCGAGGCTCAGCTTTTGAAAAAAAACAAAAAACTTTAAAGGCTTTCAAAAAGCTTCTTCTAAAACAAATAAGGAAGCAGTTTTGCAAAAAGGCTTTAGAAAAAAATTATCAGATCCTGCAGACTTGTGTTGGACATGCACGTAAGATAAAGGTTGGTCAAGCTCGGCAATCTCTGCAGGACCAGCCAACCGTCTGATGTGTGTGGTGGCCTCCCGACCCAGGTGTTGTATTTCGACTGCCCAATTCTTTTGTCCTCAGGGAAAAAAACGCTGCCAGAGGTGTGTGACGGCCACATTCTCCCTGATCTCTCTGTTCAGGACACATGCATGCTTGGCCGAGCCAAGTATGTATGTATGTGGAGGGATTGGGAAAGACTGCATGGCCAACAGCTTATGAGTATGTCTGACCTTACTCTCCTACATCTGGCCCCTCTTCCAAGTTCTGTAATTTGGTAATATGAGGGGACACAAGTGGAACAGAACAACACATGACAGCAGGATCAGATGGTTTGTCTGTTGTCATGGAGATGCATACGTCTACATAGGAGCTGTATACTCATTTTTTAAAAATAGAGGCTACAAGTTGCTTCATCCTTGTGTGACTGCAAATTGCACATAGCCTATAGGTCTGTTGATTAGGGATGAGCATAATACTTCGTTTGATGAGCCAAAGTTATTACTTTGCGAAGTCTCGCAAGACTTTGCATAATAACTTCATAAATTAATTTCTACTGTAAAAAAACATTTCCCGAACTCGGAAAACTTCGGCTCATCTGAGCCAATACATTCTAATACTGTATAAAGCGCTCGCTCCATACAGTATTCAAAGTATTACGCGAATCGACTTCAGAAGTTTAATCCGAAGTCGATAAGCTCATCCCTACTGCTGATCATCTGTAAAGCTCTGCATGAGCCGACTGATCAGTGTAGTGGCCCGCTGTTACACATGCAAGCGTTTTCTAAGAATCCTGCTGATATAGCGTTTGCCTAAAATGGCAAAAACTTTTTGCACTTATGTCATGTGTGGTTTAACTGTGGTACAGAACGATAAAAGCCATTGCAGTATAGCAAAATGTGAACTGAACCTTATAGGGGTTCTCCGGGAATTAAGAAAGTGAAAATACTTAAATATTACTTTATTATAAATATATTCCCAAATATCTTTCATTAGTTATAATGGTTCATTTTGTCTAGGGAGCAATCATTAGGAGAAATAAAATGGCCGCCGTCCTATTAGTACACACACAACCTGTCCTAATCATACAGAAGGACAAGTGACTTCAGAGCACTGAGCTTAAGAGCTGCCTCATCCTCCTCTCTGCTCTACTTGTCAGGGATTATGAATCTCTGTGGGAATGGAGTTCATAAGGAGACATGAAGTACATAGAGGTCGGACAGGACAGACTGTGGTAATGGAGACTGCATATAAGTGCCGCAGCTCATTATCCACATCCCCACCTCGTCTCTGTACTTCATGTCTCCTCATGAACTCCATTCATACAGAGATTCAGCTGGAGATCACATTAAACTGTATTCAGGATCATAATCCCTGATGAGCAGAGCAGAGTGGAGGATGAGGCAGCTCTTTACCTCAGTGTTGTGAAGTAACTTGTCCTCCTGTGTGATTAGGACAGGTTCTGTGTACACTAATAGGACGGCGGCCATTTTATTTCTCCTAATGGTTGCTCCCTAGACAAAACGAGCCATTATAACTAATGAAAGGTATTTGGGAATATATTAATAATAAAGTAATATTTAAGTATTTTCAATAATTTTATTTTCTTAATTCCCGTAGAACCCCTTTAAAGTGACTCTCTGGTTTAAGAAAAACAAAACTATTAACTGGGGAACAAACAGAACACATACAATGTGACCTCCTTTACATCTTTTTAGTTTCAGCAGGGGTGCACCTAGCCTTTCTGCTGCCTGGGGCAAAAACTGAAACGGTGCCCCCCTCCCCATACCAATTTCTTAACCTAACCCCTTTGCCACATTGAAAGCGCTCATTGCTCATTGCCCTTCTGCTGCCCACCTCTTGGCCCTACCTGGTGCTGCCTGAGGCGATCGCCTCACCTGGCCTCATTGATGGTGCACCCCTGAGTTTCAGATCTATCATTTCCTGGACTTCTCTTATTCAAAATGGCTGCCTAATGCACATACAGCGTGTCCAGGAGGAGAGTGGTAGTGGCTCTGGCAATAATTTTTGTACACACAGATCATAGTGGCAATCCAGTCCTCACACAGATACCCCCTAGGGCTGTGCAGTGATAGGAGGACGCACCCTTTTCTTCCCTCGGGGCACAGCCTAAAGTTGGTGGCTCCTGCCTGATTGTAGTTGGGATGCCCTTGGTGTTAACAGTTGGTTTGGGTGCAAGGCAGGAGATGCAGGTGCAATAGCCAGCATATGACCGAGTCAGTAAGCAGGTCAGTTACAGTAAATAAATAAATCTCCCTTTACTAAAGTGCAGAATAGAAGTAGTAGTACGTCCGACAGTAATAGGGAACGATGGGTGTTGTGGTACTCCTTCTCTCTGTAGAACCTTAGGCATGCAATTAAGATTCTGGGTATATGTTCTGTAATTCCCTGGATGAGGGGTCAGAATTAAGATATGGCTGGCCAAACTGTCTCACATCCGCAAAGTCTCTCTCTGCTATAAACGTGCACAGTACCTTGCTGTCGGACTCTGTGCACAACCTTGTAGATTCTGGACCTTCTAGTTTCCTTTCTCTCTCTGGAACTCTTTTGTAGTAGAGTAACTTGCTTGGGTAACTGTAGTCTCTGAGTAGATGGTTCTCTGAAACTCGGGCTTAGCTCTGAGGAGCTTGTACAACATAGGTCTAACATCTCTCTTCCTCAGCTAAGCATAGACTCTCAACTGACTGACTAACCAGGGGAAGACCATAGTCCATTTCCTAGCAACCTAAATGGGTTCAGTCAAGGTGTTAACCCTGACTTATCCATACAATGCTGTTAGGTATACAATTACTATATATTAGAACATTTCATTTTGCAATACAATGTACAATTACCCTTTTGCAGTAAATCTCTTCGGTGTGCTGCACACACTGGGCATTGGATAGTCAAAGGCACTTTCTGCTGCCCTCTGATTGACTAGCACTGCTCACTTAATATTGCTGGCCAATAGAAGAGCAGGGCTGGACATGTAGGAAGTGTCTTGATCTACTGAAGCACAGTGTGAACCAGTCTGAGAAGAGGTGCAGCCATCTTGGGTGGTAGAAGAGGAGCCCAGGAATTGGTGGATCAGCAAATAAAAAGATTAAAAAGAGGTCACCAGGTAGGTGTTCTGTTTGTTCCCCAGTTAATGAGAATTTTCCTTTTTTCTTGAACCGGAGGGTCTCATTAAGGTGGCCAGACACATTACCAAAATGATATTTCGATCACCGATGACAGACCTTCTGAAAAGTAGTCAGCTGAAATTTTTGTCCGATACTCAGAAAATAAGATGTGTGTTTATAATAGGTCTCATTAAAAAGAAAAAATTGTGTAATCATATAAGGGAATGCACGATCCACGGGAATTGGTCACATTTTATCTGCCAGTGATCTGAATGATTTCTAATAAACTGCAAGAAAATTAAGACCAGCACATCCAAAGTCACAGGTGCACTTCCATAAAGCTAGCATGCAGACAGCAAACAAAAAACGTATGGCAGCAATCTGTTATACATGCAAACAAAAGAACTAGGTATTAGGGATTATTTTGGGTCACATTGGTACTAACGTGTTTCCCCGAAAATAAGACAGGGTCTTATTTCTTTTTTTCTCTCTGAAAAAAAGGGTTAGGGCTTATTATCGGGGTAGGTCCTATTTTTGCCCCCACTGAACATATATTTAATTTTTGCCCCCACTGAATATATATGTCATTTTTCCCCCCACTGAACATATATGTCATTTTTGGCCCCTCTGAATATATACTGGTATGTCATTTTTTTGCCCCCTGGCCCCTGTGCACACACAGAGGCCCTGACTGGCCTTTAAAATCACTTGCGGGCTGTGCCCCCCCCCGGGCCTGGACCGTAACCCTATTCTCAGTGTATCCTCAATGTACCTAGGGCTTATTTTTGGAGTAGGGCTTACTCCAAAAGTAAGCCTACTCCAAAAACAGGGCAAAATAGCACTAGGGTTTATTATCGGGGTAGGTCTTATTTTCGGGGAAACAGGGTATACATGAAAAATGGAAGCTCTTTGCACATATTTTTGATCAAACATGTGTCGGACCCATCTACCAACGTCAAGGTGGCTTCTGCAGATGGGTACTTGTGTGGAAGCCACCTTGATGTTGGTAGATGGGCCCAACACATGTTTGATCAAAAATGTGCACAAAGAGCTTCCATTTTTCATGTAGTACCACTGTAATCCAGAATAATCCCTAATCCCAAATTGTTTGCATGTATAACAGTGTGCTGCCATACGTATTCTGTTTGCTGTCTGATTTCTAATAAAAGCAGAGATCTTGGTTGGTTCCTGTACAAGCCATGATCTGATTGGTGTCTGTTAAAGCAGATTGGATACGTATTGGTCCACTTTTTTGCCTACACTAATTTTCATGAATGATGCCAGTATGTTTACATAAAATTATAGATGATGTATTGGTTTTTATGTGACAAGTTTGCACTTGTATATAATGTAGATGAGAATGTTGATCAAGTGGCAGCTATGAACTCTCAGGTCCGCCTGAACATGCACTTTTTTTTCTTGATGGATTTTTATTTTATGATCTGGGTAATTCTGGTTTAGTAAAAAGCTGAAATGATACAGTAAATCTTTTGCATGCTATGTTGCTCCTGAAAGAGGATTGGTTGCTTTCTTGTGGCTGCTGGTTCAGCCCACAAGGAGCCTCAGTGATGTATTCAGTCTGTAGACAGTTAATGAGGCTGCACTCTCTGAACAAAATCAACTTCATTGGTCTAAATTACACAAGAGGTACACTGTCCAAGTTCTTAGGGATTTTTTTAAGTCACATACTTCACTATTCTTAGGCTGGTATCACACAAGCATTTTTGTGGCAGTTGTTTGAGTTAAACACTGGAGTGGACTCATAAAGAATATAAAGTATAATTGGACTGATTCATCTCCTTCTTTTTATCCACTTATGTACTGGTTCAAAAACTGCAACAAAAACTGCATGTGTGATTTCAGTCTAAGAATTCTTAATCTTTTTGGTGGGACTGTGCCTGACTTTGGCCCAGATCCCTACGCCCTTTGTTGCTCCCAAAATACCTCTTTTTTGTGGTTACCAAATACATCTTCATTAAAAAATGTATTTTATTTCTCTAGGAAGTGTCTGTCTGTTTTTTTACTACCTATTTTTTACCTAAGTCTTTGCTGTTTAATGGTTCTAGATGTATATATTCAGCTGATTTTGGTGGTAGGCCTCATACAAAAGGGGGTACTGTACCCATATATTCTGACTACTCTTATTGTTCAGAACAGAGGCTATAACACCATAAATTTGTATCCTGCTGCAAGTTTTAAGTCCAGCTGTAAATGAAAGACTGCTCATGGATCGGCATGAAAATTGGATTTGCAAGGTGGGGGAGATTTATGAAACTGTCTAATAGAAAAACTGTTGTTTTGACCATAGCGACCAATCACAGCACAGCTTTCATGTCTAATAGTGCTCTTGAAATGTAAACTGTGCTGCTATTGGTTGCTATGGGCAAAAACATTTTTCTTTTAGACCGTTTGATAAATCTGGGTAAATGAGCCAGTTGTCTGAATTATTTTAAAACCTCCCAAAGTGCCTAAATGTGGTAAAATAACTCTCTCTTGTTCCCACCGGCAGCCAGAATTGTACAGAGTACGGAGCTGGAAGCAGACAGCTGTATATACTATGTAGTAGATGTGCCAGGGTACTGAAGCCCAGCAGTGAATGGAAGACTAACTGCAGGACAACAGGGTCGGAAACTACACAGTATAGTAGTAGCCTTCTACATCCACTCTGTACACTGTTTAGTTTCCTGCACCACAGCTGCCCAAAACAGTAAATCGGTAGGAAAAAAAAGGGAGTCAGACCCTCAACAATCCCATATCTGTACCCCAGACAACCCTTTAAAGGGGTTGGCCCATCTCAAACTTTGGTGGCATATGGCCAGGATATGCCACCAATGTCCAAAACCTCTGGAACCCATACCTATCTCTTAAACGGGCCTCCAAAGCATAGAAAAGTGCACCGCACATGTGCGGCGTGCACAAAATTCACTTCTATGGGAGTTTCAAAAAGAGCCGAGTAAGTGTGCATGGCTTTCTTAAAACTCCCATAGAAGTGAATGGTGAGTGCACCGCACAAGCGCAACCACCTCTCCATTCACCTCTAGGGGAGTTCTGGAAATAGCTGAGCCAGAGCTCGACTATTTTCGGCACTTTCATAGTAGTCAATAGGGGATGGCCATGCTTGCACATCACGTGTTCGTTCACTTACAGGGGTTATCCCATGATTAATGTAAAAAATGAAAATCGGACATCATATAGGACATGACTAACAAAGCTAGAACCAGCCCTGTACCTCACATGGATCCAAAGATCTGCCCATTTATTGCTCTGCTAGATTTATATCAAGCTGACAGCTCAAGGGGAGTGTTTTTTCTGCTGCAGCTAAGGGGGCGTGTCTCAGCTCTCCCTATCACAGCTCAGGAGGCAGTGGAAAGATGAAACTGAGCATGTGCGACCATCTTAGTGAGCAGGACAAAGAAATAAGAAAAGAACAAACAGCAGGTGGCGCTATACAGAAACATTTTATTGAATAACTCAGTGACTAAGCAAAATTTTCAATTACATGCAATTACAAACGTATTCAGATCCAGGTGCTGGTTTGAAAACTGTAGAATATTTTTAGTGGGAAAACCTCTTTAAGGGGCCCCGTTCTAGAGATAGGTGTGTGTCCCTGAGGTGGGACCTGCACCTATTGGACATTGGTGGCATATCCTAGTGATATGCCAAACAAAGTGCGAGATGGGCCAACCCCCTTTGATCAGGCATGTTGGATTGTAGCTGGGAAAGCTCCTGGAGCATACATTAGACATATCTATCGGCTCCCGTTCACCCAAAAGAGCCCATTTTAGGCTCCGTCAGATTGGTGTATGTCGATATAGGTTTTGCTAAACCTTATTTTATATAGAAGTATACCACAAAAGAAGCAAAACATGCGGTATAAGGTTTTTTTTTTCTTACGTGTGTGTCTATGAGCTATATACTGTATGGCGCTGTATGCCTATACAATGGCAGATATTGAAGGCGTAAGTTGGGAAATCCTCTGATGTTTGCAGTGTGAATAGACCCTAAACCACTGCCAGAAGGGTATTGCAGGGGCTTCCTTTCCTTTTCCCATTGCAATAAACATGCAAGCTCGCCAAGGTAAGCATGCACGATTATTTTGGAGTCAGAAAAATAGTTGTCAGTCAAATGAAGATTATTTGAGGAAACATCTTCAGCCTCCTTCCTCTTTTTTTCTCCTTCTTGCCTTGACGTCCTTTACATAAAGATGTCAAGAATAAATGCAGCAATCTGAGGAGACGTGTAACCCATGATTCACTCAGAAAGTTTCTAATCCAGAGTGCCTGTGATTACATTCTGATCCCAACAAGAAACATATTTCCAGATCTCCCTTCTTTTAAAGGGGTATTCAAGATCTATAATGCTCGCCTCCCCAATATGGTGGCGGCCGTGCCGGTAGGAGAAGCGAAGCGGGTGCCGGGGAGTGAGGTAAGTACAACCTCTGTGAGGGGCCCGGGCATATGGGGGGCATTATAGATCTTAGATAACCCCTTTAACTCTAATCTTTTTAGAATTTCCGGGGGTCGTTTGACCAAAATAAAAAAATTGATAGAACTGTGTAAAAATAATTAAAAAAAAAACATTATCACTCACATTTTTAAATTCCCACCAAATTCCCATCCAGCACCAGGGTGTCTTGAGACGTCAGATATTTAATTTATCTTGAAACATTACCAAACTAATTACGTGTAGCAACTGCTCATTTCTTGCATGAATCTCCTTGTGAGATGGATATATCTCATGGGTCTTAGTGCTGCCAGTGACAAAAATAGCTGTAAAGACATAAAAACAAACCACGTTTAGCACCATGATCACAGCCTAACCCTGAGGTAGCTCCTAGACAGCGCAAACCAAAGTAATATCATTTTCCCCGTAATGATTTTTGATTTCAGATGAATCTCCAGATACACTGCCGGTAGCTACGAAAGGCTGACTTGGGACCTTATTGTTACTTAACCCAGGGCACTTTACACTTTTTAAACTATTTTTAACCTGATAGCCACACTGATACATACATAGCAATGAACTTTTATTGCTGAAAATATATAATTAAATGATATAAAGACAGATGAACATAAGATATGCTCTGTTATAGTCCGTATGCATATGAGCCCTATAAATTGTAATGCTCCCTGTACTGTGACATCACTGTGTATATTATCCTGTACTGTGACATCACTGTGTATATTATCCTGTACTGTGACATCACTGTTTATTATTCCTCAACTGTGACATCACTAATTTCCTGTACTGTGACATCACTATTTATTATTCCTCAACTGTGACATCACTATATTCCTGTACTGTGACATCACTGTGTACATTATCCTGTACTGTGACATCACTGTGTATATTATGGTTTCAATAGTTTTTTATTGAGAGTTTTGTTTTATAAAATAGACAGAAACAACGGTGCATGGTATACAAACGCACCATTAACAGAAAAACAAAGACAAAACAAAATAAGCAGTACAGTACCTTCTAAAGGACGAAATAAGCACATTAGCATGACAGATCAATATAGCAGTGAGGTATGGCATACAGAAAGCCGCGTATCATCAAGGCATATTGCAGGACTGATCAGTTACAGGAATCCATCTGGGAGAGGGGTAGCAAACCTGCTGGACATCCAAAGTAGCCACTGATTGTGTATGGTTATTCTGGATTGTTTGTTAGACGGAAAAGTCATCTCACAGTGCATATGGTAATTAACAGATTGCACCACTTCAGCCAGGAGAGGTTGTTCTGGTAATTTCCACTTTCTAGCTATGACGGTCCTTGCTGCTGATAAGATATGAAAAATAATCCATCTACAAATGGTAGGGACGGACGCCAATCCAATATTTAACACAAACAGGTCTGGGCAGGCTACAATACTGTAATCAGACACCTCTACGATCAGTTCTGCTATTGTAGACCAAAACCGTCTAACAGAGGGGCATGACCACCACATATGCAGGGGAGTCCCAATGTCACCGCATTGCCTCCAGCAGAGGGGAGAATAACCGGGAATCAAATGAGCGAGTCTATTGGGCGTTAAATACCATCTGAGCTGCGTCTTTCTAGCTTGCTCAATATGGTTTATGCACTTAGTGCATCGAAAAGACCAGAACATGGCCAGATGCCATTGGGAGACAGAGAAAGATTTGTCTAGTTCCTGTTCCCATCGTACCATGTAAGTTTGTTTTTTGTCTGAGTTGGGATCCAGAGATAGAAAATAGAAAGAAGAAATTTTGGGCCGCTTAAGTGAATTACCACTGAGAAACCTAATTATGGGTTCACTGCTTGACAATTGCGGCGGAGGGGTATTAACCGATTGTAACAGATGCCTCATCTGCAGATACTGATAAAACCGGTTATTGGGTAGCAAGTATCTAGTGTGAAGAGTGGCAAAGTCCACCAATGAGGACCCGTCAAAGAGGCAGCTCACAGAGTGAATACCTCTTGTCACCCAATCAGATAAGGCAATAGTGGGAATGTGGTATTCTAGAGCTCTTACAGGCAAGCAGGAAATAGGGATTCGGGAAGATAACTGAGTGGTCACTATTCTGGACCATGCCAGCCAAGTCGCCTGCATAGTCGCAAGAGGGAATGTAATGGAGAAGTGTTTAATGGTATGGGCAGCAAGGAGTGCTTTCAAAGATGCTCCTTTAGTATACGACTCCTCTATGTTAATCCATTGTTGGGGGGTAGACGGAGACCACCACTCTAAGGCTTGTTCAGCAAGACTCGCCCAGTAATATTTAGAAATATCTGGAACCCCTAAACCTCCTAAGCGAATTGGGGGATAAAGCGCAGTTTTGACAATTCTTGGGCCTTTATTACCCCATATAAAGGACATGAGATCCGACTGAAGTAGTGCAATCTGCTTTGCAGGAATAATCAGAGGTAGACACCTAAAACAATATAAGATCTTTGGCAGAGAGAACATTTTGGCAGCTTGCATACGAGCAACCCAGGAGAGATTGACTTTAGACATATTAGCATAATCTCTCTTTAATTCCGAGCGCAAGTTAGTAATATTGGTAGACAGGGTGTCCGATATGGAGTTAGTCAGTTCAATTCCCAGATATGAGATAGACTTCGCGGACCATTGAAAGGGGTAACTGGACCGCAGCCGGCCTCCGGCTTCCTCCGACACCCCGACAGATAACACGTTAGTTTTAGAAGCATTCAGCTTGTAATATGAGCAACTAGAAAAAGTAGCAATAATAGATAGCGCAGCAGCTAACGAAGTCTCTGGTTGGGTGAGAGCGAGGATCACATCGTCAGCGTACAACCCAATGGTGTGAGAGTGGCCATTGACAGTGACACCTGAGATCCGTAAGTCGCTGCGTATGGATTCCGCTAGGGGTTCCATTATCATTGCAAAGATCAGGGGTGATAACGGGCACCCTTGCCTAGTACCGTTGGTAATTCTAAACTTATCGGACATGAAGCCGGAGGCCAGCACCTTTGCTGAAGGCGTGGTATATAGGGCTAGGATAGCCGAAAGGATGGGCCCATAGAAACCGAATTTCTGAAGGACCATACTTAGGTATCCCCAGTGCACCCTATCGAACGCTTTTTCAGCGTCAAGGGATACAAAAAGCGTGGGGGTTTTAGAGGTGTCAGCAATTTGTATGAGACTGACCATGAGCCGTGTCCCATCCCTACACTGCCTACCAGAAACAAAACCTACTTGATCTGGGTTGATCAAAGAAGGAAGCGTAGCATTAATGCGGATAGCCAAAATTTTGGCATACAACTTCAAATCTACATTTAGTAAGGAGATAGGGCGGAAGTTGGCGGGTGTGTTAGGGGGCTTGCCAGGCTTAGGGAGAGTGACTATGGTGGCAGCAAGCATATCTGAAGGGATATGCCCTGAAATCATAAAAGTGTTATATAAGGTACAAAGGTGCGGAACTAACTGCGATTGAAACGTTTTAAAATAAGAGGTTATGAACCCATCAGGTCCCGCTTTGTCAATGGGTGTAGATTTGAGAGCAGAAATTACTTCCCTCTCCAGTATAGGAGAATTGAGAGAGGATAGTTGGTCTGGGGAAACAGATGGAAGAGACAAGGATGACAGGAAAGATTGAATAATGTCAGAGGTAGGCTGGGGCGTGGTAGAGTCGTCTGCTAAATTATATAGCTGAGCATAATAAGATGCAAAAGCGTTCGCTATCTCCTGAGGGTGAGAAATAACTGAGTTATTGTAGTGTAGCTTATCAATTCTACCTTCCGCCATTTTACGTTTAAGCCTACGTGCCAGCAATGCTCCCACCCTGTCACCCGAGTGATAAAATGTAGATTTCAGTCTCCGGAGCACTTTGTCATGTTTGTAAAGGAGTAGTGAACGGAGATTTGTCCGCAGTTGTTTGACTTTCTCTAGTTGAGAATGGGTAGGATTCGCTTTATACAGTTGATTAGCAACCTCTAACTCCTTAATAGCAGAGGCCAGATGACTCTCTCTGCACTTTTTAAGCCTAGAGGCAGACTGAAGGAGTATTCCTCGCATATAGGCCTTATGAGCAAGCCAAAGGGTTGAGACAGAAACGTCTGGAGTGTTATTAATGTCAAAATACTCCTGCAGTTTGACTGTATACTCCTCCACCTGCTGTTTATCAGTAAGTAAATACGGGTTGAGTCCACGGAGGAGGAGGCAGGTTGGGAAGCCCAGTATCTAGGATCAGGGAAATTGGCGCATGGTCAGTCCAAGTAGCGCACCCAATGTCCGACCCAACCACTCTAGGCAGTACATCTCTAGAGACTAAGAAGTAATCTATCCTAGACTGGGATATGCAAGTATTAGAAGTAAAAGTGAACCCCCTTTCATTGGCATGCTGATGGCGCCAGATATCATGTAAAGGAAAATCCAGAAGCGTGGTACGGAGATCCTCCCGTTTAGATTTAGCTGAGGTATAACAATCAACTTCCGTGTCCACAGGAATATTAAAGTCTCCCCCCATAATTATGTCGCCTAGAGCCACCTTAAGGACTTTATTGAAAAGCCTGTTCAAAAAAGACTTCTGTCGGACATTGGGTGCGTATACCGATACAATAGTGAATTGAGCCCCATCAATCAGACACAACAGAATAACATAGCGACCCGCAGAGTCTGTTATACATTCCTGAAAGGTGAAGGCTACCGAGGCATTAACACAAATAAAAGTACCAGCTTTTTTCTTTTTAACAGCTGGAGAGAAGTACAGATGAGGGAAACGTCGGTGTGTACATCTGACCTGATCCACCTCCAACAGGTGAGACTCCTGAATCAAGGCAATGTCACACCGAGATTTGAGGAGATCAGCCCACAGCTGCGATCACCGAAAAGGGGAGTTAAGTCCCCGTACATTATTAGAGTATACCTTCAACCCCATAGTGAAGCCACAAAAGATCTAGTAGGATCCGCAACACATAGCCGGGGGAATAAGCAGCGAGCCATATGCCAAAGCAAAAAGAAACATCTGCCAATCGTAATGAAGAACGTAGAAGGCTGTACCTGAAACAAAAAGAAAAAGTAGAGCACAACCAAACAAGAATAGAAAAAACAATAAGGGTCAGCAAATTCAACCAGGCTGACATATTAGGAGTCCAAGGAGACCCCGATCCAGGGGCCCCTATTCAAAAGGTGAAGAACAGAGGGTGGGGGAGTCAATGCAGAGCACAGTCACTCACGCGTCCCGACCCCCGGGCATCTTCCACAGACCCAGCAGGAGCAGGAAGCAACTTCAGGCAGTGTCCCAATCGGGAGAGATTCTGTCCAGCTTAGATAGGGGGTCTTGGTCTTTCGCCGTGATTTCAGGCATGAATCCTAAGTCCCGCAAGGTGCCCGCAGCAGCTTTCGGAGACAAGCAGGTATGTTGTATTCCGTCATGAGTAATAATCAACTTGACCGGAAAGCCCCACCGGTAACGGACTTATTTATCACGCAAGACTTTGGTAATAGGGGCATATTCTCTCCTTTTCGAGAGCGTAGCGGCAGACAGATCGGGAAAGACTGAGATCCCTTGGAAAAGAGGAGTTGGAGCAGGATGTTGACGCAGGGCCTTGAGGAATTTTTCCTTGACAAGATAAAAATGGATTCGCGCCACTACGTTGCGCGGCACGTCCGGGTTCAAACCCTTAGGCTTTGGGATCCTATGGATACGATCAATAAGTAAGTCCATTTCGGATGCTGCGGGAATAACTGTTTTAAGCATGTTCTGCAGAAGGGGTTCCAGGACGTCAGATTCCACCGATTCAGCGATCCCTCTCAGCCGCACATTGTTCCTCCGATGCCGATCCTCCATATCTTGCATTTTGCCTTTAAGTTGAAGGAAATCTTCTTCTAGGGCTTCATGAGCGTCTATCAGCGCATTGTGTGAGGAGGCAAACTCCGCCATTTTCCCCTCCACATGTGACGTGCGCTCCCCTAGGCCTTGGAGTTCGCGCCAAAACTCCTTTAGTAGCGACAGCATATCCTCTTTGAGGGAGGAACGTAAAGTAGCCAACATGGTGCGCATAGAGTCTTCTGTTAACGGCACAGAAGGGGAGGCTAGAGGCTGGGCAACATACGTCGCCGGCGAAATACCTGAGGTAGAAGCTGGTGAGGTTCCCCCGGAGCACAAAGATGGTGGAGAGGTCGCGCGGTCCGGGCTGACGGAAGGAGGTTTAGCAAAGAACTCGGTGAGTTTCTTCGGCGGCTGCCTCTTCTTGAGTTTCCCCATGCTGGCGGAGATATATAAACACAGAAAGGGTCGTGGAAAGTCTCTTAGATAGCCGGTGTGAGCCCAGAGCGGAGCTAGCGAGTTATGCGACCGGCGCCATCAGCGTGCAGGCCACGCCCCCATCACTGTGTATATTATCCTGTACTGTGACATCACTGTGTATATTATCCTGTACTGTGACATCACTATTTATTATTCCTCAACTGTGACATCACTATATTCCTGTACTGTGACATCACTATTTATTATTCCTGTACTGTGACATCACTGTTTATTATTCCTCAACTGTGACATCACTATATTCCTGTACTGTGACATCACCTTATTCCTGTACTGTGACATCACTATTTATTATTCCTGAACTGTGACATCACTGTTATTCCTTTACTGTGACATCACTGCGTTCATTATACTGTAGTGTGACATCACTTTTTTTTATTCCTAAACTGTAATATCCCTGTTTATTATCTCCATACTGCAACATCACAGTTTTTTACTCCTGTACTGTGACATCACTGTTTATGATCCTGTATCCTGTTATCACTCTGTATGCATATGAGCCCCATCAATTGTAATGCTCCCTGTACAGTGACATCACTGTGTTTATTATCTTGTACTGTGACATCACTGTTTATTATCCTGTAGTGTAACATCACTGTTTATTATTCTTCAACTGTGACATCACTGTTTATTATTCCTCTACTTTGACATTACTGCATTCATTATCCTGTACTGTGACATCACTTTTTTTTAATTCCTGAACTGTAACATCCGTTTATTATCTCCATACTGTGACATCACTGTTTATTATTCCTGTACTGTGATGTCACTGTTTATTACTCCGGTACTGTGACATCACTGTTTATTTCTCGTGTACTGTGAGATCACTGAGTATTACTCCGTTACTGTGACATCACTGTTTATTTCCCGTGTACTATGACATCATTGTTTATTACTCCTGTACTGTGACATGATTGTGTTTATTATTCCTTTACTGTGACATCACTGTTTATTATCCAGTACTGTGACATCGCTGTTTATTATCCAGTACTGTGACATCACTGTTTATTATCCAGTACTGTGACATCACTATTTATTATCCCTGTACTGTGACATCACTGTGTTTATTATCCCTGTACTGTGACACCACTGTTTATTATCCAGTACTGTGACATCACTGTTTATTATCCAGTACTGTGACATCACTATTTATTATCCCTGTACTGTGACATCACTGTTTATTACTCCTGTACTGTGACATCATTGTTTATTACTCCTGTACTGTGACATCACTTTATTATTCCTATATTGTGACATCACTATGTTTATTATTCTTATACTGTGACATCACTGTCTATTACTGTACTGTGTATTGTATTGTATTGTATTGTGTGCTGTGACATCACAGTGCATTGAGACTTCTGTGTACATTATCTCTGTACTGTGATAGTACTATGTGCATTATTACTATACCTGTAACTGAACATTTTCATATATTTTCCATACTGCAGTCAGTGTCAGGGAGAAGTTGTCCAGCATCATTTTTTCCTTTAATGACCCTCCGTTTTCCAGACAACCCTTGGTGGCCCTCACTATTGTCGAGAATGAGGGACCCTAAAGTATACATTACACAGCCCAGTGTGGCAGACGATTGTCGGGAGGGAAGCAATCCTTCCTGGCAATCTCCTGCTCACTAGTGGAGGAGAGGACTGCTATTACATTCAGCGATCTCCTCCATAGCATGGAGAGGAGCAATCACTATGCCATCGCTCGTCCCTATGCTGTATAGTAGTTTGCCGGCGGCAGACAGTTATTAGACACCAGGATCTGCTGCCCACAAACAATAATTTTTTCACACATCAAAAGATTTAAATTGCCCGATGATAGAGTGTTTGCTCGTTCATCAGCAGCAGTATTACACAGCCAGATGATTGCTTACAAGCATTCATATGAGCGGTCATCTGCCAAAAAATCGGCAGGTGTAATACAGACTTAAAGGGTTTCTGTCACCAGTTTTTTCGGTATGAATCAGGCTGACATTAGAGATGTGCTAATGTCACCTGATTCCAAATATATATCTGTTTTATTTACTGGTGCCCCCATTTTTATATAAAATGAACTTTTATTTTATGCTAATAAGGCCTCTAGGTGCAAGGGGCGTTACCCCTGCTCCTAGAGGCTCCGTTGATTGACAGGACCAGGCAGAGAAGAAACACTCCATTCACCATAGCTTGCAAGGACCTTCAATGATGTCATGACCATGTGATCGGTCACATGGTTTAGGAGGAGACAGGCTGTTTGTGTGATCCTAACCATGTGACTGATCATGGTGAATGGAGTGTTTCTTCTCTGCCTGGTCCTGTCATTCAACAGAGCCTCTAGGAGCAGGGGTAACGCCTTATTAGCATAAAATAAAAGTTCATTTTATATAAAAATGGGGGCACCAGTAAATAAAACAGATATATATTTGGAATCAGGTGACATTAGCACATCTATAATGTCAGCCTGATTCATACCGAAAAAACTGGTGACAGAAACCCTTTAAATCACCGTTCTCCGCTGGAAAGCAGGATTTATCTCCAGAAAGATGGGAATGGGAGTGGTGGAAGCATTCGAGTGCTGCTTGAGTGGGTTTGTCTGTTTTTGACCTTCCACCTTATCTCAGTAGAGAGGGATGACACCCTCTTATCTGTCTCTCTGAGGGACATTGGGGATTTGGACCTCCACCTAATGAACATTTATGACTTGCCTAATTCAAGGGTGATAAATGTAAAAAGGAGTTGTCCTTGGTCAATCCCTTTGATCCTGCAATACCTGTGGTAGCCTGCTCATATGGAACTGGATGGGACCAACTTCAACTAAACTTCTCCTAACATGGACCCTGTAGTAGCTACAGATGCTAGGAGACCTCCAACTTTAACCTTCTCTAAAGGGACTGCAGCTAACAATGTGTATGCTGGAGGTAAACAGCAAACACGCAGCCATCTTGAGTTTCTACATCTATCATTTCTACATCTGACCCCAGAAATGCACAAATCTATTTGCCATATGGACTTGTTTTTTCTCTTCACTGAATCTATTGTTTTTTTGCCAGTCTAATATGTGCTTTCTCCAATATGTAAAGGCGCAGGGTACAAAAGACCAGCTTGCTCTATCAGTGTTGGTTTGGGGCTGCGAAGTGTTTTTTTTTATACTGAAGAACAAATATATTAATAATGTGCCAGAGGAACCATGAATACATTACCCTGTAATTCATGCAGGCTCATGATATGTCAAGCCAATTCAGAAAACAAAAACAGATAAAATCTCTACTTAAAGGGGTATTCCGCTTATGTAAAGTTATCCCTTATTCACAGGATACGGAATAACTATTAGATCGGTGGGAGTCTTACTGTCAATCACGAAAATTGGGCCCCGTACCCCATGCAGCCCTCTGAAATAAACTGAGTGTCTGGTTGGGCGTGCATGTGGTTCCTCTATTCATTTCTATGGGACTTCTTGACTTCCCCATAGAAATTCATAGTGCCGCCTGCCCGACCAGCCGCTCCATTCATTTCAGGGGGCTCCATGGAGTATGGGGCCCCAGTTCTCATTAATGATGGGGGTCCCAGCGGTGGGAGTTTTAGGCTAAAAAAAAATCAGTTTGTCTTCTACAGCTTTCAATTTAAAGGGAATCGGTCACCAGTTTTATGGTGTCCTAACTAAGGGCAACATAAACAAGTGACAGATCTCCTTAGCAAAATGCCGGGTCGCTTTCTTTAATTCACTTAATTGCATGATGAGTCCTGAGTATTCATAAGCTCCTGGCTTTCCTCATCCACCTGCCGCTGATTCAATTGGAGGAAAAAACGTCAATCAGAGTCAAGTGGGCGGGGAGAGTCGTGAGCTCATAAATATGGGACTCGTGAGCATGGGATTTACAAGTGAGGGCAGCAGAAAACTAGGGATAGATTCCATTTAAAGGGGTTATCTGAGACTTTTCCCTATATGCCCAGGCCCCTCACACTGAATATACTTACCTGGCTCTCCGCTCCCTGCTCCTGGTTTCCGCACCGCTGCTGCAGCTTCTCCCCGTGCACAACCAATGGCAGGCGGGGACGAGCCTCGCCTCTCTAGTTTTACCTGCTCAATGTGAGGAGCCCCGGCATTTGGGGACATTTTTTAGTCTCGGATAACCACTTTAAGGCCTCATGCACACGTTCCGCTTTCTATCCTTTTTTCAGGATCCTGAAAAAAGGATAGAAAAAACTGACCCATTCACTTGTATGGGCGACGGACAGGCATCCGTTTTTTCACGGATGCCTGTCCGTTCCGTTTTTCAGATCCTTTTTCACTGGTGCATGTCCCATTTTCATCCGTTTAAACGTGACGGATGGCTCCATTGAACTCTATAGGAGCGTCCGTGAAAACGGATGGAAACGGGTATGTATCCGTTTTCCATCCGTTTTCACGGATAGGTTGCTTGGAGACACAGAACCAGTCAGAACCAACCTAAACTACTTTGTAACAGTACAGGAGACAGTGTAGGACAGAGGCCAGACAGGAGTTGGAGAGCTAAGTGACAGGATGTCTTTCACTCGCTTGGAGGTAGAGAAATTGATAGGGCTGGTCGAGGGCAAGCCCATGATATGGGACAAGCGCCTGGAAAGCTTCCGGGACAACTTGCTCCGCGACCATGCCGTGGACATCAATTGCGGAGCAAATGTACCGTGAGGACTGGGCGTCTGCATCATCCAAAACTAAATTCAAATTCAGTAAGTCCTGACAACATTTAGGACATTCCCACTTTAAAAAAAAAAAAAAAACGGATCAGTTTAAACGGATGGAAAACGGATGAAAAACGGATCCGTTTAAACGGATGGCAGTCCGTTTTAACGGATGAAAAACGGATAAAAAACGGATTGAAAAATACGGACCGTAAAAACGGAACGGGTGCAGACGGAACGTGTGCATGAGGCCTAAGAGCATTTGCAGACTAGCAGGCTTTCTGTTTTACACTGAATCCATCAGGGAGGTGTTCTGACTAGCTGTAGCCCTTATCTCTGAATTCCTGACATCTCAAACTGATAAGAGTTTAGCTATAATGAGTGTTTAAACAATAGGTCATTTTCTGAGGACACATTCCATTTAAAACCTTAAGGCCTCTTTCACACGAGCGTCGCGGATTTGTTCAGGATGCGTTGCGGATGCGTTGCGGATGCGTTGCATTAAAAACGCTCGGATTGCATGCGGATGCAATGCGTTGCGTTGCGTTTTTAACGCACCCCCATTCATTTCTATGGAGTCTGGGCTGCGTGAAAAACGCAGAATATAGAACATGCTGCGTTTTTCACGCAACGCAGAAGTGATGCGTGAAAAAAAACGCTCATGTGAAAAGCCCCATTAAAATGAATGGGTCAGGATTCAGTGCGGGTGCAATGCGTTCGCATCACGCATTGCACCCGCGCGGAAATCTCGCCCATGTGAAAGGGGCCTAAAGGGGTTCTCTGGGAATTTAGAAAATGAAAATACTTAAATATTACTTTAATATAAACATATACTTAAAGGGAACCTGTCATCTCCGAAACACCCCCTGAACTAGAGTAAGCGTTGTATAGTGTAAGTGATGCTGAATCCGAATATGTAAGTTTTATCGTCATACTCACTTCCATTCTGACGCTGTGCTCCCACAAACCTGCAGTAAAATACATTGACAGGACTCTTCTTTGAGTCCTCTCCATTATGTGAGTGAGGACCGGAGTCCCCCCAGTGCATTTTACTGCAGGTTTGTGGGAGCACAAAATCAGAATGGAAGTGAGTATGAAGATAAAACTTACATATTCGGATTCAGCATCACTTACACTATATATCTCTTACTCTAGTTCGGGGGGTGTTTCGGAGATGATAGGTTCCCTTTAAACACCGTTAATTAGTTATAATGGCTCATTTTGTCTGGGGAGAAATCATTAGGAGAAATAAAATGGCTGCCGTCCTATTAGTACACACAAAATCTGTCCTAATCACACAGGAGGACAAGTTACTTCACCGGTAAAGAGCCGCCTCATCCTCCTCTCTGCTCTGCTTGTCAGGGATTATGATCCTGAATACAGCTGATAAGATCTTTAGCCGAATCTCTGTAGGAATGAAGCTCATGAGAAGACATGAATTACAGAGAGGACAGACGTGGTAATGGAGACTGCATACAAGTGCTGCTGCTCATTACCCCCACCTCCTCTCTGTACTTCATGTCTCCTCATGAACTCCATTCCTACAGAGAATCAGATGAAGATATTATCATCTGTATTCAGGATCATAATCCCTGACATGAGGCAGCTCTTTAGCTCAGTGTCCTGAACTAACTTCACTTCCTGTATGATTAGGACAGGTTTTGAGTTCAATAATATAGCAGCCATTTTATTTTGCCTAATGATTGCTCCATAGACAAAAAGAGTAATTATAACTAATGAAAGGTACTTGGGAATGTATTTATAATTAAGTAATATTTAATTTTTTTTCATTTTCTTAATTCCTAGAAAACCCCTTTAATGTCCACTCCATCATATAAAATTCCACCGGCTGCAGAGTGAAGGCAGTGAGGCATCATGCTGAGATACTTATAGGGAGAAAGTGAAGAAAAGTAGTGTAATAATACAGCAAAATCACAGTAGAACTGACATGTAAACCGTCAGGCTGGTAGGATAGAAGTATCAGGGACTATTTCTTATAAGCAAAAAACTCACCGAACGCCCTCACTAAAACTTAACCTTTAATAATAAATCAGGATCTAAACGAAAGAAACCCCATTATTAAACAATATAAATATAAATAAATATACACTTGATCCTCTGTACAATCCTCAAAAGTAATGAGTCAAATGTATGTCTCTCACCTTGGTGCTAAAACAAAGGGGGAGAAAGTAAAGACCTATATACTGGGAGTGTCTGATATCATAGAGGCGGGTTAGGGCCGATAAAGACAATATAGAATCTGGCGTAAATAGACTGGGCCTACAGGCCGGAGAAAGATAATCTTCACCCTAGGATCGCCCTAATTACAATGGGCCCTGCCTAAAAACGGAACACCCGCCCCGATAGGGGCGATCCCGTGTCAGGAACCTCCTAAAAACCCTAATAGGTCCCTGACACAGATAGAGAGACCCGCCACCAAAAAATAGATGATTATCAGACAGTCAGGTATGTCAGTTGTATACCAGTCCTTAGGGTTTTTAGGAGGTTCCTGACACGGGATCGCCCCTATCGGGGCGGGTGTTCCGTTTTTAGGCAGGGCCCATTGTAATTAGGGCGATCCTAGGGTGAAGATTATCTTTCTCCGGCCTGTAGGCCCAGTCTATTTACGCCAGATTCTATATTGTCTTTATCGGCCCTAACCCGCCTCTATGATATCAGACACTCCCAGTATATAGGTCTTTACTTTCTCCCCCTTTGTTTTAGCACCAAGGTGAGAGACATACATTTGACTCATTACTTTTGAGGATTGTACAGAGGATCAAGTGTATATTTATTTATATTTATATTGTTTAATAATGGGGTTTCTTTCGTTTAGATCCTGATTTATTATTAAAGGTTAAGTTTTAGTGAGGGCGTTCGGTAATAATACAGCAAGTCAGGTTATATATGCCATCCGGTCGCATCATATATTGCTAAATCTATCCAACAGTGCGGTGTCATCTGAAGTCCTCTGTTCACATCAGAATTATTCTCATTGATTCACGTTGATCCAAAGAATGAGAGCAAATGCTTCAAGATGTCTTCAATTGGGATATTGATTCTTGGATAATAGCTGAGAAGGAAAAGTCGCTTTGTAGACTGAACTTTTTCGCTGGTGTCCACATTGGACAATACCTTATTATTACATAGACTGCTCCCATTGATCAGTTGTAATCTCGGTGGGATACCAGCAGAAAGTGTTCTCCTGTGGCGTCACCACAGAGCAAAGGAAGCAGTGCTTAGCTCCATTGGTAATCGATACGCTGTCCGTATAATTCGTGGATGTGCTGGGTCCTCCAGGGTGCAAGACCCTCTTTATAACTGCTCTTCACACTGCCTAATATTTGAGGGCCCTGGGGCCTCCTATGCTAACTCAGAACTGCCTGGCAGGGTATTAGAAAATAGATCCTCTAAACCAGGGATGCCCAACCTGTGGCCCTCCAGCTGTTGCAAAACGACAACTCCCAGCATGCCTGGACAGCCTACACTTATTAGGGCATGCTGGGAGTTGTAGTTTTGCAACAGCTGGAGGGCCGCAGGTTTAGCATCACTGCTCTAAACCATGAAACATGACAACTTACAAGCCCTTGACCTTTAAAGAGGACCTGTAACCTCTGTAATGTCTGTTAGTATATAATTGTATTCCCCATATTATAACAATTTTGCAACATCCCTTCTAAAAACCCTATGTCGTTACTTTGTAGAGTCAAACCCCTTTGGCAACAGAAATGGTAACAATTCATGCATAAATTTCAAGGAGGAATAACAGGATCGGCACAACATGAAGTTATTGTGTAAGAAAAGATGCTCAAGAATCTGTGTATTCAATAATACAGACAGGTCAGGAATGGTGGCTGGTCCTCTTTAAAGATGTGTCATCACAAGAAGAACAATCTGCAGGCAGCATCACAGAGCAGGAGGAGCTGAGCAGATTAATAGTGTGAAAAAATTCAACAAAACATTTCCCTTTAGAATTACATTTAAATCTCTGCTCATTCTGAGACAGTGATTGATAGAATTCTCTGTGTAAGTGTGTATACAGAGATAGCTGTCAGTCACTGATAGCTGTACATACGGGAGGTGTTTTCAGTGATTGATAGCATTCTCTGTGTAAGTGTGTATACATAGATAGCTGTCAGTCACTGATAGCTGTAGACAGGGGCGGTGTTATCAGTTATAGCTTTCTCTGTGTAAGTGTGTATACAGAGAGCTGTCAGTCACTGATAGTTGTATAAGGGTGAGGTGTTATCAGTGATCGATAGCATTCTCTGTGTAAGTGTGTATAAATAGATAGCTGTCAGTCACTGATAGCTGTAGACAGGGGCGGTGTTATCAGTTATAGCTTTCTCTGTGTAAGTGTGTATACATAGCTGTCAGTCACTGATAGTTGTATAGGGGTGAGGTGTTATCAGTGATCGATAGCATTCTCTGTGTAAGTATGTATACATAGATAGCTGTCAGTCACTGATACCTGTACACGGGGAGGTGTTATCGGTGATTGATAGCATTCTTTGTATAAGTGTGTATACAGAGATAGCTGTCAGTCACTGATAGCTTTACACAGGGGGAGGTGTTATCATGATAGCATTCTCTGTGTAAGTGTGCATACAGAGTTAGCTGTCAGTCACAGATAGTTGTACACAGGGGAGGTGTTATCAGTGATTGATAGCATTCTCTTTGTGTGTGTGTATACAGAGATAACTGTCAGTCACTGATAGATGTACACTGGAGAGGTGTTATCAGTAATTGATAATATTCCCTGTGTAAGTGTGAATACAGAGATAGCTGTCAGTCACAGATAGTTGTACACAGGGGAGGTGTTATCAGTGATTGATAGCATTCTCTTTGTGTGTGTGTATACAGAGATAACTGTCAGTCACTGATAGATGTACACTGGAGAGGTGTTATCAGTAATTGATAATATTCCCTGTGTAAGTGTGTATACAGAGATAGCTGTCAGTCACTGATAGTTAAGGTCCTTTTACACGGGCCGATTATCGGCCGAAAAATCGTTCCTAGGAACGCTAGTGCCGATAATCGGCCCGTGTAAAAGTGGCCCTAATCAGCCGACGAACGAGCAAAATGCTCGTTCGTCGGCTGATTGGATCTTTTGTAGAAACCAAAAGATCCAATCTGTCGGGCGCACATCGCCCTGTGTAAACAGGCGATGTGCGCCTGACAGTATGGAGCTTCCCGGCCGCACGAGCGATACAGCGATCACTCGTGCGGCCGGGCGCTCGATTCGTCGGGCCGTGTAAAGGCTCCCTGCCCGAGCGCCGATATCGCTGATCGGCGCTCGGGCAGGGAGAAGAATCGGCCCGTCTAAAAGGGCCTTTACACATGGGGAGGTGTTATCAGTGATTGATGGCATTCTCTGTGTAAGTGTCTATACAGATAGATATCAGTCAATTATAGCTGTACAGCGGTAGGTGTTATCAGTGATTGATAGAATTCTCTGTGTAAGTGTGTATACATAGATAGCTGTCATTCAATTATAGTTGTACAAGGAGTAGGTGTTATCAGTGATTTATAACATTCTATGCGTGCGTGTATACAGATATAGCTGTCAGTCACTAATAGTTGTACATGGGGGAGGTGTTGTCAGTGATTGATAGCATTCACTGTGTAAGTGTGTATACAGATAGCTTTCAGTCACTGATAGTTGTACACGGTAGAGGTATTAGTGATTGAAAGCATTGTGTAAGTGTAAGTTGATTGCATTCTCTGTGTAAGTGTGTATAGAAAGATAGCTATCAGTTACTGATAGTTGTACATGGGGGAGGTATTAGTGATTTATGGCATTCTCTGTGTAAGTGTGTATACAGAGATAGCTGTCAGTCACTGATAGTTGTACACAGGGGAGGTGTTATCAGTGATTGATAGCATTCTTTGTGTAAGTATGTATACAGCTGTCAGTCACTGATAACACCTACCCATGAGCAAGGAAATCATAAATAGCAGGGATTAAAATGTATACATTACAAGTTTTACTGAATCTTTTCCCACAAAACTATATATCAATCTGCTTTGCTCCTCCTGAACTATAAGATGCTGCCTGCAGATGGCACTGCCTATTCATGGTTACAGGTTCTCTTTAAAGGCTATGTACACCTTCAGGGCAATTTTTTATGACTGAATTTCTCATTTTGGGTTAAAAATGATTTTGTTGATTTTTATTAAAAATGTTAGAAACAGACGTTAAAAATCAGTCTGTTTGCAAACTATCACAGTCTGTTTTCTTTAAATCCCGTCATCTGAGGGCTCACATGTAGCTCTTATCTCTGATCTCCTGACCTCATAAACACTCACCATAGCTCAATTCTTATCAAACTGATAAAAATATTGTTTAAGTAAGTGTTTATGAGGTCAAGAAATCAGAGATAACAGCTACATATGAGCCCTCAGATGAAGGGATTCAAAGCAAACCTGCTAATTTTTAACCTTTGTATCTCAGCAATGGATGAACATTTTTAATAAAGACCAATTGAAAAAATAATTTTTAGCCCATAATCAGAAATGCAATCATAGACGAACAGCCTTTAAAGATTTGTTTCAGAGGTGATCCTAATATATGTGGAGCATGGGCATTTTATCCATTGCATGTAGTATATTTTATGGAGACTGACATCAGTCATCTACATTAGGAGCATTAGTAGTAGTTTATGTGTGAAGGTAAATGTTTTATATCGGCCTTCTTTCTAATCTCGCCCTCCTAGGCCTCCATGTAACTAGTCTTGATATAGTGTATATAGAGATTGTATAGGTATTCCTCCCTGATAAAGTTCTCAAAAGATCTGCAGACAGTCTTTAGTTAGAGGGTGCTTTGTGAGAAATATGTACAGTGTTTGTAGGAGAACCAGAAAAACCTCAATTGCTCTTTAAAGCAGCAGCAAAAAAACGTTACCTAATACGGTCCATTGTGCCCTAATATACATGCTTTATGTTGGACATAGTCTAATTTTGCTGTCTGATACTGTGATTGAGTCAAGAGGTTAACAGTGTACGGGTAGACATTGCGTGCTCCCAAAGATTAGAAGTTCTTCATCATGCACAAGACGGTATTAATGAGATATTATAATCTCTCCTCGTGATGACTTAAGCCTATGATGAAGGTAAAGGGTCAGAACACTTGTGCATTGCCAGTTAATAAGGTATTCTATTAAAGTCCGGTTCAAGAAAAAAAAAACGAGGAATGAACAGAACACTTACCTGGTGACCTCCTTTTCATCTTTTTAGTTCCTTTTCTCTTCTGCCATCCAAGATGGTGGCTTCACTTCTCAGACGGCCTGATGCACACTGGGCCTCGGTAGCCCAAGACACTTCCTACTTGTCCAGCCTGGCTCTTGGATTGGTCAGCACTGTACATGTGAACGGTGCTGGCCAATCCAACGGCACCAAGAAGTATCCTGGGCTACCAAATGCCCAGAGTGCATCAGACAGTCTGAGAAGTGGTGCAGCCATCTTGGATGGCAGAAGATGAGTTCAGAAATTGGCAGCTGAAAAGGAAAGCACCAGGGAAGTGTTCTGTTCTGCCACCTTAAAACATTCTTTTTAAGCTATGTAAAACTTAGGGAGAGTTTAACCCCTTCACAACATCCGCTATACATGTACGGCGGATGTCAGGTCTATAAAGATGGCTCCCACTCCGGAGCGGAGCAAGGGCCATAGCCACAGGATTCCTGCTGTTTCATACAGCAGACTCCCGTCGCTAATGTCCGCGATCAGCGTTAATGCCGACCATGGATATTTAACCCTTCAGATGTCATGGTCAAATGTCACCACGGCATCTGAGAGGGCTAAAACCCGGAAGCGTGCAGTTCGGGGTAAGGAACGGCTCCCCCAGCAGATATCGGGTAGGCCTTCCTTTACAGTAATGAGCCTGTACAAGGCTCCCAGGCTCATTACTTGTATATTACAGTTCAGGTCAGCAGATGGCAGCACTGAGCTGTAATACACTGATTTCTGTATAGAACAATGGAGCAAAACTTCCATAATTCTATACAAATTGCAAGTTTGGAAAAATAAACAAAAATAAAAACATTCAAATCACCCCTCCTTTCCCCAAAATCAAAATCAATCAAAAAAATAACATCATTGGCAGGCCGTGTGCGAAAACGCCTGTACTATTAAAATATTTTTAAAAAACGTATCCAATAAAGTGAATGGCGTAAAGGTAAAAAAGAAAATGGCTGATTCGCCATTTTTCTCATCACTGTGCTTCCATCAAAAATTTAATAAAAAGTGATCAAAACCTCAAACATGCCCCAAAATGTTATTAACAAAAACTACTAAAAAAATGAGCCCACATACATCTCTGTAGACATAACTATAAAAAGTTATGAGGTTCAGAATACGGCGATGACGAGAAAAAAATAATTTTTAACAGTTTTTTTTTCAGTATTAGGCCTCTTTCACACGACAGCATTTTTTGCGGGCTCCGATCCGCATTTTTCACATGAAAAATGCGGACCCATTCATTTCTATGGGCCCGCAAAAAATGCGGACAGCACACCGTGTGCTGTCCGCATCCGTTGCTCCGTTCCGTGGCCCGCAAAAAAAAATAGAGCATGTCCTATTCTTGTCCGTTTTGCGGACAAGGATAGGCAATGTTACAGTGGATCCGCAAAAAATACGGATGCCATACGGACGCCATCCGTTTTTTTTGCGGATCCGCAATTTGCGGACCGCAATACACAACGTTCGTGTGAAACTAGCCTTAGGCTTCTTTCACACAACTGTATGTGTTTTGCAGTCTGCAAATTGCGGATCCGCAAAAAAAAATGGATGACGTTCCGTATGGCATCCGTGTTTCCGTTTTTTTTTGCAGATCCATTGTAACAATGCCTATTCTTGTCCGCAAAACGGACAAGAATAGGGCGTGTTCTATTTGTTTTGCGGGGCTACGGAACGGACATACTTAGGCGGATAGCACACAGTGTTCTGTCAGCATTTTTTGCTGACCCATTGAAATGAATGGATCAGTATCCTATCCGCAAAAAAAACGGAACGGACGCGGAAACAAAATACGTTTGTGTGCATGAGGCCTTAAAATGCAAGAAAAACTGTACAAGTGTGGTATCGATGTAATTGTACTGAAGAGCACAAGTCAGTTTTACCACATAGTGAACGCCCTAAAAACAAATCCCTTAAAGATCTCAATACTGGAAAAAAAACGGTTCCATTTTGTCCCCATGCATTCTGAATGGAAAGAGATCCATTCAGGATCAGGACGTCTTCCGTTCCGGCAGCTTTCAGTTTTGTAACCGGACACAAAACTGCAGCAAGCTGTAAAAAAACGGAAAAAAAAACGGATCCGGCACTGAAACCAATGTAAGTCAATGGTGACAGATCCGTTTTTATAGGAGACTAAAAAACCCGATCCGTCACCCATTGACTTTCAATGTATTTAGTGCCTGATTCTTTTTTTTTCAGTTTTGATTTCACACAACCGCATCCTAACAGAACGGATGCATCCTGATGTGCAAAATCAAAACGGATCCGTTTAATTCCGGTATTGAGATCCTCTGCCGGATCTCAGTGCCGGAATTAACAACGCAAGTGCGAAAGTAGCCTAAGCCAGCGAGCACAAAAATTTAAAATCGCTGCATCAGGAAGGGGTTAAAGGGGTTCTACCTTGTTCTATTTCTATTTCAAGTGAATGGGTCTGCATCCGTGATGCAGGGTGCACATGGCAAGTGCCTGCATATTGCAGATACGCTGTTTGCGGGCCAAAATACAGGCACGGCCAAAAATGTCCATGTGAATGAGCCCTAATCCCGAAGACCTTTAAGTATCAGCAATCCCCAGCATCCACTTTATCTATTCTGCACAGATGAAGTCAGATATTGCGATCGCTTATGATAGCTCTGCGAGAAATACATACGTTACTGCCATTTTTAGATTGATTCCAGGTCTAATGACATATAGCTCGCTAACAGGAGCGATGGATGTTTTTTAGACATAATGATGCATGGAACCTAATTTTTTATTTTTTTGCATCCAAATCCTAAACTCAGCCGCTTCCCTTGAAAAAACACATTTAATTGGCTCTCGGCTAAAAGAGACGCTTCCAAATCTTGAGTCATCGATGTCATAATCGTAGATGGATTTGTAGACGGCGCTGGCATATTTGTCTGCAGAAATAAACAGGGGGAGATAATGAGTGAGCGGAGCCGCGTGGCTGTGAGCGTTCCTGCAGATCGCCGCTGTGCAGCGAGCTCCTGGGGGGGACATTCAGAGCCATACAAACAGGTTAACCGGTTCGCTGATCAGATAAGTGACAGCGCTGGAAATTTCCCGTCAACATTTGTCTCTGCGCTGTACAGTTTCCCATCCACATGTCTTTGCATCAACCACTGGGAGCAAGAAAATTAGTAAGAGGGAGAGTTATCAAAACTAGCGCAAAAGCAAAACTGGCTTAGTTGCCCATAGCAACCAATCAGATTCCACCTTTCATTTTTCAGAAAAAATGTGGAATGTTTGGTTGCAATTTGCACATTGAAAAAAAAAGTCGTTAAAAACGGATATACTGTCAGTTTTTCATGGCCATTTTTCAACTATTTCTGCATCAATTTTCTCTCCATCTATCTATTTTTAATGGCCGTTTTTCATGGCTGTTAAAAATGGACAAATTTCATTGGCTTTTTTTAAAATAAAATTCCAACCCCACATTATGTCCCCATAGTGGCCTCCAGCAGTAATAATACCATCATGGTGGCCCCCAACAGTAATAATGTCTCCCATGGTGGCTCTCAGCAGTAATAATGTCCCCATAGTGATCCCCCAGCAGTAATAATGTCCCCCATAGTGACCCACAGCGTTAATAATGTCCCCCATAGTGACCCCAGCAGTAATAATGTCCCCCATAGTGACCCCAGCAGTAATAATGGCCCCTATAGTGGTCCTACCAGTAATAATGCCCCCCATAGTGGTCCATAATGTCCCCCATAGTGACCCCAGCAGTAATAATGGCCCCTATAGTGGTCCTACCAGTAATAATGCCCCCCATAGTGGTCCATAATGTCCCCCATAGTGACCCCAGCAGTAATAATGTCCCCCATAGTGACCCCAGCAGTAATAATGTCCCCCATAGTGACCCCAACAGTAATAATGTCCCCCATAGTGACCCCAGCAGTAATAATGTCCCCCATAGTGACCCCAGCAGTAATAATGTCCCCCATAGTGACCCCAACAGTAATAATGTCCCCCTATAGTGGTCCCACCAGTAATAATGCCCCCCATAGTGGTCCATAATGTCCCCCATAGTGACCCCAGCAGTAATAATGTCCCCCATAGTGACCCATCAGTAATAATGTCCCCCATAGTGACCCCAGCAGTAATAATGTCCCCCATAGTGACCTCAGCAGTAATAATGTCCCCCATAGTGACCTCAGCAGTAATAATGTCCCCCATAGTGACCCCAGCAGTAATAATGTCCTCCATAGTGACCTCAGCAGTAATAATGTCCCCCATAGTGACCCCAGCAGTAATAATGTCCTCCATAGTGACCTCAGCAGTAATAATGTCCCCCATAGTGACCCCAGCAGTAATAATGTCCCCCATAGTGGCCTCCAGCAGTAATAATGTCCCCAGTAGTTATTAACTATATTTAAGGTTTCTAGTGCACATTTTGATCATCTGCCATATAGATGGGTTCCTGCACTAACCTGTGTCCCTGTATAACAGACTCGCCTACAAAATAAACTCATGATGGGTGGGAACCAGGTAATAAAAAACGGCTCTTTCATTTCAGTGACCCTAGTGAAAGCGTTATTAACACCGGGATGGTGACTTACCCTAGTCCATTTGGCAATTTACCAAAATGTGCAGGACATTTTATTATAACCATGAAATCTGTAGGGTGTTCTGTGAGACAGTTTCTTTGTACGTTGTTTTTATCAGTGCAATAAAAAGGGTAGATGAATGTAGACTATAGACATCTGTCATGGGTAATATTTGTCTGGTCTGGGGTCTGACTTGATTTCTGGTCTGGGGTCCGTCCGAATCAATTTTAGGTGGCTTTCCAGTGTCTGATGATGATCCTTTTTTAAGATATTTACAGTTTGAGAGAACTGGGGTCTTGTGTCCTCTTATTGTGTATTAGGGTCCATTCACACGTCTGCATGAATTAGTCTGCATCTGTTCCGCAATTTTGTGGAACGGGTGCGGACCCATTCATTTCAATGCGTACAGCACACACAACCCTCTGTTTTTTTTCATCCAGGCTGAGATATCGGAAGACGATTATTAAATAGAGAAGCATTCTGGATATCTCATTTAAAAACCAGAGCATGGTCTCAACCTTAATCATGAAATTTTTCTTCATTACTAGTCATTTAGTTTTCCATTGTGGCCTCATTGTGTAACAGTAATTGAGGTAATGTAGTTTGCGCCAAATTATAAGCAAACTTACAAGGGAAAATGACGCTTCATCCCTTATTTAATTTAAATGAGCAATTTCATTATTGTCCTTTACTAAAGGGGCAGCCCCCCCCCCCCGATATGAGCATATCAGACCTTGTCCTGAATCGGGCAGGACAAGGGCTTTTTTTTTTACATTTTGTACATTACATTATGTTTACATTTTTCACTGCTAGGAGGAGGCTTCTGCCTAGCAGTGTTCCCGTTGATGGGCGGGCTTTAGTGCTTTTTTTACAGGCTAGGACAGCGCTAGGCCTAGCCTACCCATGGAGTGCCGGGTACATCACCAGATCTCCAGCAAAAGCCCTTGCCCTGGGTATGTGTGGTGCACTCTCAGGGGTGCACCACCAATGAGGGCAGGTGAGGCGATCACCTCATGCAGCACCAGGTAGGGGCAAGAGGGGGGCCATGGGCTGAAGGGAAGGGGTTAGGTTAAGAAATTGCCATTGGGGAGGGAGGGGCGCCATTTCAGTTTTCACCTCAGGCAGCAGAAGGGCTAGGTGCACCCCTGTGCACTCTCCTTCACTTCAGGGCCCCCATTCTGTAGATAGGAGCAGGTCTCAGAGGTGGGACCTGCACCTATCTGACATTGATGATATAGCCCAGTGATGTGCCATCAGTGTCTGAGATGGGTCACCCCCTTTAAAAGTCACCTTTAAGAGTGTATATATAAATATATATATATATATATATATATATATATATATATATATATATAAAGGCAATGGGCTAAATGCATGTGGGCTGTTTCCTAGAAAATGTAATATACTCTTATTCCTGTTTTTTTGACTTTCACGGCATTCGTCAGCCTACAGAAACAGATGGGCGCGTTATTCTGCCACAAACTGGCATCGTGCACTGAACTAATTGGAAGCAGACTCTGCTTTATAGCACAGGATACAATCACCCATTATGAGCGCACTTGTGAAATTTCCAGCAAATCACTTGACTAAGGAAAGGAAAGGGGCGAGTCATTCGCGGTGACTAGTTTCTCGAGAGAACATCGTCCACGTTTTCAGCGGGCACTGCGCTGTTATTTGGATCTGATAGCATACATTAGTATTCACTTTAACATGAGTTATTATATCAGTCCCACAAGAAATGATCGCAAACCATACACCAGGCTTTAGGAAGATAAATGGTTAATAAACATCATACGCTATTGAGGTGGACGAATTAAACTTTTCTCCGAAATGGATAAATTCCCCGTACATGGAATAGGAAAAGAGATTCCATCATTGATGTGTCTACATTGATTTTTTGGACAGTATCCCCTAAAGGGATACTGTCCAAAAAAATAAGAAAAAAATAAGAAAAATAAATCTGGCATCATGATGACTGAAGCCAGTGCTCGATCATCCTGTGTGGTCGACTCTTATCATTGAGATTCTTTGGACCACTTCCTCTGTCTCCATGGTAACAGACAACAACCCTGTGTAGTCAGATCCTACAGTTTTACTTTTTCATCTGCCCCTTACTTGTCCCCTGACATCACTGTCTTCTAACAGTGACATCAGTGTGTCAGTGTGCACATGGTTCCTGTGCTATGATTTGATATAATTATCTCTCTACTGTGACATCCCAGAAGGAGATGACAGCCATTGCCCGGTACCAGATCATTGGTTTATATTATTAGATTTTATCTTTTTTTTTATGTATTCTGGAGGAAATGTTGGAGGGGAATTTGTGTTCTTCTGTCAGAGCTATTTTAACCTTGGCACAGCGACACTGCAGGGATACTGCGGAGGGGATTGTATAATTAAATAGATCCGGGGTTCAGGAGAAATCTAAGTGACAAACCCTAAGGGAGCTGTAATAGCCGCTGCGAAGGTACCCAGCTTTTCCAGAGACAGAGATGGCTAAGAATAAGTAACAAGTTATATTTTCTGATGATGTTTTTTTCCCAAGGAAACGTACTTAACAGGTCATGTTCCAATTACTGTAAGACCATCAAATTATTTTCTCGTTAGAACTGATCCACGGCGACATCCATAAAATGATGCAATTTTTTTAATGAGCTTTTTGGGGTTTCTCTTCTTGTACGTGATTTAAAGAGATCTCTCAGCTTTCCTAACATATCTGGTTTAGTAACTATTTGCTTTCCCATAACATAATTCTGGAACATTTTTTTTACCACTTTGCAATGTGCCATTCCTCTGTTATTCCTCTTGGAAATGTATGAATAAATTAACAAGTGGGTCCTTGTCACTAGAGTACGCCCCCTGCATGATTTCACACTGTCACCACTGATTGTATAGTGGCAGACTGTACACACCCCATACTGACAACACCTAGTGGTCAATTCAGCCATTTTAAACAAGGAGGGGCAGGCGACCTCCGGTACCTCAACTCCCAGCATGCACACTTGCTCTGGTCTTCTTAGAACTCCCATAGAAATGAATGGAGCATAGGGGGAATTGTAGTTCCACAACATCTGGAGTGCCGAAAGGTGGCTGACCTCTGTGGTAGAGATTACATATGGTCACTAGGGGGCGCAGCAGAATATAACCTACGATCAGCATAGAACTGTGTGGAAGGGGTCACCACTGAGGTAGTGACTGGCTGAGCGGTGTGTTTAGAAGGGCTAGGAAGTACAGACCTGCATGGGGTTATGAAGCATTTGAATGGGAGCCGCAGGGGATTGGTAAAGTGAGTATGGCATATTATTTTACACCAAAAAATTGGCCAGTCAAAAAGTGAAAAAAAAAAAGTATGCCCCCCTAAAAAAATAAAATAAAATAAGGGCTCATGAACACGGCAGTGGCTGTATTGCGGCCCGCAATCAGCGGGTCCACAATACATGGGCACCAGCCGTGTGCACCCCGCAATCCAGGAGATGCGGTGCAGAACGGAGGCAAGGATCGGAAGCCCATGGAAGCACTACGGAGTGCTTCTGTGCACTACTTTTTTGCGGTGCGGACAGTTGGATGCAGATTGCGGATCCCATCCAAGTGAATGGGTCCGCGATCCGCATGTGGTAGCCCCGCGGCGGGTGCCTTTGCAAATTGTGGTCCGCAGCACAGGCCTGGCTGGCACACGGTCGTGTGCATGAGCCCTAAAACTGAGAAAAAAGTTGTAATGTACCCCAAGAAGGTATCTGTGAAAACATCAAGTTGTTCTCCAAGATATCAGAAAGCTCCATCAACCAAAAAATACAACAGTTACAGGTCCTGGAATGGAGCAGCTCAAAAAGAAATTATTAATTTTATTATTATTATTTTATAAAATGTATTATTATTATTATTATTATTTTATATAAAAGGTGTTTCTGCTGTGCAAAATCCGCCTTTGGTGTCACTGTCATGGTAGTGCTGCAGAGAACATAGAAAATAAGTTATGTTATTTATGCTGCACAGTGGGTGAACACTGCAAATTTGAAAATCGGAATGGCAACATCACTGTTTTTCTCCCCATTAATCCCCGAAAGAGTTAATCAATGAGTTATGCTTACAAAGCTGACATCCTGCAAAACAATCCCACCCCCCACCAAAAAAGAAGCCCTCATACCCTCATATAGCCACTGTACACTGACAGAATGGAATCTGGTGATGAAAACAAAAATGCTTGGCCACTAAGACCCCACACAGGCTGGTCAGAAAGGGGTTAAAAAATCAGCATGGTGCTTTGTTTGGGTCATGAAAAAAATGGGATGCAAAAAACAGACACACAAGAACTAGACTATATCTAATAGTAATATATATATATGTCACAACAACATAAATCACCAATCTATAATGAACGCACCCTTTTATGTTCATAGCAGGCCGCCACCTTTGGATAGATTAGAGGCTGCACCTCATACATTCCTGTCACATTGCCTCCAGCTGGGTCATTGCCCTCTCCTTCTCTGAACAGTCACATATCAGTAGTAGAAATGCATGCAATACATAGAATTCACAGGAAATTATCATATTTTTATGTACAATATATAATAAATGTAAACAGATTGTGAAGATCAGTCCAGTGATTGTCGCTCTAGATCCAGTCCAAACCCATAGCAATAAATAAATAAAACCTCCATCCCGGAATCTATGTATTGTTTTCTGGTATTTATATGAAGCGTTCTTATTCATTTCATAATATATTGCTATAGGGATCACCTTTTCAGAGCTCAAACTTCTCTGCTTCACTTCACATGACCATAGAATTCCGTCTGCCTGTATCCACCACTAGGGGGAGCTTCTGAGCTCACTGAAAAATTATTTTTGAGTCACTCAAGAATTGTTGGTATTGTTAATGCCTGTGCGGTATTGATACAAGTAAAGAAGTAAAGGTACCACCACACGGCGCGGTTATATGACGCTTGCAATGTAGCCATGTGGCGGTCTAGTATCGAGTGGCGGTACCGGCTGCAGCAGTTTAAATGAGGTTGCAGTGTAAGCGCCTCAAGTGACCTATTCTGATGTTTTTAGAAGATGTGTGAATAAAGACTGCTGCAGCGGTCTTGATGGGCCCTGCTTTCGAAGGAGGCATGTAATTTATGAGGAGGCCTCTGCCTCCTCCGGCAGAGTGAAATTAGTGTTGCGACTAAAAAAGTTGCAAAAACATTTTAAAAAATGTCACAAAACCAGTGTTTTGTGACTTTTTTAACCATGCAAGATATGGAGGGGGGAATGATGAATTTGAGAAGTTTTCCCTTAGGCCTTGTTCACATTTCCGAGTCAGTATCACATTTAATTAATTAATTACATTTCATCTCTGTGAAAAAAAGCGGACTTGTTTCATCCGTGAAGCTGTCTGTGAAGGATCTGTGATTGGTCCACGTGTCTGTTTTTAACCTCCGTGTGGCATCCGTAATTCACTGACGTTCTCCTATTAGTCATCAGTGAAAAACGTATACAACACGGGATGTATGTCAGTGATTTTCACAGACCCATAGACTTCAACGGGCATGCTTGGTCTACATCACGGATCAAAGTAGTGCATGTCGCCATGATTTTTTTTACTGACCCACGGTCAGTAAAAAAATACTGAAATGTGAACAGACATATTTAAATCAATGGGTACGTATGCTGTCAGAAAATGCGGACAGCAGACATCAGTGAAAAACAGAAATGTGAACAAGGACTTAGGGCTCGTTCACATGGGCGAGTTTTCCATCTGGATTTGCTGCGTGTAGTGAACGCACAGCACCCAGACTGAATCCATTCCTGACCCATTCATTTAAATGGTTCTGTGCACATTTTTCACACGTCATCTTTGCGTTTAGGAAAAATCTCAGCATGTTCTGTATTGAGCGTTTTTCACACAGCCCTGGCCCCATAGAAGTGAATAGGGCTTGCTTGGAAAACGGAAGACATCCGGACGCAATGTATTTTTCACTGATGGCTGCTGGGAGATGCAGATTGTTATTCTTCAGTTTGTTTTTTTTCACATGAGTGAAAAAAATGCATGCATTTCGGATGTAAAAAACACAATCACTGAACCAAAAATTTTGAACCTGCGTGCAAAACCATCAGATCCTGACACAATCCGTATCTCTCGTGTGAAAGAGGCTCTGGAATATCAGCGACATTATACCTGTGGTCAATCCAAGGTTCTTCCCTTTCTCATTGCACTTCAATATCAAAAATGTGGGTACACTACAAGTGGTGAGCATATCACTTTTATTTTTATTACACATGTGAACATAACCTTATAGAACGCGCCATAATAGTTAGTAAGGAAGTTCACAGTATCAGCCGGTGTAGGGTTACATACGCTCTCATGTTTATGTCACGCTAAAGGAATGTGAAGGCTGCAAACTAGGAAGTCGACTTTGTGATGTTACAAGGTATTCGTCAGCTCTGCTTCACCTGACACACTCAGCCCTGCTTCACCTGACACACTCAGCCCTGCTTCACCTGACACACTCAGCTCTGCTTCACCTGACACACTCAGCTCTGCTTCACCTGACACACTCAGCCCTGCTTCACCTGACACACTCAGCCCTGCTTCACCTGACACACTCAGCCCTGCTTCACCTGACACACTCAGCTCTGCTTCACCTGACACACTCAGCCCTGCTTCACCTGACACACTCAGCCCTGCTTCACCTGACACACTCAGCCCTGCTTCACCTGACACACTCAGCCCTGCTTCACCTGACACACTCAGCTCTGCTTCATCTGACACACTCAGCCCTGATTCACCTGACACACTCAGCCCTGCTTCACCTGACACACTCAGCTCTGCTTCACCTGACACACTCAGCCCTGCTTCACCTGACACACTCAGCTCTGCTTCACCTGACACACTCAGCTCTGCTTCACCTGACACACTCAGCTCTGCTTCTTTACAGCCATGTGAGCTGAGCCGACTGGATTTCTGATCATGTTGCTCCGCTTGCCTCACATCACAAGTCCGTGGCATTTTGCTGAGCGTCGTTATGGCCAAATCATTTCTAATTTGCATATAACAACAAATACTGAGTGGGAAGGGCCATATGACACCCGCGGGTCCCCAATTGGCTGGATTTTGGCCCTCACGAGTTGTCACTTCCTTCTGCCTGAGCGCAGTCCAAGGCTGGGGATTCATCCAGCATGAATTTCTGGACTGAACCGTCCTCTGCTTCCAGCAATTTCTTACATTTGGAACATTTGTGAAATCTGCTCACCCTCCTGAATTCATATAATGTGCCAGGGTGGTGCCCAATCACAGTATCAAAGGTCGAGGAATTTAAAGGGCATGCCTGCTTTTGGGGGGAAAAAAAAACACTTTATACTGCTCTGAACAATGTTGTGTGTGACCTTACCTAAGTCATATGTTCATATGTTAAAGGGAACCTGTCATCAACTTTTTGGTGACCTCACTGAGGGCAGCATAAACTAGTGACAGAAATGCTGATTTCAGCGGTGTGTCACTCATGAGCTAATAGTAAGTGGTTGCTGAGAACCAGCATCATAATCATTGCAGCCCAGGCCTTGAAAAGAGTCAAATCTACCTGAGAAGAGTCATGGTTATTCCTAATCTCCTGCTCTCCCCGCCCTTCTGCTGATGATTGTCAGTTCTCTCCTAGAGAGAAAGGGAGAAAACTAGGTAGAAGACTGTCAGTCATCAGCAGGTGGGCAGGGAGAGCAGGAATTCATGAATAAGCAGGACTCTTCTCAGGTGGCCGGGACTCTTTTCAGGCCTGGGATGCAATGTTTGTGATATTGTTTCTCAGCAACCACTTAATTTTAATTTATAAATAACAGACCGCTGAAATAAACTCACCTATCTCTACTTTATTCTGCCGTTAGTATGGGCAGTATAAAGTTGATGACAGGTTCCCTTTAAAGGGGTTCACCAGCCTTTACTAAGTGATGGCCTATCCTCAGATGATCAGCGGTGGTCCGACACCCCAAATCCCTGACGATCAGTTGTTCAGGTGTATCTGTGTCCGTGGAACTACACTGACTTCAGTGGGAGCAGCAGCGTAGTAATGAGCTCCTTCTGCAGCGAGAGCCTGCAGTGGTAGTAGTGGCACTGACAGGAGTGGTAGTGGTTCAGTGAGGATGTTCTCACTCCAATGCTCCTTAGGGTTGTGCAGTGAATATAGGGGGCACCCTTTCTTCCCTTGGAGCACATCCTGGGCCTTCTGCTGTCAGGTGGGGTACCCTTGATGCATACCTCCCAACCGTCTCGAATCCAGCGGGACAGTCCCGGATTACAGTGGCTGTCCCGGTACTGAGGAGGTATGTCTCTCTTTCTGGAAGCAGTCCCTGCGTCCATAGGAAGCAGAGACAGTTGCCATAATGAAGCAGAGAGCCAGCATTGCCTATCTGCTTCATTATTCCTCCTTCCTGCCGGCTCTCCACACCTCTGGTCTGTGCGGGGGGCCGGCAGTCAGCCTTGGCACCGCCCCCTCCACAGACTAGAGCAGCCGATGTCCTGCTGCTGCTAGGAAGAAGGTAAGTATGTGGTGTTTATTTTTTTTTACTTTCTGTGAGGGGGCACAATGTGGGCATATTACTGATGGTGGAGTTACTGAAAAGGCCTTTTTGATTGCAATAAATATAGTCTCTCCTAACTGAACAGATGATAGGAGTAGTAGTACATATACCAAAAACAGGCACAGTTCTGAGGTATATCACAGAGTAGTCTTTTCCCAATAGTTGTGCATAGGCAGCAGCAATGATGGTAGAAATCCTCCCTGAGTCTCACTCTAGTACTCTTTGCAATCTCTCCATATAACCACAAAGGTGGAGATTTTGCCACAAAACACCTTAGCGACAAAATTTGTACCTTAAATATGCCAAAAAGTAGTGTATATTTTTTTTAATGAATGACCCCCTATGTTTTAGGGCTACATTGGTCAGGATATACATCGAACTGACTGCGTTGCGACTAGTGAAAGTGGATGGGCTCGCACTGCAGCGACACAACAGCCGGATTGGATCCCAGGACTCTCGTGTAGCGGCTGCAGTAACGTGCAGGTCACACCGTGACCTCATTCACTTTCATGTTATGATGCAGGCAATATTGCCCAATCTCAGGCCGTGCAAGGCATATCGGCCTACAGTCCCGGGCACGGGGAGAAGCGTCTAACTTCTGCCTCTTCCGGATCTTTTTTACAATGAAGCAGAAGAAGATTACTCAGTTTGATATTTTTTTAAAATAATTATTATTTAATTAAGGAGAAATTTCTCTTCAACCACTTGCTGAGTGCCGGCTGACTATAAACGCCCGGGCACTTATCTCTGCATGGATGTTTCTTAAAGTCCTCGCAGAGATGGAAGGTTTACGCTAATCTGCAGATGCTGGAGCCGAAAGCCACTGTCAGTGACAGCAGGGCTGCCCTGCCTTCTCCATCACTGCTCATACACTGCGCTCGATGAGCACTGTGTATACAGATCATGTGATCACCGGGGACTGAGTATCTGCATGAGCTGCTAGGTCTTAGCAGACCCAGATCAGCCGTGCAGTGAGGCTCTACAGGCTTGTACAACCTCTCTGGGGGCTGTATTCCTCTTGTAACTGGAGATAATATGTCAGCCGAGGTTACAGGAGAAATCGGCAATAACAAAAAATGTAACGTTAAATGACCGGGGGGGGGCAAAAGTGTAAAATAATAATAAAAAAAGTAGAAACTGCCGCCAGGTGCCACAGCATAGCTTCTAGTGAGCATAAGGGCCCTTGCACACGACTGTATGCCCTCATGTCCCAGAGTGGCATTGATCGTGTGCACGGGAGCACACATAATAGATTATAGTGATGCTGTGCACGTCGGGTCTATTGTCCTGCACTCATAAGATCATATATACAATAGTCCCACGGTGGCGACCCGACGTGCACAGTATCACATGATTCCGTGTTTTGTGGAACGATACTGTCCTTGTCCGTAATGCAGACAAGTATAGGACGTGCTATAATTTTGCGGACTCCGTGCGCTGTCTGCATGTTGTGCGGCCCCATTGAAGTGAGTGTATCTGCATGTGACCCGCAAAAAAACGGATCGGATGCGGACCAAAATTACTTCAAGTGCATGAGCCCTAAACCTGGACAAACCCTTTAAGAAACTGAGTCGAATTTGAGTTACTCAGGCCCCATGCACACGACCGTGTCCATTTTACGGTCTGCAAAACGCGGATCTGCAAAATATAGATGCTGTCCGTGTGCCGTACGCAATTTTTTTTTTTTTTGTGGACCCGTGGTCTGAATTTTGCGGCCAGGAATAGGCCATGTTCCTATCTTTTTCCAGAAGGGACATACGGACGCGGAAAGCAAAAAAAAAAAAAAAAAAAATAGGGCAGACGACATCCGTATTTTGCGGATACGTGATTTGCGCGCTGCAAAACAGATATGGTTGTTGGGTATGAGACCTTGGCTGTAGATCTGTTCCTGGGAAAGCTGGGTGAAAGTCAACCTGGCCTCCATTTGCGTTTTGGTCAGCAGCGGGTCATGGTATGAACGCCAACGCGGATTCCCGTCCGATGCAGATTTCACACCACAATACAGGAAATCCTTTATAGGTGGCGCTTTGTATTGGCAGTGCCATACCTATAGGTGGTGCCAGCTGTCATATCAGTGCCCGTCGCTGTATGGGCGCAGGTATACTGTGTGTGCGTTCACACGTCTGCTTCCCCTGTGCATCCGCTTCAGCTTGAACTTCACACCTACGAGATGAGCGTGAGAGCAGGAAGCGCTGCGTCTGAGTGACAGTCCTGGAACGGCTCCCCGTCCAGAGCGCGCGGTGACTGGCAGCTCGTGACGCACGCCGTAGCATTGAAGCGACGCCCGCAGCATTGTTGTAGCGTCGCCGCTCACCTGCTTCTGGACCCCAGACGGGCTGACGCTCTGCAGAAAGGGAATAGCAGTTACGTGAATCATCTGGCGGAGCGCTGAGAGGAAGTGTGCACGTTTGTCGATGTAGCAGAGCTGAATTGGTCAAAATGCCTCCAAAGCATCAGAAATTCTGCTTCTGTCACATTCAGCCCTTCTGCTCGACACTAGATCCACAGAAAAAAAGCAGAGGACCTGTTGGCACCCGCCAAATCATACCTGCAGTCCTATGTAAGGAGGGCACAGCTAATGGCAGCGGTTCTGTTTAGATAACAATGTCAGCACTGATACATCGGCTGCAGTAAAAGATTTAACGAGCCCGTTCATGGACGTATGTGTTACGTCTGTGGAAATTTCTGAACATAGAACAGAGTATATGGAAGAGGCCCTGTAAATAAACGTTATGCCCCCTCCCCCGATACAGGCACCAGCTCCAAGTCTGAACACATTGCAAGGGGAAATGGCGCAGTTTCCTGTCACAACCAATCAGATCCTGGCTCTCATTCCTCTGAATCTTTTGGACAGTAAATGCAGCGATCTGATTGGTTGCCTTAGGCATCTGCTCCACTTTTTTCCCCTTGATTTTACTTGATAAATCTTCTCGCTTGTCACTTAAAGGGGTCCTCCGCATTTACTACATTCCTGAGGATAGGTCGTAGGTATAGCAAAAGCGGAGGACCCCTTTAAAGGTATGTAAGTGAGGGTAACACTATGCAGGTCCCCCATCCTGACTGATCCTGCAGGGGGCGCACCTCGCCAAACTCCCTCCCCATGGTCAGCACTCGGATGTTAGGAGCTCAGTGTCCTGCATGGATTTGGTTATTTTCAGTGACTTCCGGAGTGTGTTCTCTACAGAAGTCTGATAAAGCTGCGGGATGAGATTATCTGTCTGGGTGGTACATGTCCAGGAGTACAGGTTGCATCCTGCAGGGGGCGCATGTTCACAAGCACATGTGCACAATAGTCCCACGGTGGCGACCCGACGTGCACAGTATCACAGTAACCTATGATGCTGTGCGCTCCCGTGCACACGATCAATGCCGCTCAGGGACATATGATCCGCTCACGAACCGTATGTCTCGGAGGGCATGCGGTCGTGTGCAAGGGCCCTAACCCATATATTTCAAAAGGACTGATACGGAAAGGGGGTATAATTAAATAAAAAAAATTATTTGCACTTTGTGCTACTAACAAAAAAAATGAAAAAAGGCCTTATTTTCCTTTTTTACATTTTCACAGAATATAAAAAATAAAAACAAAAACATACGGAAATAAAAAACACATAAAAATAGAAAAAAGGCACTCAATGTATTTACATATACTAGAAGGAAAAAAAATGTTAGGACTTCCAAAAACAGATGTGCTATAAAAACTAGAAAAAAAATGAAAAATGAGCCCGGTCAGGAAGAGGGGTAAATGGCCCGGTCGTGAACTGCTCGTCATATCCTCCATGGCTGACTCACACGGAGCTGAAGAAGGTTTTTATTTAGAAGGGTCTATCGGAGAAGTGGCTGCTGCTTCTAATATTAGAGGTTTAATAATATCCACAACCACAAGATGCTGATCTCCTGAAACCATGGCTTCCAGCGAACAGCTGAACGGCCGCCTCACTAACAATCCAGGGCTCAGGAAGTGACACTATAGGGCGGGATGAAACTTTTTGGCTAAAGGTGCATAATGTCAGAAAGCTGAAACGCCCCTTCTAAATGCAGAGGGGCTGGAGAGGGTCGGTTATCTTAGGGGGAAGTTGTGGGCGGCTGCACGTTTCCCTGTAAAGAACTGGGTCTCGAGCTGGAGAAACCTCGTCTATGACATTCATACTGTATATATATCCTGGGGGGGGATGGGGGTTCTCACAAAACTCATAAGGAGACCAATTTTCATTTTCCTTGAATTAAAGGGGCATCTGAGTGCTCTGATCGGTGGAGGTCCACCTCATGGCACTCCCACCAGTTGTTTGTCACTTGGCTTAAGGCCCTTTTAGACAGGCCGATGTGTCTCCCTGCCCGAGTGCCGATCAGCGATATCGGCGCTCGGGCAGGGAGCCTTTACACGGCCCGATGAATCGAGCGCCGGGCCGCACGAGTGATCGCTGTATCACTCGTGCAGCCGGGAAGCTCCATACTGTCAGGCGCACATCGCCTGTTTACACAGGCCGATGTGCGCCCGACAGATTGGATCTTTTGTAGAAACCAAAAGATCCAATCAGCCGACGAACGAGCGTTTTGCTCGTTCGTCGGCTGATTAGGGCCACTTTTACAGGGGCCGATTATCGGCACTAGCGTTCCTAGGACGAACGATTTTTCGGCCGATAATCGGCCCGTGTAAAAGGACCTTTAGGCACGGCTTCAAATGAATGGGGCTGAGCTGCAATACCAAGAACAACCACTATACAACATATGGCGCTGTGCTCTGAAAGATGCAAACAGCTGATTGGCAGGGGTGCTGGGTGTCGGACCCCCACCGATCAGATCCTATCCATCAATAATAAGTGAAGGCATCTCGCTAGGATATGCCATCGCTACTCTCCTGGGCGACCACTGTGCTGGACCCTAAAGCTCAGCCCCATTCACTTGAATGGAATTGGGTTCCTTCGTTCTTTGGATAGCAGCAGTGCCCGAGGTGGAGCCCCCAGGATTATAATGTCATGGCTTCCATTTTTAGGCGGGGGTACCCTTTAGTCATTCTAGATCCCCCATAGGGTCAGTCCAATGTCACTGTGCCAAAAAATGCTCTCCTCTTCCAGCCTTGCTTCTGAATTGAGCAGGTAAGCTGAAGATGGCGAGTGGCATCACCAGCTGTGCCCACCGGCTCCATTCACCAGTCTGCAGGTGTCAGCACAGGGTGAGGAAGAGTCTTAGACTACTACTCCCACCATACTGTCACGGGAGGTTAGTAGTATTCTGTATCCTGTACCTCACATTTGTCCAGAGATCTCCACATTCATATCTTCAGCCTGGCAGCTCAGGGGACGTGTCCTTTCTGCTGCAGTTCTCTGTCTCTGTAATTGTCACAGCTTCTAACAGAACATATGGCTGTTGGCAGTTAAATATTTAAACTGAGCATGTGCAACCACCTCGGTGAGGGTGACAAGAAAATAAGGAAAAGCGCAAACAGCAGGTGGCGCTATACAGATACATTTTATTGAATATCTCAGTGGCAATACTAAATATTTAATTACATGCAATTACAAAAGTATTCAGATCCAGGTGCTGGTTTGGAAAATGGAGAATATGCATTTGTGATACAATCCCTATAAGGGGTACATATTATTTTAACAAACTTCATCCAGAGATCTCCCCATTCATTGCTCTGCTAGATTTATATCAAGCTGGCAGCTCAGGGAGAGTGTCCTTTTTCAGGGGGTGTGTCCTTTCTACTGCAGCTGAAGGATGGAACTGAGCATGTGCGACCACCTCAGTGAGCAGGACAGACAAATTAGTAAAAGAACAAACAGCTGGTGGTGCCATTCAGGCAGATTTCAAATAAATTTTTAATTCCATGCAATTACAGAAATATTCAGATTCAGGTGCTGGTTTAAAAAATGTAGAATATTTTTCATGGGACTACCCCTCACATCTGGAGCCTATGAGGGCACATATATAATAGCACATACATGAGAACATATATATGATAGCACACATGAGGATATATATATATATATATATATATATATATATATATATATACAATAGCACATACATTAGGACACACACGAGAGGACATACATGAGAGTATACATATATGTAATATCACCCACACGAGGCCATACATATATGTAATATCACCCACACGAGGCCATACATATATGTAATATCACCCACACGAGGACATACATATATGTAATATCACGCACACGGGTGACACACACGAGGGCACACACGACAGGACATATATGAGAGTATACATATATGTAATATCACGCACACGAGGACATACATACATGTAATATCACGGGTGAAACACACATGTCGGGCACACGCAGGGTGAGGCGGAGGCCGCCCTCAGCCGCTGCTTTCCATATCCCCGCCCAGAGGGAGGAGCCGCCTGAGAGCAGAGGAGTCACAGAGAGCGGAGCTCAGCGGAGGAAGGAGACGCTGCAAAGTGCGAGCAACATGACCCGGAGCTGAGGACTCTGCGGGAGCCGCCGAGGAGATGTCCCCCGGAGCCACAGCTGTGTCCGGCCCCTGAGCAGACCGTGGGGCCCCTGTATAGAGGAAGCGGAGCCGGGCAGTGACCGCACAGCGTTACCGGGCATTGCTGCCTCGCACACCGGCTGCCTGTCCCCTCACATGGAAGAAGTGCTGAGCCTCAGTCAAGTCTCCGGGAGTGCAGTCCGAGTCTGAACTGTGAGTAAGAAGTTCTCTGCCAGTCCCTGCGGTACCGCCGTGCCCATGTGCTTCCCGGGCATTATACGTTATTCCATCCTATAACTGGCAGCAGTGGAGTAATGTCTGCAGGCTACTGAGTGTGTACAAGGGAGTGTGTACAAATGTTCCAGGCTGTGTACAGAGGAGTGTGTGTACAGAGGAGTGTGTGTACAGAGATGCCAGGCTGTGTACAGAGGAGTGTGTGTACAGAGGAGTGTGTGTACAGAGGAGTGTGTGTACAGAGGAGTGTGTGTACAGAGGAGTGTGTGTACAGAGGAGTATGTACAGATGGCCCAGGCTGTGTACAGAGGAGTGTGTACAGAGATACAGAGATGCCAGGCTGTGTACAGAGGAGTGTGTGTACAGAGGAGTGTGTGTACAGAGGAGTGTGTGTACAGAGGAGTGTGTGTACAGAGGAGTGTGTGTACAGAGGAGTATGTACAGATGGCCCAGGCTGTGTACAGAGGAGTATGTACAGAGATACAGAGATGCCAGGCAGTGTACGGAGGAGTGTGTGTACGGAGGAGTGTGTGTACAGAGATGCCAGGCTGTGTACGGAGGAGTGTGTGTACAGAGATGCCAGGCTGTGTACAGAGGAGTGTGTACAGATGGTCCAGGCTGTGTACAGAGGAGTGTGTGTACAGAGGGGCCAGCCTGTATACAGGGGAGTGTGTATTGATGGACTAGGAGGGATGGCCAACCTGCTGCTCTCCAGCTGTTGCAAAACTACAACTCCCAGCATGCCCAGACTGCCTACAGCTATCAGTCTACAGCAGGGCATGGTGGGAATTGTTGTTTTACAACAGCTGGAGAGATGCAGGTTGGGCTGTGTACAGAAGAGTGTGTACTGATGGTCCAGGCTGTGTACAGAGGAGTGTGTGTGTGTGTACAGAGGAGTGTGTGTGTGTGTACAGAGGAGTGTGTGTGTGTGTACAGAGGAGTGTGTGTGTGTGTACAGAGGAGTGTGTGTGTGTGTACAGAGGAGTGTGTGTGTGTGTACAGAGGAGTGTGTGTGTGTGTACAGAGGAGTGTGTGTGTGTGTACAGAGGAGTGTGTGTGTGTGTACAGAGGAGTGTGTGTGTGTGTACAGAGGAGTGTGTGTGTGTGTACAGAGGAGTGTGTGTGTGTGTACAGAGGAGTGTGTGTGTGTGTACAGAGGAGTGTGTGTGTACAGAGGAGTGTGTGTGTACAGAGGAGTGTGTGTGTACAGAGGTGTGTGTGTGTACAGAGGTGTGTGTGTGTACAGAGGTGTGTGTGTGTACAGAGGTGTGTGTGTGTACAGAGGAGTGTGTGTGTACAGAGGAGTGTGTGTGTACAGAGGAGTGTGTGTGTACAGAGGAGTGTGTGTGTACAGAGGAGTGTGTGTGTACAGAGGAGTGTGTGTGTACAGAGGAGTGTGTGTGTACAGAGGAGTGTGTGTGTACAGAGGAGTGTGTGTGTACAGAGGAGTGTGTGTGTACAGAGGAGTGTGTGTGTACAGAGGAGTGTGTGTGTACAGAGGAGTGTGTGTGTACAGAGGAGTGTGTGTAAGGAGTGTGTGTACAGAGGAGTGTGTGTGTACAGAGGAGTGTGTGTGTACAGAGGAGTGTGTGTGTACAGAGGAGTGTGTGTGTACAGAGGAGTGTGTGTGTACAGAGGAGTGTGTGTGTACAGAGGAGTGTGTGTGTACAGAGGAGTGTGTGTGTACAGAGGAGTGTGTGTGTACAGAGGAGTGTGTGTGTACAGAGGAGTGTGTGTGTACAGAGGAGTGTGTGTGTACAGAGGAGTGTGTGTGTACAGAGGAGTGTGTGTGTACAGAGGAGTGTGTGTGTACAGAGGAGTGTGTGTGTACAGAGGAGTGTGTGTGTACAGAGGAGTGTGTGTGTACAGAGGAGTGTGTGTGTACAGAGGAGTGTGTGTGTACAGAGGAGTGTGTGTGTACAGAGGAGTGTGTGTGTACAGAGGAGTGTGTGTGTACAGAGGAGTGTGTGTGTACAGAGGAGTGTGTGTGTACAGAGGAGTGTGTGTGTACAGAGGAGTGTGTGTGTACAGAGGAGTGTGTGTGTACAGAGGAGTGTGTGTGTACAGAGGAGTGTGTGTGTACAGAGGAGTGTGTGTGTACAGAGGAGTGTGTGTGTACAGAGGAGTGTGTGTGTACAGAGGAGTGTGTGTGTACAGAGGAGTGTGTGTGTACAGAGGAGTGTGTGTGTACAGAGGAGTGTGTGTGTACAGAGGAGTGTGTGTGTACAGAGGAGTGTGTGTGTACAGAGGAGTGTGTGTGTACAGAGGAGTGTGTGTGTACAGAGGAGTGTGTGTGTACAGAGGAGTGTGTGTGTACAGAGGAGTGTGTGTGTACAGAGGAGTGTGTGTGTACAGAGGAGTGTGTGTGTACAGAGGAGTGTGTGTGTACAGAGGAGTGTGTGTGTACAGAGGAGTGTGTGTGTACAGAGGAGTGTGTGTGTACAGAGGAGTGTGTGTGTACAGAGGAGTGTGTGTGTACAGAGGAGTGTGTGTGTACAGAGGAGTGTGTGTGTACAGAGGAGTGTGTGTGTACAGAGGAGTGTGTGTGTACAGAGGAGTGTGTGTGTACAGAGGAGTGTGTGTGTACAGAGGAGTGTGTGTAGGTGTGTGTACAGAGGAGTGTGTGTGTGTGTACAGAGGAGTGTGTGTGTGTGTACAGAGGAGTGTGTGTGTGTGTACAGAGGAGTGTGTGTGTGTGTACAGAGGAGTGTGTGTGTGTGTACAGAGGAGTGTGTGTGTGTGTACAGAGGAGTGTGTGTGTGTGTACAGAGGAGTGTGTGTGTGTGTACAGAGGAGTGTGTGTGTGTGTACAGAGGAGTGTGTGTGTGTGTACAGAGGAGTGTGTGTGTACAGAGGAGTGTGTGTGTGTGTACAGAGGAGTGTGTGTGTGTGTGTACAGAGGAGTGTGTGTGTGTACAGAGGTGTGTGTGTGTGTGTGTACAGAGGTGTGTGTGTGTGTGTGTACAGAGGTGTGTGTGTGTGTACAGAGGTGTGTGTGTGTGTACAGAGGTGTGTGTGTGTGTACAGAGGAGTGTGTGTGTGTACAGAGGAGTGTGTGTGTGTGTGTACAGAGGAGTGTGTGTGTACAGAGGAGTGTGTGTGTGTACAGAGGAGTGTGTGTGTACAGATGGTCCAGGCTGTGTTGTATACCTCTCTACACATACCTCCTGTTATTATTATACCACCAGTAATATATATCGCCATCACCATTATACCAGTGTGATACAACCTGTAACATACCAGCCACACCATATTCTACTACGTGTACTATCCTGTGTACCTACCTCCGGCCTCACACTGCTGATACATAACCCATCGCCCGGTCAGAATATACAGATTAGGGGGGGAATTTATCATTAGGAGAATATTTGAAGTCAGTTTTCCTTCACTCTGGCCCTGATTTATCACACCTTCACTCCAGAATTCTGTTTTCAAAAAGTCGCACGATAGGGCTTTTGCGACTTTTTTGCGCATTTTTTTGCGACTTTTTGCATGTGTACACAACTCACTCCAGTTTGTAATATGGGTGGAAAAGTGGGTGTGGTTAGCCATGTTAATGAGTTTCACTCCAGATTTATCATTGCGACTTTTTTAAAAAAGTCGCAAACTCACTCCAGGAGGAGGGTGGAGTAGGAAAAGTGGAGGAGCTTCTCTAGACAGAAGTGTTAGGTTTAAGGACAAGCCACATTTATCAAACAACCTGTGACATTTGATAAATGTGGCACAAAGTTCTCCAACACAGACTGAAGGAAAACTGACTTCAAATATTCTCCTAATGATAAATTCCCCCCTCTATGTTGGAGAACTTTCTGCCACATTTATCAAACGTCACAGGTTGTTTGATAAATGTGGCTTGTCCTTAAACCTAACACTTCTGTCTAGAGAAGCTCCTCCACTTTTCCTACTCCACCCTCCTCCTGGAGTGAGTTTGCGACTTTTTTAAAAAAGTCGCAATGATAAATCTGGAGTGAAACTCATTAACATGGCTAACCACACCCACTTTTCCACCCATATTACAAACTGGAGTGAGTTGTGTACACATGCAAAAAAGTCACAAAAGCCCTATCGTGCGACTTTTTGAAGACAGAATTCTGGAGTGAAGGTGTGATAAATCGGGGCCTAGATGTTCTCTGTATAGATGTATAATTGACCCCGTCAGCCCCAAGTCTCCTTGAAGATGCTGTCCGGTCCGCGCTCCTTGCAGTGTGTACATGGGACTGCAGCCCCTGCAGTGAACCTTGTGTTACGTCTGATGTGGGACAACAAAGAGCCCCTTGTCCTCTGTTCTGTGCCTGACACCTTCCTGTGTACACTGTGTATATCCCCACATTCTGGATGGTTCCCCCTCCCTTTTCTGCCTCTTGATTAATGCCACCATGGTATTTGCCCACCCATGTACTAAAATATAACCGGGCGGAAAAGCTGGCTGACACACCTGCTGAGAGTTGTAGTAGCAGTCATAGTGGTCATCACCCAGCAGGTTTGTGCAGGATTAGAAAGAGATGGTTGGTTTCTTCCAAAAACAGCGCCACCCTGTCCACAGGCTGTGTGTGGTATTGCAGCTCTACCCCATTAATGGAGCTGAGCCGCAGTATCAGACACAACCTGTGGACAGGGGTGGCGCTGTTTTTGGAATAAAGCAGTCATCTGTTTGTAAGGGCTCACGCACCCGACCATTGGCTGTTTTGCGGTACGCAAAGTGCGATTCCATGTAGCACGTATACCGGCCGCGTGCATTCCGTGTTTTGTGGAACGATACTGTCCTTGTCCGTAATGCAGACAAGTATAGGACGTGCTATAATTTTGCAGACTCCGTGCGCTGTCTGCATGTTTTGTGGCCCCATTGAAATGAGTGTATCTGCATGTGACCCGCAAAAAAAACGGATCGGATGCGGACCAAAAATACGTTCAAGTGCATGAGCCCTAAACCTGGACAAACCCTTTAAAAAACTGAGTCAAATTTTCGTAAGGTTTCTCAGGCCCCATGCACACGACCGTGTCCATTTTCCGGTCTGCAAAACGCGGATCTGCAAAATATAGATGCTGTCCGTGTGCCGTACGCAATTTTTTTATTTTTTTTGTTTTTGTGGACCCGTGGTCTGAATTTTGCGGCCAGGAATAGGCCATGTTCCTATCTCTTTTTCCAGAAGGGACATACGGACGCGGAAAGCAAAAAAAAAAATAAAAAATAGGGCCGACGACATCCGTATTTTGCGGATACGTGATTTGCGCGCTGCAAAACAGATATGGTTGTGGGTATGAGACCTTGGCTGTAGATCTGTTCCTGGGAAAGCTGGGTGAAAGTCAACCTGGCCTCCATTTGCGTTTTGGTCAGCAGCGGGTCATGGTATGAACGCCAACGCGGATTCCCGTCCGATGCAGATTTCACACCACAATACAGGAAATCCTTTATAGGTGGCGCTTTGTATTGGCAGTGCCATACCTATAGGTGGTGCCAGCTGTCATATCAGTGCCTGTCGCTGTATGGGCGCAGGTATACTGTGTGTGCGTTCACACGTCTGCTTCCCCTGTGCATCCGCTTCAGCTTGAACTTCACACCTACGAGATGAGCGTGAGAGCAGGAAGCGCTGCGTCTGAGTGACAGTCCTGGAACGGCTCCCCGTCCAGAGCGCGCGGTGACTGGCAGCTCGTGACGCACGCCGTGGCATTGAAGCGACGCCCGCAGCATTGTCGAAGAGTCGCCGCTCACCTGCTGCTGGACCCCAGACGGGCTGACGCTCTGCAGAAAGGGAATAGCAGTTACGTGAATCATCTGGCGGAGCGCTGAGGAGAGGAAGTGTGCACGTTTGTCGATGTAGCAGAGCTGAATTGGACAAAATGCCTCCAAACCATCAGAAATTCTGCTTCTGTCACATTCAGCCCTTCCGCTCGACACTAGATCCACAGAAAAAAAGCAGAGGACCTGTTGGCACCCGCCAAATCATACCTGCAGTCCTATGTAAGGAGGGCACAGCTAATGGCAGCGGTTCTGTTTAGATAACAATGTCAGCACTGATACATCGGCTGCAGTAAAAGATTTAACGAGCCCGTTCATGGACGTATGTGTTACGTCTGTGGAAATTTCTGAACATAGAACAGAGTATATGGAAGAGGCCCTGTAAATAAACGTTTTGCCCCCTCCCCCGATACAGGCACCAGCTCCAAGTCTGAACACATTGCAAGGGGAAATGGCGCAGTTTCCTGTCACAACCAATCAGATCCTGGCTCTCATTCCTCTGAATCTTTTGGACAGTAAATGCAGCGATCTGATTGGTTGCCTTAGGCATCCGCTCCACTTTTTTCCCCTTGAATTTACTTGATAAATCTTCTCGCTTGTCACTTAAAGGGGTCCTCCGCATTTACTACATTCCTGAGGATAGGTCGTAGGTATAGCAAAAGCGGAGGACCATTTTAAAGGTGTGTAAGTGAGGGTAACACTATGGCGGTGCCCCATCCTGACTGATCCCTGGTCAGCACTCGGATGTTAGAAGCTCAGTGTCCTGCATGGATTTGGTTATTTTCAGTGACTTCCGGAGTGCCCCCTTATTAGTACTGTTTAAAGGGGCAGACCGGGGTTCTCTACAGAAGTCTGATAACGCTGCGGGATGAGATTATCTGTCTGGGTGGTTGCATCCTGCAGGGGGCGCATGTTCACAAGCAGTCCGGTGTACAGATATTAGTAAGCTGGGGTCCCGGACGTCTGCGGGGGCGTTACCCTTTATCTCTCTGCCCTCACAGCCATTCTTTAGGGGTGACGCTGACACCATATGAACTCGCTGGGGGCTTCTTGGCGAGCGCTGCTTGCGTTTTTGGATTTAACCCAAATGCTCAGCGCCAGAAATCTGTCCTTTTTTTTTTTTTCTTTTTTAACGCAGATGTTAAAGTGGAAATGAGAAGGCGGCAGAAAATCACCGGAGGAATCTCACATTTTCCTCCATGGCTGTCTGTCCACCTCCTGAAATGACTACGTACATGTACGGTACATACCGCACTGCGCATGTAGGGCGTCTGTAGTGTCTGACTGAGACAGTATTAGGGCTCACAGCTGACCCCCCCCCCCCCCCCCAAAGAACGGATCTTTTTATATAATTATTCTTTTAACTTTGGAGGATCCCATTGGACCCCTTTACATATCGGTGGGGTCAGGGGCCGCTGGTGTCCATCATGTGACACTGAATCGTGGTATTGCTTTATAATGGAAACCACAATGCTAGTGTGAACAGAGCCTAATCTAAACTTAGAGACATTTTTCACGCAATTGCTTTGGCGGGCAATGAGCCCCCGTCCCCCCCAATAAGGCAGCGTTCACATCACGTATGTAATGTACATAGCGTTTGTGCACATATTTAAAGGGGTTCTGTAAAGCTGATGATGTATCCTCTGGACCCCCGCCGATCAGCTGTTTGAGAAGGCAGCGGTGCTGCAGGAGCGCCACGGCCTTCTCTGTGTTTACCGCAGGCCCAGTGATGTCACAACTAATATCACTGGCCTGGGCGGGGCTAAGCTCCATTGATGTGAACAGAGCTTAGCCCCGCCCAGGCCAGTGATAGTAGTTGTGACGTCACCGGGCCTGAGGAAAACACAGAGAAGGCCATGGCGCTCCGACACCCGGGACCCCTTCCAATCAGCTGTTTGAGAAGGCACTGACACTCTAGCGCCGTGGCCTTCTCTAAGCTTTCCCGTGGCCATGTGATGTCAGGTTCATCGGTCACATGGCCTAGGTGCAGCTCAGCCCCATAGAAGTGAATGAGGCTGAGCACAATGCCAAGCACAACCACTATACAATGGATGGCGCTGTGCTTGGTGAGTGGAGAGGAGGCTGCCGTGCTACTGTAAGCGCCAATGCCTTCTCAAAACAGCTGATCAATGGGGGTCGTGGGTGTCGCCCTCCCACCGTCCTGAGGATAGGTGATCGGTATAAAAATCTTGGAAAAACCCTTTAATATCTATTTCAGTTTTTAGGAAAGCTGGATGATAACTGGGCCACAGCAACAGCTCCACCGAGGGTTCCCAGATACCTGAATGGTAGATCCGCCTGGTTAGTCCTAATGCACACGTCTGTTATTTGGGGTCCACATTCAAGCCCCGCCCTCTGCACTCTGATTGACAGGACCAGGCAGTGAAAATTTCATCATGCCTAGTGGAGAGGGCGTGGCAGTTGCAGAGAGAGCTGAGCCTCTAGGTGTAATGGTAACGCCCCCGTTGCTCCTAGAATCTCATTTGCATATATTAAAACAACATTTTTCTCAGCAATGAGGACACATATGAACATGGAACCAACACAGATACCTTCAGATGGCAGACGCACATGTAACAGGTCAGCCAGTGTCATAGGTACAAAACTGCTGACAGATACCCTTTAAAATAATCTACTTTTCAAGACTGGAGTGATGTAAAAAGTCACAAAAGCCCCCCGTTGTGGGACTTTTTGATGGTAGTATTCTGGAGTGTGAGGCTGAAATAATTCTCCCAGTACATTTCATGCACCTGTCCTAAAACTGTGAGGCCTAAAGCAGTGCTACAATCTGTCAACAGTAACTAGCCTGCTTGCTGATGGTTTCCATATAGCTGCCTTATTTGCTACACTGTATACAGTGAAAAGGAACTGAGAAAGAACTGAAAACATCCTAAAAATGTAACGTAACAGAAGTGTATCCGGCTTGGAGCGTCACTGGGAGCCCGGATGACAGGGAATAGGAATGTACAGAACGAAAAGTCTACTAAGTGCCCCGGAGCGCTGATGTTGTGGAACCGGAAATGTGAGTGCCGCTAGTACAGCACGTCGACGCACGGCCCCTGTGGTTGGTTCATGCTTGTGCCGTCCTGTATGGCTGGTGTAGAGCCACCGATTAGTGATGTCACCGTCTTTATGGTGTAAATCCTGGAGAGGCTTCTATAGAAGAAGTCTCGTTTCCAGTATGGTTATGTCGTCCTGTACTGGTGCAGTCACACATACTGGTAGCGGTCAGCAGGAGACCAGATGCACCTGATTATATACTGAAAATAATTCACCCGTTTGTTCAATGTCAGAATTATAACCGTCATGAGGGGGCGCTCTATCCTAGCCTTCAGCTGTCTAGCTCCTGGAGGGCCCGGGGCCCATATACTGGATATTTCGGCGATCACCCCTGTGGTCCTATATGTGCTCCGCGCCATCCGCTGGCACATCCGTAGTTGTCATTGTAACATCTATTACTCCCCGGGGGAAAATGATACATGAGACTTGAAATTGTTACAAGTTTCCGAGATGATTAGAAGTTTTCGGAATAAGTTGCAAGTTTTATGTAAAGTTTTCCCCCAAGGGTAATAATGGATGTACGGCCGAGTTCACATCCGCGTTCAGCCTTTCCGTTCTTCTGCGCCGTTACAGGAAAGGACGGATTTGGCTCATAAGGCTGAGTTCACACTTCAGTTATTTGGTCACTTATTTCCAGCAGTTAGGCCTCATGCACACGACTGTATGTATTTTGCTGTCTGCAAAAAAAATGGATCTGTAAAAAATACCGATGACGTCCGCATGCATTCCGTGTTTTGCGGAACGGAACAGCTGGCCCCTAATAGAACAGTCCTATCCTTGTCCGTAATGCGGACAATAATAGGACATGCTCTATTTTTTTTGCGGAACGGAAATACGGAAACGGAATGCACATGGAGTACCTTCTGTTTTTTTGCGGACCCATTAAAATGAATGGTTCTGCATATGGTCCGGACACGGAAAAAAAATACGTTTGTGTGCATGAGCCAAAACCAGTAGAGAAACCTAAAGAGAGAAGTTATAATGGAGAGATCTCCACCTGTTCTGCACCTGGTTTTGGTTCACAATAACTGACCAAATAACGGAAGTGTGAACGCAGCCGAACAGAGCCTGCGGACCCCATAGACTATAATGGGGTCCATTAGGTTTCCGCTCAGTACATGCAGGACACATGGACCCCATTATAGTGTGGGCTCCGTTATGTGCCAAATCCTTCTTCCTCCATCTCTTATAATGGAGCCAGAGAACGGAAAGGCTGAACGCTGATGTGAACGCATCCTTAGGGCTCAGGCACACAACCTTATGGGTTTTGCAGTCCGTAAAACACGGATCCTGGAAAGAAATCGGATGACGTCTGTGTTGCATAATTTTCTGGGGGGATCCATTGTAACAAGGCCTGTCCTCATCCGCAAAACGGAAGTCAAGAATAGGAGATGTTCTATTTTTTTTTTTTTTTTTTTTTTTTTTTTTTTTTTTTTTTTTTTTTGCGAGCAGACGTACGGACACAGAATACACACGGAGTTATTTCCGTTATTTCCGTTATTTTCCAAGTAAAACAAAAAAAAGGAAAGGAAACGGAAAAAAACATAAGTTCGTGTGCATGAGCCATTACATGCATCTGCAACCTTCAGGCGACTCGGATTGTAACTCTAGACGCTGCGGACGGCGCTTAGTTGATCGGTCACATTTTGGTCACAGTGTCGAGAGGGAGCAGGAAGGAGAGACCCCGACAGTGGAAAAAGTGTGGAGCCGGAGAAGTGAAGGATCAGTGAGATGAGAGGGGCTTTTTTTCCTGAACTTTTTAAAGGGAGTCAACCACCACCGTTTCCCATTATAAACCGCTGCTGGCGCCCTGTAGGTCACGTTTTCTGTATCCACAGGATATGCCATAAATGTCTGATACGGAGAGGCGGCTCTCTGCATTCACTTATGAGACTTCCGGGAATAGCCGAGTGATCAGTGCTGCAGTGAACGGAGGAGGTTTTCTCAGAGTTGCTGTTATTTATTTATTTTTTAAAGATTGAGGATTTATTAATGGAGCCGACAGTTAGAATAAAAACTCCAGAAAACTGAAAAAAAAAAATCTAAAAGCATTTCCTCCAAACTGTTGGTGCTTCTGTTAGGCTACTTTCACATTAGCGTTACCAGGGTCCGGCAGGCTGCTCTGGCAGAGGAACAGCCTGCCGGATCTGTACTAACGCTAGCCCATGTGTGCCGTCAGAAGTCTGCTCAGACCCCATTCACTGTAATAGGGACGGGCGGGAGATGCGGCCGGACAAAAACCGCAGCATGTAGTACTTTTTGTCCGGCTGCCTCTCGGTATGTTTGCCGTGCTGCGGCTGCATCTCCCACCCGTCGCCATTATATTGAATAGCGTCTGAGCGGACTTCTGGCGGCACACGTGGGCTAGTGCTAGTACGGATTCCGCAGGCTGTTCTGGCCGGACCCTGCTAAAGCTAATGCTACAGGGCCCACTGCTCAGCCCTTTGTAGGGTCCCATCCGCTTTATTGTTTGGTAGCAAGAACCTGTGCAGGACCCCAGAGAAACTGCGTATGTAACTAATAAAGGGGTGGACAATTGGCTCCCGACATAGAGAGGACGTGGAGGGGGTCATAGACGCCGGGCCCTACTGTCCGAGGTGGCAAAATCCATCTTACTGGGACCAACTTCTGATTATATTTGATGAACCACTGTGTAATGGAAACCATGGATCCGCTGTGTGATCACTGGTGGCTCTGGCGTCTGTAGCTCCCAAGATGGCAGCGGTCCGGGATTTACCCCCCTGCATAGTGTTTGTACATGTGCTGAACGCTCTTGGTGCCAGTGCCGAAGAGGACAAGACACATATGTCGTGTGATTGCCACCATTTTGGGAGCCACTATGTGTCCATGACCACCGATTCCAGTTTTTACATAAGGGGGGGGGGGGTTCATGTGCCTTACACATCGTTATATATCCTTTTCTGAAATTTCACAATGGGGCCCTTTTTGAGGGTCCACTAATTATTATTTTTGTTTTTTTTTTGTGCTGGGCATGGTGTTTTCCTTCAGATCTTCATTTTTTGTTGCTTTTCATTTATTTATGATTTTATTTAGTTATTTATTCATTCATTTATTTATTAATAGTTAACAGTTTATTTAACTGATTAACTACTAAGGTGTTGTTCATTCTCTGGGGATCCCCGTGTGGTCGCAGAGGGAAGCATACTTACCTGATCCTGCTGCCCCCTGCTGTTGACATCCGGTTTGACGCTGCCACAGCCAATGACTGGCCGCAGCGTTGACTTGCCCGTCCTTTACATCACATCAGTTGGCCACGTGACCCAGAGGGGAGGTCACTGCTGCAGTCAGTCATTAGCAAACCGGATGTTGACAACAGGGGAGCAAATTGGCCGGGGCCCAGCAGCATGGAGCAGGTAAGGATGCTCTTCTCTGCAGGCCTGGTCGCAAGGAGAAGGCTGCCAACCCCAAAAGATGAACAACCCCTTTAAGGCTAGGTTCAACGTTTCACTAGAGGTTCTGTCAGGAGCCTCTGTTGCAGAATACACCAGAAAAGCAGGAGAAAATATGCCACAGTGTTATGTCAGTGCATTTCGACCGTAAATGGCACCAAAATTTGGCACCAATTGGTGCAATTTGGGGCCATTTGGTATAATCTAGTTCTTGAGAAATCTGGGCCAGTGTTCAACATTTTAAACAGTTCTTGAGACATAACTTTTTGGAAGGATTGCTTACTTGCCTACCTTTCTTAATTAAAAACAGATACAAATGTATGCCTGAGGCCATATTTTGGTACTTTGTCGGACCTGCATTTTTTGCACGTGGACCCATTAGAGGTTTCTGTCACCTAGATTTTGCATGTAGAACCGTTTGCAGGGTCTGCATGCACAGTCCGTTCTTACGCCAGGAGTACATGCGCTCACGCCGAGTCCTATGAGTGACGTCGGGGGAGCTAGGAGGAGACTTTAAAATGCAGGGCGGTGCTGGGCCCCTTCAGAATGGGCGCGGCCGGTCTCCAGAGAAATTAGGAACAGCCCTTTGGGCTCTTTTCTTAGGTTATTTGCACAATACATTTCTGAATAAACTACAGCATTTATATGTATGGCAAAGGTATATTGCGGACATGCCGTAGGAGATCTGGCTGTAAACAGCTCTATATGCAAAATCTAAGAATCCCTTTCATTTCTGTGGGTCGACAAAATATGCAGACGGCACACGGATATCTTCCGTGTACTGTCCGCACACATGTGGCCCTTCCGCAAATGATAAAACGTGTCCTTCTTGTCCGTTTTGCGGACAAGAATAGGCAGGTCTATTAGTAAAATGTGACATGCACGCGGCCGGTATCCGTATTTTGTGGACCGAAAAATACATACAGACGTGTGCATGAGGCCTTAAAGAGATTTTCGGAGACTTGTATACTGATGACCCCTCCTCTGGGGTCCAGTAGCACCACGGATAGGATAGGTCATCAGTATCTGGTCTGTGGGGTCCTGGGGTCGAGTAGCACCACGAATAGGATAGGTCATTAGTATCTGGTCGGTGGGGTCCCAGGGGTCGAGTAGCACCGGGAATAGGATAGGTCATCAGTATCTGGTCTCTGGGGTCGAGTAGCGCCCGGAATAGGATAGGTCATCAGTATCTGGTCGGTGGGGTCCCAGGGGTCGAGTAGCGCCACGAATAGGATAGGTCATCAGTATCTGGTCTGTGGGGTCCTGGGGTCGAGTAGCGCCACGAATAGCATAGGTCATCAGTATCTGGTCGGTGGGGTCCCAGGGGTCGAGTAGCACCACGAATAGGATAGGTCATCAGTATCTGGTTGGTGGGGTCCTGGGGTCGAGTAGCGCCACGAGTAGGATAGGTCATCACTATCTGGTCGGTGGGGTCCCAGGGGTCGAGTAGCACCACGAATAGGATAGGTCATCAGTATCTGGTCGGTGGGGTCCTGGGGTCAAGTAGCACCACGAGTAGGATAGGTCATCACTATCTGGTCGGTGGGGTCCCAGGGGTCGAGTAGCGCCACGAATAGGATAGGTCATCAGTATCTGGTCTCTGGGGTCGAGTAGCGCCATGGATAGTTCATCAGTATTTAAATCTCAGAAAACCCCATTAAGTGGAAAGGCCAAGAGGTTACTATAAACACGACGTGACTTGTCGAGGGATCCGTCACCATCCATAATAAGTGTGAAAAAGAAATATCTTCTGATTTCTTTTTTTCCTATAAAAGTAGTTCACCAATTCTTTGATTTATTTTAAGTTAAATTTTTATTTTGAATGTATTGAACTTCATTTTATTCGAACGTCGTGTGTAGAGGCTAAAATGAAAAAAGGAAATTGAGATAAAAATACTCAGCTAATGTTCACAAAAAATGTCTTATTGAGGAGCAGCGACTACTGACTGGCATTGCCTACAATGACTTCATAATTGCTGTGATGTCACCATCTCCAGAACTGGCGGCGGTGGCGTGCACTGCAGTTGCTTAGGAACCGTGGCTCATATTGTATGGACATCTTGTTCTTATACGTTTGCACTGGTGCGTGTGACTGCGGCGTGGAATCGATCCCAGAGTCCGAATCTGCGTGAAGATTTTCCATGCAAATGAAATCCGTTCCAAACATATGCTTGTTATCTCGTAGCAGCAAATTACTAGGACGCTCACCGCCGGCAGACTCCTGTACCTTCACAGGGAAGTAATCCACACACATGTCATTAGAAGCAGTGCTGGTGTGGGGTCAGCCGGCTGCTTTTAAAAATATTCGATAATGACATTTTTTGCTTTTTTGGCTAGGATAGTTTAAAAAAAATTTAAAAAATTGACACGTTCGTATGGAGCGCTCGCTCCATACACTATTAGAACAAAGTTTTATGCTAATCAACTTTAGCCGATTCGCTCATCCCTAAGCGTTGTCATTGCACTGACCCGGAGAATAAAGATAACAGGTCAGTTTTACCACATAGGGAACGTAAATTTTTTTTTAAAAAAATTTCCAATTGGAATTTTTTTCCCGCTTCCCACTACGTCGTATGCCAATTTAAATGGCACCATTAGAAAGTGCTACTTGTCCCATAAAAAAAATATATCCTCATACGGCTGTGTTAACAGAAAAATTAAAACGTTATGGCTCCGGGATCGTTAAGGGTGTGTTCTTTGCTGTATTGCACCAGCAGTGCTGTAATATTGCATTAACGTGGAAACATACAAAAAATGTCCAAATTCCCAGTGATGAGCGTGTATCGCTGTGTATTCTGCCGCTGTTGGCCTCTTCATATTTTCCGTCACTTTCTGTTAACCCTCCATCAGCAGCCGCCCTCTCGCCTGATCTCTACAGAGTAACTCAGTGCTGCTCTTTTGTCTGGGATTATAATGCGCTCCTTGCACGCTCACTGGTTTTCCTGTGACATGTTCCTGGAGATACATGCTCTTAAAGACATATGGGAGAGAACTATCGAAACTGGTTTAGTTGCCCATAGCAACCAATCAGATTCCACCTTTCATTTTCCAAAGGAGCTGTGAAAAATAAAATGTTGAATTTGATTGGTTGCTATAGGTGACTAAGCCAATTTAGAGAAATCTCCCCCATAATCTTATTGTATGAGACTGTAGATGATGCTTGGAAGGGAATATCCCATAATTAATGTAAAAAAGTGAAGATCAGACATCATATAGGACATGACAATCTCTTCTAAGAAAGCTAGAACCAGCCCTGTACCTCACATGGATCCAGAGATCTCCACATTCATTGCTCTGCTAGATTTATATCATGTTGGCAGCTCAAGGGGAGTGTCTTTTCTGCTGCAGGTAAGGGGGTGTGTCTCAGCTCTCCCTATCACAGCTCAGGAGGTGTGTCTCAGCTCTCCCTATCACAGCTCAGGAGACAGTTAAAAGTTGAAACTGAGCATGTGCGGCCATCTCAGTGAATAGGTCAAAGAAATAAGAAATTAAGTGGTCCTATACAGATACATTTTATTGAATAACTCAGTAGCTATACAACATGTTTAATGAAATGCAATTACAAAAGTATTCAGATCCAGGTGCTGGTTTGAAAACTGTAGAATATTTTTTTGTGGGACAACCCCTTTAAATAAGAGGCAGCCGCAGCGCGGTTCTTAACTGCAGCTAACTGCGACCTGAATGGCTTACAACTGCCATTCAGGCAGTGGTCGTACCCTTAGGAAAAGGTCAAATAAAAGGTTGCAAGCTCACTCCAGTAGGTGGTTACGTAAAATCTGGAATAACCTCTCTAGGCAAAAGTGTTTTTTATAAAGATGGGCCAAATTTACAAAGAAATTCATTGCTCTGCTAGATTTATATCAAGCTGAAAGGTCAAGGGGAGTGTTCAGCTCTCCCCATCACAGCTCAGGAGGCAGTTGAAGGATAGAACTGAACATGTGCGGCCTTCCCAGTGAGCAGGACAAAGAAATAAGAAAAAAGAACAAACAGCAGGTGGCGCTATACAGATAGATTTTATTGAATAGGTCCCTGTCTATACTAAGTTTTTAATGACATGCAATTACAAAAGTATCCAGATCCTGATGCTGGTTTGAAAAATATAGAATATTTTTTGTGTGACAACCCCTTTAAAGGATGTGTAAGCGAAAATATTAGAAAATAAACAGTCAGTGCTGTGTTGACCACCCGACTGGTGACGCTCCCTTACTGTGCCCTCTCTGACGATGGATTTATAATAAGAATTAGGCTGTGATGTGGACCGCTCCCCACCAGTCCCTATCCTCAAACCTTACTTTACCCCATCGGCGATAGGGGTTTACCTAGTATAGGGACAGGTTGGTACTGCTGAGGGTAGCCGGTACTGTTGAGTGTTGCTGTTGAGTATTATTTTCCCTCCTGCCTGCCATTATCAATACCCTTCTAGTTAGTCTATAGAGGGGACCTTAATCAAACGTTTTCCACCACTTTTCTGGCATGTTACGTTTCGTGTCGTACGCTCTTAGTTTTACCAAATTGTGTGACATTTTGTGGGTTGCACCAGAATTGGAGTGAGAATTGGGCTTCTTTCACACGACATTATATTTTGCGGGTAGGATGCGGACTCGTTCATTTTAATGGGTCAGCAAAAAATACAGCAAACTGTGCGCTGTCCGCATCCATATGTCCGCAAAAAAAAAAATAGAACATGTCCTACTCTTGTCCGTTTTGCGGCATTGTTACAATGGATCCGCAAAAAAAAACAAAAAACGGACGGACCACAAAACACGACGTTCGTGTGAAAGCGACCTTAGACTGCAGTCACCAGGACTCCTACAAACACCTTATTTTTTGTACTGGTGTTTTAAGACCGTTTCCTGGCATTTTTGCTCCCATGCTGTTATTTTTAAATTGCAGCAATGTCTGGAAATGTCGTATTTTTTTGAAAAAAAAAAAAAAAAAAAAAAAACAAATTAGGAAAACAAAATCCAATGCTTTTTTTTTTTTTTTACAAGTTGGAAAAGGTCAATGAAAAGACATTTACGTAGACCAGCCAAAAAGAGGCGTATATCTATTCGTAAATGACCCCTTTGCAGAATCCAGGACGTGTGGAGAGTATAGTGGGATTGGTACTACACACCAGTAAAGTGACGTCTGCACCGTGTATGGTTCATACACTTAGCATATATCCTGGGAAATGCTGCAGACCCATTCCCTTAAAGGGGTTGTCTGTTATGAATGAGGGGTAGGTGGAATGGTGTTTTAAAAAAAATAAATAAAAAAAATACCCCTCACCTTTTAAAATGCCCTTCTTTCCCGCATCACGATCCCTGCAAGTCCAGAAGTAATGGTGGAACTAGTTGTGGTTTAGGACTGGTGCCGGTGCCTGACCTTGGATTACCTCTTGTGAATGTGCACTGCAGGTATCCCCACCATCATCCGGCCTAGAAGAGACATTTCAGGGGTCTGTCCTCCTCCACTCATGTCCCATGACGGTGAGGAGCACGTTCAGAAGTATTTATATCTTCCTTGAACAATACATGTGTTTTTCCCCATTTACGTTGTCATGCCGTCTACCCAAATGTATGCAATTTAAGACACCCAGAAATAAACTCCTGGCCCAGGATGGCACCGGAGCTGACGTGGGTTTGGGATAATTTGTACATGTCGCCGTTCTGAGTAATATTAACTTTACTAAGCACTGATCATGCTGTGTGCATGCTGAGAGTTGTAGTATCAGAACAGCTGGAGGGTTGGGGATCACTGCTGAGCGGCTGTATCCTGCAGAGCTGAGCGAGGTGACGAGATCCGACTGTTTGCTCTCTGTCCTCGTCATTGTTAGCATTGGCAGCCGGCTCCAAGTTACCGTAAAGTCAGAGACCACCCCTTCATCTACCTACTTTCCAGATAAAATGGAAAAGTTCTATATTTAACAGAAAATTATACAGAAGCCTAATTATATGAAATATGTCTCGTTGTCCTGTACTTCATGTGGGCGCCCTTATACCATTTGCCTCCTGTAGTCACCGACAACTTCAGTCTTACCAGAAATACTCAGCACATTAAAGGGTGGAACAAGTTCTCCCCCATCCAGTGGATAGATCGGGGGGTCCAACCGCTACGACCACCACCGATCATGAGAAAGGGACAGTGTCCTTCAATTGGATGGAGCACTGTGCACTACCGCTCCATTCATCTCTATAGGACTGTCAAAGATGGCCCAGTGCAGCGCTCTGCTATCTGCGTCACTCCTATAGGCTTTGAATGGAGCGGTGGATGGGCATGCTCGACAAGCACTCCATTCAAATGAAGGATGTGGTCCCTAGGACTGGGCGATTAATTAAAAAAAAAAAAATGCAGCCTGATCCCCCCGACTGCTGCAACTGCGTCCAACCCCCCCCCCGACTGCTGCAACTGCGTCCAACCCCCCCCCCCCGACTGCTGCAACTGCGTCCAACCCCCCCCCCCGACTGCTGCAACTGCGTCCAACCCCCCCCCCGACTGCTGCAACTGCGTCCAACCCCCCCCCCTCGACTGCTGCAACTGCGTCCAACCCCCCCCCCCCCCCCCCCCGACTGCTGCAACTGCGTCCAACTCCCCCCGACTGCTGCAACTGCGTCCAGCTCCCCCCCCGACTGCTGCAACTGCGTCCAATCTCACCCCCCCCCCCGGCTGCTGCAACTGCGTCAACTCACCCCCCCCGGCTGCTGCAACTGCGTCCGCCTCCCCCCCCGGCTGCTGCAACTGCGTCCGCCTCCCCCCGGCTGCTGCAACTGCGTCCGCCTCCCCCCCCCGGCTGCTGCAACTGCGTCCGCCTTCCCCCCCCGGCTGCTGCAACTGCGTCCGCCTTCCCCCCCGACTGCTGCAACTGCGTCCGCCTTCCCCCCCGACTGCTGCAACTGCGTCCGCCTTCCCCCCGACTGCTGCAACTGCGTCCGCCTTCCCCCCCGACTGCTGCAACTGCGTCCGCCTTCCCCCCCGACTGCTGCAACTGCGTCCGCCTTCCCCCCCCGACTGCTGCAACTGCGTCCGCCTTCCCCCCCGACTGCTGCAACTGCGTCCGCCTTCCCCCCCGACTGCTGCATTATAAACTATATTATAAAAAAATAAATCTAAACCAGTAATAAATATACTAATAGTACTAATAATATTTCAGACCAGTAATAACACTAATAACTGACTTGTCGAGCAGATCGTTCCACAAGAATTACACTTTTGCCGTCTGAAGTCGTCCTCTCCCTCCATTCAGTACAAATGGCACAGCTGCTATGGCAACCAGTACATGACCGGTCGGCGAGTGTCTGCCATACAACAGCCTGTGCTTGTCCTGGAGAGAGGCCGTGCGGTGACAAGTCCCATCTAAATATAAACTACTAGCACAGGCCGCGGACTGCTCCTTATAGGCGCCTTCTGCTGCGTTTCTTATTCGGGCGGTTTCTGTAATAGAGATCGGACCTGGTCCGTGACTGTGATGTATACATAGGGTACTGGCAGCTGAAGACATCTGTGTTGGTCCCATGTTCATATGTGTCCTCATTGCTGAGAAAAATGATGTTTTAATATATGCAAATGAGCCTCTAGGAGCAACGGGGGCGTTACCATTACACCTAGAAGCTCTGCTCTCTCTGCGGCTGCCGCACCCTCTGCACTTTGATTGACAGGACCAGGCAGTGTAAACGTGATCACACCTGGCCCTATCAAAGTGGAGAGGGCGCGGTAGTTGCAGAGAGAGCAGAGCCTCTAGGTGTAATGGTAACGCCCCCGTTGCTCCTAGAGGCTCCTTTGCATATAATAAAACTTCATTTTTATCAGCAATGCGGACACATATGAACATGGGACCAACACAGATGTCTTCAGCTGCCAAGTGCACATGTAACAGGGTACAAAACTGCTGACGGATGCCCTTTAAAGGAACCAGTCACCTCGGATATGCTATTTAAACCGCCCACAGTACCTTATTCATGCACTTATGAAGCTCTCGGAGTAGTTCTTATATCTAGTAAATGTGCTTTTCATCCTCTAAATCCCACCATTTGTGAATGAGCGTGTTTAAGAAGAGAACATCCGTCATGCCCGTGGATGTTGAGTGACAGCCCCTGTGGGCACTTTAATGGCAGCCACGTTGGTTGCCACCCAGCTTTCCATGTCTGCTCCCTGCAGGTCTGATCCAAGTAGTAATTATTCCCAGTTACACCCATTGCAGGTTTCCATCCAGAAAATGACGTATGGCTGGGGTCTGTGTCATCTCTTCCAGTGCATCATTTTCCTCTGTATTTCCCGGGATCACAGTACAGGCTTTCATGCCCTGGTCCGACGTGTGCTCAGAGATATACAGCTGAAGGCACCGCTTACATACCCGCTGCTGTTACTGGGTGCCTGCTGTAGGCACTGTCCCCATTACGCTGCAGTCACACAGCCTTGTTTGTAGCTCTTCTTCAGACACCAGCATGCTCTGAATGTGGCCTTTTTTCCTTCACATTTTTCCCATAGGCTTTTTTTCTTCTTTTTTACTCAGCAAAATGCCAGGAAAGAGGGGAAAACCCAGATCCAGAGCCTCCTGCAATAAACACATCAATGGTGAAAAAAGCCACTACTAAAAAACTGCTGTTTGTCCTGTTTTTAATATTTCCCATAGATGAAATAGGCCAGCAAAAAAATAAAAAATCCCTGGACCAAAAATGTCCCGAAAAACCTATGTATGAACCCACCTTTCAGCTTTTATTATCAGAACTGAACTTTTATTCTGCCAGACTCTGCTCCTGCAAGTGTCCTAGAGGCGGAGCTTCACTGAAAATTGCACTGAGCGGCTTTATTTACCCTCTGCTATGACTGCTGTACTGGTCTTGGTTGGATGCTACAGCCGTCACTCAGAGGGGAGGGGCTCTGAAACAGCTCAGTGCAGAGAGCGTTTTACAGTGAAGCTCCGCCTCCACTCAGTTTTCAGTTCTGCTCTGACTCCCGTGTCTGCAATCAAGTGACCAGAAAATTTCAGGACTCAATGATATTACAAGACATCATGTCTGCCAATCATGTTCTATCCCCTCATCTGATGTTGAGTGGGGAAGGTCCTGTGGAGGAGCATGAACTGCATGATAGTGCTTAAAGGGGCCGTCCGCTTTTTACTGTTGGTGACATATCCTCAGGATAGGTTCATCAATATCAGATCATTGGGGGTCCGATACCCGGGACCCCCGCCGATCAGCTGTTTGAAGAGAAAGTAGTGCTCATATGAGCGCTGCCTTCTCCTTCTCTGCTTTGTTTACATGCTTGCTGCAGCACTTGCAGTGGTGAGCAGGTGTAATTACAACGGTGGTGTCCCCATTCACTTCAATGGGAGGGCTCCATCCTATATCTCATAGAAGTGAATGGGGACACCATAGTTGTAGTTACACCTGCTCACCACTGCAAGTGCTGCAGCGTGCATGTAAACAAAGCAGAAAAGGCAGCGCTAATATGAGCACTACTTTCTCTTCAAATAGCTGATCGGCTCATACGAGCGCTGTTTTCTCTTCAAACACCCAGGACCCCTGCCGATCTGATATTGATGACCAATCCTGAGGATAGGTCATCAATAGTACAAGTGGACAACCCCTTTAAGGTCCTGCAAGATGCCATGTTGAGATGTAGGCTGCCGGCACTTGCTAAGGGCTTCCAGGTCTGTTTGGCGGCACCATAAAAGATAGTATGTGTCCTATTCTTTACTTCAACTCGCCGACCACTGACCTGACCAGTGTCTGTGTTTTGTGGATTCACAAAACTGACACGGTCCTGTGAACGGACTATTAACCGAAAACTCCTTTTAAGTGTAAATTTCATTTTTGCTGCAATGTGTGGCTTGTTAAGTTTACGTTTTCTACATCTGTATATGTCTGATGTGTTATCAGTGCTTTGTGGACATTGTGGTGACCAGTCCTTGCTCAGTCAGGAAAAAACATTAGCTATCACATAATCGTCTCTTAAATATCGTTTGTATAGAAGGCACAGAAGGAAGAAGACATAATCTTGAAGATGCCTGAGCAAGGTCATAGCAGCTGTCATCTCCAGAGGGACTAATGACCTGGTTAGAGAAGGAGCTATTTTGTGGAGACGCGTGCAGGCGACTCTCACGCCTGGTGGAGGAGGTGTGAAGGGATTTCAGTTTGTGAGGATGTGTGCATTTTCGCCGAATACTGGCAATGAGAACCGTGCAGGGCAGGATACCTATTAAAATCAGCGGGCACTGAGCCGTCCTCCTGGGTGAAGTTTTAGGTTCTAACAAGGGGGAAACCCAAGTCTTGGCTACACGACCCGTTTGGCCTCCATCCTTCTGTAGGGAGCTCTGATCCTTTGCGATGTGACTGACGTTCCTTTGCCACAATTCGTTTTCATGCTTTGTTGAAACACATACTTGGATTATTGACCAATTTTGATGCACGTCCTAGGGGTACACCGTCATGTAATGTGAACATAGGGTGTTCTGTATGGCTCAACAGAAAAACCACCATGAGGAGTACGATGCAGCCCCTCAGCTACAACAGGTCTACCATGGTGATGCATCACTGTCAAGTTATTAAAACATACATGACAGGATTGTTGACAGGTCCTGTCAAATTGTCACCTATCCACAAGATGGGTATTAAGTATCTGGTTGGTGAGGGTCCAACCGCTGGGATCTCCATGATTCTAATGGAGTGACGGTCACACATGCTGCCACTCCATTCATCTCTATGGGACTTCCTTGACTCACTCTTCATTTTTATGACTGGTGTGGGTCCCTGCTGTCAGTCTCTAACCGATCAGATATTTAGCACCGATCCAGTGGATAGGTGAGAAGTTATTACGGGTGACAACCCCTTTAAGGACCAGGCAAGTTTTGGGCTTCAGGACCTCAACAACATTTTTATTTTTGCATTAATGCAGCACTTTGGTTTCTAGGTATTTACAGGACAGGTTATATTTTCTCCAGGTCTCATTTTGGAGTATTTTATTCATTTCATTTTTTTTCCATAACATTAAAGGGGTCGTTCCATAAACTACCTTTTACTTTAAAGGTTATTTTCAAGTACTTTAGCCCCCATTTCTTCTTGGATTTTTTTTTTTCCCCCAAATTGACCTCATTTGCAGTTTTCTCTTATCCCCCATGCTTGAATCCTACTTTCTGGTTTATCAAGTAGGCTAAGACTTTAGACTTTAGAATAAGGCATTTTTGATAGATGGTGGTATTTGTGGAAAGAGAGATAACAACGATATCTGTTGGGCAGGATACATTTATACACTAATTTTTAGAACTCACATGCTGGCGGGGCCCACACTGGTGATCATACTTACCAGATCCCCGATACTGGGTCCCGGCTCGTTTGCTCCTTGGCCTCTGCTACTTGTCTAGGGTCCCTCCATGTAAACTTCCTGTTTGACGCCTCCCCTTGCGTCACGTGACCATACGATATGAGCAGACTGTAACGGACAGTGGTTGGAGACCCACTGTGCCAACTAACCAGTTTGACTTTGGGCTATACTTAATGGCGTTGTCTTGGCGGTTTCCTGGTTTTCACCCTTGTACAGGCATCTGGACTTTGCTGCAGGGAACCAACCAGACCGCTACCTCCTGGAGTAGTCCTGGGGTAGTTGGCTTCTGACCCACGGGGAAGCACCAAGGAATCAGGCTTGGAATTCAGACTCTGAAAAGAGTCCAAGTTCTGGGCAAGCAGCGTACATGAGTATTCCAGCTAACAACTCCAGGGTCGGGGCAGGTTGAGTATGTGCATAACACAGATAGTAATTCCAATTTCGGGGCAGACAGCAAGGAGCAGAAACTGAAGACAGGCTAGGTACGGTACACGGGTAGTCAGACAAGATTTCACACCTTTGATGGTTACTAGGAAGTTACTGCACAATCCCTTGAAAGAGATTTCCCCTCACGCAGCCTTTATCCTGATTGTAATACGTGGCTCGCTACCAAGTTTTATAGCAGTTTGCAACTTCTCCGATTGGGAAATTACACTCCGGACATTCAAATTACAGAGTGGAGAGGATGTCCTGTATTCAGGTCGGGGACACTTTCAAGATCTGAGTAGATTTTTGGAATAACATCTGACATTCTGTAAGTGAAGGACATCCTTGTGCGGAGGTTTAGTCCTAGACCCGGCACATCCCTGAGGCTAGGGACATTAACTGACTATACCTTGCCATGGGCTCCAGTCATTGTGTAACTACATTATGAAATATACCACAGGGACATCGAGCACGAGGCAAGACATCGGGTGAATAGCCTTCTTGTCCAGAAAGAGCATCTCAGGCAGAAAACAGCCTTGTGTAATATCTGCTCCAAGACTCCGGCAATTGAGGGTCAAGGACACCAGTAGAATCTGTCGACCTCTGAATGATACAGGCTATAGAATATACAATATGTATGTGCAGCGAAGATATGTAGCAGAGCTGAGTAACTGAAAAAGGGAATGTGTCATCAGAAAATGACCTACTGGTTAAATATTTTTTTTGTTAAATATATATATTAGATTTTTTTTAAACTACATGTACCTGTCATTATTCAAAAATAATCTGAAAATCATGCAGTTTTCAGACTGCTCACTAGGCTCTTGTAACATCTGTGGGCAAATGTGCCGCAGGATACCAGGAACCTGTATACCTCCATGCCCAATCCTATCTCCTCTTGCGTCTGGGCTAGAGGCCCTATCTCCTCTTGCGTCCGGGCTAGAGGCCCTATCTCCTCTTGCGTCCGGGCTAGAGGCCCTATCTCCTCTTGCGTCCGGGCTAGAGGCCCTATCTCCTCTTGCGTCCGGGCTAGAGGCCCTATCTCCTCTTGCGTCCGGGCTAGAGGCCCTATCTCCTCTTGCGTCCGGGCTAGAGGCCCTATCTCCTCTTGCGTCCGGGCTAGAGGCCCTATCTCCTCTTGCGTCCGGGCTAGAGGCCCTATCTCCTCTTGCGTCCGGGCTAGAGGCCCTATCTCCTCTTGCGTCCGGGCTAGAGGCCCTATCTCCTCTTGCGTCCGGGCTAGAGGCCCTATCTCCTCTTGCGTCCGGGCTAGAGGCCCTATCTCCTCTTGCGTCCGGGCTAGAGGCCCTATCTCCTCTTGCGTCCGGGCTAGAGGCCCTATCTCCTCTTGCGTCCGGGCTAGAGGCCCTATCTCCTCTTGCGTCCGGGCTAGAGGCCCTATCTCCTCTTGCGTCCGGGCTAGAGGCCCTATCTCCTCTTGCGTCCGGGCTAGAGGCCCTATCTCCTCTTGCGTCCGGGCTAGAGGCCCTATCTCCTCTTGCGTCCGGGCTAGAGGCCCTATCTCCTCTTGCGTCCGGGCTAGAGGCCCTATCTCCTCTTGCGTCCGGGCTAGAGGCCCTATCTCCTCTTGCGTCCGGGCTAGAGGCCCTATCTCCTCTTGCGTCCGGGCTAGAGGCCCTATCTCCTCTTGCGTCCGGGCTAGAGGCCCTATCTCCTCTTGCGTCCGGGCTAGAGGCCCTATCTCATCAAAAATGCTAAAAAAATTTAAAAAAATTGTTAACATACAAACATGATCATTTTCTGATGCGCATCCCTTTAAGATAATGCAGTCCTATGTAAAACCGTTTCCGTACAGTGTCAGAATGAAATGTGCGATAACAGTGGTCAATAGATTTTATCTGTACAGCAAATATAGATAAGGCTCAGTTCACATCTTGATTTTTTTTTTTGCATGCTTCCGGAGTGTGTGTCGGGAAAGCAAAAAGTTTCCATTGCCTCTGATGACACAAGATCCCAAGATAGACTGCTATTGTCAGTGAATATTGGGGGTTGTAGTTACACAACAGCTAGAGTGCTACAGATCGCCGACTACTGGCATATAGCCTTATTTATATGGATATGGTTGGATATTTATGTAGTGTGAAGGCGGAGTGCCCCTTTATACAGCTAACATGCCTAATCTTTTCTTTCTTATTTCCAGATTGCCGCACTTTGTTGCCACCCATGGCGTACACTTACAGCTCCTCGTCTGCCGCCCCGGTCGGATCCCAGTACTGCGTGTGCAGAGTGGAACTGTCTGTTTCCTGTCAAAACCTCCTCGATCGGGACGTAGCCTCCAAATCTGACCCCTTTTGCGTCTTACTTTTGGAAGTAAATGAAAAATGGACTGAGGTACCGTAATGAATGTGAAACGTCCGTCTATATCATGTAGCATTGGGGAATTATTGATTACAGTTCTGAGAAATGAGACTTTACATGAGCAGTATTAAGTGGCAAGAAGCAGGGTTTTAATGCCTCTGAGGATCAGAAGGTGACCTTATCCTTCACATGCTTGTGTCTCAGGGCTCAGAAAATAGATTTTTCTGTTTTTTGCTGTGTTTGGCATAATGGAACTTTAAACTTGAGATTCACAACATATATGATGGTTGTTCCGTAACCCTTCCTCCCACAGTGCGACCATGCAAAGTCTATGGGACCGTCAGAGACAGATGAGTACTGCGTCAGTCACATAGGCTTTCAATGGAGCGACAGGGCACATGCTCAACTGCTGATCCAGTTAAAGGGGTTGTGCATCTTTTAAAGGGGTGGTTTTGGTAACCCCCCCCCCCCCCCCCCCCTTCCTGGGGAGAACTGTGAAGGGAAGCATACATACCTGCTTCCATGCTCTGGTTCCTTTAGTCCCTGGCCTCGCCTGCTCTGCTGGGCTCCCTGGACAAAAAAAAACTTCCTGTTTGATGCCTCTGCAGCCGCAGCAGTGACATGCTCTGATTGTGTCATGCCAAATGGTCATGTGATGCAAGGGGAGCAAGACACTGCTGCGGCCAACAATTAGCTGCAGCATCAAACAGGAAGTTGGAAGTTTACATCCAGGGAGCCAAGTGGGGAGCAACTGAGGCCTAGAAGCGATGGAGCCGGCGCTAGGAAGCAGGTAAGCATGCTTCCTTTTGCAGGTTTGCCCCTCCCCCTTCCAAATTTACACAACCCCCTTCAGCTCCTGTGCAGTGAGGAACAACAGGGGGCCATGGGAAATCCATTCTAGTGATCAATGCTCATATAGAAATGTGGTAATGTTGATTGTGATGACCTATATCTGGTAGAGATCCGTCTCCCCCCACACAGCTGTTTGAAGGGGCCGCAACTTTTGGAAAGTATACGGAGCACCGCACTAAGTTGCATAATGGCTGTGCTTAGTATTGCAGATCAGTCCCTCTCTCCTGAACGGGACTGAGCTGCACAAAGGCCATGTAATGCCACAAACAGCGGGGTGCTGGCAGTCGGACACCTTACCAATCAGACATTGATGACCTAATCCCTTTTATGCAAAATTGTGCTGCATGCAGGGGATTATGGGTGCAATACGGAGAAGCAATCTGATGTTTAGCTGTAATTTAGTGTGGCACTGGTTCAGTATAATGCTGTGCAGGAGATGATCTCTCTGGTTCTGTGACAGTATGCACCTTGCACGTGGACAATTTGGTATCTGTGTTGACTATGGATCAGTTCCTGCACATGTAGAAATAGATCATATTTTCTCAGTTCCCCTTATCGTGCTCTGCCTTTCCTTCTCTCTTTCCATCTGAAATATTTGTATTTCGTCATGTGAGGCTGATACAGTAAATCCTGCTAATTCCAGTCTACCACATATTTGGATTCTTACGAAACAAGGATTCCAGGCATACAAGATTACCAGCTGCAAAAATGAACAGTCCTGGAGAGTAGATGATTCCTTATAGGGTCAGGGCCACTTTAACCTCCTCCACCCCCCTATCATACCGAACAGTGTTAATGCAGCTCTGACCTGATTTTCTAATGGCTGTATCGCACCTAGCACATCTGTAGGTGTTACCCAGCCTGAGATATGAAGGGTTAAAGTAGCTCTCAGCCACCCGGGATGATGAGTACAGTGGGGGAGTGCTCACAGGCTGCAAGACTAGACAAAAATTCAGATTCTCTCTACCTGTTTTACCTGCACATGTCTCCAGGGTGATGGTGTCATGGATTTCCTTCCATGTTATCAATCCCCCTTCACCCATCAATCAAAATCTATAAAAAGAAAAGTTACATTTTCAGAAGGTGTCTCCCAGTTTTGAAGTGACTGTGACTGGCAGGTTAAATTGGTTGTCCAGGATTAGAAAAATATGGCTTCTTTCTACCGAAAACAGCACCACCCCTGTCCCCAGCTTGTGTGTGGTATTGCATCCCAAACCCATTCACTTCAATAGAGCTGAGTGCAATACCAGACACAACCTATGGACATGTGCAGTGCTGTTTCTGGTAGAATGATGTCATATTTTTCTAATCCTGCTCAACCCCTTCAACTATAGGGCAAAAGGTTCATCTGCTCTGGGACCCCTAACAGCGGACCGGACCCCCTGGCCGCAGCACTACTGTCCTCAGAATGCAGTTGAACACTATGGCAGAGGAGGGAATACTCATCGTTCTGCTCCTCCATGCAGCCTTGTAGGCTGCAGGATCTTAAAGAGGACCTCTCCCCGATTCTGACATGCCTGTTTTAATAGATTCATGCGTTCCCCATGTAATAACAATTCTGGAACATCTATTCTTATGGCTCTATGTTGTGCCATTCCTTTATTATTTCTACTAGAAGTTATGAATGAATTGCTAGCAGTCTGCAGTAAGGGTACAGAGGGGAGGTAACCAGTTGGGGGCGTGTACCTGCACAGACTCACTCTGTCCAATCAGTGCTGCCGTTTTCAGACTGTGCAGGTACACCCCCCCAAACTTGTTACCTCCCCTCTGTACCCTTACTGCAGACTGCTAGATATTCATTCATAACTTCTAGTAGAAATAATAAAGGAATGGCACAACATACAGACATAAGAATAGATGCTGCATAATTATTTTTACATAGGGAATGCAGGAAGCTATTAAAACAGGCATGTAAGAAGAGGTGATAACAGGTCCTCTTTAAGTTCTGCGACTGACGTAGTGGCAGAAATCAATGCAGGCCAGCACAATATAGTGATGTCATCATGCCCTACTGTGCCATGCCAGACGTGAAGGTGCCTGTAGCCTGAGCTTCTCCATTTATTGTGGGAACTGGTCTAGGGGAGCATTCATTTTTTTTTCTTTTGGAGTGCTGCACCTTTACTGTGTGGAGACACTGGGGAGGTTAAACTGTGTGGAGTCTTTATCACTGTGTATGGGCAGTAATGGGGCATGATTACTGTGGGTGGTCCAGTGTAGGGGGAGTAGTATGCATGATACCGTTAAAGGGGCAGAGGCTTGTGTAGTTTGTGTAGAGGGTGGAAATGGAAGGGGATAGGCTGAACATTCTGGTGGCAAACTCTGCTGAGATGTTTCATGGATGGAAGAAGTCTTCATGGCGGTTTGGGCTGAATGGAGAAGAAAAGGGACAGAAGAAGAATATGTCACCTAAACACTCATTATAGCTAAACTCTTATCAAACTGATAACAATATAGCTTAAATCAGTGTTTATTAGGTCAGGAGATCAGAGATTAGGCTTCACGAGCCATCAGATGACAGAACTCAGACTGGACAGTCTGCAAATAGACTGATTTTTTTTTTTTTTTTTTTTAACTGCATGTATCACAAAAACTGCTGAAAATCTTTAATAATTAAAGACCAATTGGAAAAAATGTTTTTTTTTTTAGCCCAAAATGAGTGAAATGCAATCATAAAAATTGCACTGTGTGCATATCCTTTAATGTGTCTAGAAATTTCATTAAACAGGTAGAATTGTTTTGTAATGTTTGACTGTGAAGGTACCAGAAGGTAATATGTAAATGTTAGGATGGGGGCTCACTCACGAAACCTTTGCACCCTGCCCAACAATATGTTTAATAGCACCAGAGTGATGGCTAACCTCCGGCACTCCAACTGTGGTGAAACTACGACTCCCAGCATGCTCCATTTATTTCTATGGAGTTCTGAGAACAGCCAAGCAAGTGTACGTCTTGGGAGTTGTAGTTTTACCACAGCTGGAGTGCCGGAGGTTAGCCATCACAGGTCTAGGGTCACTGTTCCCATGTAGAGCTACGGCCAAGTTCAGATTTGTTTTCTTTCGTGCAGCTTAAGACAGAAGTAGAATTGGGGCATAAAGGGAGAAGCAAAGTTCATTTCCCAGTGGTATAGAAATGTGAAATTGATTTTTTTAAAAATTCTGTTTAATTTCCATTGCCTATAGTGGTGGTAAAGAAGTGTGTTAAACCCATGAACATGTGAAATTTTGCAGATTCTGTATGAAGAAGTTAGGAAAACAGCAGCTTCGTTGCATACCGTATTACGGAGGTATGGTCCTCTAAAAGCAACGCCCCCTGATGGCACCATGCCACTGAGTGCATATCTTGTGCAGCAGTACAGGGATCCAAGGGTGGCACTGTTCACTTTGGATTTGGCTAAGACGCATACCGGACTTTGCTGAGAATTAAAAGAAGAAAATTGCGACATCTTCCGTAATTACAGCAATAAACCGCATCAGATCTCAGTTACAGGCAATGGCGGTATTTCTTAAAGGGATGAATGCCAGGTATTAGAGCAATCGATTCATCATCCCAAAAGATTGTCTGGCCGTGAAGCTTCCCCTATGGAACAGAATTATTTTCCATTTATCTCCTTGTATAAGGACGGTTCTTCAAGGACATGAAACGGACAAAAAAGCAGCTCGCGGTGTACAGGAAGTCACTCCGGAGGTGGCGTGTAATAATGGATAGAACACAATAAAATAGTGAAAGATACAATAGCAACGAATCAGATGTCACTTTCTCTTCTGTAAGTAAAGGTTAAAAAAAAATAGGACAAGATCCTCCTGGTCGACTACTTACAACCATCGAGCACCGCACAATAAATATCTTTCCTGTTGTGCAAAGTTTTAATATTCTATATTCAGATATTTTTGGTTTCCTTCTTTGATAATAGAGGATAGGTGATGATTAAAGGGGATTTCTGGGAGTTCGATATTGCAACTACCGCACCCTCTTCACTTTTATTGACAGGACCAGGCAGTGAAAATATCATCACCTGCCGGGCCCTGTCAATCAGTTGTACAGAGAGCGGAGTCTCTAGGTGTAATGGTAACGCCCCCGTTGCTCCTAGAGGCTCATTTGCATATAATAAAACATAATTTTTCTCAGCAATGTGGACACATATGAACATGGGACCAACACAGATGTCTTCAGCTGTCAAGTGCACATGTAACAGGTCAGCCAGTTTCATAGGAACAAAGCTGCTGACAGATGCCCTTGTAAATGGAACTGAGCTTCTCCTAGACTGTGACTGATGAATGCGCCGTCAATGGCCTAGCAAGAGGAAGTGGTGGTCACAGTCCATGGCGTCTTCAGACAGTTGATTGGTGGGGGTGCGGGGAGTGAGAACCTGTTGACCTATCCTGACGATAACAAATCAATATTTTACTCCCAGAAAACCACTTTAAAGGGATTTTCAGAAAATTTGGCCATGGGAGGAAATTCCATAAAATTATAATAGACCCACTACTCTCTGGATAAATCCTGCTGTTCCAACACCATTAGTCCGGTGGTTCCTGCTGCTCTTGGTGTACTGTTCAGGAGCTATGACCTTTACTCTTTCTCTTTTTTTACTTTTGAGGTTATGCACCTTTACTATGCGGAGACACTGGGGGAGCCTAAACTGTGTGGGGGTCACTGTAACTGTGTAGGCGGCAGCATAGGGCTGTATAGTTTGTATAGAAGGTGGGAAATAGGAGGGGATGGGCTGAAATTGATGACTTGGTAGAAAACAATGCTGAGATGAATCATGGATGGAAGAAGTCGTCATTGGGGTTTGGGCTGAATGGAGAAGAAAAGGGACAGAGAAGAATGTTACCTATGATTCAATTTTACCCATTAATGAGTCTAAAGTTGTCATTAATGAGGTAGAATTGTTTTGTAATATTTGAAGGTATTAGAAGATAATAAATGTTCAGGAGGAGGGCTCACTCGTGAAACCTTTGCACCCTGCCCAACCATGTTTTAAATAGCATCATCATGGGTCACCGTTTCAGATTTGTTTTTTTTTTTTTTTTTTTTATGCCACTAGTTCAGACAAAATAATTTACTGAAATATGGACATTTCAGTCTTGTAAAACCTTTACTGTTTCGTTTTTTTTTTCTTTTGAGATTAGGCCCCCCCCCCCCCCCAGTGTCTCAGCTTAGTAAAAGTTCATAAACTGTGTGGGGTCAAGTTCACTGTGTAAGGGAGCATTATTCCTGTGGGTTGTCCAGTATTAGGGGAAGCAGCATGCATGATATTGTGAAAGGGACAGAAGGTGGGGATGGACTGAAAATGATGACTTGATGGCAAACTCTGCTGAGATGAATCATGGATGGAAGAATTCTTCATGGGGGTTTGGGCTGAATGGAGAAGAAAAGGGACAGAGAAGAATATGTTGCCTATGAGTCAATCTTACCCATTAATGTGTCTAAAATGGTCATTAATTAGGCAGAGTTGTTTTGTAATATTTGAAGGTATCAGAAGATAATAAGTGTTAGGAGGAGGGCTCGCTCATGAATCCTTTGTACCCTGCCCAACAATGTTTTAAATAGTGCTATAGTGTCACGGGTCCAATTTCAGATTTGTCTTATTTATTTTTCCTTCCACTACTTAGACAAAAGAAGAATTTACAGAAATCTGGACATTTCATTCTTGTAAGACCTTTACACTTTCCCACACCCAGAATATCCTCCGGGCACTGTGAAGTTGGCACCTCCACTTGCCATATTTTCTTGCTGCAGTTTTTCTTTAACGCAAATCTTTCAGAAAATCCACCCGGGCATAGAACCTGCCCTGTACGAGCCAAATTAACCCCTTTATTGCGGTGCTCCTGTCGCCCTTTGTCCTGAGTAGTGTTGGAGTAAAAAAAGCGAGAACAAGCCGTTCCGTTTTTTTCCCCTGTTGGCTAAATAAGGCTGGAGATCAGGCCGATAATCTTTTGAGTGGGCGTTTTTTTTTCTTCTTTTTTTCCCCTTGCACAAAATAGTACAGTAAATTAAGACAGCAGGACCATTTACCCTCACAGTGGGGCTAATTTTATGGTAATTTTTTTTTCTCTCACGGTTTCTTTATGGCTAGAAGTGCAGGAAACGGTGACCTTTCAAATCCGCCTCTAATGGAACCCACAGGAGCCTTTATGGGGCCTGTAAAAGTATTTTCGCCAATGTAAAAGAAAGCGGCGTGTTTGTAATATGCAGAGCGAGTGCTACATAATAACAGTCTTTATGTCTATTTGTAGCGCATTGTCTGTGGCGCTCGGATCGTATCCCGTGTGCCTCTCCTCCCTCCGCTCCTGAACCCCGTCCTCGCGTTAATTGACACGTCTGTGATGTTAATTTATTTCATACAATGCAAAAAGTCATTTTCTTCATTACATTCTTATTATTTGACTCCAGCGTGTTGTTTTTTTTCTTTTTTTTTTTTCCTTTCTTCCTTAAACGCCAACTTGTTCTTTCTGGAGGAGAGCTAAAGAACACTAGACAAAAAGAATGACACCTATGACTAAAAAAAGTAAAAAAAAAAATTATATATATATATATATATATATAATCCCATCCATCTCTTACTATATACCAGCGTAGGGCATTGGATATGATAAAGGGAGGAGGTGCTTAGCAGACTCCTCACAGCCGGAGCAGGGTGACTGATGTAGAGTGTCTCGCTCCGGTGGACCGGGCCTGTCCATGTAGCACATAGATGGACCCCCATGTGCATGTCATACTACATTTCCTCTGCAATGGCTGCTGCGGGGGAATCTCTGGCGTCTTCCAGATTTATTTGCATTCTGACTGAAAAGACCTTCATATAACCTCGGAGGTACAGTGAGACCCCATACACTTCTATGGGCACAGGCCATACCTCCAGATACATGTCATGTGTACATACAGTGGCTCTAATGAGGGGTTGGACGCATTGGTTTTAAGAGAGGCAGTGTCACTTTTATGGAGGCACTGTAGTTATTATGGGGATACTGTGTTAGGCGCTCTAATGAGAGCGTTGTGGTTGTCTCGTGTAGATACGCTCTTACTGATGTTAATGGTGGGACTGTGGATGTCTGTTATTTTGTCTTGGTGTTAGGTTCTTAGAGGGGCACTGTTATGGAGTCACTGAGGCTATCACTCAGTGTATCTCTTGCAGGCACGGTGCGGGCTTGTATAGAGGAAATGTAGGTGGCACTGTTACTGACTTTAATGGTGGTACTGTGGACATCTCTGTCAAGTTGGCCTTGTGTTAGGTTCTTAGAGGGCCACTGTTATGGAGTCACTGAGGCTATCACTCAGTATATCTCTTGTAGGCATGGTGCGGGCTTGTATAGAGGAAATGTAGGTGGCACTGTAGCATCTCTTATGGAGGCACTGTTACTGTCTTTAATGGTGGGACTGTGGATGTGTCTGTCATGTTGGCCTTGTCTTAGGTTCTTGGGGGGGCACTGTTGTGTCGCTGCAGCTGTGACTTTGTATGCCTCATGTGTAGGCACGGTGCAGGCTTGTATGAAGGACATGTAGGCGGCACTGTTACTGACTTTAATGGTGGAACTGTGAATGTCTATTATGTTGTCATTGTATTAGGCTTTTGGGGGGTACTGATATTGAGTCACTGTGGCTATGACTTTGTATGCCTCATGTGTAGGCACTGTTGCTGGCTTGTATAGAGGAAACTTGGATGGCACTGTTATGGTGGCACTGTGGCAGCTCTTATGGAACCGCAGTTACTGGTAGGACTGTGGATGTCTATTATGTTGGCCTTGTGTTCGGCTCCTATGGACGCACTGTTACTGACTAATTATGGGACTGCTGACATCTTTGTTATGTTGGCATTATGTTAGGTAGGTAGGGCACTGTTATGGAGTCACTTTGGCTATCACGTTCTCCTGTTTATTCATTGTTGCTGGTTGGTATGGAGCACTGCTATGGTGGCACTGTGGTTACTGTTATACGGTTACTGGGGCTGTCTCTTGAAGGGTCACTGTTGCTGGCTGTGACCGTTATGGGGATACTGTGGTATAGCATTGCTGTGTGGGGACTTTGCTTCTATTATGGGGGGCACTATAGTTGGCCCTTTTTCTTTTGCAACCTGGTTCAAGACAAGGGACACATCTACAGAAACGCATTTGTGGATTGGCACAGCAAATGGACATAACCTTTGTTTTCGATGGACTGCCCCTTTAAACATGTGCTCCTCTTCTGTACAATATATATAACACCCTGCAAGATATTAGAAGATTCTGCTTTCTTATGTTGATGGATCTGCATGAATCTGAAAAGAAATCCACAGAAAAAAAAAACCTAAAATGACCCAAAAAAACCCAAAACACAATTCTGTACTGCAGAGGAAGGAAGAGGAAACCGGGCTAGATGACCCAGACTGCCTGCTGCGGTGCTGCCCCAGATCTCCCCTGCCGGTAGACATTGTATAAAATGCTGCTCTGCTGTACTCCTGTGTAGATGCAATGAGAAAAAAATGTAAAGGGGTTATAAAGGATTAGAAAAACACGGCTGCTTTCTCCGGAAACAGCGCCACTCCTGTCCACAGGATGTTTGTGGTATTGCAGCTCAGCACCATTCCCTTCAGTAAAGCCAAACAGCAAAACTGTAAGTAACCTATAGACAGGTGTGGCGTAGTTTCTGTAATCCTGGACAACCCCTTTAATGTAAAACTAATTATAACTCTTTAAAGTGGATGGTGGATCCTGTGTGATCTATATATAGAGATGATCTCATTGTAATCCCGCCTTTGATGATAATGAAATGACTGCTGAAAAATAATCTATTATTAGGCCTAGTGGCCAGTGCGAAAACTGCAGGATTTTATTTTATTTTTTTAATATAGTGAGGTGGAAAATTAAAGTGTACCTGAACTTTTAAGTAACTTAATTCAATACTACTCTAAATAGCCTAAAATACATGTTTGTAATATAATTTATTACATTTTTTTTCAGGTTTTCTGTGCGAAATAGACACCTCACAATAGTGCCCACTAGACACTCATGAAGAACCTTAGTACCCCCTTAGACAATAATTATACTTTCTTAGGGCTCCCCACACAAAACAGCGCCCCTTTAGTGCCCCTGCAATGTATGATTTTTGCCTATGTGCCCCTCACAGGGGGTGATCCCTTATTGTATCATGCTCGTTTAGTGCCCTCCATGTACTATGTGCCCCCTCACAGCAGGGTGAACCCTTGGTGCCCCCACACTATGATACTCCTTTAGTGCCCCTAGGCAGTATGATGCCCCCTTCAAAGTACGATGTTCCCTATACAGTGTCTGTAAATAAGTGCATGCTGAGGTCTGGCCTTCTGGAATCTGTGGTCCAGATTCAGGCCGCGGCCGCCTGTTAGATACCATCATTAGGTTTGTGTGCTCTTCTCAGGGCACTCTCGAAAAACCTTTAGGTAGGACATTTCATAGGTTACAAGGATGTACTATTATGTTGTAGGACTGTGAAGCAAGGGGATCTCAGTGATAAAGCTACATACAGACACGTGATGAAGGCTGTTCCTGCAGTTCTGACCCCTCAATCCCTCCCATTTATATTTTTGCCTCTGCAGAACGTGCATTGGATCAGCTGCCGGCCTCCTCAGGCTCCACTTATCTCCAGGTAGAAAGCAAATGAATCAGCTAAAGAAAATCCAAGGCTGATTCGTCATCTAATAGCTCCTATAATTATTAGATTCTCAACATAAATCTTAAGCTCCGCTGGGAGCAGGGAAGAAAGGTTCCAGTGAACGTCTTAAAGGGCACCAGAAAAGTTAGCAGGGGACTCTGCACCCACTTAGTGGTTCCCGAGGTCCTTTAATTGGGCGAGGGGTGGAAATTTGTGTACAGAATTCAAATCCCAAGGGCTTGTCTGCCAATCAGATACTTAAGCTGGATTTACACGGACCGACTGAGTCTGAGTGTCCGGGAAGGAGGCGTTCCTTCCTTCTTTAGTGAAGGAGACTGCTGCTATTACATGCAGTGATCTCCTTCACAGTATGAGTTCGAGGGATCGCTATTGAGATTTCTCATGTAGAAATATGGTTTCTGAGCAGCAGATCGCTGTTTAGACCACACAATCTGCTGCCCAGAAGCCATTCACCGCTGAAGCCAGCCATTCGCTGAAGTGGTGCATGTAACCATGCTTATGCACTGCTGGATGTACACAGTGTAAATATAAATCGTTTTATGGGGCAGGCTGCAGACGTTGGCTTAAAGGATATGTACGCCTTTTGGAGGCAATATTTTTATGATTGCATTGTACTCATTTTGACAACAATAGTTTTTTAAATTGGTCTTTATTAAAAATTTTGAACCCTTGTCTTTGTACAGCCTTGAGATTCTCTAGTAGCAGGCTCTGAATTTTCACTCTGTTCCATCAGGCAGCTCAGCTGACAGCTCCTTATCTCTAACTATATAAACGCTCATTAAAGCTCAATTGTTATCTTACTGATAAGAATGTGGCTTAAATAAGTGTTCGATCTGTTTGTTATTTAGAGCTAATAGTTAACCCTTTGTGACAGAACATTTAAATATTTTATATAAAGACCAGTTGAAAAAATGAATTTTAGCCCAAAATGAGTAAGAAGCAATCATTAAAAAAATTACCCCCGAAAGTTTACATGACCTTTAAAAATCATTATAACTGGAAAACCCCTTTAACGCTTACCTACCATTTACTTCAGCCTTGCAGTGCTGACTCCATAGTAACGGTGCCTGCAGGGGGTCTGTGGTAGTCTGGAATCCACCTCCTGACTCGTCAGTGACTTTGGCTGATGCTCTCTCTTTCGCTCATGGTTTAGGAGCCTTTTACACGACTGGTGATCAGGAACGAACTCTTGTACAATGATTAGTCACCGGACAAGCGAGTAAAACACGAAAGTATTTTACGCCACATTAAAACAAAATAATCGGTTCTTGGCAGCACATCGTCCCACGTAAAGAGGGATGTGCTGGAGACAGTGATGGAACTGTATGGCCTAAATACATGCGGATCGCACTGTGTAAATGGAGCAAAATAAATTTTAAGCCAAAAAAAAAGTCAGTGTAAAAATGTTCCACTGAGGATCTGCCTCTTCAGATGGGCTGCTGTACATGAGCACAAGCCCTCCACAAGCGTCCAAGGATCGTCAATGCATGGATCGCCGATTACCATACCAACAAGGATATCTAGTACCAGTACACTGAGGTGCAAATCCATGTTACATGTCGGATTGTATAATATGTGGCTCCAACCATCCTGTCGTTTTATCAGCGTGCAGGCATGATAGGGTTAATTGTCTCCCTAGGTAATTAGACGTATAATTTTGTCTGTTTTTACCCAAAACATTGAAGCCCTTTGTCCCTCCATCCTACACTCCCCTAACACAATCCATCCTAATTGTTACAGCTATCATTACCGCTCTCTAGTAATCCATAGGCAGAGCTGTGAAATCTATGTGCATTGTTATCTCGGTGAATAGAGAGGGCAGACAGCGCACAGCTGCACACGCATTACTGTAATGGTCGGTCAGGGTCTCATCTCCAGATCAAAATGTGATTAGAGGAGCTCGGTACAATAGTCCACGAAACATTCTCATGGAAACGTGCCCTCGAAAAGGTTTGCATCAGCACACTGTGTAAGAAATCTAAGCATGAAAGACAAGGCCATGACCGTAAGGAAACCACCCCACTGTATTAGACTGCCAGATGATTGCTAACGAGCATTCCTATGAACGCTCCTTAGCGTCTTATACTGCCCGATGAACCATTTCTGGGAGGGAACGCGTCCCTTCCGACAATCGTCAGCGTCATCGGGGTGTCTAATACATCCTTAAAGGGGTTTTGCAATCACAGACAGTGGGGGTATATTGCTAGGATATGCCCCCATTGTCTGATAGGTGCGGGTCCCACACCTACACGGAGAACGGAGCAGGGAAAGTAGTGGAGGGCAAACTGCGCATGCGCAGCCGGCCTCCATTCATTTCTATGGGTCCGCCGAAAATAGCGGAGAGTTGGCTCGACTATTTCTTTTGGCCCCATAGAAATGAATGGTAGTGGGGGCTAGGTGTGCGCAGTGTGCTCCCATTCACTTGTGTGGGAGCAGTGCTTGGTGGTGGCCTGGAAACCCGGGGTCCTCCAGCCACAACTCTCCCCGCTCCGGTTTCCTTTTGCTTTAAAGGGTGCATTAGACACCCCAATGCTGCAGACGATCGTCAGATAGGTAGCGGGGGACACAGCTGCTATTACATGCAGCGATGTCCTCCGTAGCACGAGGAGGAGCGATCACCATGCCATCGCTCGTCCCCTTTCAGGGCAGCGGTGTGCTTGCGGCAGATCGCTATTACACAGTGCAATCTGCCACCGCCATTGGGATTTTAAGCATGGTTTAAAAAGGATCACAATTGCCCGATGAACAAGCAAACGTTCATTTCGGGCATTTGGAGGCAGAATTAGACTGCCAGATGATCAGTAACGAGCGTTCATCTGCCAGAAAATCTCCCAGTCTAATTCACCCTAAAGAGAATCTGTCACCATGATAAACAACACGACAACTCTTAAAGGGCATTTGTCAGCAGATTTGTACCTATGAAACTGACGTGTTGCATGTGCGCTTGGCAGCTGAATGCATTACTGAGAAGATGATGTTTTAATATATGCAAATGAGCGTCTAGGAGCAACGGGGGTGTTGCAGTTACTCCTAGAGGTTCAGCTCTCTGCAACTGCAGCGCCCTCTCTACTTTGATTGGCAGGGCCAGGTGTGGTGACGTTTACACTGCCTGGTCCTGTCAATCAAAGTGCAGAAGGCTGCAGAGATAACAGATCCTCTAGGTGTAATGGTAACGCCCCCTTTGCTCCTAGAGGCTCATTTGCATCTATTAAAACATCATTTTTCTCAGCAATGTGAACACATATGACCATGGGACCAACACAGATGTCTTCAGCTGCCAAGTGCACATGTAACAGGTCAGACAGTGTCTTGAGCCATCTATTGCTGCAAACGGATGTACTGTTGCAACATAATTATTACTTTTATTTTTGCAGTTGAGGTGCTCAGAGCACTGAGTGGCTGGTCTAACCCCTCAGAACACCGCATCAACTCCTCCTCTCCCTCATTGCGGCACGATTGACAGGTCCAGGCATCTTCACTGTTCAATTGCCTAGCCCTGAAATCTCATGATTTCGCTGGAGAGGCTTTATCAGCACAGTCTCCTTCCGGAAGAGAAGATGTTTCGGATTCGCTGATCTAGAAGCAAAGCCAAGAGCCTTGTCATCCTGGAGGAGGCTGACGTCATTGGCCCTTGCACAGTGCAGATCTCAGCGGGAATCACCTGAGATCAAGAGGAGGATCTCCCTGCTGAGATCTGGACTGTGCAAGAGCCAATTATGTCAGGCTCCTCCAGGATCACAAGGCTCTCAGCTTTGCTTCTAGATCAGCGAATCCGAGTGTCTTCTCTTCTAGGAGAAGACTGCACCGATGAAGCCTCTGCAGTGAAAGCATGAGATTTCAGGGCTAAGCAATTGAACAGTGAGGATGCTTGACCCTGTCAGTTGGGCCATAAAGGGGAGAGGAGGAGGTGAAGCGGTGCTCATAGGGGCTAGCCAGGCCCCTCGGTGCTCTGATCACCTAATTTGCATAAAAATATTATATATATATATATATTTTATGTTCACAATTATGCTGCAATGGACTCATTCACCACGATCAACCCTACCAGGCAGTGTGTCTGGTTTAATAAGGTTGATCGTTGTAACAGATGCTCTTCAAGGGGCTTGTCAAAGATTAAAAGAAAATTAGTCTCTTGTCCGTGAACCATATCCGATATTTTCCCAGGAAATAAGTTTTAGGGCTTCTCCAGTTTGTACAAGCCATACGTGCTAGCATAGTCTCTTCACAGTAAACAGATGAAAAAGTGTCCTCCTGCTGGAACCCCCATCAATCAGCTGCAATCCTTGAGGAAACCTGGAAGTGAGTCTTCATTTTTCCTGCAGCACCACCGCAGGAGACATGAAGCATTACACAGTACCCATTCACATCAATGATTGGTCTGGACAGGGTGGGTCCTCCAGAGTAAGAGATGCTCTTTGTAGCCTCTCTTTACTCTGCCCATGAGATGAAGATCCTAAATTGAGAACCTTCTCCTTTACTAACAGATAATTCCCTAATAGGATTTATGAGGAATGGTTTTCTGAAATGGACAACCCCTTTATAGTGTGCATGTCTTATGCAACTCCAAGCAGGCACTTCTGAGGTTTTGTGGCCTTCCTGTCCAGATTAGGGGTGAAGCTTAAAATGTGGGTTTGAGATTTCACAGATATGGAACGTACACCCAAAAAAACTTTTCCGTGACATATTGCCATTTTTCTGTTTTGGTGCAGCTGCCATTTTTCCAGTTGACACTTTTGAATAAACTTCAGCAACTAGTGATCAGCATTCATTCTATCAGCATCTTGAAAAGTCAAAGATCTAAGGTTTCAGCTACTTGGCGATCTTGGTCGCACCCAAGGATTGCAGTGGATTTTTTTTTTTGCGATTCTGGGGTTGTGACAAATGTGTGAGTCACGCCATTAATTTCTATGCTAGCACCGCTACATCACACTACAATCCTTGAGCACAACCAAGATCACTACATAGCCGAACCCTTAATATCAGTTCCTCAGAAGCTCATAAAAATGGCAACCAATATGGCTGCATTTCCTGACACTTCACAGATAATGGCCACCACAACAAAAAGAAACCCTCCAAAAACTATACTACAATGGACCCCTCGAAGCCCTCCATTTGGAGGTGACTTTGGAGCCAGTTACCACTAGGGTCTACTTTTATGGGTTAATTCACTGGTAACCTATTAGATGTGATTGATGAGATGTCCTGTGTGTATAATGTCAGCAACAAAAGTTACGAAGACATCAAAAGTGGACACGATCTGTATAGAATTATTTCCTTCAGAGGGAGGAAGGCGTCCCAGTTCAAGAAAAGATTTTCTGGTAAAATATAAGCAGAATTGATGATGGTGTCGCTGATCTCTTCTAGATTGACAGAACGGAGACAAATGTCAACAACCTGAACCCCGTCTTTGCAAAGAAGTTTACCATCAACTATCACTTTGAAGAAGTGCAGAAGTTAAAGTTTGCCATTTTTGATCAGGACAAGTCAAGCACGCAGCTCTACGAGCATGACTTCCTGGGGGAGTACGTGTGCACACTCGGATCGGTGAGTGGACATTGAATTGTGTGCATGAGGATACCCTGTGTCTTCCAGACTGGCTGGCTTCCGTTTTCAGACACCATAAAGCCAGACACACACAAGCGAGTTCAGTGCGAGGAACTTGCTGCGTGTGACAGAGTGAATTCCCGTTCTGACCTCTGCTCCTCTGACAGGATCGCACAGTGTTGTAATGATTTATAAGGCCGTGTGTTCCTGAAATAATGCTGTCAGTGTAATTCAATAGATTCCAGGTGTCACAGGGACACTGCCTTATAAATCATTATAACACTGTTTGATTGTGTCAGAGGAGCAGAGGCCAGAACGGGAACTGGCAGCAACTCAGAACTCGCTTGTGTGTGTCTGCCTTAATACTCAATTTGCTCTTATTTTCAGATTTTTTTATGTGGGGGGTATCTCTCCCTGTAACACATGTTGGAATTTTTGGAATTGAGTACATGATGCTGCTGCTTTCCCCCTTGCAAGCTGAGAGCTTTCCTCCCTATTTACTTCCTCTGTGTAATCTGCCCTCCTTGGATTCTTTTCCCCCTCTTCACACACTGATCTGCTGTGTCCAACCTCCTCCCCCTACCTGCTGCTATGTCTAACACATTGCAGAGATCCTTTAGAAAATAGGAGTAGTGCTTTTGTGACTTTAGGTTACATTCAGCAGCACCACCAGCTAGGTGAAGGACTTACACACATGCTGCAGAAGGAGAATAGTAGATTTTTAATGAAGACTGCTTAGAAAATTGCTTAATTTTACATTTAGAAAGCAAATGAACAATGCAAAAAAAATCAATGATTTGATTTATTATGTTAGGGAATGGCATAGATTGCAGTTTTTTAATATACTATACTATGCATGCAGCATTTACGTGTCCCAGTAAGGCTTAGTATGGTGCACTGCATTCCCAGAGTACAGGCTGCCATACGTGTTGCTGTGCAATTCCTCCATATAATCATTAAACTAGCTTCAATCCACAACTTCCAGTTAACTAATCCCTAGATAAAAATAACAGTTTGTGTCAGCTGCCATCGTATGAGTTTTTCCAGTATCCTGTAGGACACATTTCCCAGCACGCTCCATCATGTGCGTATGAACGGCGTATGTGACAATTATGGCTTCTGTCTTGCAGTCAGAGATCGTTAGATACTTGTCATAGTTCTAAATCCAGCAAATAATAAATGCTGTGCAACTTTTTATTTTTAAATGTTTTATTTTTCAGATTGTTTCCAGCAAGAAGGCAACACGACCCTTGGTTTTAGGGAACGGGAAGCCAGCGGGGAAGGGAGTTATAACGGTAAAGAGGTTTCTTTTTCTGTACTGCCTGTGTCATTTTAAAAGCTGTGTGAAGTTCATACTGAGATAATCGCTTGATTATTCCACCGGTAGCAATCATTCTGCTTCTAGTAAAAGCTGAAGACGTGCATCATGGCAACAGTAACCTAGCAACAAGATAACAGCGTCAGGATAACAATAAGCTGCGCGTTCCTCTATGTATGAGATGGGCTCAAGTGCTCCGATTGTTCCATTATTCCAGCAACTTTGTAAACAACGTGAACATCGTGCGCCACCGCGGCTATTAGATTTCATGCAAAAATATAACGTTCCCTTACAGTCCGCTGCTCCTTAAAGGGTCTGCTCCTAGATTAATGCCTGTTATAGAGAATTAATAGCAAGCAATGGGATAGACAGGTGGATGGGTAGGTAGAGAGGTAGATGGGGGGGAATGGAGAGGTAGGTAGATGGGGGGAATGGAGAGGTAGGTAGATGGGGGGAATGGAGAGGTAGATGGAGAGGTAGATGGGGGGAATGGAGAGGTAGATGGGGGGAATGGAGAGGTAGATGGAGAGGTAGGTAGATGGGGGGAATGGAGAGGTAGTTAGATGGGGGGAATGGAGAGGTAGGTAGATGGGGGAATGGAGAGGTAGGTAGATGGGGGGAATGGAGAGGTAGGTAGATGGGGGGGGTGGAGAGATGGGGGGGGTGGAGATGTAGATGGGGGGGAATGGAGAGGTGTGGGGGGGAATGGAGAGGTGTGGGGGGGAATGGAGAGGTAGAGGGGGGGAAGGAGAGGTAGAGGGGGGGGGAGAGGTAGATATGGGGGGGGGGAAGGAGAGGTAGATATGGGGGGGAAAGGAGAGGTAGATATGGGGGGGAGGAGAGGTAGATATGGGGGGGGAAGGAGAGGTAGATATGGGGGGGGGAGGAGAGGTAGATATGGGGGGGGGAAGGAGAGGTAGATATGGGGGGGAGAGGTAGATGGAGAGGTGAGTAGATGGATGGGTAGGTATATTAGTAGATAGATGATACATGTATGCATAGATAGGTGGATGGAGAGTTGATACACAGATACATGGTTAGGTGACAGTCTATAAAGATAGCTAGATATTGTAGATACATGGATGGATGCGTGGAAAGATGGATAGACAGTCGATACAGAGACTCATGGGTAGATGTGTAGATAGATGGATAGTTGGAGGAATTGATAGATCTAATAATCTGCACACTATTCACCTACTAAGAGCTGTATTACATCAGCCGATTGTTGGACAGATCACTGTTGACAAGTGTCCGTAGCAATGATCTACGTGTATAATACCGCTGCCGAGCAAACACTCCTTCCTCTGGTAATCACAATCTTTCAGCAGGTTTAAAAATGATCGCTTGCCGGTGGCAGATTGTGGCGTCTAATCGTGATCTGCTGCCGTCAGACAATGATTCTGTATGTGAACAAGTGATGGCATTAGTGATCGCTCCGCTCCATACAATGGGAGAGATTGCTCCATGTCAATGCAGCCGTCTCCTCCAATGACGAGCATCGCTTCCTTCCCGACAACCGCCTGCAAAATCTGCAGGTTTTCAGCTAAGGCATTACCATCAATCTCTTTGGATTAGTGTTCTACCATGTTATATGGCTGTAAATCACAGAATGTCTTGACCTTTGTTTATTTCAAGGACACGCCCCCCATAAGCGGTGTAATCAGCTGCGTGTATATTCCTTGCCTGGGATTACAGCTGCAGGCTTACAGCATGTCACAGATCGATATGTGTCCGTGGCACAGAGGACGCCCCTAATGGCCTTTTCATCTTATATTACCAAGTCCAGGGGTATTTTGTGACTCTCGGCCATCCCAGTAATTCATTATCACGTCATCTCCAAAACGATACTTTGCAGGAAACGTGATTTCTCTCAGTTTGATAAAGGGTGGTTTTGCTTTTTAACCATTTTTTAATCTTTTAGAGAGCAGCGGCCCCTAGAGGGAAAATGTAAGCTTACATCCTGTCCATTCAAGTGAATGGGTGACCGTGTAACACATTCCACTCCAGGGTGGGAGCCACTCTGCCAAGGCTCACAGGCGGGTCCTGAGCAGGAGACCCCCGTCTATGACCCTCTTTCTTTAAAAGGGTATTCTCATTTTAGACAATGGCGGAATATTGCTAGGATATGCCCCCATTGTCTTATAAGTGCCGGTCCCACTGTTGGGACCCCCACCTCTATCGAGAACGGAGCCCCCAAACTGAAGGAGGGCGCACTGCGCATGTGCAGCAGCCCTCCATTCATTCCTATGGGCCTGGATCGGCTATTTCCGTTGGCTACATAGAAATGAATGGGAGCGGTGGCCGCGCATGCGCAGTGCCCTCCCATTCATTTCTATGGGAGCAGCGGGGGAGCTGCGTCTGGTGGTGACCGGACCCCGGGAAACCTGGGGTCCTCCAGGTGCAGCGCAACCCCCCCCCCCTCCGATCTCGATATAGGTGCGGGTCCCAGCAGTGGGGGCATATCCTAGCAATATGCCCCCATTGTCTAAGATGAGAATACCCCTTTAATATTACAATTTCAAATAGAATTTCTGTTCATTGTTAGTTCTGCTTTCATTTTCAGGTCATTGCTGAGGAGCTGTCAGATAACAGGGTGATAACACTTTCCATGGCCGGGAGGAAGCTGGATAAAAAGGTGAGATATCACATTGTTCTCATGTCACAGTGTATTAGTGACACTTGTGGATGACCGGATCCCCCTTATTCTCCAGTCGATGGCACTGGTCATTAATAGGACTCTGACATTCTCATGTAATTTACTTTCTCTACAGGATTTGTTCGGCAAGTCAGATCCATTTTTAGAATTCTACAAACAAGGAGATGATGGGAAATGGATGCTGGTTCATAGGACGGAGGTGAATGTATATTTCAGTATTCTGACCTGTAAAAAAAAATTGGTACAAGTAAACATTCTTATGTAGTGTTATGCCTGTAAAATCTGGGGGCTTCAGGGACCCCTTACAAGTGTCCTGATGAAGGTCAACTATCTATCCAATATATTGGCATCGATATACCATATTTTTGGCTCCATAAGACGCACCTAGGATATAATGGAGGAAAATAAGGAAAAAAAAATTTCATCAGACCTCAGATTAGACCCCCTTTCCTCCACAGACCTCAGATCAGGACCTCAAGCTCCTTCAGACCCTATTCCACCTCAGATCAGACCCCCAAGCTGCTGTACGCAGTCAGGACACATGCCGTGAGGTGCCTGGAAGAAGACCAAGGAGAGGGTAGTGCAGCACTACAAGACTCCTGCATACTGATCACCGCTTCCATAATGGAAGCCATCCCATCCCATTTTTAGGGGAAAAAAGTGCGTCTTATGGAGTGAAAAATAGAGTAAACTATATAGAATATTTATACATGGGCTGCTCCTCAAGCCCAGTGATCACTTGCAGCACAACATTACCATTATGTGTGACTATACTGTAATAGATGTTGGGGGAGAGAAGTATTGGGAAGTTGGATTTCAACTTTCTCAGTCTTTTTTTTTTTTTTTTTTTTTTTTTTTTTTCCTTAAGAAAGGTTTTTATGATTTAAATATTGTTGCCCTATCCTCAGGATAGTAAAAAGCGGACAGCCCCTTTAGGGCTGACAATACATATTAGACAACTGTCGGCCACACACTCTTTTGGCCAACAGCCGTTCCTCCCGGCACCTCTATAGGGTAGGTCATCAATAGTAAAAAGCAGACACCCCTTTAAGCTGATGGACAGCAATATCTCCCGCTCGCCCATACACAGCATTGTCGGCTCAAAATGTGAATGGAAGAATGGAGAAAGATGCTGCCGGACTCCTCTGTCGGGTGGCTTATCTCCCTGAGAACAGGCTTGTTGAAGTCCAAAGTGCCTTCTCTCCATAAAAATCTGCTTTGGAGGGGGAGTTGCGAGGCCCCCACAACTTATTAGGTGGCCAGACGATATCAGCAGGTTCGGCTGACTTACATCGAATGTGTATGGCCGGCTTTAGCTTTTAGTCCTGAGTGATAAGTAAATGGTTTTCACTAGAGATGAGCGAGCATGCTCGAGTGCCATTTTGCGTATGCATTTTAAAATTCGTACGCTATTCATACGCATATTTTAATCTATACGCAAATGCGTACGAATAGCGTCCAAATTGAATTTGTATGCTATTCGTACGCATTTGCGTATAGATTAAAATATGCGTATGAATAGCGTACGAATTTTAAAATGCATACGCAAAAATGGCACTCATCTCTAGTTTTCACGCTTTTACCAGTAATAAATGTTTTTTTTTACGCTTTTATTATTCTTATCAGGTCATAAAATATACTCTGGACCCTGTGTGGAAGCCTTTTACTGTGCCCTTACAGTCTCTGTGTAATGGAGACATCGAGAAGCCAATAAAGGTGAATTCTGCCTTGTGTGATTATTATTATTATGTTTTGTTGAGTGATTATTTTGTATGTATTTTAACTGATAACGTTGTGTGGTGTCTCTTCCAGGTTATATGCTATGATTACGACAATGATGGAGGACATGACTTTATTGGGGAATTTCAGACTACAGCAATCAAGATGTGTGAGACTCGAGAGGGAATGTCTGTGAGTATCCGCCATTTTGGCGATTCATTGGGTACACAAGACCTGATTTTTCAGTGGATGAACTCACAATACATACGGAAGCTGATGCAAAAATAAGTTCAAATCCCCTCTACAGTCATCGGGGCAAATATACTAAGAATGGCGTGACAAACACCGGTCTTAGCATAAAAAGACACAAGCCTATTAATAAATTCGGCACATCTCTAGGCAGTCCGTATGCCAGATACTTAGTCTCTCGCATAAATGATACTAAATAGACTGTGGAAGGTCACGCCCCCTTTCATTAAGCCATGCCCAGTGGCAAGAGAAATGAGAAGTCACAAATGGCCTGCACCATAATTTGTGATTTAGTGGAGTAAAACATTTGATATGTGTCCCTGGTAATGTTAAACTGTAAAGACTGCTGACATGTCATAGTGACTTGGCAGAAGTTTTGATTGGTGGGGGGCTGGATGCTGACACCCCTATGGATTGCCCAATTGAAGGAACAAATGTGTGCAAGGACTAAAGAGTGCTTTGCCTCTTTGGCTGTGATCAGCTCTTTAAGACTCTCTTCCAGGATGCAAGCAGAGCAGTGTAAGGAAAGGAAAGGATGAGTCTGTACACCACTCTGAGTGGGACTGAGGAGAGTCCACCATAGCTAAAAGGGCACAGTGCTCAGCTTAGCCCTTCTTGCTCTTCGTGTTTGCAATCATTGGGGGTCTTGTCACTCAGGACACTCACTGATCAAAAGATTTCTGAAGTGACTGATACACTGTAAATACTAAAATTTACATTTCAGTGAGCTCCCCCTAGTGGTGACTGAAGCCTGATAGAATTGTATCTATTTAGTTTCAAGCTCAAAGGGATTATCCCATGACCAATGTAAAAAAAGAAAATTAGACATCATATAATGCAAGACGACCTCTTCGTAACAAAGCTAGAACCAGCCCTGTACCTCACATGGATCCAGAGATCTCCCCGTTTATTGCTCTGCTAGATTTATATCAAGCTGGCAGCTCAAGGGGAGTGTCTTTTCTGCTAAAGCTCAGGGGGCGTGTCCATGCTCTCCCTATCACAGCTCAGGGGGCGTGTCCATGCTCTCCCTATCGCAGCTCAGGAGACGTGTCCATTCTGCTGCAGCTCTCTCCCTATCACAGCTCAGGAGGTAGTTAAAGGATGAAACTGAGCATGTGCGGCCATCTCAGTGAGCCGGACACAGAAAAAAGAAAAACAAACAGCAGGTGGCGCTGTACAGATACATTTCATTGAATAACTCAATGGCTTTACTAAATTTTTAACCATTTGCGATTACAAAAGTATTCAGATCCAGGTGCCGGTTTGAAAACTGGAATATTTTTTGTGGAACAACCCCTTTACGTCTTTATCCAGAGGGGGGTACTGCACCCTAATGCCTAAACCAAAACCATGTTCTAATGTGATACAATAAAATAACGTTTTTACTGAATTATGCCAGAATCCATTGTTTTCAAAACTGCTCCAGTAATTAAGTGTGTTGTGCAATCGTGTTGTAAGGATTTCATACCCATCCTTGTTCTGCGGGGAGCAGGCCTAGACAGGGGAAAGGGGGACATTTGTGCAGTTTTGATCTCAATAATGTTGTTGTGAATTTGGCAGATATTTTATATTATATCCTCTGCCAAAAAAGAGAAAAAAATCTGATTTTATAGTAAGAAAAAAAAAAAAAAAGTTCTAACAGTATAATTAGCTTCAATTCAACCATCTATTGGTGCTGGCAGGATTCCAAGTGTCCCCCCTTCCCCCACCAAGATGCTAATTACTATGTGTGTAAATGCATGAATCATTTCACATTGTGAGCCGCGTCCTGAAGAGCACAGGAGAGGCTGCAGACTGCGCAGAGGGCAAACCCCAGGCCACAGCAAGGGGCAGAAAAATCTGCAGGCAGCAGTCTGGAGGGGATTCGGTGACAACTGCATAATACACAAAGCTATGAGTATCTGTAGTTGTCGGCTAGTTCATTCATGAATTGCCTTTGCAGTTTTAGAAGTTGTCGGTTTTCTTGAGCCGTTACCTCTAATTAAAAGATCATCCAAGAATTTCCTGTGTAAAGTCATTGCATGAATCATTTTTATTTCCAGGTGGAATTTGAATGCATTAACCCAAAGAAACAAAAGAAGAAGAGAAGCTACAAAAACTCTGGAGTAATCATCATTAAATCTTGTAAGGTGAGGCACGTCTCCTAAATATTACCTCGCTTAGTTTAAAGGGAATCTGTCGGCAGATTTTACCATGCTAAATTGCTGACAGCACTAAGTAGGGGCTGGGGAGATCAGTACCTTTTTCAGAGCTTTAATCACCAGTATTAGTGTGAATATGAAGTTTTATTCTGCCAGATTCTGCTTTTGAGTGCCCAGGAGCAGCACTGACCTGCTTCATCACCCCTCCTCTCCGAGTGGCGGCTGTAATGGTCTCCTGGTTGAAAGCTACATCTGTCACACAAAGCAGGAGAGGCTGTGAAGCAGCTCAACTGCCAAAATCCTGAGAGCACTTCATGTTGAAGCTCCACCTCCAGTGCACTTAAAGGAGTTGTCTATTATTTTTTTTTTTATTTTACACCGGCCAGTGGAACCTTGGAAGAAATCCATACTCATCTGCTATCCACCTCTCCGTTCTGGCTTTCCATGCTTTCATGCTTCATTAGACTTCCAGTACTCATCTGTCACCTGTCATGTGCACTTCTGCAACCAATGCCTGTCCTCAGAGGTGATGTGTCCCAAGGAGCACATCACTGCGGAGTCATGATTTATTATTAAAGTGCCATTCATTCCATAGCGCTGTACATATGATAAGGGGTGTACATACAGTCATGGCCAAAAGTTTTGAGAATGACACAAATATTATATTTTCACACAATCTGCTGCCCTCTGGTTTTTATGTGTGTTTGTCAGATGTTTTTATCACATACAGAAATATAATTGCAATCATATTATGAGTAACAAAAGCTTATATTGACAGTTAGAATGAGTTAATGCAGCAAGTCAATATTTGCAGTGTTGACCCTTCTTCTTCAGGACCTCTGCAATTCTCCCTGGCATGCTCTCAATCAACTTCTGGACCAAATCCTGACTGATAGCAGTCCATTCTTGCACAATCAATGCTTGCATTTTGTCAGAATTTGTAGGTTTTTGTTTGTCCACCCGTCTCTTGATGATTGACCACAAGTTCTCAATGGGATTAAGATCTGGGGAGTTTCCAGGCCATGGACCCAAAATCTCTATGTTTTGTTCCCTGAGCCATTTAGTTATCACCTTTGCTTTATGGCAAGGTGCTCCATCATGCTGGAAAAGGCATTGTTGATCGCCAAACTGCTCTTGGACGGTTGGGAGAAGTTGCTCTCGGAGGACATTCTGGTACCATTCTTTATTCATGGCTGTGTTTTTAGGCAAGACTGTGAGAGAGCCGATTCCCTTGGCTGAGAAGCAACCCCACACATGAATGGTTTCAGGATGCTTTACAGTTGGCATGAGACAAGACTGGTGGTAGCGCTCACCTCGTCTTCTCCGAATAAGCTGTTTTCCAGATGTCCCAAACAATCGAAAAGGGGATTCATCAGAGAAAATGACTTTACCCCAGTCCTCAGCAGTCCACTCCCTGTACCTTTTGCAGAATATCAGTCTGTCCCTGATGTTTTTTTCTGGAGAGAAGTGGCTTCTTTGCTGCCCTCCTTGAGACCAGGCCTTGCTCCAAGAGTCTCCACCTCACAGCGCGTGCAGATGCACTCACACCTGCCTGCTGCCATTCCTGAGCAAGCTCTGCACTGCTGGTAGCCCGATCCCGCAGCTGAAACACTTTTAAGAGACGGTCCTGGCGCTTGCTGGTCTTTCTTGGGCGCCCTGGAGCCTTTTTGGCAACAATGGAACCTCTCTCCTTGAAGTTCTTGATGATGCGATAGATTGTTGACTGAGGTGCAATCTTTCTAGCTGCGATACTCTTCCCTGTAAGGCTACTTTCACACTAGCGTTTTTAAATTCCGGTATTGAGTTCCGTTATAGGGGCTCAATACCGGAAAAAAACGCTTCAGTTTTGTCCCCATTCATTGTCAATGGGGACAAAACTGAACTGAAGACAACGGAATGCTCCTGAAAGCATTCCGTTCCGTCTTCAGACCGGAGGACAAACCGCAGCATGCTGCGGTTTGCTCTCCGGTCCAGGCATCCGCACCAAGACGGATCCGGAATGACCCCCAATGCAAGTCAATGGGGACGGATCCGTTTGGTGTGGACACACCAGTAATCCGGATCTGTCCTCCATTGATTTCCAATGGGGGGTCATTCCGGATCCGGCATACATACACACAGACATGCATACATACACACAGACATACAAACAAACATACAGACATACATACAAACATACAGACATACATACATACATACTCACATACTCCCGGGACGCCGGCAGAACGTCTTCACGCGCCTCCTGCGCGCTGCGATGACATTTCCCCACTGCGCCAGCAGAGGGCGCTGTGGGGAATCGTCATCACTGCGCGCAGGAGGCGCGTGAAGACGTTCTGCCGGCGTCCCGGGAGTATGTGAGTATGTATGTATGTCTGTATGTTTGTATGTATGTCTGTATGTTTGTTTGTATGTATGTCTGTGTGTTGTTTTTGTGTGTCATGTGTGGGGCCGGAGCGCTGCTCCGGCTCCACACATGTATAGCGTTAGCACGGATCCGTCGGCACCCTTTAGGTGCCGGATCCGTGCTAACGCTAGTGTGAAAGTAGCCTTAGGCCATTTTTGTGCAGTGCAATGATGACTGCACGTGTTTCTTTAGAGATAACCATGGTTAACAGAAGAGAAACAATGATGCCAAGCACCAGCCTCCTTTTAAAGTGTCCAGTGGTGTCATTCTTACTTAATCATGACAGATTGATCTCCAGCCCTGTCCTCATCAACACCCACACCTGTGTTAATGGAGCAATCACTGAAACGATGTTAGCCGGTCCTTTTAAGGCAGGGCTGCAATGATGTTGAAATGTGTTTTGTTGGATAAAGTTCATTTTCTAGGCAAATATTGACTTTGCAAGTAATTGCTGTTAAGCTGATCACTCTTTATAACATTCTGGAGTATATGCAAATTGCCATTATAAAAACTGAAGCAGTAGACTTTGTAAAAATTAATATTTGTATCATTCTCAAAACTTTTGGCCATGACTGTACATAATACATATATTATATACACACACACGTATAACTTGGTCAGTCTTTGCACTGCGTCATGCCCCGTGTTTATTTGTCCTTGTTTGTGTCTTTCCCAGATTACACGAGACTATTCCTTCCTTGATTACATACTGGGAGGATGCCAGCTGATGTTTACAGTAAGTACCCATATGAGGAACAAACTGCACTCAGTACACAGTATTTAGACAGGAAGAGAAGGGGACATTACAGGATGGAGGCGTTCATACAGGAGACGAGTGATCAAGTATTTACTGTAAACAGCTTACCCTCAAGTAATTCTAGGTTGGCAAATCTGATTTATTAATATTGAAAAAATATGAGCCTGAATTAAAATAAAAAAAGAAACTTTACAAATAGTCTTAGTGTATCTGTACTTTAGTAAAACCTTTTGATATGTCATAGTCAGAAACATCAAAGCGTTTGTGCCGAGACGTCCACTGACCTCTAAAACGGGGAGAAAGAAGTGCTGAAACTGAGCGCGCTCTCTCCTCGCTGCTGAAGACTGGATCAGTAGAAAGTCTATGAGTCAGTCTCCAGTCCATCCTCTGCAGCGCTCTGTGTAATTACTTCATTCTCCTCGTTCTTGCGATCAGTGGGAGTCTAAGCACTCGGACCCCATCAATCCAAACCTAGCATTTAGCTTTGCCAAAGTACAGGTACACTTTAAGTAAAGAAGCACTCCAGCAAATTTCAGTTTTTACTTACATAGCACAGCATGGGCTATTATTAAAGGGGTTGGCCCATCTCAGACATTGATGGCATATCGTTAGGATATGCTGTCAGTGTTAGATAGGTGTGGGTCCCAGAACACGGGCCCCCCTGAAGTGAAGGAAAGCAGACCGCACATGCACGGCCACCTCTCCATTCACCGCTTTGGGACTGATGGAAATAGCCGAGACAGCGTTCAGCTATTTTCAGAACTCCCATTGCGGTGAATAGAGGGTGGCCGTGCTTGCGCGATATGCCCTCTTTCGGGGAACCCCGACGAGAGGTGGGACCCACACCTTTCTGACATTAATGGTATATGCTGGCAATATGCCATTGATGTTTGAGATGGAATACCTCTGTAAAGTATAATGTACTATAGAGGCACTTGTGTATGCTTTGTGTAAATATACAGTACAGACCAAAAGTTTGGACACACCTTCTCATTCAAAGAGTTTTCTGTATTTTCATGACTATGAAAATTGTAGATTCACACTGAAGGCATCAACACTATGAATTAACACATGTGGAATTATATACTTAACAAAAAAGTGTGAAACAAATGAAAATATGTCTTATATTCTAGGTTCTTCAAAGTAGCCACCTTTTGCTTTGATTACTGCTTTGCACACTCTTGGCATTCTCTTGATGAGCTTCAAGAGGTAGTCACCTGAAATGGTTTTCACTTCACAGGTGTGCCCTGTCAGGTTTAATAAGTGGGATTTCTTGCCTTATAAATGGGGTTGGGGCCATGAGTTGTGTTGGGCAGAAGTCAGGTGGATACACAGCTGATAGTCCTACTGAATAGACTGTTAGAATTTGTATTATGGCAAGAAAAAAGCAGCTAAGTAAAGAAAAACGAGTGGCCATCATTACTTTAAGAAATGAAGGTCAGTCAGTCCGAAAAATTGGGAAAACTTTGAAAGTGTCCCCAAGTGCAGTCGCAAAAACCATCAAGTGCTACAAAGAAACTGGCTGACATGAGGACGGCCCCAGGAAAGGAAGACCAAGAGTCACCTTTGCTGCGGAAGATAAGTTCATCCGAGTCACCAGCCTCAGAAATCGCAGGTTAACAGCAGCTCAGATTACAGACCAGGTCAATGCCACACAGAGTTCTAGCAGCAGACACATCTCTACAACAACTGTTAAGAGGAGACTGTGCAGCAGGCCTTCATGGTAAAATAGCTGCTAGGAAACCACTGCTAAGGACAGGCAACAAGCAGAAGAGACTTGTTTGGGCTAAAGAACACAAGGAATGGACATTAGACCAGTGGAAATCTGTGCTTTGGTCTGATGAGTCCAAATATGAGATCATTGGTTCCAACCACCGTGTCTTTGTGCGACGCAGAAAAGGTGAACGGATGGACTCTACATGCCTGGTTCCCACCGTGAAGCATGGAGGAAGAGGTGTGATGGTGTGGGGGGGCTTTGCTGGTGACACTGTTGGGGATTCATTCAAAATTGAAGGCATACTGAACCAGCATGGCTACCACAGCATCTTGCAGCGGCATGCTATTCCATCCGGTTTGCATTTAGTTGGACCATCATTTATTTATCAACAGGACAATGACCCCCAAACACACCTCCAGGCTGTGTAAGGGCTATTTGACCAAGAAGGAGAGTGATGGGGTGCTACGCCAGATGACCTGGCCTCCACAGTCACCAGACCTGAACCCTATCGAGATGGTTTGGGGTGAGCTGGACCGCAGAGTGAAGGCAAAAGGACCAACAAGTGCTAAGCATCTCTGGGAACTCCTTCAAGACTGTTGGAATACCATTTCAGGTGACTACCTCTTGAAGCTCATTGAGAGAATGCCAAGAGTGTGCAAAGCAGAAATCAAAGCAAAAGGTGGCTACTTTGAAGAACCTAGAATATAAGACATATTTTCAGTTGTTTCACACTTTTTTGTTAAGTATATAATTCCACATGTGTTAATTCATAGTTTTGATGCCTTCAGTGTGAATCTACAATTTTTATAGTCATGAAAATACAGAAAACTCTTTGAATGAGAAGGTGTGTCCAAACTTTTGGTCTGTACTGTATTTTAGTTGTTGTGGGATTTTTGGGTTGTCCTTGATTCCCTGTCTTCAGACTGTAGACTAGAGGAAATGAAGCAGCACATGATGGCTTGTTTGTAGTCTGTAGCCATGGAGACATGCATTAGAGCTACATACACATTCACATGTGAATTTTTAATCAAATCAGCAATTTTTATTCATTTCTTATAAAATATAAAAATACCACTATTAAAAGGCATTTCTCCTGCCAGTTTAATTGTAGCTGCAATTGTACAGTTAGGACTGTCAGCAGAATCCAGGCACAATTTACAGTAGCCTATATCCTCTGAAATGAGTTAGCTGAGAAGCTTTTGCCGTGTTCTATTAACTGTAATATATGCTGGCCCAATACAGCCGTTATATATATTACATAGTTATAGGAAGGATCTTGCCCTGAAGCATTGTGCAAAATGCAGGCACAGCTCTGGGTATGGGGCTGTGCACACGTTCTGCAGTGTCTGTGAGCTGCATGCACCTTGCTCTGTAAATATAGTCTTGGAAGAGTAGGACAGACTTGATTAGGCCCTAGCTGTATTCAATGTCTACTTGATCGATTGGTCTGAATTTGTATTACGGTGCACTTGAACCTGCACTTTAACACTGGGATATTATGTGTTCTTTTCCCAGACCATTTGTAATGTCCCCCCCCCCTCAGCAGAGTCACCTTATAACCACTAATGCAGTTCACCTATAAATAGTCCACCATCTTCTTTTAATAGTAAAATGGTGATGACCATGGAAAGTATCATCAGAAATGACCTAAGCGTTGTATACGGTGCATTCGGAAAGTCTTCAGACCCTTTCACATTTTGTTATGCTGAGGCCTTGTGCTAAAATAAAAGCAAATCCAAGTTCCCCCATCATTCAGCCCTCAATACCCATTAATGTGAACGTGAAAACAGAGTCTTAGAAATGTTTCCAAATTTATTATAAAGACTAAAATTTCACATGGACATAAGTATTCAGATCCTTGAAATGTAGCTCTGGGGCCACCCATTTCTCATTTCTGTGGTAAATTCAATTGGTTGGACAGGATTTGAAAAGACACAGCCCTGTCAATGTAAGATCTCACAGCTGACAATGTATATCAGAGAAAACACCAAGCCTTGAAGAGGAGCTAGAGCTCAGAGACAGGATTGTGTGGAGGCACAGATCTGGAGAAGGGGACAAAAAATTTCCTAAGAGCACACTGGCCTCCAAAATTCTTAAATGGAAGAAGTTTAGGCTAAGTAGTAGGGGAAGAAGGTAAGAGAGGTGACCAAGAACCCAATGGTCACTCTGGCTGTACTCCAAAGATCCTTTGTGTAGATGGGAGAAACATCCAGAAGGTCAACCAGCACTGCCAATATGGACATTATGGCACATTAGCCAGAAATAAGCCTCTCCTCTGTAAAAGACAACTGAAAGCCCACCTAGAGTTTGCAAAAAAGCAAAGGAGTCTCAGGCTGTAAGACACAAGATTTTCTGGTCTGATGAAACCAAGATTGAACTTTTTGGCTTTGATTTTAAGCATTGTGTCTGGTGGAAACCAGGCCTGGCTCCTCACCTGCCCAATACTATCACTACAGTGAAGCATGATGGTGGCAGCATCATGCTGTTGGGGTGTTTTCAGCAGCTGGGACAGGAGAACTGGTTGTGGTTGAGGGAAAGCTAAATGTAGCAAAGTACAGAAATATTCTTAATGAAAACCTGGTCCAGAGCTCTGGACCTCAGATGGGTGAAACCTCGCCTTCCAACAAGACACACAGCCAAGACAACACAGGAGTGGCTTAGGGACAACTCTGTGAATGTCCTTGAGTGGCCCAGTGAGAGCCAAGACTTACCCTATATTACATCTCTGGAGAGATCTGAATATGTCTTCTGACAGTCCTCATCCAACATGACAGATATTGAGGGGATCTGCAGAGAAGAATGGCATAAAATCCCCAAATCCAGGTGTGCAAACCTTGTGGCTTCATACCCAAGAAGGCTGGTCTAAGACATTCCAAAAACTTTATATATATATTTAGCATTATAAATGTCACTAATTACATTTATAAAAAAATCCCCAAATATTGCAGTTTTCACACTATCCAATAAATCCTAACAATCAACTTAAACGGTATTCACTTTTGAGCTAGTACTGTACACTAGGGACATGGTCAGCAGTCATTTCATTATGATCAGGAGGTAGGATAACAATGACAACTAACATCTCTATTATACAAATGATCGCACACATGGTGACGGCCACAGCTCACCGCCTCCCCCTCCCTGCATAGGGATCCCTACGTAAGTCGCAGAGCATGCCCACAACACTCTCCCGCAGACGTCGGCTAATCACTTTCTGTAAAGCAAATCTGCCCATGCAGGATCCCTGCTTCCATAATAATGTAAAGAAAACCAAAATATATAATCATATTCTAAATAGCACATTACAAAAAAATGAGTATATGAAGTACACCTCCTTTTACAGATGTCTGGTAGACATACGGTGTGTCTCTTTTTAGTGATCATCTTCTCTCATTGCTAGAGTACATAGCACGTTCTTCTATGGTGATATCTCTTTAAAGTTCACTGCTGCCCTTGTTGTCATTTCTGCTATTTCCCCAGGATAGTTATTTGTCAGCCTGTCCTTTGGGTTAGAATAATATAAGAATTTATCAAAGCAGAACATACCTGTCCCCTAGGTAGCCTTAGCTGGTGCACCATACTAGTAGCCTTCAAGAGACCACTCGACCTGCAGGAAATGTAAAGATACGGCATGTGCCGAAAAGTGCCCGTGTCCTGTTACTTCTGAAAAGGATTTGCTTTATCTTTAGGTTGGAATTGACTTTACAGCATCGAATGGAAATCCCAGAGATGCTTCCTCTCTGCATTATATCAACCCTATGGGCACAAACGAATACCTTTCTGCATTGTGGTCTGTCGGACAAATCATTCAGGATTATGATTCGTAAGTGACAATATCTACAGAAAGTAAAGAGACCAAAAATGCTGTTTTCAGAGCTTCATTTACTGCTCAGAATTGGGTGCTGCCCACACATTTAATTTTTTTTTATACAGTTTTTGAAGTCAAAATCAGGAGTGGATTGAAACACATAAAGATGTAAGATCTGCCCTTAAAACGCTCTCCGTTTATGATCCACACTTGATTTTGACTTCAAAAACTGCATTAAAAAACCTAAATGTGTGGCAGCACCCAAACCCCTTCTCTTCTTGATTAGAAAAGTGCTATACATATAAAAACATTTATTAAGAAAAGAACATGTTAAAAGAATTCTACCGCATTCAGAGACTATGGCGATGACCATGTCAGATACGGAAAAACGGATGATTCCATAGAGAGGGGTCTTGATTTTATTATGCGATTTCTTGGTCCAGGCGAGGCTAGAAAAGAAAATGTTTTTAAATGTTTGTATGTGATTTGTTAACATAAAGGATTATATATATATATATTTATTTTTATACTAATATTTATGTCATGCTACTAGACTTAAAACAAACCTGACAGTGGGATATGAGAGATCTAGAGAAGCGGAGCCCTGTAATGTAGCCTTTATTGTTTTTATTAAGATAACCCTGCCCAAAAATATAATAATGGGCTACAGGGATAGGTCAGTCATGAAAGGGTCTCTCACCCTATATACTCTCTCTCTGTCCTGTAAAGCCCCACCTAAACACGGAATAGCTGCCCCTATAAGGACCCTTGCAGATGAGCGTGAGATACGGACGTTTACCGCATCGTGTGCCCTGTACTGAACTTCCGGCACTGAACGGGGTTACATAGCATTATACTGATTTATGATGCTATGTAACCCCGTTCAGTGCCGGGAATAAAGTACAGGGCACACGATGCAGGAGACGTCTGTGTCTCAACGCTCGTCTGCAAGGGTCCTAAAGGTGATCCTCTGTCAGGAACCTCCTAGATGGTGCTGACCAGGGATAGAAACCACTACCAAGTCAACATCAGGTGTCAAAAAAGTACAAAAAGCACTAAAATAATCTAGGTGTTTAAGGTGTTTAGGTACGATAGTATAAATCACATGTTCAAAATGCCTGTATACTGTTACACAGCAAGCGAGATCCACAAGACGTTTATCTATGATATAGGAGCTACTAGAAGAACAGTACGATATATAATAAAATAGTGGGGGAGACTGAAGTGGTTTTCAGCTCATGTTGTCTTCGCTCACCGCCATCATCATCATCCAGTCTTCGGCGTACAGTGATACTCCTGTAAAATGATCACTGCGCCCTCAATAAACACAATTTAACATCACAGTATGCTATATAACGTTACAGGTACATCGTCCTCTGAAATCTCTCCATAAGTACGTGGGCTAACGTTTCTTGCTTTGCTCGGTACTTATCGATCTTCGTTACTTGACCGTTCCTTGCCGTCCATCATAGATTGTCTTACGGTTCTGGATGAAGGGTCAGCTTACCATAAATAGGTAATATTTTGCTGACTGGCATTATCTGAGCATAAATCAGATCTTCCTTCATTCTTACATAGATATCATGTACATTGTAGGTTTAGATCTAGGTTACTGCAGATCTACAGGGTCTGAAAGCACCACATGGCTGTAGATAGAGGGCATTCAGTTGTCTTCACCAGTCAGATAGTTTTTGGCCACATTTATTTTATGCCTATATCTAAGGTTAAAAACTGACAACCCCCCCAGAAAACAGAAAACCAAAGCTTTTGTGGTCCAAGCAGCACATTCTGGACCAACAGCTGCCCATTACTGATCTAAAGTCTATGGAAGAACGTTTGTGGGAAGGAACCTTCTATAGTAAATCAGAAACACAGCCATATCAAACAATGGGGGTCATTTATAGACAGTTTTACGCCTCTATGGTGTAAAATTGTCTCAAGATCCCCTTTTTTGCAACTTTTTAAGCTTCCCTGTGACCACGTTTGCTGGCCCAGGCAAATTTACTAATTTTATGCTAGGGAAAAGGCGCAACAGTTGCGGAAAAACTGTGTCATAGCCTCGGACTGGCGTCGATTTTCCGGCAGGCGCAAGGACTACCAAAGATGCGCCTAGTTTATAACGAGGCGCAAGCCCCGTCATAAATTACTCAAGTCTTCCGGCAGCAATGCTGCGATAAAATGTACAAAAAAAATGAAGGTCTTAATAAATGAACCCCAATGGTGTGGAAGGTTGTGTTCTGCAATCAGATAATAGAAGCGATTGCAGCAGCGGGAGATGAGTTTGTTGATTCTGTGAGATGCAGTGACCTTTCAGCTTGCAGGATAATGTGAGGGCACGGCTGCATGATAATGCAGGTAGGAACAGAATTGTATTCTGCCCAATCAGATGATGGGAGTGATCGGCAGCGGGAGGGGAGTGTGCTGACACTGTGGGAAGCAGTTACCTGGTGTGATTACGTTAGATAGGGCTGCATCTGACAAGGACAATGGCAGGATGGAAAGGATGAAGACGTCATAGACGGCCGGAAGGAGCAGGCAACCCTAGATATACAGTGATACAGGTGAAGGCAAAATATCGGCGTCAGACGTCTTTACATAAGATAAAACTTCATGTCTCCCACTTGTTGAAACTTTAGTTGATAATAGGATTGTCACTAATTGTCAGTTGTAGCAAGTCACATCTAACGACAAGAACCCCTCACATAAAGCCCCCTGTGCACGGGGAATGTTAAGTGGTTATTCCGATATCTGCACAACAGTTACCACGGAAACGCACTCATTTGTCTGCTGTAGCTTGCCGGGATAGAAAAATGGATTCCTGTCAAGTGACAAAAAATTCATCTCTTGTAAAAGCTTTCGTTATGTATGTGAATCAGGAGTCATTGTCTTGTCAAGGAAAATTGTGATTAAGATGGCAAAAAAAATAAAAAATCAGAGATGTAATTCCAATAAAATTCTATAGGTTATAGCCTGTATAGATCTCCAGCTCGTGTATGAGGGTATCTTGGTGCAGTCACGCCGATTAATCTTCTGTTTCTTTACTTGCAGTGATAAGCTGTTTCCTGCCCTGGGGTTCGGTGCACAGCTGCCTCCAGACTGGAAGGTACCATGACATGTCAGACATGTGTTCGTTAGAGGCTTGTTCCCATAGTGCAGTTTTTTTCTGGTATATAAACAGAGGGGAACTGACCCCCAGCAAAGAAAGGGGGTGCAGCGCAGATTTCGAGCTGCTTCCCTTGTTACATCATATTCCCATACAGCATTAAAATGAGGTTTTGAGCGAATAGACTTCAGATCTATGACCTGAAGCTCGATACGTTCAACACCAGTCTTTTCCTTTCTTCATATCCATTGTGGTTTTTATGAAAAGCCATATGAGGGAGTTTATCATGAGGGCAATATTTGAATTCAGTTTTGCATGAGTCTGCGTTGGCGTACTTTGTCATGTTTGTCAAATGTCACACGTTGTTTGATAAATTTGTCTTATCCTTACACGTAACACATGTCTAGAAAAGCTCCTCCAGTTTTCCTACCCTCCATTTTTAAGTAAGTCTCTGATAAATCTGATCATTATATCTCATTATCATAGATAACCATGCCCACTTTCCCACCCATATGTCATAACTGGAGTGTGTGATGTAAAAACACAAAAAGTTGCAAAATATTTGATAAAGTGTGTTAAAAATAGTCACAAAAGTCACATTTTGCAATTTTTTGAAACCAGAATTTTCGAGTGAAGGCATAATAAATCAGGATCGCAATGATTTTCTAACTTTATTCTGATATGACGGACTGTGCTAACGCATAAAGCATAGGGGGTAACTATTAGACCGCTGGGAGCCCACCGATCATGAGAATGGGGACATTGTACTGTGTGGAGCTCCCCGAAATGAACGGAGCGGACGGTTGGCTATGGCACATGCATCCAGTTGTTTCTATGAGCTGGAGATGATTATATCTCCAGAACTCCGATGGAAATGAATGGATTGACTGCTTCCATGTCTGACCGGCCTCTCTATTCATTTCGCAGGGCTTCACGGGGTATGGCCCCCCCCCCCCCCCCCCCATTCTCATGATCAGTAGCAGTCCCAGTCATAGAACCCTCACCAATTTAAGGCCCCATTCACACGACTGTATGAATGGGGCCGTATCTATTCCGCAATATTGCGGAATAGATGCGGCCTCATTTACCTCTGTGAGCGGGGAGCCGCCGCGAGGAGCTAGCTCCGTGGCGCTGCTCCGCTGAAAAATATGAAGCATGTCCTATACTTGTCCGCATGCACAGACAAGCATAGGCATTTTGAAAGGGGCCGCCCGGCGGACCCGCAATAATGCGGCCATCTGAATGGGGCCTAATAGTTATTCCCTATCCTATACCTGTATATATAACCAAAATACCCCTTAAAGTAATGATTTAAACTAAATTGTGACTTTGATTTTTTTTTTTTTTTTAGGTGTCTCATGAATTTGCTATCAATTTCAATCCTACCAGCCCTTTCTGCTCTGGTTAGTCTTTCATTTGTCTTATAACCGAAGCACTGGGAGTATGAGCTGAGTTTGGTCCTTATGTCTCTTGGTCAATGGCTTATTGTCAACGTATCTGTGTGATTTCTCCTTCCTTATCTGTTCTGTGAGCTCCGCAGCTGAAAACAAACAAAGGAAGTAAGGAAAAGGAAGTAACAGCAGAACCATGCTGACAGAATAGATATGCCCACTGCTTCTGAGTGAAATGCATGTAGCTGTGCAGCTGAAACAGAGAATATGTCTGAAATAGACTTTAGGGGAGCCCAAAAACATCTGTTCCTTCACAGTTATGATTGTACAAAGAAGCACAGCCATTATGGAAAATTAGTTATTTTTTTAAACTCCTTTAGGCTTAAAGGGGTTGTCCCATGCAAAATATTCTACAGTTTTCAAACCAGCACCTGGATGTGAATACTTTTGTAATTGCATGTAATTCAATAAAATGTACCTGTATAGAGCCACTTAATTTCTTATTTCTTTGACCTGTTCACTGAGATGGCCGCACATGCTCAGTTTCAACTTTCAACTGCCTCCTGAGCTGTGATAGGGAGAGCTGAGACACGCCTCCTGAGCTGTCAGCTTGATATAAATCTAGCAGAGCAATGAATGAGGAGATCTCTGGATCCATGTGAGGTACAGAGCTGGTTCTAGTAAGGTTGGTAGGTTGCATGTGGACTGTTGCATGGATCTTTCTTTCTCTTGGTAGGCATACTTAACTCTTCTCTACTAATTCCACATTTCTGTCTTTCTTTAGGAGTGGAAGGCATTATTGAGGCCTACTCTGCCTGTCTCCCTCACATACGCTTCTATGGACCCACCAATTTTTCTCCGATCATTAATCATGTTGCACGATTTGCAGCTCAAGCAACTCAGCAGCAGTCAGCAGGGGTGAGTAACTGAACCAAAGAGCTAGCAGTTAATATCACAGTGTGATGACTTGATAGGGATAATATCACACAGATTGCAGGCCCATAGTTTGAATCATCTACAGCAGAAGTTGAGATGGTGCGGCACACACTATGCTGTCATCTGCAGTGGCACATCAGGAAGGAGGGAGAGCGCTTCTTCCTTCCCACTGTGATGCCAGTTGGCCACTGCCACCAATGAAAATAAAGATAAGGGACAAGAGGGAGTGTCATGTAAGGAGGAGAAGAACCTGGGAGCTCAGTTTCTCTTCCTTCCACGTGCATGGCCTTGAGAGTGTCACAGAGAGTAGTCAGACATCCTATCCAGCAGGGCAGCAGAGTCCAGTGACCACCAGTCCCTTCCCTAAATTAGAGCTGCCCTTAACTCAGGTACAGTTACTATGAAGAGAGGGTGACTAGATGGGTCTGTGCTCATCTTCTCACTGCTTTCTGTAGGGAAAAAAAAACCATATGTGACAGAGAGTAAGTGTGCTCTTTGATTGACGGGAAGGGGGATTGATAACACACATAGAAATGCAGTAGAGGAGGATCTGTGTCTGCCCCTTTCCCTGCAGCCTGTCAGCACGTCCTCCTGCTCCATGCTGGCTGAGATCATAGGGGAGTAGTTCCACTTGGTCTATCTCAGGCTGTATAGAAGCTAGAGATGTGTCAATCTAAACTAAGCTGCAGGTACCCGTTTCTAAAGGACATATGTCTTTGGCTACTTAAGTGCCACCCTTGGAGGCACTTATGAAATACGTCTTTGGCAGGGTAAGGATTAAAGGGACAGTAACCCTAGCTTAACCTAAGATATATACTGTAAGAGAATTCACCTCTTATCACATCCTCCCCATATATTCAGGCAATGCATATTGCTTGTAAACACTACAGTGTGTCCATGTGGAGCTGTTACAGTGTGTCAGCACTCTCACTTGTATCAAGCCCTGCAGCTGTGTCACTTGGACATGATCCAGGTTTTTATCCTCTGGATGTAAACAATAATGTTTCCATTCACTGACAGCTAATTAGTCATTGAACACACACAAGTACTGTATATCAGAACACTGTGTAACTTGTGTTACTTACCTGGTAAAGCCCCTGCGGTTTTTGGTGCATTTTTTTGCGGTTAAAACTCCAGCTGTTAGCGGAAGGTCTGTGGGAATTATGAAATGCAAGACACACAAATGTTGTTTTTTTGCTACTGGTGTTTTTGTTCATTAGGTGGCTTTCCTGCTGAGCTCTAGGCATTTTTTAGGTGTTTGCGGTCTAGTGGTCAAACTTGGTGAATATGGCCTTTAACACTGAACAATTTAGAAGACAATTGTAAAGAAGGAAGTGTTTCTTCCTGACAATGCCTGCTCGTCCGTAAAGGAGAATGCTGCGATCTCCTCCACAGTATGGGAAGCTAATGCCATCACTTGTCCCCATACAAAATCATTGGAATCGGCCAGATAATCGCTGATAAGCATTTATAGGAACGCTCATTAGCGATGATCTGCCGGTGTAAAAGTGCCGCTGACGCTTGTTCATCAGGTAATATGATGGTTTGTGCACACACCAAAATCATTGTTTGCCGGCAGCAGATCATACTGTCTAAACAGAACTCTGTGGCCGGCAAACAATGATTTTAGTGTCTGCACAAACCATTATATTACCCGATGAACAAGCGCGACACTCGGTCAGGTAATCGGCGGAACCTTTACACCAGCAGATCTTTGCTAATGAGCGTTCCTACAAATGCTTTCCAGTGATTATTTGGCCGATTCCGGGCCAGTGTGCCACGGATGTGTAAGAGGATTAGCCGCATTGTCATACAATAAGATTAATTCTTGACGTTTCCATGTGGAATGCCCAGAAATAATGTGCCCCTGCCCAGGGGCAAGAAAATAGGGTTACAAAAACCCAATTCACATGCGTTATAAGCAGATAGTTAGTGGATTTGAGGAGTTTTTTGTTATGGAATCCACTCCTAAATATACATCCAGTATGTTGTGTGAACATACCATTAGTGTTGAGCGAATCAAAGTATCCGAAGTGGACTTCAATTTAAATTTCAGGAAAAATTTGCTTTGTCACAAAGCCGAATTTCCTCGTGCTTCGTGGTAACAAATCAATTTTGCCTAAAATGGCGTTTAAAAAAAATCCCTTACTTCAGTAATATGTGAGAAGTGCTGCACATAAAGAGTCCAGATCCCTGTTTTTTTAATTAACTATGGCTCCTGTTCCCCCGCTGTCAGCACTCAAAGCTGCACTGAAATACACAGTCAGGACTGCTGTACTGTGCCAACACAATGGAGAGGACTGCTACATGCAGTCCTGACAATGATTTCAGCACAGTTCTGACAGAGTGTGGGACGATAGGTAATAGCGCTAATCTTATATTATTGCAGATAATGGTGTAGAATTCTGGTGACAGACGCCCTTTAAGTTGTTAGTGGTAGAGGAAGCCGTCTGCTACATACTAACCCCTTTGTCTTGTTTTCTCTAATTTGACAGCAATACTTTATCCTCCTAATTATAACTGATGGCGTCATTAGCGACATGGATGAAACAAGGCATGCTATTGTACAAGCATCTAAGCTGCCCATGTCCATTATAATCATCGGGGTAGGAAACGCAGACTTTTCAGCCATGGAATTCCTTGATGGCGACAACAGAATGCTCAGATCTTATACAGGAGAGGAGGCGTCGAGGGACATTGTGCAGTTTGTGCCATTCAGGGAGTTTCGTAATGTAAGTGGGAACGTGTTATGTTCATTGGGAATGTGAAACTTGGTAGCAGTAGTACAGTCTGCAACCTGAACATGACGATGATAGCTGGAGGACAAAAAAAAAGGAAATATCTTCATCGCTGTATTAGGTTGCTAGCTATAAAGTGTTTATATGAGCAAACATACAGTCCCCTGAACTCCAATTTAGGATGCTATATACGGTGTCCTGCTCTTGACCAATCAAAGTTGCTGTGAGTCACTCAAGTAGGATGCAAAGACCAAAATAAAGTAAATGTGCAGGTGGGAGTCACCATGGCTGACACCACAAAGATAAAAGTAGAAGGAAGACACACTGCATATATAGACTAGTACTTCAGTCATCATATGAAATGATTATGAGGCACTCAGGAAATGTATTTTTATAAAAAGCATTTGAGCCCATCCACCACAGCAATGTGACCTTAATTTGGATAGGGACTTTGTTGTAATAAATTTCATGGTGCCAACTGGTCTCTCGCTTCAGGCAAGGCAGGCTCCACCTGTATACTGTGTCTGCTCCTCTCTGCCAGCAGCCCAAATGGGAACACAGAGAGAGCTGCAGCTATATGAGGGGATTGAATAAGTTATCTACCCCAGCATGTTCTGTCAATGTTAGAGAGCTGAGCTTGGCTGTGCAGGTTGAGACATGTCTGACCAGGCAACACAGACAGTAGCAGTTCAGTCTGATGAAAGCACTGGAAGTGACAGGATGGCAAGTGCAGTACAGTGCAAGTCTACAAAGAAAGAGAGGAATTTGGAGCTTTGTTCCGTGATTAAATTCCTTACAAAGGAAGAAAAGAATCCTAAAGAAAACCATGAAAGAAAGTATAAAGCCTTATATAGTGATGATGCAGCTTCCTATTACCAAATTAAGTTTTGAATGAAGCAGTATAAATGGGGTAGGGAATCAACTGAAGATGACCTCTGTTCAGGACAACATGTTGAAGCATCTTCAGAGGAAATGTGCTGTAAAGTGAAGGCCATGATGGTGGAAGATAGTCAGTAGGGATGAGCGAATCGACTTCGGATGAAATATCCGAAGTCGATTTGCAAAAAACTTTGTTCTAACTCGGGTTCGGTTCCAAGTGGTACCTTGGAACTGAACCCGAGTTCTGGAAATGTTTTTTTACAGTAAAAAGCCATTTCTGAAATTATCATGTAAAGTCTCGCGAGACTTTGCGAAGTAATAACTTCGGCTCATCGGAGCCAATACATTCTAGTACTGTACAGAGCTCCCGCTCCCTACAGTATTAGAAAAAAGTTTTTTGCGAATAGACTTCGGATATTTCATCTGAAGTCGATTCGCTCATCCCAAATTGTCAGGGCAGAGTGAGTGTTAGAGCTCATGAATTAGGCATTTCAGTTGGCACAGTTTCTAGTATCATTCATGATTTTTTTGATGGTGTCAAAGGTCCGTTCTGGTTGATGCCATGAATGTTGTTGCCAGCAATTTAGCCAAGAGAATTTAGACATGCTTAGAGAAAATCCAGGAGACTTTTCTCCTCAAATTATTACGGGTGATAAAACATGGGTCCACCACCATGATCCTGAGACCAAACAAGTGTCAATGGAAGCACTAGGGGGTCACCAACTCCAAAGAAATGCTGTGTACAGCAGTCAGCTGAAAAGATCATGGCAAGTTTTTTTGGATACAGTAGGCGTTTTATTACTAGAATTCATGCCACACAAGATGACAATTACTGGAGACATCTGTGCTTCAACAATGAAGGCATTACGTGAGCCAATCAAAGAGGAACGTTGTGGGAAGTTGTAAGCAAGTGTGTTGCTGCTTCGTGACAATGCTCCAGCTCACAAGTTACTATCAGGGAATGCGGCTTCATGGAGCTTAACCATCCACCCTACAGTCCAGACCTGGCTCCCAGTCCCAGTGATTACTTTCTCTTTTGGAACCTGAAGAAATTTCTGCATGGGCAACCATTGCCTGATGATAATGCAAAGTGGCGATAGGGTTCCTGCAGCAGCAAGAAGTCTGAGGGCATCCGATCCCAAGAGGTAAAGTGGAATCAATGTGTTGAAGTCAAGGGCGATTACATTGAAAAGTAGTAAGTTCAAACTACTAAATCATTTGAGCCCATCCACCACAGCACGGTGACCAGAGGCCGGGTGGCACAGTGAAAAGTATTAAATATAGTAGTTTCTCATCCAGATTTAGGTCACCTTGCTGTGGTGGATGGGCACAAATGATTTTAATCAAAATAGACCTGCTGAGTGCCTAAGTCATTTCATATAGTACTAGGATATACATTCTATATATGCACAATGCTGTTGCATTGTGTCTTGCTTTTGCGTTTATCCACTCAGGTAAGTTAAAAAGGTTTTCTGAGACTCTTCTGCTGATGACCTATTCTCTGGCTAGGTCATCAGTCTCTGATTGGGGGGTGGTCTAACACCCGGGACCCCCCATGATCAGCTGCTTGAGAAGGCAAGTGCAGTAGCGCGGTGGCCTTCATACACAACACAGTCTGTGAGTGAGGGGTGGGTCTGAGCTGTGCCTAGGCCACGTGACTGATGAACATGATGTCACATGGCTTAGACTAAGGCCCCTTTCACACGACCGTATGTACATTTCCACATTTTATCCGCATTTTTGCGGAACCATACAGACCCATTCATTTTTCCACAGGAGAAAAAAAATCTCATGGAAGTTCCCCCACAAAAAAAAATAAAACGTCCTATACTTGGTCGCGTAAATCACGTCCGTAGCCCCATTAAAGTCAGTGGGTCCGCAAAATTGCAGAACACTACGGAAGACTTTCCGTATGTCTTCCGTTCCGTTTTCATATGGATCACGGAATACATATGGTTGTGTGAATGGGGCCTAAGTTGGAGAAGGTTACAGTGCTACTGTGAGCTCTGGTGCCTTCTCATACAGCTGTCAGACCCCCACCAATCAGACACTGATGATCTATCAATAGAAAAGTCTCAGAAAACCCCTTTAACTCCAGCAATTCCTACATCGGAGGGGTCTGTATAGCATTTAGACGAGATCATTACTCTGCTCTGGGGGCCCTGGAGAGAGAAGAGCTTGGCTAATGGGCCCCTTATTTTCCCATCTGGTGGTGATAACCTGCACCTGTTTTTCTCTCTCAGCTGAAAGTGGGTTGGCAAGGTTCTCTAGCTATCCCATGGGGCAGGTTTTGTTTTGGGGACATAGCAAGTACATTCAGCCATATTTACATTTGCACCAGATCCTTGTTCACATTTTACCTTCTAGAACATTAACATCTTGTTTCATCTCCACTCCGCAGGCCCCTAAAGAAACTCTGGCCAAAGCCGTTCTTGCTGAACTTCCACAACAAGTGGTAGATTACTTCAAGAGCCACAATCTCCCACCCATCAAGGCCGAGGGCGTATAACCAGCCACATTACATCCCACGTGCCATGACACCTGTGGGCAACCCTTGTGTAAAACCAGCAATCTTGAGGTGTATGACAATTCTGATGGCGACACGGACGTCTGTTTCTGTATTAAAGCCATTGTTTTCTGGTTCTGGGTCGCTGCTATCATGTTCTGGTTATCATGGAGATGTCTGCAGAATTATATGGCATGCCTCCTGTCAGACAAGACTTACAATACTGCACTTGTTTGGAGAGGAAGGCAGAAGAAGTGAAGATGACTTGATGCCAACATCTGGAGTTCGAGTGGAGTCATAGATTACAGTATGTTACTGTTGGAACCAGTATTCTGTATCCCATGGCTGTCCGGGTAACACCACAACTTCCAGCATGGTGGAGGTGGAGAGCCATAGGTTACTGACTGCTGCCATTCCTTGGTGGTGCGGCAACCTGAAAGACCAACAGATCTAAGTCCATGCTATTTGCAAAGAGAAACAATCGACGTGGTCCAGTGTTTGAGTTTGGCATTGTTAAAGTAAAATGGCAGCACCTTATGCAGAGGGGGACACAGTGAAATACCACTATACTTGATTTATCTTTAGCCCTATGTTCTGTCTCCTAGCATTGCCATGGATGCTTGTCTCATGACATCCTTGTGTTGGAATGAATGTGACTATGTTTGTTTTACTATAGAAAGTAAAGTGGTGTGCGTACGGACCAGTGAGCAATACACCGAGCACTGAAGGCATCCATCACCTGTGCCGGACCATATACAATCACAACATTGTAAGGGTAGGCCTGCACAGTCCTGCAAATCCATGCTTCAAACTTGTGGTGAATCTAAGTCTGGCCTAATTTCTAAATGGAAGATTTACACAGCACTTAGATGATATTTGTTCACTTATCAACTACAAACTTGCAAATTTGGACATAAAAGCCACAGCATTTCTGTCCTGTGTGGAGTAATGCTACCTACACACAGGGAAGATAAAAAAAAAAAAGAAACGCACAAAATGCACCCTATTTATAGTGGTTCTTTGTGCGGATTTTCTGTTTGTTAACAAACCCATTGAAGTCTATGGGGAAAACCATGCTGCAGAAGGTACAGAATCACACAATTGAAATGGTGCTGATTTTACAATCCACACGGCAGATCCATTTACGTATAAAATACACACCGTGTGCATGAGGTTTGCCAATTCTCATGAACTTTCTTGGTAATGTATTTTCTGCACTAAAAAGCCACACAAAGAACCCAATCGTGTAAGAGGTAGAGTAGGTTAAGGCAGTACAGTTGGAAATGCAATCTTACCTGTGACTGTCACAGAATTTGGGTTCATACCTCCAGGTCATCTATCAGCTGAAAATCTGTGGTGGAGAAAAGTTTCACCACAACAAAGGACATGGCTGCTAGTCCAGAAACACTGCACTGGAGGTTGGAGATGTGTAGGATCGACAGAGCGGCCATGATGTTAATGTCACAGTCTATGAGATAAAACACTGGAGCAGCTCATCACATGGACCTGATAAGCCTGCAGGGCGATGACTGGTTTGCACAAAAAGTAAGAAGTCCTCACTACCATGTGATACCACCATGAAGGGGTAAGAGACTAGATCAGGGATGCCCAACCTGTGGCCCTCCAGCTGTTGAAAAACTACAACTCCCAGCATGCCTGGACAGCATACAGCTATTAGGGCATGCTGGGAGGTGTAGTTTTCCAACAGCTGGAGGGCCACAGGTTGAGCATGCCTGAACTGGATCATTCTTACCCCTTGGGCCTTTCACACAATAGAGAGGAAATGGATTTGCAAATGTGTTTCTTCAATGCTGATTTTGGTCTTGGGGCTCATGCACACGACCATGTGTATTGTGCGGAGCAGAACAGCCGGCCCCTAATAGAACAGTCCTATCCTTGTCCATAATGCGGACAATAATAGGACATCTTCTATTCTTTGCTGGAGCGGAAACAGAATGCACACGGAGTAACTTCGGTTGTTATTTTTTGTAGACCCATTGAAATGAATAGTTCTGCAGAAAAAAAAACCCAACGGAACGGACACAGAAAATATTTTCATGTGCATGAGCCCTAAAGGGTATGTTCCATGTTGCAACTACAGTTATTTACACAGCTACCATGCACACCTATGCATCTCCATGGTTACAGACTACAAACAAACTGTGCGTAGTCTGAACCTGCAGTCACACAGTGCTTCTTAGATGCAAGTGAGTAAATGTGCCCATATCATATCCGTCAGCGGAGAACTTGTACAGCCAACTTGTCTCGACTTCCTCTCCCATACACATATGGACTCAGATTTGCAAGCGCCATCTCCAGAGATCCCATAGAGTCTGAAGAGAGTGGCAGTTACCCCATTCATTCTGGAGGTATAGGAGCCCTTTTCTTGTGATGGATGGGGGTCCCAGCAATTAGACCCTCACTGATCTAATCATTACCCCTTATTCTATGGATAGGAAATAACTTCATCTTACCCGAATACCCCATTAAACAAACCATCAAAAAGATGGAGAATTTATTAAGACTCCTGTTAAAGTGGTTTTCCTACAGCAGGTATTTATTTCATTACCATCACATGTATTACAAAAGTCATATCAGGAGGACCCTGGAGCTGAGAAGGGAGTCCCGGTCATAGTGGGGGGGGGGGGGGGTTGCACTAGTGTTACTATTCTCCATGGAAATGAATAGAAGTCATAGTGGGAGCTCTAGTCTATTCCTGTAACTCCTACATATTTTAATGCAGAGTGACCACATACGTGCCAAGCTTGAAGTTAAAAACTTCTTGTGATCAGGATGGACCCGGTCTGTTTTTTTTTTATGATATATTTATATATTGGACTGTATGAAGTACATGTAACGAGATGGATGTATTCATGTGCATGGGTCTGATTGAAAGTTGCTAGTAGATGTCAAGAAGAATTTGGGTAGTAAATGGTTAAACGATAGAGAGTCATAGTCCTTATTAGTGGCCATAGTCTTATTACAGAGATGTCTCCTTCCAGCATAAAGACAACCCCTGTCTATATGTCTCATTAGTCATATAGGCATTATAGGGGGCGTTCTTCTGCTTATGACCCGCTCTGTTAGGCAGAGCAGAGATCCAATAAATAAGGCTGGCTATACATAGTAGATAGCTGACGGCTATATCTCCCGCACCCTCCTTATATGTGTCCTGAACAAGGGAAAGATTCCTCTTGCAGAGGCTTTCGTCCATGAGAACAGAAGGATTGTTATACAGATGTAGCAGAGTTAACTAGATGTGATAACGCACCAAGTGTGGCTGTTAACTCTGCTACATCTGTACAGAAATCAGATTAAATTCTTACGCAAATGACGGCTTAAGTGCAACGAGGTGCACCTTAGCCACTTTCCCTTGATTGACAGGGCCTAGCATATGCAGCATCCTCTCGCCTGGCCCTGTAATCCCACGCCTGGTCCCTACAGTCCACACTTGGGGTATGTGCAGCGGGACAAGCATATGTAGTGTGCATACTCTGCTGGTGGACTGAACAACACAGGCCTGGGATTATAGGGCCAGGCAGGAGGACGGTGCAGATGGCTGGTCCTGTCAATCATAAGGAAAGGAGGGAGCTAAGGTGCACCTGGTTGTACTTAAAGAGGCTCCGTCACCTAAATGAAGCCTACCCTACCAGGCATATAGCCTGGTAGGGCTGATGACGTTGATTAAAGCCATACCTTTTATTCTGCTGTAAGATATCCCGTTTTGCAGAGAAATAAACTTTTAATGAGGCGTCGGAGCACTGCTTCACCTACGCCCCTTTTACTTCCTATTGCTACCTCCTCCACTAAATCACGCCCTCCATACCTCTTAAGTGACATTGCTAGACCCACCGCTCTAGCACGGAGATCCGGCGTATGCGCACAGGATCTTTCCTGTCCTGGCCTGTGAATATGTCTTCTGCGCACGCGCCGCCAGCTTTGTGTTCAGTGACATGGCGGTAGGTTTCATCTTGGTGACAGAGCCTCTTTAAGCATAAGAATTTAATGTCCGATTTCTACATAACAGCGCAAAGGATTTTCTAAAGAAAGGTATGCTTTTGATCAGCAGGGTCAACCCTACTATGCATTATCCCTGGTTTAATAGGGTTGATCCTGATAACAGATTCTCCTTAGGATCCATTCACACATCGGCAGTTCTTTTGCAGTCCACACATTGAGGATCTGCAACACACGGACATGGATGCGGACCCATTTATACAGACGTCTGAATGGACCCTTAGAATGAGCTCCTGCTGTTTCTCACTAACCCAGGGGTTATTTACCCTCCTCATAATAGTGGAATGGCTCCTGGGGAGTAGATACACACTAACCAAGGGGAAGGGGTATGGAGCTAATGTGAGCTGAGCACCCTCCTCTATGGGCCGGTATACCATATTTATCATAGATAATGATTAGAAACTTCTGTACATCAGTGTCTTTGTAAAATAAGCAGCGTCACAACCTTATGAATGCCAAAGGTTTTGCAGGAGAAGCTGAACTGTTCACCTAGTCCTGCCATGGCGATCCGAAGAGCACTGAGAACAAACAAACAGTCCGGAAAAAGCAAGGGGGTCGCGGTTTGCCTTTTTCCAGGGCTAGCCTTTTCCATTAGGATGGATATTTGCTGATATTATATATACATTTGTACATTTTTGTATATAGACTTATGGAGGAAACTACAAACCTCTCCAATAGACAGTATAAGAGTCGGGCAGCAGAAAATGGAACAAGAGCTCCTCCTATTGGAGGAACTTGTAAGTACTGGATGTTCCTATTGTACTTTGCCATCTCAGTTTTGGATTATATGTTAAAGCTTATACAGTATATTAATGTATTGTTAACTGTCATTCTACTATGTTCCTGTGACTTTTTTGTATTAAAATGCATTGCAAAACTGATGCTATGACCGAATAAATGCCTAAAATATTCAATTATAATGAATGGTGCCTTGTGACATTATTTCATGATGTGACTATAGAAAATCTATACTGAGACCCATAACAGCTAGGGCATATAGGACCTTTAATTTTCCTGCAATTCTATTACATCTGTTATGGCTTCATGAGGGATCGGTCATGTCAAATTAATTTAATCAGCTTCTATGAGGAGGTAAGTTCTAGACTGGACCGCGGCAAATCAATGGATGTTGTATATCTGGACTTCTCCAAAGCATTTGACACTGTACCACATAAAAGGTTAGTATATAAAATGAGAATGCTTGGCCTGGGAGAAAATGTCTGTATGTGGGTAAGTAACTGGCTCAGTGATAGAAAACAGAGGGTGGTTATTAATGGTACATACTCAGATTGGGTCACTGTCACTAGTGGGGTACCACAGGGGTCAGTATTGGGCCCTATTCTCTTCAATATATTCATTAATGATCTGGAAGATAACAATTTTTGCAGTTGATTAACATGGAAGACGACAGTATACTGTGTGTGTATATACACCCACCGGCCACTTTATTAGGTACACCTGTCCAACTGCTCGTTAACACTTAATTTCTAATCAGCCAATCACATGGCGGCAACTCAGTGCATTTAGGCATGTAGACATGGTCAAGACAATCTCCTGCAGTTCAAACCGAGCATCAGTATGGGGAAGAAAGGTGATTTGAGTGCCTTTGAACGTGGCATGGTTGTTGGTGCCAGAAGGGCTGGTCTGAGTATTTCAGAAACTGCTGATCTACTGGGATTTTCACGCACAACCATCTCTAGGGTTTACAGAGAATGGTCCGAAAAAGAAAAAACATCCAGTGAGCGGCAGTTCTGTGGGCGGAAATGCCTTGTTGATGCCAAAGGTCAGAGGAGAATGGGCAGACTGGATAGAAAGGCAACAGTGACTCAAATTGCCACCCGTTACAACCAAGGTAGGCAGAAGAGCATCTCTGAACGCACAGTACGTCGAACTTTGAGGCAGATGGGCTACAGCAGCAGAAGACCACACCGGGTGCCACTCCTTTCAGCTAACAACAGGAAACTGAGGCTACAATTTGCACAAGCTCATCGAAATTGGACAGTAGAAGATTGGAAAAACGTTGCCTGGTCTGATGAGTCTCGATTTCTGCTGCGACATTCGGATGGTAGGGTCAGAATTTGGCGTCAACAACATGAAAGCATGGATCCATCCTGCCTTGTATCAACGGTTCAAGCTGGTGGTGGTGGTGTCATGGTGTGGGGAATATTTTCTTGGCACTCTTTGGGCCCCTTGGTACCAATTGAGTATTGTTGCAACGCCACAGCCTACCTGAGTATTGTTGCTGACCATGTCCATCCCTTTATGACCACAATGTACCCAACATCTGATGGCTACTTTCAGCAGGATAATGCGCCATGTCATAAAGCTGGAATCATCTCAGACTGGTTTCTTGAACATGACAATGAGTTCACTGTACTCAAATGGCCTCCACAGTCACCAGATCTCAATCCAATAGAGCATCTTTGGGATGTGGTGGAACGGGAGATTCGCATCATGGATGTGCAGCCGACAAATCTGCGGCAACTGTGTGATGCCATCATGTCAATATGGACCAAAATCTCTGAGGAATGCTTCCAGCACCTTGTTGAATCTATGCCACGAACAATTGAGGCAGTTCTGAAGGCAAAAGGGGGTCCAACCCGTTACTAGCATGGTGTACCTAATAAAGTGTCCGGTGAGTGTATATACACACACACACACACACACACTACAGAAGACAATATACTGTATATATACACTACAGAGGACAGTACATTGCTACAGATGGATCTGGATAGATTGGAGGCTTGGGCAGAGAAGTGGCAGATGAGGTTAAACACTGACAAATGTAAGGTTATGCACATAGGAAGGAATAATGCAAGTCACCAGTACATACTAAATGGTAAAGCATTGGGTAACACTGACATGGGAAGAACTTTTAGTGAACAGCAAACTAAGCTGTAGATAGTGGGTTGCATCAAAAGAGGCACAGATGCCCGTGATGAGAACATAGTCCTGCCACTTTACACATCACTAGTCAGACCACACATAGAGTACTGTGTACAGTTCTGGGCCCCTGTGAACAAGGCAGACATAGCAGAGCTGGGGAGGGTTCAGAGGAGGGCAACTAAAGTAATAACTGGAATGGGTGGACTACAGTACCCAGAAAGATTATCAAAATTAGGGTTATTTACTTTAGAAAAAAGACGACTGAGGAGAGATCTAATAACTATGTATAAATATATCAGAGGTCAGTACAGAGATCTCTCCCATCATCTATTTATCCCCAGGACTGTGACGAGGGGACATCCTCTGCGTCTGGAGGAAAGAAGGTTTGTTCACAAACATAGAAGAGGATTCTTTACGGTAAGAGCAGTGAGACTATGGAACTCTCTGCCTGAGGAGGTGCTGATGGTAAGTTCACTAAAAGAGTTCAAGAGGGGCCTGGATGTATTTCTGGAGGGTAATAATATTACAGGTTATAGTTACTAGAGAGGGGTCATAGATCCAGGGAGTTATTCTGATTGCCTGATTGGAGTCGGGAAGGAATTTTTCCCCCTAGAGAGGAACATTGGCTTCTACCTCACAGGTTTTTTTTTTCCATCCTCTGGATCAACTTGCAGGATAACAGGCCGAACTGGATGGACAGAGGGCTTTGGAATAAAGTAAAAAATAATAAAAGCTAATCAATAAATCATATGTACCCAAAAATGGTGCTACTGGAAAATCCAACTAATCTCATAAAAATAAAGCTACATTAATAAAAAATTAGATTTAATCTCACCGATAATTCAGTTTCCACGAGTCCACCATAACAACAGTACCTTGCGTTGACCCTTGACCTCTGTAGGGACAAAACAGAGTGAGGTTTAAAAGCCCTTCCCACAAACTCCTAACAGTGGTTTAATAGAGTTGATCATGCTGACAGACTATTTAACCACTTCCAGTCCGCCCGTAGGATATAAACGTCCGGGAAGTGGTTGTCTATCTCTGAATGGATGTTTCTGAACAGCTGCACAGCGGGGGACCTGCTGTCAGTGAACCTGGGTGGTGTAGTTTATAAAATGTGGTCACTTTTTGGGGGTTTTCACTGTGGGGGTACGTCGGGGCATTTTCAAATGCAACATGGTGCCCAAAAACCATTCCAACAAAATATGCCGTACAAAAACCATATGGCGCTACTTTCTTTATATGCCCTGTCTCCATACAGCGATATACGACCACATATGGGTTGTTTATGCAAACTGTAGAATTGGGGTAGTAAATAATGAGAGTTTTGTTGTTAACCCTTGATGTTTTACAGGGAAAAAAATGATTAAAATGGAAAATATGCAAAAAATGTGAAATTTCACATCTATTTAGCTTTAATTCCTGTGGAATACTTAAAGGGTTAACAACATTTCTAAAACCAGTTTTGAATAGTTTGAGGGGTATAGTTTCTAAAATTGGGTTATTTATGAGTGGTTTCTATTATGTAAGCCCACAAAGTGACTTCAGAACTGAACTGGTCCTTAAAAATTGTTGATTTTGCAAATTATCAAATTATCAAAAATTGCTATTAAAATTCTAAACCTTCTACTGTCCTAAGAATGGCTAGGATAAGTAAAAGCGTTCCAAAGTTATTACCACATGAAGTGACACGTCAGATTTGCAAAATTAGGCCTGGTCAGGATAAGTGGTCCGGACTGGAAGTGATTAAAGAGGACCTGTCACATCTCCTGACATGACTGACTTATGTCTCTATGTTGTACCATTCCTTTATTATTTCTACTAGAAGTAATGAATGAATGAATTGCTAGCAGTCTGCAGTAAGGGTACAGAGGGGAGGTAACCACTTGAGGGGGGGGGGGGGGTCCCTACACAGACTCACTCTTCTATCCAATCAGTGCTGCTATTTTCAGACTGTTCAGGTACGCCCCCTCCTGCTGGTTACCTCCCCTCTGTTCCCTTACTGCAGACTGCTAGAAATGTATTCATAACTTCTAGTAGAAACAATAAAGGAATGGTACATCATAGAGCCATAAGAATAGATGCTCCAGAATTGTTATTACATGGGGGATGCATGGAGCTATCAAACAGGCATGTCAGGAGTGGGGACAGGTCCTCTTTAAACCTCACTGCCCATGGTAAACTGGCTTTTGTGGTTCCTGCCAGCTCCTTCAGCTGCAAATTCAGCATCTGAGATCACTTCCGGTCAGATGGGCTTCCATTACCATGAGAAAAGAAGAGGAGCTGCAACACAGAAGTCCCGAACAACTGAGTTGAGCTTTCACCTCCTTGGGATACGATGGGGGGAAAAAACTGCAAAGCAGCTCAGTTTCCATCCGGGAGAAATTTTAGAGGCATTTATTGGTGTGGAAAACCCATGAAAAACAGTGCTAAGAAACCTTGTGTGAACAGGCCGTACGTATTCATCACCACCATGGCACCCGTATTGCCACCAGTGATCTGGGCACCACTATGGAAACTAAATAAAGCATATTAACTGATTATTAATCACTATGCTATCAGTGATCGAGGGCAACACAAAAGCTAAATACATAAAGGCCAGTTTATAACATTTCTCGTCGGTCAATGTGAGCACTGCGGCCTTCTCTTAGCTTTTCCTAGGCCAGTGATGTCAGGTTTATCGGTCACGTGGCCTAGAAGCAGCTCAGCCCCATTCAAGTGAATATAACGGAGCACGATACCAAGCACAACCACTATACAATGTATGGACCTGTGCTTGGTAAGCTGCAAGAAGGTAGCAGCGCTCATGGGAGCAACGCTGCCTTCTCAAACTGCTGATCGGCGGGGGTCCCGGGTGTCAGACCCCCCACTGATCAGATACTGATGACCTATCCTAAGGGACATTTTCTGTGCAAGTTTTCTCATCTAAATATACAAGTTCTCTAATTAATGTGCATTAGAAAAACGTTCCCCATTACTGTCCCTACACATTAGAAGAAAAAAACAAAAAATGGCAATTATTTGGCACTTTAACTGTATAATCTTGACTATTACACACAACTCCTTCATTATTTTGGACATAAAAGGGGCTCCTTGGTCCGTCAGGATTTCTTTGGGTATACCTACTCATGTACATATATGAAACAGCAGAGATACTTCTTAAAGGAACCTCCTCCTTCTTGAAAAGAGTCACACCTACCTGAGGACAGTCAGTTATTCATAAGCTCCTGCTCTTCCCGCCCATCTGCTTATGATTGACAGTCTTCTTCTCACTTTTCTCCCTAGAAGAGAACTGTCAATCACCATGTGATGGGCGGGGAGAGCAGGAGATTATAAATAACCATGACTCTTCTCAGACAGAATGGACTCTTTTCAAGGCCTGACCTTTGATGATTATGATGCTGGTTCTTTGCAACCATTTTCCTTTAGCTCATGAGTGACACACCGCAGAAATCAGCGTGTTGGTCACTATTTTATGCTGCTCTGAGTGAGGGCAGCATAAAGTTGGTGACAGGTTCCCTTTAAAGAAGGCTGGATCACTGTACAAAAAATTTGTCTCACCCCCATCTCCTCATAGATTCTAAGCTCTTGCGAGCAGGACCCTCATTGTTTTAGTTGTTGACCTGTTTGTTGCTATGTTAGTTATGACTGTTTGTACTTGAACCCCCTGTGCAATATATAAGTATAAAGATTATTATTATTATGAAAGGTACCTTCCCTGGTCTTGTCTGTAGCTAGGTGGCCCCCAACACTTGAGAATAAGCTATATCTAACACCTATTTCATATAGGGCCTCGGTACCACCAATTGTTCCCCCCCATCATTATAAGCCTTGATAGCCCGATATAACAGATTACTGTGTACTTCAAAGTGGGGGTAACTTTTTGTCATCAAGCTCTTGGTAAACAACATTTAAAAAAGTCACATTTTTTAGTGTGGGGTCTTGCACCTGAGCACTCCCGAAAGGAACACTAGCCACTTCAAGGTCTGGCAATATCAGTCAGACACTGTTGTTTCGCCCTCATCTCCCAATAAGACAGCTAAGGGAAAATTATCAAGGGGATCAGAGGTTTCTCCGATCACATCAGTGTGCATTTCACTATTCACAGGTTCACTGATAGGAGACATATCATCAGTAGTGCTAATATCCTGGTGACTGACACTTTTACCCACAGATTCCAAAACAAAGTAAAACCACAACCTATGATTATTGTATAGAATAAGTCTTTACCGCACCTACTATGTGTGACAGTCCCATGTTCAGTGTCTATGGTCAACTAAACACCAGAAGAGTCTTTAACATCCTCATGTGCTCACATCACCCCAAGCATTTTACAGGGACATGAAAAATATGGGAAATATTATCTCTAAGAAGGGTTACCAGGGTCCTGAAGTCTTGGAGTTCAGTCACAAGGGTGCCATTATCAGCCACCTGGCACATCTCAGGCACCTTGGTTTGGTGTGGTATGGCACTGCAAACAGTATGAGCCAACAAGGAAAACTGTTACGTAATATCACACTCCATGGGCTCCACTGTTATAGGAAAATGTGCGCAGTTTGATGATGGCTGCAACTAAAAACTTGGAGAGGCTGGACTTTGGGACTAGTTCTCAGTTACTCCTTGGCCTGGTCAACTGGCTGTTGCTACATTCTCATCCAGGTTTAAATAATCCCTTAGGCTCCATTCACACATCCTGTTTTTCTTTCCTGATTCGATCCTGATTTTTTCAAGACCCATTGAAATGAATGGATCCAGATCAGGATCAGGATCGAATCAGGAAAGAAAATCAGGACGTGTGAATGGAGCCTTAGAGTAGGTTTACACTTGTGTTTAACGGATCTGGCAGGATGTACAGACCGAACAGAGTTCACCAAATCCTTAGCATGCAAGAGTTTTTTTTCCAGTTGAAACATGCCAGAAACTGTCCGTATCCCTGCCTGATGCCATTATAGACTGCATAGCAGCCACACCAAGAAGCCCATTCTAAACTTTTATGTGGGGCCCAGTCATTTCTAGTTGTGCCACTGCATCAGCAGATTAGGAAGTTCAATTGTCCAGGGTTTATTAAGTACAGTCCAAAAACAGCAACTTCATCAGACTCACTTCAGGAAAAAGATCAGAACGTAAAGGACTTTAATGTCAGAATTAATACAGAAAGCTCACAATTTACTGATTCTCACCCAGTTTGCAGCCTCCGTTCAAATGTTCACTTTCCATGAGGTGATTTTAGGCTCAGATAGAAGCTGGTCTTGTCCTCAGAACAGCACACAGCTCTGTCTCTGGCAGTTTGCTTTTCATCAGACACTGAGCTCCACCTGGGCTCCTTCTCAGGAACACAATACCTGGGATGGAGTATGGGGGGGACCTTCTCCTAGGACTACATCATGGAGATAAGAAGGATCAAACACTTTACCATCCGAATGTTTAATGTTTAATATATATATATTGGATTTAGATTTAACTTTGAATTTTGTCAATGAAGATAAACTATTTTAACACTTATATTTTCTTAACATTCTTACTCTGCAGCATTTTTCCACACCTGCCTAAAGTTTTTGTACAGTATTGTGTGTGTATATAATATAAACATATATAATATAACGAATATAATAATGTCCATAATATAATATAAACATATATATAAAAAGATAGATAGATAGATAGATAGATAGATAGATAGATAGATAGATACTCATACATATAGAGAAGGAGAAAAAAATAACAGTTGATGACATCACGATGGCTGGTGACATGTTCCGAAAAGGCACCATATTTGGTCGATGACATCACAATGGCCGGTGACATCACAGTGGCTACCTAGGCAGCTGCACAGGTAAGAATCTTTGCATTCACTTGCTGCAGCCAGCGGAGACACTTGTGAGCGCCATCCCTTGCGGATTTTATCTTCAATACTTTTGCTTTTGCCAAAAAATGAAAGCAAAAAAGAAGAGAAAACATTTAGATGAAGGAGAGAAGAAGGAGAGAGAAGGAATGGTGGTGATGACGTCCAGGAGAAGCCAGGTAAAGCTGAGAAACCAAAAAAGAACCGGTTCTTAGCGCACCTGCAGAAAACCTGGGCAAGGATTGCTGGGCGTAAGAGGAGGAGAACTTCCATCCAAGAAAAGAGAAGTTCAGAAGAACTCCCAGGACCCAGCCACATCAATATGGTGGACAGCACAGGTAGGAGGACATCATGTAACTTCTTCTTTATAATACAAGGTTATGGTCATTGTCACAGTGCCCCATGTTACTGACAAAATGATCCTAATGTTATAGAAACTAATTAATAGAAATAATGGGGCAATTATCAAAAGTGGTGAAAAGTGGAGGCGTTGCCCATAGCAACCAACCAGATTCCAGCTCTCATCTCTTACAACCATATTGAAAATCATAAAAGATATCTGACTGGTAGCTGCCAGCAATTTCTTCACTTTCCATCTCTACCAGTTTCTAAAGAGTAATGGTGACATGTCATAGTGAATATAGTATGTACTATACCAATATATATAAAGTCTTCCGGGTTCTGATGTGACTCCTTATCATCTATATGTTTTTTACAGTTGACCTTCCACCAAAAGAGAAGGAAAAGATGGACCAAACGGAGGTCAATCAGATCATCATGGCCGATGACAAGGAGACAGAACTGGTGACAGACAATTTAGTGGAACAGGAGATGCTAGCAGAATACCATCAGATTCATGACCTGATCCACAACATGGAAGAGCTCTACATCCAGTACTATGGTGGACAGGATAAAGAACAACAATATGAAGCTGAAATGCTAGCAGAATACCATCAGATTCATGACCTGATCCACAGGATGGAAGATCTGTACATCCAGTATTATGGTGGACAGGATGGAGAAGAACTGCAAAATGAGGATGGAAATAAGAAGGACGGAGAAGAGAGACTGGAGAATGCACAAAAGCCAAGAAAAGCCAAAAAATCCTGCTCTTAAACCGCCTACAAAAATCATGGGCGAGGATTGCTGGGTTTAAATGGAAGAGGACAAGTCCCATGAAAGAACAAAGTCCTTGTGAAATCCCAGGACCCAGTCACATCAGAGGTAGGAAATCATCAAGTATCTGGAAATGTTCATGGGAATAGTTCAGACCCTTTACAGGTTACACAGAGTTAGGAGCATTCACACAATGCCTGAGGTATTATTTACTGGATGTTCCAGGAGCTCATGGCATATACGGGAATGAGATCAAGAGCAACTCTCCTAATAAAAAGAATTCTAGCTTTTAGATTACGTCTGCACAGTGATTTTGAGCAAGACAAGTGTTGTGTGCCGACGAGGTGTCCAAGATTTACAGTGTAGCAGGGCTACCATAGGAATGAATGAGGTCGCAGTGTGTGAAAATGTCGGCATGTGGTGGTCGCAACAAATGTGGGAGTTGCCTATGACCCCATTCATTCCTAGGACAACTCTGCTACACTGGCATCTTTGGGCTCAAGTCGTACTCTTATTCAAGTCCTTTTAAAACCATCCTCTAAGCAGTCTCCAAACATCATAAAGTGGGTACAGCAGAAGCATTTAGTACATTAGTCCTAATTCATGACAAGTGTATGAAATGCATCAACTGGGGGGAGGTTTCCATATTTACACCGTACATACTTCTGCTGCACCCATGTTATAATATCCGCACACTGCACACATGTTACTTTAGGAGATTTGGTGATAATTTGATGTAATATTTTATTACAGTGTTTAGCTCAGGGCATATCTGGGAGATCTTCATACCACCTGTGCAAACAATAAGTGTGAATACACATTTTGGGGATGACCAAATATACAACACTTTTTGGTGTATATTTGGGGCAGATTTTGTCAAAAAGGTGATTTGCAGAAAAACGTGCCACTTCTTAACCTTCCACGGCATGTAGGCCAGTTCTAAGAAAAATGGGGCCTGGAACAGGGAGAGCCGGCAGGCCCATCTCATTTATCTTTTTCTACAGCAGTTTTTGGTGTCAAAAATTATCTAAATGTACGGCAGCAAGGGTAGTGGTATAGATTTAAGGCTGTTGTATGTCGGCGTCTCTACATGACCTAGGCTTAGGATCAAGCACCAGTGCAGGGCCAGTCTTAATAAACGACCCCATTGGTCTCTAACCATAGAAACACATAGGCCTCAGATTGGTATTTAGGTTTTATCCTGTACTGAATATAATGTAGGTTTTAAGTTTCATGAATGATTATAGATGAATATGTTCTGATGTGGGTTTTACTTGTATAAAATTCTACATAAATTGTTTTTCTTTTCTACAAACAGACGTGTCATCTGAAGGGAAGAAAAAGGAGGACGATAAAGGGGAAAATAAAAGCATGAAGGTCAGTGATAAGAGAAAAGATGGTGGATCTGAAAAGTCAAGCAGTAATAGCAGCTCTCTAGACCAGAAGAAACCTGAGGAGCTCAGCAGATCTACCAAAACCTCTCAGAGCAGCAGTAGCCATCAACAAAAAACTGGCAGCTGTCTGGAGGAACCTGACCAGTCTGGCAAGAAAACATCTGCCACTGTACCCCTTTCATTACAGTCCTTCACTTTCCATCAGAAACTGGGAGCAGGAAGCTTTGGTCAAGTCTACTTGGCAAGAGATGTCATCCGCCAGGAATGTGTTGCCATCAAAGTGGCGGATAAACGGGATTTTACGGAGCGTGGATACAGTTTGGTAGAACGCCATATCCTACAACTATCCCACCAGAGTCCTTACCTGATTCACGGCCTGGCCGCCTTCCACACGCCAAACTTTGTCTATTACGTGATGGAACTGGCCACCAGAGGTGACCTATTTGTTTTCATGAGAAAAATCTTCCCCCTTGATACTGCCACCATACGATTCATCGTAGCAGAAGTGGTCTGTGGCACAGAGTTCCTGCACAACAAAGACATTCTACACAGGGACCTAAAGCCACTAAATATCCTTCTGACCACAGACGGCCATGTCAAAATAACAGACTTTGGCGCTGCTGCAATGGGTGTGCATCAGGGGCCCTCAAAGAGGAGTATAGGTACACCAGGATTCGCAGCACCAGAACTGGTGAGAGGCCACTCACATGGACGAGGGGTGGATTATTTTGCAATTGGCGTCATTCTGTATAAACTCTACACAAGAAGGGCTCCTTTCCCTGGAAAACATCCTGTAGAAATTGAGCATTCTGTCCTCTACCGTCCTGCGGTCTACCGAGAGTCTCTGACTCCTGAAGCAGTCAACATCTTACAAGGGCTGCTGTGTAAAAATCAGTTCCAGCGGCTAGGAGTAAAAGGAGACATCAGAAGCCATCCATTTTTTGCAGACATCAGTTGGGAAGATGTGGAAGCCAGAAGAATGGCACCACCAGCGACCATGATGGCAGCTCCTATTGACCTTAAAATAAACCAAACTCTGGACTATGCTGAATCACCAAACATAATAAGATCTAAACACCAGAAGATCTTCAATCAGTTCAGCTTTGTATGTCCAGAGTGGTCAAGACAATACCATCCTGTCATCATGCAGACCCAAACTTGGATGGACAAACTATTTACCAAGAGGCCATTCAGTAAGAAATCAAAGTAACTGGTCTGTGGATAAAGCTGGTGGATGACCAACACAAACCATCAATTCTCCATCTCTGAATTCCACAACCTACCTGTCACCATAAAGCAGATCCTGTAAAAGGCAGCCCTGCCAGCAATAATACCAGTGGATGAGCCACGGCAGATCATCACATATAGCTGCTGCCATAACAGGTGAGTAGAGAGTGAAGAGAGGACATTCCCCTCAAGTTTTCATGCCAACTGAGAAGGGAATTAAGAAATCTCTCATAGACGGCCAATCGACATTAGAAACAAATTGACTCATGCTTTATATCTTTTTCATAGGGGATTCTGCTTATTACAATGTCTCCATTACGGCCTGTGACCTCCAGCTTACCGCCATCACTTCTCATTACATCTATTTTGCTGTCCACATTATCCAAAGCCACCCACCATTCCAATCTGACAATGTAAGTATAACACCTTGTGAGATCCATAGTGTTATTATTGTTGTGATGCCAGGGGTGTAACTATGGGGGGTAACTATCAAGACGAATGAAGGCTGAGCCAAAGATATATGTGCAACTTTACTACATGTCTGGGCATTGCTTGGTGTCATTCTAGCCTAATATTTATTTCCATCCATTAAGTGGTTAATAAGAATTAGCCTATTTTTACCCAACCAAGGTATTATAACTATCCTTCAGTGACTAGTAGTGGTGATACTTGAGGAGCCCCACCAGGTCTACAGTATAAAGCCCCTATTAGACCCCACGATTATTGGTTTGTAGAGTGAAGATCTAACTGTCCCTGTAAAGATTACATGATGTGGAAAGTGTTTATTCTATCAGATACTGACCCAGACATATATATTCTGTCTTCTTACAGCAATCACCGGACAAGACAACTCAATCGGACTTTCCCTTTAACCGGATTTGACGAAACTACCGAGTGTCCACCACTGAACATCCACGTAGATTGGAGCACCAACAATCCAGGGTTTCATTCCGATCGCCATATTTGGGGTCAGGGAGGAATTTTTTCCCCTTACATGAGGACAACCAATATTCCTCTGGGGTTTTTCGCCTTCCTCTGGATCATCATAGCAAGTAATTAAAGGTTGAAATTGAAGGACTTCTTTCAGCCATACTTGCTATGGAACCATCTACAATGTGGTGGCAGAGACAGAAGGATCCTGCAAAGATGGAAAGCAGATCCTTCACCTACCGGACGTGACAGAAGGAAGCTGCTAAGATATAAAGCAGCTCCTTCACCTACATGATTGTAAGATCTTTCATGAATTAATAAATAAAAATTAACACCTATAGAGTTTGTCTTTATTATATCCATACACAACAACTACAATAAGTATGGAGTGACCTCACATTATGCAGGGCTAAGATCAAGGACAGATTGGGACAGAAATTCAGCCCTGGCATTAGGGAGCATACAGGCCCACCACAACATGAAGTCTTCACAGAAACACATCCTGGGGTTGTCACCATCCCAGTAGGAGAGGACATTCATATGAATATTTCTTAGTTATTTCTGCATTTCTGTTTTTTTTTTTTCTAGTAGATGCTGATTGTGAATTGCATTAATATACTATTTACTTATATCCTTTGCATATTCACCAGTGCCAGGGGTGCACCTAGCCTTTCTGCTGCCTGAGGCGAAAATTGAAAAAGCGCTCAACCTAACCCCAAATTCTCAACCTAACCCCTTCCCTCCTATCATTACATATATCACTACAGAACATCCAGGGTGATACCGTGCCTCATACCTCTTACATCCAGTGATGTCTCCTCTGATGTAGATGTTCTCTTTCTTCATCTTCTCCTTTCAGACCAGACTCCATTTTTCAGCCATTTCTCATCTCTGCAAGTTGACAGAAAAAAAAAAAAAAAAAAAAAATAAATCTTAGTTTACTACTTTTCCCTCATCCTCCCATCTTCTGGACAAATTATCCTACCACCCCCAATACAGTGCCGCTGTGCTTCCCAATATTATACTACAGAAACAGATAAACCCCTAGATAATACTAGTACCATGCCCCCAATAATGTGCCAGTAAGAAGTGCCCTCATAGTGCCCCAATAATGTGCTAGTAAGTGCCCCAATAATGTGCCAGTAAGAAGTGTCCTCATAGTGCCCCAATAATGTGCTAGTAAGAAGTGCCCCTCATAGATGCCCACCCAATCGTGTGCCACTAAGTGGCCCTTAATCATGTGCCAGTAAGTGCCCCCAATCATGTGCCCACCCTATTATGTGCCAGTAAATGCCCTCCATAGATGCCCCCCCTATTATGTGCCAGTAAGAAGTACCCCCCATAGATTCCCACCCAATCCTGGCCCAGTAAGTGCCCCCCATAGATGTCCCCACAGCGCTCCTGTTCTGTATTTTAACATATAAAAAAATAAACACTTATACTTACCTCCATCAGGCTGGCAGCGATGCGATGCAGGCCTCTTTCGGCCTGTGTCCCGCGATGCACAGCTCAGTCCTCTGTGTCCCCTCCATAGTAATAAAGTCCTCTGTGCCCCCTCCATAGTAATAAAGCCTTCTGTGCCCCCTCCATAGTAATAAAGCCCTCTGTGCCCCCTCCATAGTAATAAAGTCCTCTGTGCCCCCTCCATAGTAATAAAGTCCTCTGTGCCCCCTCCATAGTAATAAAGTCCTCTGCCCCATAGTAATAAAGTCCTCTGTGCCCCTCCATAGTAATAAAGTCCTCTGTGCCCCCTCCATAGTAATAAAGCCCTCTGTGCCCCCTCCATAGTAATAAAGCCCTCTGTGCCCCCTCCATAGTAATAAAGCCCTCTGTGCCCCCTCCATAGTAATAAAGCCTCTGTGCCCCTCCATAGTAATAAAGCCTGTGCCCTCATAGTAATAAGCCCTCTGTGCCCCTCCATAGTAAATAAGCCCTCTGTGCCCCTCCATAGTAATAAAGCCCTCTGTGCCCCTCCATAGTAATAAAGCCCTCTGTGCCCCCTCCATAGTAATAAAGCCCTCTGTGCCTCCTCCATAGTAATAAAGCCTTCTGTGCCCCTCCATAGTAATAAAGCCCTTCTGTGCCCCTCCATAGTAATAAACCCTTCTGTGCCCCCTCCATAGTAATAAAGCCCTCTGTGCCCCCTCCATAGTAATAAAGCCCTCTGTGCCCCCTCCATAGTAATAAAGTCCTATGTGCCCCCTCCATAGTAATTAAAGCCCTCTCTGCCTCATCCATAGTATAAAGCCTTCTGTGCCCTCTCCATAGTAATAAAGCCCTCTGTGCCCCCTCCATAGTAATAAAGCCTCTGTGCCCCCTCCATAGTAATAAAAGCCCTCTGTGCCTCCCTCCATAGTAATAAAGCCTTCTGTGTCCCCTCCATAGTAATAAAGTCCTCTGTGCCCCCTCCATAGTAATAAAGCCCTCTGTGCCCCCCTCCATAGTAATAAAGCCTTCTGTGCCCCCTCCATAGTAATAAAGTCCTCTGTGCCCCTCCATAGTAATAAAGTCCTCTGTGCCCCCTCCATAGTAATAAAGTCCTCTGTGCTCCCTCCATAGTAATAAAGTCCTCTGTGCCCCCTCCATATAGTCAATAAAAAGTCCTCTGTGCCCCTCCATAGTAATAAAGTCCTCTGTGCCCCCTCCATAGTAATAAAGTTCCTCTGTGCCCCCTCCATAGTAATAAAGTCCTCTGTGCCCCCTCCATGTAATAAGCCCCTTGCCCCTCCATAGTAATAAAGTCCTCTGTGCTCCCTCCATAGTAATAAAGTCCTCTGTGTCCCCTCCATAGTAATAAAGTCCTCTGTGCCCCCTCCATAGTAATAAAGTCCTCTGAGCCCCCTCCATAGTAATAAAGTCCTATGTGCCCCCTCCATAGTAATAAAGCCCTCTCTGCCTCATCCATAGTAATCAGGGGCGGGCTGGGCCGGGGGGCAGGAGGGCATATGCCCCCCCGGGCCAGTAGATGTCCAGGGCCGTGTGGCCCCTAAACTGAATTGTATCTGCGATTCTGCGTCCACTAGACGCAGATACAACTAAGCCTACAGCAGCGCCGGTGGGACGAGGGAACCACTGGTTCCCTGCCCTCCCTCTATCCCTAGCAGGTAATGTCTAAACTGTAGATTCTCTTTCCTACCGTGTGTAAACTTCAAGCACCGCACGGAGCTGGTAGGTCACGTTGGTCGTACGTCAGCGTGCAGCATAGGCGGGCTGTTTGCAGAGCCGAGAGGTCAGTCAGGGATGGCTGCTCTGTAATGTTAGGAGAAGAGGGAGATAAAGTGCCTCTCATTTCAGGAGAGGTATGTGTATGTACTGTGGAGGGGCTAAGGGGAGAGGGACTGACAATATTTTTTGCAGGGGGCATTCTGTGTAATACTGTATGCAATGGGAGCAAATAATATTGTATGGAGGGAGGAAGGTGTAATATTGCCTGCCAAGGGGGTTCTGTGTAATATTGTATTCAGAGGAGGGCAGGCATGTAATATTGGGGGGGGGCATTTAATATTGTAATATTGTAAAACTAATCTTAACCCTAAAACTGACCATTAGGGCTCATGCACGGAACCGTTGCCCGGTCCTGACCATATTGCGGCTGGCAATCAGCGGGTCCGCAATACACGGGCAGTGGCCTTGTGCACCCCGCATAGTGGATGCTGAGACATTCACTTGAATGGGTCTGCAATCCAGAAGGTTGGTGTGGAATGGGGACACAGAACCCCACAGAAGCACTAAGGAGGGCTTCCGTGAGGTTTCTGTCCGTGCCTCCGCACAGCAAAAAAGTAGTGCATGCTCTACTTTTTTGCGGTGTGTACCGTCGGATGCAGACCCCATTCAAGTGAATGGGTCCGCATCCGCCTGCAGCAGCTCTACGGTCAGTGCCCATGCATTACGGACTGCAATTTGCAGTGCGCTGCACAGATCTGGCCGGCACATGTTCGCGTGCATGAGCCCTGAGCTTAACTACAACCTCATTGCCTCATGTACCTCACAAGTGACCATAATATATGACTGTCCACATATATCTGTACTGCATCATTTATACCTCGCACCTGACACATAGTATACAAGCAGTGTACTGATACGTCAGGTTACGGTGTAAAAGATGCAGTCTGTACAGATATATAGTATATACAGCAGTGTACTGATATGTGAGGTAAGAGGTATAATAGATGCAGTGTGTACAGATATATAGTATATACAGCAGTGTACTGATACGTCAGGTTACGGTGTAAAAGATGCAGTCTGTACAGATATATAGTATATACAGCAGTGTACTGATATGTGAGGTAAGAGGTATAATAGATGCAGTGTGTACAGATATATAGT